>RCTD01000001.1:647693-1295386 GCA_014898415.1 Stromatinia cepivora | reverse complement strand
CCATTGCGCCCCCCAACCGTTGTCCAGACATGCTTGAGCTTCTTATCATCATAAATTTCTCGATGTCCCATCCATCGTAAACGTGTCTTAGGTTCCATATCACTGATTCCCAGACCACCATTATGTACCCACTCTTTGACTGCACATCTAATGAATTCAACCTTTCTTCTAAAATCATTCGCCTGGGGAAGACCTTGGATCATTGGATCAATTTCAGTACGTTTGCGTATTGTGGGTTTTGCTGCCCTCGTTGGTTTGGCCATGAAGTTCAGAAGTGTTTGAAGTGGATAGGAAAGGTGTTGTCGCTCATCGAGGGCAGTCGATGGAAGCGTTCCCTTCTCGGTAAGCTCCCGTGCACATTCGAAAGAAAGGTGATAGAAATCACACCAAAATCCATCTGCTGAAAGAACGACTTTAGTATGATCCGGGAAATTGAATTGAAAATGGCCGTCACTAAATCCCCAACAACCGACATCTCCCCATCGTTGATAAAAAGTGATAACTGTGCCGTTCACAGTAGCTTCAGGGTTCTGGCCGGCTGTCCATGATTCGTAAGGATACTCGGCATCTCTACCATATGCAAACATATAGTTGCCAAACTTTTTCCACAAACATATCTTCTCCCGTTTGCGATTATCAAATGCATCTACTCCCAGAGGAAGTCTCCCAGGCCGACCCTCAGTACTTTCAGCAACTCTATAAGTCTTTGCAGGTACTGAACCACGAAGCATTCCCCTCTCACCCTTACTTTCATAGAATTCGACATTTGGACCTGAGATTGGGATAATCTGATGCCTGTTTACGTACGATTTGTTGGTTCGATTCGCTAGATGCCTCTCTCCGTCACGAATGACAATGCAAGACGGGGCAATGACGTTATCTTCACTTTCCGGAGAACCAGCAGGTGTTTCCCTAAAGACGCAACCCACGCTTCCGTTGCTGAGAATATATCCAAGCCCATATTTGTTAGTATAATCTACCCACTTGACGACTATGGCAGGGGTCGCTGGCCTAGATTTGGGAGTGGCTGCGATTGATCTACTGTTTAAAGCTCGATCTAGCTCTACCTGAAGGCGTTGTAGGCCTTCAAGGATGTGGTCTGGTTTACTGCCTGGCAGCCACTCCAACTTCTCCTGAGGCGAGAATAACGAAACAACATTCTTCGTAGATTGCTGCTTCTTCAGCTCTTGTGATTTTCGTTCCTCGTCAGCCTTTTTCAATTCATCCACCAGATCAGCTGCAAGGCGTCCTTCAGCTTCGGAAGAGATTTGTGGAACAGATGGAATAGCCTTCGTCTTAAGAATACCACGGGGTTTGATCTCGGTTATCGTATTACTGGGTGTCTCTCTAAGCTTAGCTTCTCTCTGGTTAGGTCGTCGAGGAAGGGCGCCTCTGATTGAAGCAGTATTTGAGGGCTGGTCTTTGACGCGTTGTTGTGCCGCAAAGCTTTGACTAACGGCCCTTTGGGAAACTGTTCTTTGTGATACTGGCTTCTTAGCTAGTGGCGCAAGGGTCGACTCTGCAATGTCTGTAATGAGTGATTCGACAACCGTACTAGATACCTCCGGCTCTATTGCAGCTTTCTCTTCGATGTTTTGCTCATTTTGCTCTCTGATCCATTCGGCATATGGACGGTAGACAATATCCTCGGCCAGAGGTACATGAGGGGTGAGACCGGCTTTCTCCTCTAAAGCACATTCCTTGTAAAGACTGGTGTACTGCTTCTTTGGAGTCCAAGGACCAACTTCGCACTTGATACATAATTTCTTAAGGCTTCGAGCATACGGATTTGGCCTGCCAGGCTTGATAACGACAGAAGGGAATTGATCGGGCCTAGGAGGATCCTCTAGTAAATCAGCACTCATCTCTTCAACCTGGGGCATCCAACCGCAGGTGAAAAATGGATGTTGAACAATGACATCTGGATGTGGTCGCTCTTCTGCGTCCTGTAGCATGGTGGAAACCAAATCTTGAATCTCAGGTGAAATCATGTTGGCAGCAACGAAGTGTTGTGGCCAGGTGTATTCTCTTTCCTTGGCTCGTCGATAAATCTCATCAGCTGTGGCGGATTGAAATGGTGGTTTCCCGGTAAGCATAGCAAAGCTGTATTTTATTGGGTTAGCATAAAGACTTTCATACTAAACGGAATGTTGACTGACATAATGATTCCCAAGCTCCATATGTCAACTGCATGATCGTGCCCACCATTGTTCTTGGATAAAATCTCAGGCGCAATATAATTGGGTGTTCCACACAAAGTTGTCCTCCGACAGGCAGCCATATCCTTATTCGACATGAGCAATGCTGCAAGGCCAAAATCACCAATCTTAACATTCATATCCTTGTCTAAAAATATATTTCCCATCTTCAGATCACGGTGTATTATACCTCTCGCATGCATATATTTGATAGCTCCAGCGATCTGGACAGTGTAGAAACGAACTTCCGGCTCCGTGAGATACTTTCTCTTCTTGACCATATCCATTAATGAGGCATTAGGGCAAAGTTCCATTGCGATATAAGTGCATTGGTCGTATGAAAATGCTCGGTGAAACCGAACAATATTTGGGTGATTCATTTTTGAATGAATTTGAAGCTCGGTTTGAAACTGTCACACGGATTTAGTTTATGATGCTATGATCGAGGGTCACTGGACTAACCTTTTGCTCCATTTTCTTCTGTGACATGTGGCTCTTGACAATCTTCAGAGCGTACTTTTTCCTTGTCCCTTTGAGTTGACCCTCGTAACAAATAGCAAATCCTCCTTTTCCAAGGCAACGGCCGGTCTTATATATGGAACCATTCTTTCGGTCTGAACATGGTGGTTCTGGTACCTCAATAGGCGGTGGTGGAGGATGATCCTTTTCTCTTGCCAGCTTAGTGGGGTGAGGTGCTTTCTGCGCCATTGGTTTCGTTCGGATGTTCGTATTGACGTCTCTGGGTGATAGTGCCTCCATTTCTTCGTTGAAAGGAAATTCTTGGTCCCAGATGAGGTAATGGTCGATGTTTATGAAAGCCGCTTTCGTGAATTGTTCGTAAGTTTGTCCGTTGCATTTATTGTCAACCTGCAATCGCCTGAATTCGAGATCCAACTGAATAACCTCATGAAACTTCTCCAATTCAGGACTGTCGTGAGCGCAATAACCCTGAATAGTACAGTAGTCAGTAAAAAATAATATAGTGTGATAATTTCTTGATGATTTTCGATCACAATTTGCGGGAAATTTGCTGAACTGAGAAAGAACACATCCTATGATATCTAGAATTTCAATTTCGAGGGGTGTTGTTTCCCATATGAGTTTGGGATATCGAAGTTCCAAGTGCCATTTGTCTTCACTTCCTGGATAATCATATACATATTGCCCCAGCATGCAGCCATGTCTGTTCGCAAACTCGGAAATCTGGGTTGGAGATGGTTTTTGTCTCTGTTTGGCTTCTTCTGCAATTGATAATGCTACCAAGCTAATTTTCGGTGTCCAATGTTGAGATAATTTGACTTCCTCCATGACCGATGATTGAATAATTTTGTTGAATGAGAATGAGAATGAGAATTGATACTTACAATCAGGGTTTAATTGTTTTCCGAATACATACTCTCTCTCTCTCCTTGTTAGTTAAGCAATTTTACTGTCAAGATTGTCGGATGATCAAGGACAGTGAATTGATGAGGCTGACAGATCAAAGATGGGTATATGAAAAAATGAAGTTCTTTCTTCTTCATGGGACTGAACTAACTAACTGACTTATCGATTGTAAACAGCCTCGAAGGGTTTCGCGAAAGGTTTCGTTGGTCCGTGGTGTGAACAAGCTTGAATTTTTTGGTTGACACAGCAACGATCCTTCCCTCTTTCAGGAGCATGCCGTACTCCACCAAAAAATTACTCCACTTATTATTAACTTCTGACACTTCACAAAAATTACGCAGCACCAGGCTGACTAACTTATTAAACTCTCAAATATCTTGCCTTACAGTGGCTTTGATATTTGGTTGAGTTTGATATACAATGGCACATTATTAATGCTTAAATCTATCTTTTTCGACATGCCAATGGTATCTGCAACATAGAAGTATCTCCAAAGCTTCCAATCTGTCATTATGGTCGCGCTCCCTCTGTTCAAACTAGGATCCCTCTTCGTGAGGCATATCTCTAAGTATGGTGCAGTATGTATCAAGCTGGGATGTATATTTCGTGAATGCAAGCTAATGCCCCGTAGAATTGGATTAAGAGACAGGCTCATGAGCACGAAAGATTCCGAGCTATAGCGGCTAGAGGTGGACAAGCACTACATCAATGGAACATGCGAATACAAGTGAACCTCCTACGGGACAAACAAGCCGAAAAAAGGGCTAGGGAAAAGGCAGAAACTCCTACTGTGAAAACAGAAGAACAAACCAAGGCGGAAGAGGCTGCAAAAAAAGCACACCATTACAGTCAAGAAAACATCAGCGTTTGGAGACGGAAATTCAGACCTTTGAATGAGACTAAAGCCGTTGATCTCTTCGCCGATGTTATTGGCGATACTTTCATTCTCTCTGTCGCTATAAGCTTGTTAATGTACGAGTATATAAGGACTCAGTCGAAACCCGATTCGAACGCAGAAAAGCTGGCAGAGCTACAAAAACTGGAAGAAGAGTTAAATCTACGGCAGGAAGAGTTGGAAAAAGCACAGAAAAGGCAACAAGAGCGGGTAGAAGCACTAGAACAACTCCTGGAGGAAATTCGAAGCGCAAATGGAAAGAAAAAGCTGGCATGGAGATCTTGAAGCTTGGATTGATATGCAGAACATCACAAATTGACCAGTGTGAAGAACTTGATCCCCTTGTCGATGACGGGTGGAAACACCTAGATATATCGGTTGTCCATTCGGCAGAAATGTGTGAATAGAATTGGGCATGGAAAGTCCTCTTTAGCCCACTAGGGGAGTGAGGCATACTCGTCGAGTATACAACATCACCAATGGGCGGCAATTTGGGGGGTTGGGCGTAGGGGCCGCGGGTTGTAGAAGCTTCCCCAGGATATCAAGCTCGTCTGATCTACGCCGGGCGGTATAGGAAGAAAGTCCAGACATTTCTAGACCTTGAGACATATAAATTCAACTCATCAAATGTGAAACATATGAACAATTACCGTGTATTTTTATACATTCTTTGGGATAACTTCTCTCGTGAGTAGTGCTGAGTTCTAAGCTTGTAGATGGGTAATTCCCCCGTTTGTCCAATCTGGCGCTAAGAAAAGTTCGTCTTTTCCATCTCAATCTTAACAACAAATTATTCCACACCAATCAAAAGCGTAAAGGAACCATGTTTTGTTCATCACTACGGAAAAGACAAGAATGGGCTACATTGCCTTCCACTTTACTCATGGAAAAAATACCAAAGTGGAAAGGTCGAGGTTCTTGGGTTCGCCTCAACTTGAAATACTGACAACTACATAGAGACAACTCTGAACACCCATGACTTATCACTTCCAATACGCCCAAGCAAAGAAGGCGAGCAAGAGTTCTTTCGTGTGCTCCTGCTATCTTCGTCTGATATGCAACCATCTGCCAACATATCCGCCCGGATCGAAAGACTCTATCGCCAAACTGGAGGCCGGAACGTAGGAATTATTTTTCTTCTTCACGAAAAGGAAAGTAGCAGTGATGGCATGAAAGAATATGTGAACCTTCAAATCAGGTACATTAGACATGTCAACCATAAATTAAAAGATAATTCTTAGTAACATAGCCTTAGTCTGATGTCCACTTTCAAGCTCCCTATTCTGCCATTAAGATCAATTTCACAATTCCTCGCAACGGTACAAACCTTTCAGAGACAACTTTGTATTGTTCTACCCCCCAGAAGAGTTGATGCTCAATATGAGCTTCTACCATTCAGCAACGTTGGTAACGCCATGACGGAGCATACGAGGAATATCCTCAGTGATATTTGTCACAGCATTCCGGAATTGGCTCGTACTGCCGCTACAGCTGATGGACAAGAGCAATTGAGGGAATGGTTGTCAGAACCTAATGCCGAATCCGCCGAAGATGTTATAGATTTTGTGAGATTCTCATCAGCATAATTTTCTGTTGAATGAATCAGTTCTGACTCAAAGGGACAGTGGAAGCGTGAATATCTCCGCGACTGATATATCCTAAAAATTTGAGATCTCCCTTGGATGACATCGGAGGTTTTCTTCCTTCGATACCCTCCATTTCTATGAGTAACTATTAGACTAGGAATGGCTCAAGGTCTGCGAGTTAAGGATGAATACTAGGTAATTAAAGGGGCTTGAAGAGAAGCGTCTAGAAATGTCTGTTATATTTGCTCCATCACAAGGGGGACGGGGGACGTAATTTTGCAAGTAAACTTCTACAGTAGAATTATTAATTTGGCAATGACGTAGCACCTTTCATCATTCATTGTGGGGCTGGATATATTGATCCCATCCCAACATTATCAAACGGATGGCGCCGACTAGGTACTGCATGACACGCATTAATTCTGTTTAGACCATTCATCATCCATAAGATTCCCAAGCAAAAGTAAGGAACAGAAATGAAATTATGATACCCAGTAATCCCAAGTAAACCCACTTCGAGAACCCAAAAATGCGTCGTGTGAGATGTGTGGTTGAAATGAAACCTGGAATATGACGTCATAATAATGAGGGGTTCAAATCTCGCCAGGTACAAAGCTGCAGCTGCCAACAATTTACTCTATTTCGATTGAGCTACAAAACCAGCCAACGTTCCTCATTCCTACAAACTTTCTTTCTTCATACATTTAAACATCCAAGCAAACAAAACAAACAAACTCACTTACGAATATCAACGATCAATAACTACCTCAGTTACATACCATTTACTTATTCTCTTTCAATCAAGAATCAGTCAATAACACCACCGCAACCATGAAGGTATCAGGAAACCAAACCAAAATTCATTACAAGGGTACCAAGACTGATGAGGACTTCATTGTCTTCGTTGACTCCGAGGAAGATCTTAAGAACTGGAAGGGAGATAAGAGCATTCCTCTTGCACAAGTTGTTGGGCTTTTCAAGGTCTTCGTTACACACAAGTAAGTTCTTCCCGTCATTGCCCTACACTATGCTGTATATCTCAGCTATTACACCACCACTCTTTTCCACACTGAAAATCATCAAATCCACTCGATTCCTTATATTGATCATCAAACTAATATTATACTCTTCTAGGCATGGAGCTCAAGGAAATCTCGATGAAGCTTCAGTATCTCAATTAGAGAATGAGTTTGGAACTAAGGTCGATGACGAGGTTATCAAGGTTATTCTTGAGAAGGGCGATGCGCAACACGGTCCTGTATGTTTATTTCTTCTTTCCTTTTCTCTCCACACACATATATCATAAATACGAATGCTAACATATCCTTCACAGGCAATGGAAAAGACCGGTCCCAAGAACGATAGCATGGGTCCCATGGCTGCTCACTAGAGTATTCACATTGGAGTTGGCGAATGGTTTGGTACGGACGGTATGGGATGGGAGGGGATATGAAGAAATGATATTATTTGCATGCATGATATGACATGGCATAACATGGCACGACTTTTGCTGGAGATATGAATTGATACCTTTGCAAAAAAGGATGGGAAGATAAATACGAAGCGTCATGAATCAAATTTGATGAGATGTTATATCGGCTACTTAGTAGCGGGTTAGGCACTAGATCAACATCTAGTAGGTAGCTATAGATGCTCAATTAAAAGAAGTAAAATCCATCGATATGTGCATTATTTCTCTTTAAGCCTTCCAATTGATGGCATGAAACAGATCATGTATTTGCTCCATACATATCCATCGCGATACTATTTTTATAAATCTCACGAAATGGAATGGAATACCCACCTATTGACTAAACACCTACATCAATCAATCATTCATCCCTATCCCTATCCCTCCAAAGACGACAAACATCTACCGAACATCACAATCATCAAACCATCCATCTACAAATATAATCCATACCATCCTACTCGAGTATACCAACATTACATCGCGAATATTACCTAGTACAGTAACCTCAATAAAGTTTACGCGAAATCGGTTTTCAACATTTATTCAATTATTTCAATTGAATATTATAAATTCATTACTTATTATATTTTTATAAAATTCTTTAAAAATGATTTATCATTAGCTAATTTATATTTTCTAAAATATATTTTGAAATTTTGAAGATTACAAAAAGATTTATATAGAATTATATAAAAAATAACGATTTAAAAATATTGATTTCAATTAATTATTAATTATATTATATTTGATAATTTATATTAAAATTTCTATATTTCAATATTTATTATTTTAAATTTAATATATTAAAATTTCAAAGTTCTAATTAATTTCATCGTTATTATACAATAGATTAAAACTGAAATTATATTTTTATTTAATTTTCATATCAAAATTAAACGATTTTTATAAATTTTTTAGTTTTTGAAAATCAAGTCTTTTATTATACTTTAATAAAATAATTAAAAAATATTATAACTATTTTTATTATAAATTAATATAATTCTTTATTGAAAATTTTAATTTGAATTATTAATAATGATATTTTGATTTAATATTTCATATTGAATAAAGTAAGTTTGCGTGTAAAATAGACGTTTCGCGTAGATTTTATACTTAGTACTATATATATAAATAAATAACGATCGTATAAATAATTATATCCTAATGATTTTTCTAATTTGATTTATTTATAGTACTTACTTTTTTTACATCTTATGAATCTCTACTACGCCTCCCGCGCTATACTACAACCCCAAAGTTAAAATATAAATAGAAAATAAAAAATAGAATAAGAATCTAATTATTGTGAGAATCACAGTAAAGAATCGGTTAATATTCGAATAACAATAGGTTTGGGTTTAGAATCAAGACTTTTCATTACTTTTTTTAATTGTATTGAAGAATTCTCTTTTTATATAGATGAAAACTCTTCAAATTAGTATATAATTCGGTTTGCTTTCGGTTAGCCTTTGTTTTGTAGTTGAGATTTGTAATAGAACCCTTTTTTCCGAAGCTTTCGTCTTCGAAAGCTTTTGAAGTGAAATTATTTAAATTGAAATATTCAATCAAAACTAATATTATTCGATATTGTATTGTATATCTTTCGTAAAATTATCGATATTGTATTGTATATCTTTTTGATATTATATTATTGTCGGGACAACTGTATACGGGGAGGTGAAGCTTATCAATGAACGTATAGAACTCTTTATTAATATATTTTGATTTGTCTAGAGAGCTAGAATCTATAAAGGGTAAAGATCTATATAATAATGTATACCGAAGCATTAATATAAGTATTAATGTATATATAATCTTTACCATCCTTACCATCCTTACCATTCTTATCATTCTTACTATTCTTATTATACATATAATTCATATTTCGATATTGGTAATTTCTTTTAAAATCGAAGTATTATATATTCTAGGAATATATATACCTGATAAATGAGTATTCTTTTCAATCCTAGTTTTTATTTTGTTCTTTTATTCAAATCAATCTATATATAAAATGATTATATATTCAACGATTGAATATATATTTATAATAACTCTTATTTTATATTTGTTCTTCGATTCCTGTATTTATATTATTTTCTTTTTATTATATTTTAATTTCTTTACCCATTCTATGATCTTAATCTTGATTATATTACTTTTTATAAGATCTCTAAAAGCCTAATATGATTTTGCTTTTGTTATTACATCAATAGAATTAAATTCTTTATCAATTTATTTGATTTCTATTATTTCCTTTTGTTTATATAACTACCGCAAAGTCATTAAATCAATCATTAATCTTTTCTCTTATATTGAATCTAATTTCATAAAGTAATTGTAAAGCGATTTCGAATTTATATATATAATTAATAATACTTTCTACTTTGATAATATATTTCTAATAATATTTTTGAATATTATATTAATATCGAATCCTAAAATTATACTATAAAATTCCGATATTAATATATTTTTAATGATTCTTTTATATTTAACAAATAATTAATAAATTAGATTCATTTTATTGTTCTTATTCATTAATACAATGATATATTTAATTTATAAGAACAGATCTCGATTATTAACGAATGATATATTTGTGAATATTATTAGTTTCAGCGAATCGAGATCGAATAATACGAATTTCAATTCTTTAATTGAATTGTTCATTTGTTATTGGATTATTTTATTCATTAATTTCGCATCTTCCTTTTTGAGGTTAATAATCTGAACAATAAAAGAAAAAGCGAATGATACTTTTGATTAATATATTATCGAAATATAAACACCTTTTACATATTGAATAATATATTAATCCTTTAAGATTATACTTTTTCGAATTTTACCCCTTATATTATAAATATCGATTAATTGTATTTTAACGAATTATAGATTTGTATATTGCCTTTTCTGATTGATATAAATGAAACCGTTGTTTGTTTGAATGATGATAGTTCTGTTGAATTTGAAGGGGTTCTTGAGTAATAAGGTTTCTCGATCCTTTACAAGAAACTTTACATTTTCGAATTCTTTTTGTTTTTTATTTGCAAATGCCTTGTTAATTATAATGATTATATTATTTATTTAAAATTTTATTGATTCAAATACTTTGTTTTTCTGTTTGGTATATATTAAACAAAGATTGTAGATTAATTAGATTATTTGAAATATAATAAGATAATGATTGTAATAAATACTAAATAAATAATTTCTAACCTCTGATATATTATATAATAATTTGATTATTCCTAATAGTGTTCTCTTCAGGAATTCTATTTCTTTGAATGATTGAATATAGAATAATTGTATTAAATTGAATATTATTTATATATAGATTTGAATAATATTCTTAATATATAAAATTGTTTGTATAATTGATTATAAAATAATTATAATACTTAATATCAAATATTGATTTATTTATTGAACTATAGATAATTATATTAATACTATTCTCTTTTCTGTATTATTTTATATCTGAATTATAAACCTCGATTTTGGAAATACCTTTTCAATGTTTTCGTTTTTGATTTCATCGACGAATCTTGATTTGAATATTCGTATACTTTCTGATATATTTGTCTATTATATAATTTCGAATATACTGTTTTCTATTAAACTATTAATTTCCTTTTTTCTTGATTTTTTATAGATTGATAAATTTTGGGATATATCGAATATCAATAGATTTTTGTTAAAGATTTTGATAATATTTTTTTCTTTATTGTTTTAAAAATAGATAATTATATTCAGTATTTTTATTATATCTTTAATGAAGTATATTATTATAATTTTGATTAGTATTGTATTTGTTATATTATATGATATTTTTATTGATGGAATAATTATTTGAAGGATATTAGGATTCGTTTTTGCTGTATTTTTTAAAACAATTTTAAATTTCTTTTAGAAAACGATTTTATGATTCTTTAAAAATATTTTTTAAAGGATTTGTTTTATTATAATAGATTTTGTTTGTATAATAAATCCTATTGATATTATTGTTTCGATTATATAAAGTTTCATTATTATAAATCGAAAAATTGTAAATCTGTTTGATAATTGAATTATATAGATTTCGCTTTCAATTTGTAATAATATAAATAATTCTATCTATTTAATAATTTAATTGTTTCTTTCTCTTTATATTCATATCTTTGAATTGATTAATAATTCATGAATTAGAATTGTATTTGGATTATTATATTAATTTAATATATTTGTTATTTATCTTTCAATTTAGAGTTTTTTGATTTTGTTATTTGCTTTCTTAATTATATTAGATTGTTGTTGAATATTAAGTATTAATAAATCGAGTTCGTTTATTTATAAATATATTTCGAATATTAGAAAAATAAATATAATTCCATTAAAATCAATAATATTATTGATTATTTTCATTATTATTTGTAATATTGATTCTTTTATTATTCTAATATCCTTAAATTCTTTTTCGATAATATTATATACATATCGAATAATTTGATAATAATATTCGATTATTCTAATTAATTAATATATTTCGATAAATATACTTTTTATAATAATTACTATCATTTTGATATATTATTTGAATTCTTTATTTATAAAGTTCTTCCTAATATTATAAATAATATAATTTGATAAACTTAAATATATATCCATTTAGTATATTCTCAATTTATTTTATATATATTTCATATTGATATTATTGAATTATTATATTATTTAAAATTTAATTTCTTTATCAATAATATATAATATTGATTTATTATTAATATATATAATATCGATTATAATCGAATAATTAAATTCGATATTATTGCAAAAATTGAATTTGAATTTATTTGGGGATTTTCTATATTTTTGATAACATTCATAAAATTTCGTGAATCTTTTGAAATCTTTTTGAATAATATTTGTATAATTTATATATCGAAGAATTCAATAGAATCTATTTACAAAAGGGTAATCAAAACAATAATATAATCTTTGTATTTTCGATTCGATTAAATAATAATTATTTATATCGATGAATATTTATATAAATTATTGGATTTTTATATTCCAAAATAATATTATATATTTGAATTTACAAATACAAAAATGGTTTATAATTAATGATACAAATATATTGATGATATTATTATAATATATTTTGAATTGGTTTATATTCTGTAATAAGAATAAGAATGATATTTCTGATTTTATAATATAGAATTCGATAGATCCTAAAGATAAATTCAATTGAATTGATTTAATTGATTCGGTTTTTCTAATTCCGAATATCATTTTTGCGATTCCTATTTTATTTATATTCAATTTAGTATTTTTGATATCCTTTTGATATATTTAATATTATTTGAATTCTATTATAAATTATTGGGATATTCCTATATCAATAATAATACTCTGAAATTTTTTATCATTGTATTTCAAAAAAAAGCTTTATATTCTTCGGTTTTATTGATTGATTTATTGGTAAAATCAATTAAAGTATATATTATTGCTTTATCGAATAAATTCATTATAATTTTTTTTCTATTAATTAATCTATAGAATAAAATCCAAATATACTTTGAATTATTGTCCTTTATATCTTCTTTTAAATTGTTTTAAATATATATTACAAATTCTTTATTAATATTTATATTTAATGAAATTCTTTTGTATTTGATAATATATTATTCGAAATATAATCCAAAGTTTTTATTATTACTTTTGAATAATTCCTTATATTTGTATTTCAATTCAATTTATTCAATTTCTATATATTTGTTTAATTAATAATCTTTTTTCTTATAAATAAAATATCTCTTAATTTCTTTTAATCGAATAAAAAATCATTGATTGAATTTGTATTTATAATTATATTTAGAGTTTTTTTGATTATATATTTGATTTATATAAAATATTTTGTTTTCATTTAAATATAATTTTTTATATTTAAAAATAGAATCTTATAAATTTTCGATAAATCCAATTACAGATTTTGAAGATCGATAATATACTTAATTATATATTAATATATAATTATATATATTAAAAATCTTTCTTTGAATATATATAATTATTTAAAATTCTTTTCATAGATTTTTTTAAAGATATCGAAATTTAATAATTATAATATCCAAATATTTTGATATCGACTTTTTAGGATTCTATATAATAATTGTTTTGAATATTATATAATCCTATTTTTCTATAAATTTATATTAATACCTTTCTTCTTCGAAAAATATTTTCATTATTTCATAAATACTTTTTATTATATTGGAAATATAATTAAGATTCGAATAATAAAATATAAAAGTCTTTTTTTTAATATTATAAAAAACATTTTTATATAAAGATTTAAATAAATATTAATTCTTTTATAATAATTAAAAAAGATAATATACTTATAATCAAAATTATCATTTTAATTAATATTATTATAAAGTTTCTCGAAATTTCTGAAATTATGATCAATATTATCGCTTTATATATAATCAAATAATTTATCCTTATAATTTCCTAAACCATTGTTTTCTTTAATATTGATTAAATCTTTTCCTTTTTCATTATATTTATAAAAATATATATAAATATCATTTTGATCTATATGATCTATTTTATAATCATTTTCAAAACATTTATTATTATTTAAAGATTTCTTATTATCAAATGATTTATTTAATAATCCTTTATTATAAATAGATTTCTTTTTATTCGATAATTTTTTATCTTCAGATAATATATTATTATTATATAATAATTATAATAATATTAAATATTATTTCTATTTTAGATCCTGATATTTATTATATAGAAATTCCTTGAATATATAAGTGTGACGCACAAGAGCCGTAGTAGAGCTGAATAAACAGGGTCAATTATGTTTCTTAGAATCTACAATTGAAGAATTATGGCTTATAAGAAGCGATTAGATATTGTGAAAGAGGTAGATCGAGATATATGCGTCCCGATAGCACACTGCAAAGGGAAATGGGAATTGAAATTGATCAGATTATATTGTAAAGACTTCAAATAATAAAACTAGTAGATTTAGATAATGGTTTAAATTGTGTATAAATGAAGTACAAAAAGATTAATAGAAAAATGATTGATTTTTTTCAAGGAAAGAGGAACAGAGTCTTCTTTTATATTTAATTACAAAGAATTATATAATTATATGATTACGAATTAATTATATATTAAATTTTAATATCCCAACTTTCTTATACCCTTCCCCTCCCCAGAATATATATTCTATTTGGCTTCAGAATAATTATAAAAGGTAAAAACTAAAGAAATCAAAAAACAATTAGATTAAGGAAAGCCAATTAAAGTATCAGCAAACTAGGGTGGTGAGCAATTTTTAAGACCATCTTAAAAAAACAGTAGACTCCAGGTTCTCATTGGTCCTTATACCAGAGCTCGAATTCATTATCGTTGGCTTCGAGCAATCAGAGCAGAAGGCCATAATCTGACTAGATCCTTTTCCAGATATTATATCAAAACTTAAATGAAAGCTTATATGAATAGTAAAATGAATACAAATAAAGAATTAATAATTTCAAATCAAATTATTAGAAAGAATAGATTTAAAGAGAAAATATTGAATTTTTCAAATACTATTCAGGAATTGTTTATAAATTGTTCAAAAACGAGGTCGATAATATAATAAGTTTTTTCAAAAAGAATTCAAATACTTTTCTTTTTTCAAGGATTATAAGGTTTTCATTATCGAGCTTCTTAATTAGCAATCAGAAGTTTGTAATAATAATTCCTTTTTGGTTTATTATATTTGCTTTCTTCCTTTTGGTTTTATATTGTCTTATAATTGAATAAAGAATAGTTTTTAATTATTTATCATCTTTTGTTTAGAAGGTTATAGATATTTAGAAATTCAATTCTTTTGATTTATTTATTTATATAAATCTTTAAAATTGTTATTTATAAAGAAATCTGAATACAAAATATATTTCTTGAAACGGATGTTTGTATAGATTCTATTAAACAGGATATTATTTATTTCTTCAAAGATGTATATAAAAAGACTCTTCAACTTCTTTATTATTTTATAAGATCTATATTATTTAAAGGCAAGTTTTATATTGCAAGATATATCGATTTTTGATCAGAAATCGTAATATAAAATTATATCTTCAATTCGAATATTCTTATTCAATATTTTGTGATCAAGATTATATCAAAGTTTATTATCTTCTTTATAATACTATTTACGAAGAATTACTTCTTTAATATCTTTATTTAGCATTTTTAATTGTTATACTTTAATGACCAATAAATCTTTCCGGATTCGTATACTTTCTTAATCAAGGATCCTCCAAATCGTATATATAATTTCAAAAAGCAATACAGCTTTCCGCTTATAGATTAATTCAAACAATGTTTTATTTATCGATTTATGAATTGAAATATAATCAATGAATAATACTATTTCCAATTATTCAAATTATTTATACCCTTTTTGTAATAAATAGGAAAATACTTCTGCAATAAAATGATAATTTTTTTCTATTATTCCATTGATTTATAGGTGATAAATTGATATCTTGATTTTATCGATTCTATAATTTTCGCAATAAGCAAATACAGTACCTTTATTCTCAGACTCTTTATTTATAATAATTTCTCCAAAGAAACTATAACGATAAACTACTTTATAAAGGAATTTGATAATCGCTTTCAAAATAATATTCTACAAGGCTTTAGCTTTTATTTAATTATTCAAATCTTCTTATAGAATAACAAAGCATTTGAATTCATAATCATCAGATATTTTTGTAATATTTATATCAACTTTATATCAAATATCCGAAGTTCAAATAGCAATTATTAATTTATTTGTTTGTTTGAACAATTTGAACTAATAAACAAAACAAGAAGTTATTCAATTTTTTATATCTTTATATATCCTATTCCATTAATAACAATTGTATACTTTAATATATAATAACTCTAAATCTTTGTAATCTAGTTCTTTATATATTCGAATTATAATTTTTGCTTTTTCGATTAGATTGTTGTTTGTTATTATATAAACGAAAAATAATCCGTCTTCCCGGATTCTGAATAAATAACGATCCCTTATACAAAAGTTGAAAACTTCCTTTTTGAAAATTTATCAATCCTTTATTGATATATTTTTAGATTTCCGTAATGTAATAATATATTAAACGATTATTTGTATTCTTTCATTTCCATCTTCCAAAATTTGAAACAATCTTAAAATTTTGGAACCATTTATATTTACCACTAAATCTATTTATAACAAATTCAGATCTATAATAATCGAATTATCAATATCTTCTTTATATTCCTTATTAATATCGTCTGAAGCAATTCGCAATTATTGTAACAAAGCATTTACAATAGTATTTTTATTTCCAGGAATATATTTAACATCAAAATCGAAAAGTTTAATCTAAACAATCTATCTTATAATCAAAGCATTAAATAGATCTATAATTGTTCTATTTAGTTAAATTATAAATACATTTATATCAATTTCTAGAAGAAAATGAATACTATAAAAGTCCTTTTTACATTTTTACAAAACTTTAAATACTCCTCTGTATTCTTTCTTAATAATATCATAATTCCATTCGATATAATTCCATATATTATTCTCATATCTAACAACAATGCGAGATTTATTATTATATATTTAACTCAAAATAATTCCTTATCCTATTAAACTAATATCGATAGCGAATATAATAATTCTGGCTTTAGATAAGTAAATCAATAGAAGAAGGATTGGAACCGAAATTAATTTGTTTTTCAGCAAAATTATTATAATATTATGATTAACAATTCAAATGAATTCTATATCTTTCTTCAATAATGCATAAAGAGATTCTATAATAATAACGAAATTCTTTATTCAAAATCGATAGAAAATATATACCCCAAAGAATATTCTAATCTTATAATTATTCGAACAAAATAACCATTCAAATATTTTAATGATTTTAATAATATCAGGATTTCTTCTTTCCGAATTGATATAATAACCTACAATTCGGATTCCATCGTAACATTATTTGGATTTGATATCGATAATATATTCTGTATATTCAATATGTTTTATTATAACATCCAGATTTTTTAGATACTCAATAACGAACTTCTTCAATTCAAATTCAATTTCAATTTTATTATATCGAATTCTAGAACCCTTAACTTCAATATTGTTCAAATAAAGTATAATAATATTAGATATAATATCCCATAATATCTTTGATACAATCTTTACAAATTGAACAACCGAATTAATAATCTTTTATAATAGAATAATAAACTTTATCAGATTAAAAAGGATTATAATAATAATAATATCTCTATTTTTTTTATCTAAAAGTATTTAATCATATTCAAAAAAAAAGTTAATCAAAAATATTAATAAGTATCTAATCATTTATTCAACAAATTCCTTTAAATTTGGAAGTATATTTATATCTCGCAAAATTACAACATTTGTTTTTGTCATTGTAATAACGATACAATATTTATCAACTTTACTCTTCTTAATTAGATACCAAGGATTTCGGTATAATCCTTCTCCTTCTTTTAATATATCTTGTTTAATATAGTTTTTTATTATTTCGATAATTATTAATAAAAAGACTTTAGGGAATACAAAATCAAGAGTTTATCAGATTTTATATAATATTATCTTAATAATTTATAACAGAACAATTGAAGATTTGATATTACCGATTTCAATTCAATCAAAAGCTAATACTGTTTCTCGGTTCTACAATAATACAAAAAGAAATTCCTTTTCATATTTCTAAAGTATATCTCTGATATCTAACAATACTAAACGTTCTTATATCAATCAGAAACCTTCAGATTTAATATCGAAACACAATATCAAATACTTCGAAAAAGAATCTAATAATTGATATTTAAAGTATTTTATATTATTACAACGGATTAGTAATAGGCTATAGAATCACCAATGTATAGGCTATAATGGTATTATAGGCCTCGATGATTCAGTTATAGTATATCGGGGGACATTAAGTACCTAAAAGAGCTTTAGGTATATATATAATATTAGTTATAGGATACCCTAAATTATAGGATATAGTTTTTGGGATAATAGATCCTAGGAAAAATAGAATATAGTAAGCAAGAAAGGCTTTATTAGGATTAATAATCTTTTAAGGGATTAATTCCAAAACAAAAGATAAATTAGGATACTGGTAGTTATGGGATTAATATTTTGTGATAAACAATTCAAAAATGATAGTGTTCCAAAAGCAATTAATTGTTCTAATTATTCAAGTGAAATGAAGGTCTATATAAGGAATAGATTTCATTATAATATAGAATTTCGTATTTAAGAATAATTATTAGTTTTATTATTATAGTTATAAGAATTGCAATTAATTATTAATTTTATTGAATTCCTATTTGAAGTTTAATCTAAATTATTTCGAGAGATCTTTAGTTATTTCTATGTAACCCTAAAGATAGTTCCTGTAATATTTTGAATATTATTTTTATTTCAAGTATTAATTCAATAATCAATTGTTATTATGGTATTCTAAGGATAATATATTTCAATAATCAATATTGATGATATCGAAATGATTGATACTTTTAAGGAGATTATTATCAACGAAATATTTAAGATTGCTTTATCAGATAAGTATTAAGGAAATCGATAGAAATTCGATATCTTTTTTTTACAATTTGAGATTTATTTTAGATTCAATCAAGATAAGTTTATCGAAAAAGAATTTAAAAATATATAAATTATATTATATTTTAAAGAAGAAATAGGCAAATAGATTTAATTATATTTATACAATTATTTTGAATATAATGATCGAGAATATATATAATTTATCAAAACCATTTTCGATAGTTTTAAAGGGTTTAAGATAGAGATCTATAAGATCTTTAGAAATTCTAATGAATTAGAAATAGCAAAAGAAAAGATTTTCAATCTCAGATAGATAGAATCAGTATTGAAATATGCTATAGAATTTCGAAGATATATAGGAATAATCAAATAGGATAAAATCGTTATTATGAATTATTATTGTAAAGGATTCAAATCAAAAGTATATTTGGAATTCGATAGGGAGGGGGAAGATGAGGATTTAAATGAGTTAATTAAGAATTTTATTGATATTGATGATTGCTTATATAGGTATAAATAAATCCAACGATTATATAAACCTTAAGAAAACCGAAAGCAAGGGTGTTATTATAAGAACAAGAGTAGATCCAGATATAATTTATAAGGATATAAAGACTTTATGGAATTAGATATTATATATTATATAAATAAGAATGATGATTAGAAAAAGAAATATAAATGAAATAATAATTTATATTTTGAATATAAAAAAACAGGATATCGAGTAACAGAATATTAAAGTAAAAAAATAAATGGAAAAAAAAACAATTTTAAGAATAAATTCGATAAGGATCAATTTAATACTATTTTTATATTATAATTATATATAATCAATATTACAGAATTAATTATATTATTATCAGTTTATAAAGAAAAGTTAAGAGAAGAAAAGGTAGAGAATCTTTTATAAATAAATAAAGATCTATAATTAGGAGAATTATAATTTATTCGAGAAATTGATCAATAGAATTGTTATATCTGGAAATTTGAAAATATAAATGAAGAAATTATTAATAAAGATCTCAATATAATAAATATTGAAGAAAATGAATCTTATAAAGTTCGATATATTGATCAATACCGAATTCTATAGTTTAGAGTTACTATTAATATTTCATTTGTAGAAAGAATCAATAGAAAGTATTTCTAATAATTAGAACAAAAAGAATTATAGAAAATATTCTATTAATATATATCCAAACAAAACGAAAATCAAAATTTGTTTTTATATAAATAAATCGGAAATGAATATTATATTTAAATTCAGATTATATTATTATTATCAATTATGGGTATAATAATAAAAGTAATCCGAAAGAATTATCGATATATTTTATAAAGAAATTTATTCGATAACAAAATTAAATCAGAAACGAATATAGTTTATTTAAAAGAAGAAGAATTATAATGTATAATATTTATTGATGAAATCATTTAGGATTATAAAGATAAGCAAATTATATTATAATTGAATACTATAAAATAAACAGAATAGATATATTATAGAATCAAAATAAATAAACAAATACAATTAGTTATAATAGATTCAAGAATTACAAAGAATTTTATTATATTAAAAGCTACAAAGTATTTGGGAATTCTATTTCAAAAGAAACAAGAACCCTATCAATTACAATTAGTTGATAGATAATTAATAGGATTTAATAGGATTGTTTCTTAAAAAATATGATTAATATAAATAAATATAACCCAATACTTGAAGGTTATATAATTTGATATTATATTATTAAACCAACAATAGATCATCTTAAGGATACTATAATTAAAGATATATAATCCAAGAATAAATTAATTATAAGAAATAATGATATTTGATCAATACAAAAACGATTACAATGATATATTTAAAATGTCTATGAGATATAATACACACCAAGGAAAGTTAAATATAAATAATATTGATAATATAGAATATTCAATTTAAAATTCTTTATTAAAAATAAAGGATAATATATTTCCTTTATAAATATAAAAACCAATAATATAATACGAAATTATAATCAAAATAAAGAAGCTTTTGATATTAAAATAGTACAAGAAATACAAATATATTTTTAAGAAATCCAGAATCTATAAAGCTTTGCTGGAATATAAATTATAAGATCACAAAATAACATTGAAGGAAAGCAAAATACTTATATATATCTTAATTTATTCAATATCAATCGATAAACTAAAAACATTCAAAGAATATATTGATGATAATTTAATCAAAGAATAAATTAGAGAATCTATATCCCAAATAACAAATTCAATTATATAGATATTCAAAAAAGATAATATTAAAAGATTAATTATAAATTATAGAAAACTTAATATATTTATCAAAAAGAATCGATATCCATTTCCATTAATTACAGAATTAAAAGATCGATTAAATAGAGTAATAATATTCATCAAAATGAATCTATATAATAATTATTATTTGATTAAAATAAAAGAAGGTAAAGAATGGAAAACCGTTTTCAAGATCAGATATAGATTATACAAATACCAGATTATATTATTTAGATTAATTAATATATTAACAATATTTATAAGATTTATAAATAATATACTATTACAATATTTGAACATTTGTTGTATATACTATTTAGATGATATCCTAGTATATTCAAACAACGAAATTCAATATATCAAAGATATCAGTAATATCCTTGAATATTTGATTAAAATCGATTTGTTATATAAACTAAATAAATACGAATTCTATATTACAGAAACAGAGTTTCTAGGATTCATTATATCAAATTAAAGGTTCAAAATGAGTAAAGATAAAATCAAAGTAATATTCGAATGAAAATAATCAATTATAATTAAAAAAGTATAATTATTTCTAAAATTTATCAACTTTTATAAAAGATTTATTAAGGGTTATTCAGGGATTATTATATTCTTAATTATATTAATTAGAAAAGATCAAGGAAGCTTCGAATGAATTATCAAAGTATAAGAATTATTCGAAATACTCAAATAAGTAATAGCCGAAAAATTAATATTATTAATTTTCGATTCAGAAAAGCAAATCATAATGGAAATGGATTCTTCAGATTTCGTTATAAGGGTAGTTCTGAATCAATCAGATTAGAATGAGAAATATCAATCAATTATATTTTATTTTCGAAAATTATTATTAATAGAATTAAATTACGAAATATATAATAAAGAATTATTAGTAATAATTGATGTATTTAAAGAATAACGAGTTTATTTGAAAGAATCAAAATATATAATATAAGTGTATATAGATTATAAGAATTTGATTTATTTTATTATAATGAAGTAATTAAATAGATAATAGATCAAATAATCAGAAATTATAATCAATTACAATTTTAAGATTTTATATATCAAAAGATCAGAAAATGCTAAAATCGATATTTTTAATCGAAAACCGGAATATTAGGAAAACAAGTTGTATAAATTATATATTATATTTAAATAGGAAAAAGAATTACTAATTTATAATATATTGTAGTTTATAATTATTTATATATTGAAAGATAATTAATTAAAGAAAAAGATTCAATTATATTATAAAAACAATATTATAATAATATATATATTTAAAATAACAAAGTTAGGATTTATAATAGAAAACGATATAATATATTTCTATAGAAAAGTATATATTTTTAATTGAATAATTAAGGAATTTGTAATAGAATAATATAGATTGTTTGTATATAAATATCAAAGAATTATAAGAATATTTATAAGAATATAAGAAATCAGTTATTTTTTATGAATGAGAATAATAATTAAAGAAATTATTGGAAATTGTGATATTTGTATATAGAATAAATCCTTTAGATATATTCTGTATAATTAATTTCAAATTTTAAATATATCTTCTCAATTATAGAAATTCATTATATAGGACTTTGTGATTAAATTACTATTTTCAAAGGATTCTATTATAGGAATCAAATACGATGTGATATTCAATATAATAGATAGATTAATAAAATTTATATATATAATATTATTTAAAGAAATATAGGATATTAAGTAATTAATATATATATTTTTTAAGATTATAATAAATATATATAAAGTATTAAATAAGATAATCTTGAATCGAAATAAATTTTTTATTTTGAAATTCTGGATTATTTTATTAATATTAATAAGTATTAAAAGAAAGTTATTAATAGTTTTTCATTTATAAACAAATGATCAAATAAAAAGAACTAATTAGATAATGGAAGTATATTTTAGATATTATATAAATTACCGATAGAATAATTGAATAGAGTTATTATCTATAGTATAATTTATATATAATATATCGGAAATAGAAATTATAAAGGTAATACTGGTATATATTAACTTTGAATTTAATCCTAAAATATATTAAATATTGATATTACAAAAAGTTAATATTGAATTAATAATAATATAAATCGAACAATTAAAAGATTTATAAGAATAATTTGCTTTTGATTTAAGATTTATATCTTTCAGAATAATGATATATTATAATACAAAATGTAATATAAAATCTATATTTAAAAAAAGGGATAAAGTTTATTTGTTATAACGAAATATCGAAACCAAAAGATTAAGTAATAAATTCGATCACAGGAAATTAGGATTATTTAAGATTGATAAAATAATAAGAATCATCAATTATTAATTGAAATTATCAGATATAATGAATATTTATTCTATATTTTATATATCTTTGTTCGAATTAGTATTACTAAAAGTATCAAATATACTATTTACAGAAATCGAACTAATCAATTTCAACACTATATATAATATTAAAACAATACTAGATTACAAATATGTTAGAGATAAGGTTAAGTATTTGATCAAATAATTGGATTATTTATATTCGGAAAACATATAAAAACTTAAAAAAGATTTTAATTGT
The DNA here is from genome assembly GCA_014898415.1 of Stromatinia cepivora. Classification (NCBI taxonomy): domain Eukaryota; kingdom Fungi; phylum Ascomycota; class Leotiomycetes; order Helotiales; family Sclerotiniaceae; genus Stromatinia; species Stromatinia cepivora. The sequence goes on along the minus strand of RCTD01000001.1, from coordinate 1,271,294 downwards.
TCTGAGAAATTATAGATATTTCATTTGAAGTATTTATATTTGTTAATAAAGTCTCAAATTCAGTATTAGATAATAAAAATAACGAAAAATCAAAGAAGTCAAAGGAAGAGGAATTATTAGGAATAGATATAGCAATATTAACAATTTCCTTTTCTATATATTCCTTTTCTAATTTCTTCTTTTTTTTTTTCTTCATTAATTCATCGAAAATCTATAAATCATAATAAAGCATTTCGGATTTATATTTCAACAAAAAATATTTCTGTTTTTGTAATTATAGAATTTTAATTATAATTTTTTTCTTTTCTTAATCCAATCTCTTTTTTTATTAGGATAAACTTTCCTAATCATTTTTAGATAGATTTTGGATATTGCATTTTTTGTTATTATAAATGTATTTATTATATTGTAAAAAGTTAAAAAGCAAAACAATATATTTATAATCAATATATTCGTATAATAAATATAAAGGTATTTCGAAATTTTTTTATTCAACAAAATAAACAAAATAGATTTGTTTTTTTCTTTTATCAATATTCAAAGAAGGTATAATGAAAAAGAAAAAAAATATTACAATTATTAAATAAACGAAAGGGAAGATATACTAATATAAATGTTTGGGATAAGCGTTAAATTAAGAAGAGGATAATATTACAATGGATTAGTAATAGATTATAGAATTACTAATGTATAAATTATAATGATATTATAGGTCTCGATGATTCAATTGTAATATACCGGGGGATATTAGGTATTCAAAGGAGCTTTAGATATATATATAGTATTAATTATAGGATACCTTAAACTATAGGATATAATTCCTAAAACAATAAATCCTAGGAAAGATAGAATACAATAAGCAAAAAAGGTTTTGCTAAGATTAATAATTTTCTAGGGGATTAATCCCAAAACAAAAGATAAATTAAAATACTAATAGTTATAGGATTAGTATCCTGTAATGAACAACTCAAGAACAATAACGCTTCAAAAACAACCAACTATTCCAACTATCCAAATGAAACGAAGATTTATATAAGGAATAGATTTCATTACAATGTAAAGCTTTGTACTCAAAAACAATCATTAGTTTTATTACTATAGTTACAAGAATTGCAACCAATTATCAACCTTATTGAATTCCTACTTGAAATCTAGTCTAAACTATCTCGAAAGATCTCTAACCACTTCCATATAACCCTAGAGGCAGCTCCCGTAACATATATATTCTAATTCTAACCAATTAGAATCATTTTCTAAAATCTCTTTATCGATATACTTTATTTTGTTCAAAAGTTTTATTTTGTTTTTCTTTTTTTTATATATATTATTAATTAAAACAAGAATTTTATATTTAATATTAATTAGTTTTTTCCAAATATTACTTTCTATTCTAAATTCTTTCAAATCGAAATGAATATTATTAACAATAAAGTATTCCTGAAATCCTTTTAATTCCGAATCCTTAATGTTATCAAATATATCTTCGATATCAAAGTCAAAATTAATTCGAATAATATCTATATTAAGCTTTACAGAATTTAAAACTATTTTAAAATTTGGAATATCAATCAGAAGTTCTAAAAAATAATTTTTAATGAATTCTTCAAATTTCCCTTCATTCTTAATAATATTTAAAACTTTTGAAAAATCATTGATATAATTCTTAGAATTTATATTATCTATTTTTTTCCTAGTTTTTCAAAATCAACCTTTATAATATCTATTTTGCGTTTTGATCCAGTCGTTTAATAACCAATTTTATTAATACTATTATCATCAATAATTTATATAATCTATTTATTTCTTTTGTATTTAAAATCGATCTTTTTTATAAATAGATATAATATTCCTAACAACAATAGATCTTTGATATTATTCAAAACAAAGATATCGACGATATTCTTAACTCCTTCAAAATTGATTTTTACATCTTCAATCAATTTATACAAAATGATAATATTTCCATCAAAGATAATTATTATCGTTTTATATTCGTGTATTATGAATTCTAATTCTCTTACAATTTTCAGGCTCATTATATTGATTATCGATTCCGAATCGATAATACCATTAATCTTGATATTCTTATCTGCAAAGATTATAATGATAATAGATATATTGTATATTTCTTTTGATTGATAACTAAAAAAGGTATTTAAATAATTAATAACTATTAAAGTTGTTATAGCTTTTTCGATAGGAATTTCTGAATTTCTGAAAAGCTTTTTTTATTTTTCGATATTTGTGATTGATACTTTCTTGAAAATTTGTTTGAGAAAATCTAATATATATATAAAAACAATTCTAATTGTTATTGGGATTTCGATTCTGCAAATCCATTCTAAGATTTCTATCGGGGATTCTGTAGTATAAATAATGATTAATATTTGCTTTTTTATTTTTGAGGATCTAATACGAAAATTGAATATTTTATTCTTTCGTATTATACCATTTTTATCGGATTCAGAAAGATCTTTTCCTTTTTGAGATTCTTCTATTTCATCTTTTTCGCTTTCATTAATATCTATGATTTCATTTTCATTAAAGAATTCTTTCTCTAATCTTTTTCTTTCAATTTGATTCATTATTCTAAACAATATCTTTCGAAAAGTATTTAACGATTTTTAGAGCTTATCAACTCTGTTTTATTCTATCAATTTGAACTTTTTAGATAATCGATCTTATAGTTTTGAAACTTCTTTAGATTAGATAATTATATTGATATTGATAATTTCCCCTTCTTAATGATTAATATTATTTACAAATATATCCTTTACAATTTCGATACTAAAGACTTTGAAATTCAACAAGTTATTTTTAATATTGGATTTCTCCAATTATTTCTTTTACTAATCAAACCCATAAGTTTTTGTATATATTTCAATCTAATAGCTTTTTAAAGAATCCTTTTATTTAAAGATTAAAGAAAGATTGGAATATTTTTTGAAATCAAATATAAAGATTTTGTATTTATTATAATGATATAATTCAGTATTAATATTATTGATTTTCTTAGGGCAATTTTGTTTTATAATATAATTATCATTATAAAAAGATTTTTCAAAGTAATAATAATAAAGATAATTCTTTTTGTAAATTCTATTCATATTAAAAAGAATCCTTTTCTATTTATCTTGAATAAAATAATTATTGTATTTTATATTGTTTTCTCGATAAATAATTAAATATTATAATAACAAGAAGGATAACTTCGAGTCTCTTATATCTTTAATTTTTGCCCTTAAATGATTCATATTGAACTTATCCAAAAAATCAATAATTTCATTTATAATGTTCTTTATCTCCCGTCCTTGAAAATAAGGTTTTGTATTGATATCGGAAACAAATAGAGTTTTTATATATTTATATATAGCCTAAGAAATAATAATCTAATGAAATTTAAATCTTTTGTAAATTCGGATAATAAAATCTTTAGAAAAGTATTATTTGTAGATTTCGTTTATCATTCTTTTAAAATTCACAAAAGTAGAATTATCGAAATCAATTTTAAGTTATCTAACAATCTTCTTTCCTATTTGAGTATACAAACTATATAAGAATATCTTTCTAATTTCGAATTCAATAATTATATAATTATCAATAAATTGAATAATCGAAAATATAAACTTGATAATATAATCCTTTATTATTGTTAGATTTGTATTATAATCCTTTTTATTTTTGTTATATTGATTATCAACAAATTGATCAAGAAAATCTCGAATGTTTATTATTTATTAGATATTATAATTATAAAAATATCAAAGTAATATTAATCTCAACCCTTTTTTTCAATTATATCTAATAGAATTATATTCCAATATAAATTTGATTTAAACAACAATAATATAATCATAATACTAAAAAAATCAAATTTGTATTTTCTTATCAGATATACTATAATCAATTTGTAAAGCATCCCAAATTATAAGAAAATCAAATATATCGATCCTGTTGAAAATAAAGGCAGTAATATTCCTAATATATAATATAATAGAAAATATATATATATAATCTTTAATACAAATAGCAAATGGAATTTTTGATAGATTTTGTTATTGTTAATTTATTTCTTTTTTTTTGGTTTTTTTTTCTTTTTTAATAGAATTTCTATTATTATCAGTAAAAAGTTCTTTGATGAATTTAAAAGGATTGATAATTGGAATAATAATATTATTCTTTGATCTTTAAGAAGTATTTTATAGAAGATTCAATTTTGTAAATAAATCAAAATTATTTATTATATTATTATAATTTGATTGAAAAGTATTCGATTTATTAGAATCTAATTCAATATTTGATTTTCGATAGTTTTCAGTATTCATAATTTTCCTTTGATAAATCTTTAAAAGAAAGAGAAAGATATATATAATCTTTCCCAAAATTTTCCTTTTTCTAAAAAAACATATGAATTTCAAATCTTTTAATTAAAAGTTTTTTAAAATATATCTTAAATTTTTGATTGTCAATATTAAGGATAATAATTTAATATATTATATTCAATCCTTTTTATTATTCCAATATATATTTAAATATTCAAATAGCTTTAAAGGTATATAAAGCATTCAAGGTCCTTCAATATAATTAATTATATTCAATCAAGATCATCTTCGGGATTAGAGTTTTCTTATTCACAAAGATAAATGATTCGTTTATAAATAAAGACTCCATTATATTTAGAATTCTAATACATTCTTAGTATTACTAATTATATCCCTGAATAAAACCTTTATCGATATATTCCTTTCAAAATGGAAAATAGAATAATAATTCTACTGAAAAATAATTCATTTTTAATATAATAAATAAACACAAATAAAAGAACTTCAATAATCAAAACTTCCTCACTCAGAATTTAACAATCCTATATTTTTGAAAGAATTATTCTTTCAGAATCAATCCTATCTTTTTATTTACAAATTATTAATTCTATTTTCTTTTCAATCATAGTTTCCTCGTAAATATATTTATACAATATAAACTATACAATTCGAATTCAATATAAATTATCATTATAAAAGAAATAGATCGAGATATATATATTCCGATAATATATTATAAAAAGAAATGAGAATTAGAATTAATCAAATTACATTATAAAAGTTTCAAATAATAAAACTAATAAATTTAAACAATAATTTAGATTGTATATAAATAGAATACAAAAAAACTAATAAAAAAACAATTGATTTCTTTCAAGGAAAGAGAAGCAAAACCCTCTCTTATATCTAATTACAAAGAGTTATATAACCATATAATTACGAACTAGCTACGTGTTAGGCCTTGATATCCCAACTTTCTCACAATATCTTCAATTCCAAATTGAATAGTAAATTATATTATATTTTTAATCTTATTATAACAAATTTAATCTATAAAAAACAAATACTGTATATAAAAAGAGAAGATTTTGATAAGAATATAATAGAAATATTTCGAAAGCTTAATCTATTCATCGTTCATAACATTTTGTCTAAAATAAAGGAATTATAGATAGAATATAATAATAGGGTACCCGGAAAATTCGATGCTAAGTATTGCTGAGCAAATGAATAGTTCAGTAATGCCAAATTATTCGTTGCTACCATCGAATAGATACAAAATTCAATTTCAATCTATATTATCATTCGGAAAGGAGAATCTATTAAAAGAGAGTCTATCAATAAAAAAAAGATTATAGAAACTATTATATAACTAATTTTCCTGGATCATTGGAATCCATTGAAATTATTAGATCTCCGCCTCCCTATATTAACAAATAATATCTTCATAATTCCGAAAAACCTAATATATTCGTATGAAGCAGATAATCTACAGATTATGCTTATTCCTAAATACTTTTAAACTTAATTGCATTTTGGTATATTTTTTGTATATTAGCTTTTTGAACAATTCAAAATCTGGATTAACGATTGTAAATAATACAAAAGGTTTATCTAGTATTATTGATAAAGCAAGCAAAAAGATTTTTGCGATTTTTCCAAATAGGTCTAATAATATAAAACTCTTTCGAAATACTTTAAATAAAAAAGCAAAGTTTAAAGAAATCGATTTATTATTTAAAGAAGAATTCATATTTATAATAATTTCTAATAATATCATTGATTTACCTGGAAATTACTTTTATATAATATGGATATTCAAAAATGGCTTTCTTATAATATTGGACTTTGTCACGAATCGTGAACCACAGGAGGCTAACCACGTGATACCTCTTATCTCCCATATCAATTTATGAGCTGATCATCTGTACGTATACATTACGAATTATATAATTTAGTATAATAAAATGGTAACCTTAATAATGCTTATACATAACCCTATAATCTACAAATAAGTATTTGTGTATATATATTTAGTTATTTCTTATGAGTTATAATTCTTTAATTATAGATTTTAAAGAATATAATTGATCCTATTTATTCAGTTCTATTATAGTTTTTGTATATCATATTATTTACAATTCATTTATAAATGTTCGATCATTTGATGGCCTCCCAAATAATACCTTATTTTAATAATATTTTCTTAGATAAACTTTTACAAATATTATATTTAGAAGAAAAAGATCTATTCCGATTTAATCGATGAAGATATAAATACTTTTAGAAATATATCATCACTTTTATAATACAATGAATTTCTTTTTCTATATACTCCGAATTTTCGAAAGTATATTCTAAAGAACCTTTTCCTTTTCTTTAATTATTTCAACAATTCTTCAAAGAAAATATAAATATAGGATTGGATAATATTATTATTGGAAAAAAGAAGATTGATAAAAAAAAGATTCTAGTATATAAAACCAATGTTTTTAGTAGTTCAATTGCTTTTTCTGAATCATTATTATAATTATAAAATCTCTATATAATAGTTATAAATTTGAAAAAGAAGAATCGATAATTGAAAGTTATAATAATGATGAACTTTATAATAATGTAATCTTCTTCTGAACCTTAAATAATATTTATATAGATATCCAGATCAATAATAATACCTAGGACTTCCTTTATTTCCTTAATCGAAATTCAAGGACTTTTATTTAAACAAACCCAAAGATCCCGAAATCAAAGGAAGAAAACTTTGATTAAACGATCTAATCATTTAGGGTTTTTTGAGGATTTTCCTTTCCTTTCAGAAAATAACGATCCATTTAATAATCAAAGATCCCTTTATTCAAGAAATTGATTTAATCGGTTAAAATTGTATTTCTATATCAATTATAATTTGTAGTAAGATATATATATATCAAAATCTACAAATCTTATTACTAAATTTAACAATAATATTGAATCTAAAATTAGTTTATAATAATTATTGATTATAGAACGATTCGAGCTGTATATTATATTATTTAAAAATGAAATACAATACTATATATATATAATCAATCAAATCGAATCGGAAGTATAAGTATATTATCATATTTTTTATATATAAATGCCTTGATTCATAGTATTCGAATTGATCGAATAATTTGTAGCGATCTATTAGAATCTAGTCGAAATCGATGATATTTATTTTCAATATAAGATGTAGATTATATTTAATATAATTCGATATAACAATTTTCTAAAATAATATAGGAAATTCAGATTATTTATTATTCAAACGAAGATTATCAACAATAAAATCCTATTTAGGAATCTCGAATGAAAGATTTCCGATTTTCTTTTGCAAATGATAATAATATTTATTAAAGATTATAAGATTACAAAAAAATTTATAAATATATTTATTAGAGTAAATCAAAATAAAGTTTTATTATAAAAACGAAACCGATATTGTATTAATCGAGAAATCCCTATAATTACTTACAAATCAATAATTATTATGAATCCTTTATAATCCTTTCGGAGTTTTAACAACTTCAATTTTGGAATCTTTATATTCCCGAAACCATTTCTATCCCAAAATATTTCTCTCGGATATATCAGTTTTATTGTATTCAATAACTATTCGAACTTCAAATGTTTATTACTCTTTTTTTTTCCTAAAGTAATATATATATCGATACTTTATATTGATAATTTCAATGAGATTAAGACGGTACAAAAAGAAATAGAAGAATTCGAAGAATATTGGGATACCAAAAAAGATTTCAATCTAAAAGCTATAATTGAAATTATACAGAATATTTGTTTAGAAAAAGAAAAACATTTAAAACCAAATATTTAGATTCCGTTTTTATTTTAAATATTATATGGGATATAAGATTTCTTGATTTAATTAAGTTTATAAAAGGAAAAATATTTATTCTTCTTTACAATTTTTCGAAAAATGGTTATATTTATCAATTAAAAACATTTATTAATTTTAAAGTAAATGGATTTGTTTTTATTAATATTATATTCCTTATTTGTTTATTTCTTATATTTAAATTCAGAATTATATTGTTTAAAGTTTCAATTGAAATTAAAGAATATAATGGTATATAAGGCTATATTATTATTTATTTCATATTCTTTAATTTAATAATTAATAATTGTGAATAATCTTTTATTTTTTTTTTTATTATTGAATTAAGGAATTATAGTATTATTTTAGGTAGACTTTGATTATTAAAGATTTGAACGAAGCTCGATTACTTCAATCGATATCTTGAATGGTTTAAAAAGAGATTCTGTATTATTTTTTATTCGAATAATTTCTTTGTTATTTAATCATCCCTTTACAAACAAAAGATCGATCGATTAATCCAATAAAATATTGATTGATAAAATAATCAATTTGAAGAATATTAGAATCAAAAAGATTTATAATTGAACAAATCAATTACAATTGATAATATATAACAAAAATCTTTAAATATAAATATAATATAGATTTTTATTAAAAAAAAAGAAATCTTGATTCCTTTCAAATTCAATTTATTTTCTTTTCAATCAATTATATTATTATTGCAAATCTACAAATACCTCCCTTATATATCGCCCGAAGTCCTCGATCTATATATATTCAAACCCAATAAATTCCAATTAAAATACAAAAAAAATAAACAAACTGAACTTTTTATTATTATTTTAAAAGAATTCAATAATATAATAGATTTCCAATAAAACAAATGATATACAAAAAAAAAGTATTAATTGTTTTAATCAAATTCAAGAATATAAAAATTCGAAAGAAATTCAATTGAATATTAATCGAAATCGATTTAGAATCTGAAATCCTATTTGAATATCGATAATATCATTGAGCTTTTTTCAAATATAAATCAAATATCTTACCTTTTAACCAATCTTATAATTATAAAATCATATTGGAAAACAAAGGAAAATAAACTTTATATTACAATCCGTTTTATAAGATATTCCTAAAACAATTAGAAATTGTTAAAGAATATATTATAAATAATTTTAGTAAAGATTTCATTAAACTTAATCAAACTCCTTATATTATATTTATTCTATTCGTTAAGAAACCCAATAATAATTTGAAGTTCTGTATAAACTTCAGATTATTAAATTTCTTAATATATAAAAATCGATATCCCCTCCCTTTAATCGACAAAATATTTTTCCGGTTTTTTAATATTAAAATCTTTACCAAATTCAATATTTATCAAACTTTCTATTATATAAAAATAAATTCTGTTTCGAAAAAGTATACTACTTTTCGAATCCGATACAAATTATACAAATACAAAATCATATTATTTGGATTAACAAATAATCCTGTAATCTATTAGTATTATATAAATAATATTCTATTTGATTATTTAAATATCTTTTATATAATATATTTCAATAATATTTTAATCTATTCCAAAAACAAAAAAAAATATCAAATTTATATTAAACTAATTCTCGAACAATTAAAAGTTATTAATCTACAAATGAATCTTAAAAAATATAAATTCAATATTATATATATCAAATACTTAGGTTTTATTATTTCTATTAAAAGAATAAAAATAGACTCTGAAAAAATTAAAATAATTAAGAATTGAACCTTTCTGATAATAATAAAAGGAATTTAATCATTCCTTGGTTTTTATAATTTCTATTAATAATTCATTAAGGATTATAATATAATAACAAAATTTTTTAATAAATTTATTAAAGCAAATATTAAATTTATATTCGATAAAGTATATTAAAATATATTCAATATTTTGAAGAAAAAGTTTATCTCTATTTTATTCTTGCAATATTATAATTATCGATTTCTTTGTATATTCGAAATAGATATATTCAATGGAATAGTTGCTAGTATATTATTATAATAATATAATAAAGATTGGTTTCCTATAACTTATTTCTTTAAGATTATAATTGTTGCTGAATTGAACTATAAAATTTATGATAAAGAAATACTATCAATTATTCGATTTCTTAATTATTGAAAAGCAGAACTCACTGATTCATTATATAAAATCAAGGTTTATATTGATTATAAAACCTTCGAATATTTTATAATTATTAAGATTTTTAATACTCAATAAGTTCATTAAATAAAAGTTCTAATCAATTATAACTTTATTATTATATATCATCCTGAAAAAAATAACCCTTTTGTTAACACCTTAACCCATCGGACTGATGAATTGGATTTTTAGAATTATATTAAGAAAAAGAATCGCTTTCAGTAGTTTATTAAAGACAATCAAGTTGATATTGATATTATAAGAAAAGCTTTATGAAAATATTATCCAAACGAAATAATGATTATTAGTATCGATTTGAATGAAATCGCTTCTCGATTCGATCTAATTAATTATATCATCAAAGCAAATAAAACTACAAATAGTTTATTAATATTCAAAATACAAGTTATTCAAAATTATAAGTATATATCATTCCAAAATAACCTTTTGCTTTATGATGATCATTTAGTGATATTTGATATCGACAATCTTCGAATTTATCTGATTCGTAAAGCCCATAATTCTGTTTTTATTGTTCATCCTGGTATAAGCAAAACCTATTTTTTATTATCTCAATAATACTATTGGCCCAAAATATATGATATTATAACTAAATATATATACAATTGTTATACTTACAAATACAATTCCATTCTATATAATCATACCCCCAATTTATTACATTCATTTTCGATTCTTAATCGAACATAATAATATATTATTATAGATTATTATAATTTTAATAAAAATAAATATGGATATAACAACATTTTAATCATTATTGATCGATTAACAAAGCAAATTATCTCTATATCTTATTATAAATCAATCGATACTCGAATTCAAGTATAATTATATTTCTATTATATATATCGATATTATAATCCTCCTTAATATTATAATATCGGATCATAACCTTTAATTTATATTACAATTCTGGAAGGAATTCAATCAAATCCTAGGAACCGATTTCAAACTATCCATTATTCATTATTTTTAAATCGATAATTAAATTAAGATTTATAATCAGTACCTTCAATAATGGTTAAAATCGTTTGTTAATTATTATTAAAACGATTAGTCAGAATTCCTATTTATGATAGATTATATGCAACTTACTTTTCTATATGATTCTTTAGAAGAATTTACATTTTATAAAACCCTATATAGATATATATCAAAATATATATAGGAATAAAAGAAAGATGCTAATAAATCAACAGATAATATAAATATATATGATATCTGTATATATACAAAATATAATAGATTAATTCTTGTATAAGCAAAAGAAGATTTATTGTATATTCAAGTTAAAATATCGAAATCTATAAATATTTATTAACATAAAATCAATTTCGATATTGAAGATTATATATAATTTAATATAAAGAATTACCCTATTCAAAGATTATTCAAAAAGCTAAACTTCTTAATTCAAGGAAGATTCAAGATCATTAATCGATCTAAAAGCTCTTTCAAATTCGAATTCCCGATTACAATAAAAATTCATTTTGTTTTCTTTTTAAATCGATTATATAAGATATATAACGATCCTCTTTCTAATCAAATATTCGAATTATCTCCATTTATTAATATAATTAATAATTCGGAATAAAAAATGAAAAAGATCCTAATAATAAAGAAAGCACAAAAAACCCTATTATATAGAATTTCATAACTTAATAACAATACCGATCTTATCTGATATCCTACTTCCGATTTTAAAACATCATTGCATCTTCTACACGATTTTCATTTGATCAATTCAATATTATCTAATCCTTTCAATCGATTAATTGATTAAATAAAACTTTATAAAAACGGAAAAGATAATTATAATTATATAAATAATAATTCATTTATAAAATCAAGGGAAAGAAAAGTATTTTTCAATATAATAAACTAAATATTATAATTTTATAATAATATATATATATATATAATTATAAAAAAATAAAAAACCTATACAAATTTGAAGGAATTTGATTATATATATATATAGTCTAAATTCTATACAATAAACGAATTATTATCATCAAGATAATACAAAAATAATATATTTCAAAAAACTCATATTTATAATCATTTCAAAAATTATATAAAAAAAAGTTTAAATATAATAAAAACGAAATATAATATTATTTTTATCGATTTCGTTCAATTTGATTGATTTGATCAATTTGATCGATTAATTTAATCGATTTCGGAATTGATTATATTAATCATTTATTATCATTATATTATAATTCAATTTCCTTTCTTTTTCTATTAAAATTTTTTCCTTTTAAAGATTCTTTAAATCAAAGAAAATATAAATCAATATTAATTTAATCAATTGATAAACAATTTGATCGATTTGATCAATTCATTTATCATTTTGATCAATTTGGTCGATTAATTTGGTTAATTTGATCAATTTCCATTAAATTGATCAAATCAATTAAAATGATCAATTTAATTAATTTAAAGTTTATGAATTTTTACAAAACCTAATTTCCGATAAAATAGTAATAAAACAAAAAAATAAAATATTCGAAAACAAGTTTTTCTGAAGGGAAAGGTAATATCACAAATCGTAAACTACAGAAAACTAACCATATAATATCTTTTATCTTTTATATCAATTTATAAATTAATCATCTATATATATATATTACAAATCATATAATTTAGTATAATAAAATGGTAACCCTAATAATGTTTACACATAACCCTATAACCCATAAATGAGTATTTGTATATATATATTTAGTCGCTTCTTATGAACCATAATTCTTCAATTATAGATTCTAAAGAACATAATTGACCCTGTTTATTCAGCTCTACTACGGCTCTTGTGCGTCACAGACTTCATTATATCTAATACAATTAAGGTTTATTCAAGAATTATATCTACAGAATTAGATGAATTTATTGAAACAATATATCAATAAGATTTATTTAATTGATTTCTTATATCTTTTGAAATAGTTTATAAAAATAAATATATAAATAATATTATTTCTTTATAAATCGAATTATTGAATCATATAACAGAATAAACATATGGATATTATAAATAATCAAAAAAGACAATAGATTTATATAAGGAATTTTTATCATTATTTGTTTTATTAGATCAGATTTGTTTATATAAAGGAGGACAAGGAAAGATATTTAAACAATACTTTCGAGATTATTATCTTCTTCAAATCTTATATAAACGGCGGTATAATAAGAATAATAAACCTCGAAAGAAATTATATGAATAATATAATGAATAATCCTGAAAATGGAAAAATTGAGTTCATTTTGTATAATTCATTTAATATATTACAAAATAAAGAATTAATATATTACGAATCATAGGATCTTATATTATATAATAGATAGATTAATTAAACAGATTATCTATTCTTTTGTTATCGAAATAAAGGATATATAATCAAAATAGTTTCTTAATATTGGAGATTTATATTTAATTGAGTTATCAATTAGTTTATAAATATTTTATTTGATCTAATAATAACTTTATTTTTAAGTAAATATTCAATAATATACCCTTAACCTATAATTTATTAATTTACAAATTTGAAACATTAGAATTTAATCAATACTGAATTGTTATATTTGTTTTGTAATTATCGAAAAAATATATAGTAAAAAGGAGATAGTTCTTGGATAAATGGATAAGTTGAACTTTTTCGAAATTAATAAATATTATTATTCTTTTCAAACCCTCCGTTTTCGATATTGTATTATACTTTATAATCGATGATATAAATTTTCTTATTCAGTTTGAGGATGAAAATTGATACAAAATCGAAAATGTTCGATTCATTATCTTTTGGATATATCGATTTATTTGTGTATATTCGATTCTTTACAATTTCTCAAAATTGATCGATATCGATGAATTTCTTTTAATATTAATATTCTTAAATTTATATAAGATTAGCTGTTTATTAATGATTCGAATATTTCCTTATATTTTTGTTTCAATAATTATATAATATCATGTATAATTATAAATTTAATTAATTTTTCTTCAAAAAATAAAACATGATATTCCAAGAAAGAAATTGAAGAACTTGAAAAATCCTATTCGAGGTTTAGAGGTAATATAAACGCATCAGATTTAGATCGACTCAGGATGCCCATCTCTCTCTGCGATTGCAATAATCTCTGTGATCTGTATTGAAATACAAATCAAAGGCGTGGACTTGTGTCCTGTTAAAGGGAAGTGCTGTACGTATTGGTCCCTTGTAATAATCTTCTAACCGTTCGCCGAATCCCTCATAATAGCTGCCATCGAATACATTGTACTTCGCGTCGTTCTCGAGCCAGCGATCCAAATTGTATTCGACTGATGGTTTGTGTTTCTCGCTCTCCGAAGGAAAGAGTAAGGGAATGAGATCTTGAACCTTAGGAGGATGTTCCATCGATACATCTAACAAAAACTTTTCCACACCTTTCGGTGGTTTTTGAGAAAAATTCATATTGGAAAGTAATTCTTGGCTGGTGTTTATCTCGATGAATATGGTAAGAAAGTGCGAGAACAAGAAGTGAATGAAGAAGCTTTACTTGTGCAATCACAAACTGTAGAACTATCCACTTTAAGTATACTGCAAACTGCAAGCTGGGGAATAATGGCTCATAATTAAGTGGATGGTCTGTACTTTCTGTCGGCACGAGTAATTAATTATTCCAGGGTTACTGACTTCGCCGCCATGATATAGGCTACAACAGAGATATGATTATTTGGTAAATATATGGATCTTGAATATAAAAATAATAATTTTTCCTGTAAATACGAATTATATTTACAATCCCACTTTGACTATAATATTATTCATACTTCGATCAACTACTCAAAATCTTCTCTTACATTCACGAAAATTCCGAATTAATCTTATATATACAATTATTATCTAATAATTTGAATTTACAGATATTATATCAATAATTCTAATATAACATTTATACTGAAATTAATTCCATTTAAGTAAAATTTGGATATTGATATTCATTACTGCCCCCCTCTTTTTCCCCTCTTGAGATATTGAATTGATATAGCCAAAAAAAATCTATTCTGTTTTGTATATTGTATTAGAAATTTAACGCTTCTTTTCTGATTCTCTTCTTTTTCTTTTATAATCATTTCCTTTTCTTATTCTTATATTCTAATAAAGTATTATGATTTAAAGACTATTCTGATTGATTCGGTAAATTCGAAGATTTTAATGATTTCTATTTTGATATAAAGCAGATATTTCATTGTAAATCTAAAAAAGGGGCTATTTTTTTAAGCTTTTTCCTTTCTCTTTTGTTTAATTCTAAAAGATTAAATCCAATTTTATATTCTAAATTTATATATTAATATAATTAATAAACCAGATTTTCCTATTATATTATCTATTAAAGCTTTACAAAAGCTTTTTATTATTTTAAATAATCTTAAACTTAATATAGATATTAATTAAATCAATTAATCAATCAATAAAGTCTTATTTATTGCTTTGCTTTATTTATATTGATAGATATTAGCTTT
This sequence comes from Stromatinia cepivora, assembly GCA_014898415.1. NCBI lineage: Eukaryota > Fungi > Ascomycota > Leotiomycetes > Helotiales > Sclerotiniaceae > Stromatinia > Stromatinia cepivora. The sequence continues at coordinate 1,255,392 of RCTD01000001.1, read as the reverse complement.
TTATCGTATAATAGGGATATAATTGTTGATTCTCTTTATTAGTCTTTATATACTTGCAAATTTTGTATCATTTGTTTTGGTTGAAAATTGAATCTGTTAGATAAAGGATTATCTCCATTTTATAAACCTATGAATAACCCTTACATTTCCTTTTACAATATCATTATATTAATTGCTTATATAATAATACTCCTCCTCTTTATATTAAAATTAGTTTTATATCCAAAACTCTTTGAATACTTCCCTAATCTTTATATCGAAAAAGAAATATCTTCTAATCCTACAAATATATTAGAAAAGCTTTTAAGATTCTATATAATTACAAAATTACTAATTGAAGTATTTCAAACAAAGTATTCAAAATGATCTATAAAGTTATTTACTTTTTATTTCGATTGATTATTGTTTCGATTTTTTCCTTTATTTAAAACAATTAAGGATTTAATAATAACTATTTCTTTCTTTGTTTAAAACAATCTTGAGATAGATTATATAATACATCTTTTCTAATCCAGTATTTCCGAAAATCTTTAAAACAAATCTGTAATCAACAATATCGAAGGATTTTATAACAAATACTACAAAAATTCTATAAATATTCCCTTAATTGTTTATTTATAACCATAATTACAATTTAGCTTTTTTGATAAAGCACCAAATTCATTACCATTATTTCTACTACGATCATCTGCACCGTACTCACCTGCACCGCAATCAACTTCAACGCCATCACCTGCAATGCAATCACTTATACCGCAATCACATTCATTGCCATCATGTTCATTGTCATTACGTTCATTACCATCAATTCCAGCGCCATCACCTGCATTGCCATCACCTCCATTGCCATCAATTCCACCGCCATTATCATAATCATCTATACTATCCCTATTTAAACTGAATAAAAAAGTATTGCTATTTTTATTATAATTTGAAATATTACAATTATTAATATAATAATTTAAAGTATTACAATCATTAATATAACAATTATCAATACTTTAATTATTAACATCTCCATTATCAATACCTTAATTATCAGCATCTCCATTACCGGTACCTTAATCATTGGTATCTTTATCACAATTATATTATAAATTTATATATTATATATCTACTTCTATTTCATTGATAAATAATTCCGATAATTCGAAAGGTTTCTTAAAACATTATCAAGTTTTTTTTAAGAACAAGAATCTAATTTCTTCAAATTATATTAAATATTTTAAATTGAATAAGAATTATTATAAAACTTCTAAATTGAATTTTATATACAATATTAATATGAATTATTATAATAGCAATATATTTTACCGAAATTGAAGTTGTTTAATGATAATATTATCATTAGAAATATAAATTCTTATTAATATTTTCTCTTTGATCAAGGTATCTAATAAAGCAATCACTTTTAACAGATTTGCATTTCTTACAATATATAATGAAAAATATTCTTTTACTGAAAGTTTGAACCAATCAAGAGAAGCAGAGGTTCTTAGAGATATAATAAAAGCAACAGTAGAAAGCTTTTGTAAACAACGGAGAATAAGTCAACCACCTTAGTTTCCGGCCACCCCCCATTCCGGCCACCATTTTACACCAAAAACCATGATTTTCACCTATTAATAACTTTACAATAATTCAATATAATTAATCAAAATTTTGAATATAGATTCTATATATATATATAAATAGATTCTGAAACTTTCAGATTTTTCAAAATTCTTGTGACGACCTTACCATCCTTACCACCCTTACCACACTCCCTCGAGTCACACGTCACCCTTACCATACTCGACCACACTGGGCATACACGAAATTTTTGGAAATCGCAATATTTTATTGCGTTTTCCGATTCAGACGGAAATTCTATATAACTTCTGATATAACAAATTCACCCAAAACCCCGCGGTGGGTGCCGGAGAAACGCGTTTCTCCTCCGCTCCTCCCCCCTTCTTCATGATGGCTCTTGCAAGCCCCCCAAAGCTCTCCCAGTCCCTCTTGGATAGAGCCAATGCTTTAACTGCTAAAGTAAACGACGGCCAAGCGATCTTTGGCCCGGTGGCCTCCCTCCTGGATAAATATTTGGACTCCAAAGAGGTCTCTACCTTACCAGCGAGATCCCGAAAACTTCTCACCGCTCTTTGCCTGGATTTCAAGGCATCCACAGAAAGACATTTTGATGCACTTATCAGCGGATCCCACCTTCCCCGGGTTAATAATGTCACTGTTACCCCCTTTGTCAATCCCCCTGCCATCCCCCAAGCCGATAGGCCAACCGAAACAGCGGCTCCAAAGGTTTCATATGCCCAAAAAGCCGTTATTTTAATCAAACCCTATTCTACTATCAATATAAAATCAACATTACCAATTGTCTTTACAGATAGTCGTCTATTTGTAAGGATCGGACACTTTTACCCTGCTCGCAAAGCTGGAGCCTTCGCTGTTCTAATAGCCTTTAAGAAAGCTTTTGGTCCCTTTGCCCTTCTTTTAAAGGAAGTATAAGAAATGAATTCGGGATTCGTTTTATACATTAATTCTCTCTTTAATCTAATAACATTGGAAAAACAGAAATCCATTATTTCTACTACTATTGGAGACTGCAAAATTGAAATCCAAAAGAAATGGATAATCTATCGCTTGAATTACATCCCCCGGAATGTAACAGTTTTAAGTAATTCCTTTGAGATGGTCAACGAACCTATAACCAAGGACACCTTATTTGAAGCTATTAAGGACTACTCTGATCAAGAACTAGTATATGCTACTCAAATACAGTCAAGTATCAAATCGGGCCTCTTTTACACTATATGGATAGTAAGCTTCAAAGCTAGTACCAAAGATCTACTCAAAAAGCATTTAAAGATCCTAGGAGCCATTATTACAACTGCTGTATTGATAAAAAAGCCAAAAACGATCCAATACTTCTGCTGCTTCATGTAACACAACTCCAAAGTCTATTTCAAACCCTAATCCTGTCGCATCTATAGCTCCCCTAAACATTCCGAAGCAAATCATATTTCTAAATGTAACACAGCCCACATCTGTCCTGCAAAATGCCTTCATTGCTGCGGACCTCATTTAGCGGACGATCTTAATTGTCCTCTACGACCAATTGCCAACAAGATCAAATCCAAACCGGAACATTCAGCAATCCGTAAAATCTACTTTGCAGCCAGAGTTAAAGCCTGTATAGAAGCTAAATGTACAAGCACAACAATTCAAACCCTTGACTCCCAAATAGAGGATACTTCAATCCCCACCTCCCCAACTCTCCAAATTCTTCAAGAAATCCGCCCAAAAACCCCAACTCGTATATTCGATCCCAACCAGATCGGCATCCCCTTTAGTATCCGTCCTTCTAATCGATTCACAAACATCGAAGATCCTTTTATACTTTCCTTTAATGAATCAATCTAAACCATTATCTATCATATAGACAAATGTAGGCAAAGGAGTAATCTTCTATAAGATAATTCTTACTTTGGCAAATACAGATTATATCGATATCATACTAATTCAAGAACTATATATCTTTTCAGATATTTTACAAAAAATCATCAAAATTTATTCCTTTTATAAAACCTTTATCTCTTTGGATAATTGGGAAACTTATCCTTGTATTCTAATATACATCAGAAAAAGCATTGGCTTACAAATCAGCCAATTCAGATCTATAACCTCCCAGGATCTGATCTTTTTTCAATTATAATTTCCAAATAATTCGTCTTTTACAATTATTAATATATATAACATTCCATTACAATATTCTAATAAAAATCAAGTAATCAAATCACTTCTCAATATATAGGATTTATTATATCATTCGATTCTTCTATTTGATGATTTCAATCTTCATTATTTCAATTGAAATTCCCTTTTTCAAGTTCCATTTTTATTAACAGAACCTTTTATCGAATAAACGAATTCTCAAATTTTTTGTTTCATTTCATCAATTAGTATCTTTATTTATATTAAAAGCAATAAACTCGATTTGATCTTTTTTTTAAGCCTATTGTTACGAACCTCAACTACGAAACTAAGGCTAGCCGAAAGCGGGCCGAATTGTACGCTAGTTTGAAGAGTTTTCACCTATATAGAGGGGAATTCTTCGATACCATTTAGAGAAAGTAATGAAAAGTTTTGATTCTAAACTGTTACCAATTAGTCATTAGCTTAGTTTACTAAGCGGGGGATCTTACCTTAGGTAGGATTTACCCCATTGCTTTTAATCTTTATTTCTTTTTATACAATACAACTCTGTATTAAATAATAACAAATCCTCTTTAGGACCTTTTTATCAATAACAATTCCATTAATATCAAATACTAGATAGTTAATTGGTATATCTTTTTCAAATAATCAAACCTTTTCTTTCAAATTATTTAACATTCGTTTTCATTATATTCTATATACTAAAAAAGAATCGGAATACTCTTGAAATAGGGTATTTATAAACTCAGATATAAACGATAAAAGCATTACAAATATTAAAATATCTTATATCGATCTTCTTCAAAATACTATTACAAAAGTACTTTTGATCGAAAAATTCTTTATCGAACGATCCAAAGCAAAAAACAAATTATCATTCGAACAGCTTTATATAATCATTTGATTCATATAGAAGATATAAAATAAAACAACAATAAACAATCAAATTGATCTTTCCTCAATATTTACAAACGTTTCCTTTATATTGATCTATCTTTAATCAATATTTATAATACTTTTTAATTAATATAATAACTATATAAGAATTGCTGATATTATATAATCTATATTATCAATATTATTGCAATTCTTAAACAAAGATTATAATCTGATATCATTGATATCAACTTTATTTTCAGAATATTAAGAACTTTTTGGTGGTATAAGTCAAAAAGTCTCTAACAAAATGGCTACTATTACTAATGTAATATTCTCTATAGAACAGTTTCAATAATTGTTAATTACTATTCAAACTCTATTACAATAACAATATAATAGAGATAATACTATATATTTTCGTTTATAAGATATAGACTTTCTAAATCCAAATAATAAAGTTGAATCTTTTATAAAGATTATCGATAATAAAATTATTTATTACAATATATATTCATTTATAATATATATAAAGACTAAATCGATTAATATATTGAATAATTCATTTACTGTTTACATCGTTGTTGTTCAATTGAATCAATATTTAAAAAACAAAATTGAATTATAATATATTAACGAAATCTCGAATACAATACAAACTGATCTTAAAATAAACATTGAAAATTGATGTATAAAATTGGAAAACCGTTTTCGTATATCATCAGATATAGCTTTAAAGAAATTGAAGTGTTTCAAATACATTATTGAAGATATTCGATGATATAAAGATCCCGAAGAATATATCCAGAATATAGTTGTTCTAGGATACAATACAGGGACAATCGAATCGGAATATATATAGATGTTGATTACTTATCGGTATTTATCAGTAAAGCTTCGAATTTATATTCCGATATTTATAAAGGATATTAGTTTTATTATATTTATATTATAAATTGGATAAAAGAAGAATGATTGGTTCAATATTTAGTATCCCAATTATGGTGATAGCTGATTATCAAATCATTATAATAATAAACGTTTTTTATTTTATAAATTATATTATTAAAACGATTATAAAAATATTTCCTTTTTCGTTTTTTATAAGGATCTTTTCATTTTTAGGAATAATAATATTGATAGAAAGTTTAGTATTAAAAAAGACAATAAAATATAGGATAAAAAATTATTTTGGAAAAAGGAATATTATTCTAATAAATATAATGGTAAGCAACGAGTATACAATATTAAAGGAAATAATCCAAGTTAGAAAACAATCGATTTGGATATCTATAATGTTGATATTTATAATCAAATTTATTATCAAAAACTGGATTATAAATCGAAAGAATCAAGTTTGGATAGTTAAGATAATAAGGAGGAGATAAAGATGTTATATATCAATTATATATAGGTTGAAGGAAAGGTATCTAAAATATAAAATATATAATATAATGTAGATCCGAAAATCAGTCATCGATTGAATATAACTATTTTACAAGTTAATAATAAGATTCAGAAATCAAAGTTTATTTTTTTGATAACTAATTTGAATTATAAATAGATCCTTTTCAAATAAACTTGTATTATCAATCTCGATAAAGATCGTTATTAATGTAATAATTATGAAGCGAAATTCTATAATAAAAACAAATTATATATTCATTTGTAAGAACTATATAAAAACAAATATAAATCAGTTTCACTAAAGTTAGCTTTTTTCGAACAATTATTAATAATTATAGCAAATATATTATTTCTTATTATCAATAATCCAGATCGAATTAGTTTTAAACTTTTATCAAATCGATTATATATTGTTCAATTGATTATGGATATCAATAAATCATTGTCTGAATATATATTTCGCGGATATAAATATATTGAAATCAAAGTAGTATTGAATAATCTATAAAACGATATATATTTTGTTTATTTAGATATAAAATATAGAATGAATTTTATTGATAAAAGTTTTCTGATGGAAATATATTCTATAATTGAGATTTTCATAATAGATAAATTTATAAAGATATATAGATTGGGAGATTAATGATATAATATTAATCAATATATGAATTTCGATTTTTATTTATTAATAATGAATAAAATGATTGTTCAATTTAATTATGAAGTTTATATTGTTGAAATATTGGAAGTTAGAATATTGATAGGAATAAATATTATCGATCCGAAAGATTGAATTATGGATTTCGGAAATCAATAATTGATTTTTCTATATTATATAAATATATATATTAAAATTGTAATTAAAACCAAGGATATCGAAAGAAAGATTGTTGTTTATATTCAAGAAAAGATAATAATCCTATTTTATTTTAAAATATTTGTAATAATGATTAATAGAAAAAACGATGATATTTTGTTATTAGATTATAATATATTATATAAATTAATTCAATAAGACAATTTCATATCTTTTGTATATATTGTTATAGATTTATATAAAATTATTATAATAGAAAACTTTATCAATAAAGAAATAATTGTATAATGGAATTTGAAATTGGGAAATATATTAAATTCGAATATTCAAATCATAATAATAACAAATGAAGTCGATATTTATTATTTTGTAGGAATCTTAATTAGAAATTAGTTTTCTGTAAAATGTTTTTTAATTAAAGGATTATTAATAGTAATAGTAATTATAGTTTTATAGATATTTATAAATATAGAAATATAATAAGGAAATTCGAATACAAACAATATCGATTTAAAACAAAAAGTTATTTTGTTAAATAAAATAACAACATTTGGGGATATTATTCAACAATTTTAGTTTTAGGAAATAGTATAAAGCGAATCGATATTATAAAAGGAATATTAGGGATTTGTATTTATATTAGAAAGTAAGGAATTAAAGATAAAGCTTTGTGAAGATTGGGAATCAAAATTTCGGTTTGATAAAGCAAAGATTTATTTAATAGATTGAAAAGATCAAACTTTAATCGATCAAACTTTTAACAAATTGTATTATCAATATTGATTAAAATGGATCAAAAAACCAAACTCTTTCAATTTCTTAGTATTTGTTATATAAAGATATATTATAGATTTTAAAGATATTGTAAAAAAGAAAGGCAAAATTATTATCGATATCTGTATCTTTAATTATATTACAAATTTAGATATATATTCTATTCTTATTTAAACAAATATAATTGTAATTATGATAGATTGTTCTTTCATTTCAATTATTAATTGTACAAGTTTTTTTTATCAATAGAAAATCAAATTGGAATATCAAAAGTACTTAATTATATTATTATATTATAATCAAGAAACATTTATTTATATTATAATGAGTTTCAGAAATTCACTAATATATATTCAAAAACGAATCGATAATATTCTCTGATTAAAACAAGGATTTATATATATCTATATTAATAATATAATCATTTTCAATAAATCATTTCCTGAATATATAATATATCTCAAACAAATATTCATTAAACTTAAAACTGCTAATATAATATTGAATCCTAAAAAATGTTTCTTATTCTATCCCTTAATTATATTACTTAATCAAAAAATAGATATATTAGAACTGATTTCCATAAAGAATAAATTGAAGATTATACAGGTTTTAGTATTCTTATATATATTAAAATAACTTGAATATTATCTAAAATTGATTGAATATTTATAACAATATATTCTATATTATATTAGATTATCTGTAAATCTATAAAACAGAAAATATAAATTGAATAAGATATTATAGAATTATAAAGAAAATAAATTATCAAAAGCGAAAAGAAAATATAAGATTATTTAAATTTGATTTAAGAATATTATAAAGGGAAAACAGAAATCATTTACGGATTTTCAACAAGCCTTCCGAAAATCTTCGATCTTATATTACTTCAATCTAGATCGAAGATTTTATATTGATATTAATATATCCAAAGATAATATCGAAGATATAATCTATTATTTTGATATCGATTCTTCAACTCAAAAATCGATATAATCTATTATATTCTTATTTAAATTAATCATCATTATTGAAAAAAATTATTAATCAATAAAATTAGAGATTATAGATTTATATTAGATAATCTTAAGAATCAGATATTTGATGGAATCATTTAAGTTTTCGATTATTATTTATATAAATCATTTAATCAATATTCAAATAGTAATTCAAATATCTATAAATATATTATCATTAATATAATTAAATCTATACTATTTATATAACTCCGAATATTTATCCAGATTTAAATTCGATGTTCGATATAAACCAGGAAAACTCAATATAATCCTTAATATATTGTCGAGATTATATATTATCGATATAACAATTCAAAAACAAATTACAAATGCAATCGAACAAATATATAGTATATACTTAGAACTAATATACCCCATTATAGTTTTGCAAATCGAAGAAGTATAATTACAGAAATTTAAAACATTATATATATTGGATTCTAGGACAACAAAACTGATCAACGAAATCGAGGAAAATTCAAACTTCGAAATCAATATTATGGATTTATTATTCGAGTTCAAATAAGATATACTTTATGCTAAATTAGATAATATATATATCAAAAAAAGATTAATGATATTTAAAGATATAGAAAACGAAATATTCGAATATATATATAATCAAATCGGTCATTTGGATTATAATTGTATTTACAAAAGGATTTTTACCAACTTTTATATTTTTAATATTTCAAAAAAACTATAAATATATTTATATCATTATTATTAATATAGAATATCATCAACACCAAAACATTAATTGTATAGATCTTTGTAATCGATTCTAATACTACTGTATATCTTTTATATTATCTTAATCGATTTCATTTTGACATTATTAAGATCTATATTAAATCTGTTCAATTGTACATTACTTATAATCGATAAACTATCAAAAGCAATTATAATTATCTCAGGAAAATCGATATAGAATATAATACAATAAGGAAATATATTAATCTTATATTTACTAAGAATTCTCTAGAATATTTCACAGACCATTATTTCAGATCGAGATAAGAAATTCATATTAGAAATTTAGAAAAAAATAATGGATTTGTTGGATATAAAACTATTGTTTAGTATTATTTAATATCTATAAATTGATAATACAAACAAATATATAAATCAAACAATAAAGATTGCTTTAAAGTATTATCTATCAATAATAAATAATATATCTTTATAATCAAGGATTTTACTATTTATAATTATAACTTTATCGAACTCTATTTCACAAAGAACAAATATAATATCTACAATAATAATATATAGTATTAGGATTAAGGAATTGATAAATATTATTATAGATATATTAATGAACTTAATCTACAAAAATTCATCAGAAAGATACCAGGATCCTGCTATTTCAAATGGTATACAAATGTACCCAATAGAACCAACAAATAATAGAAAATACAACCCAGTAAGAATTGAAGCGATAGATACAATCAAATTCATAATTATATTTATAAAACAATATTATAATTAATAATACAAATCTATGTTTTTCAATATTGAAGATTATATATTATTGAAATTACACCAGGATTATAATATACCAAAAGTTGCAAAACGAAATACAAAGATTGAACAACAATTCGCAAAACCCTTTAAGGTATTAAAAAGGATTGGATATCTTATATACAGAATCGAATTATTTGATGTAATAAAGGTTCATTTAATTATCAATATTATATACCTCGAACCAGCCCTAAACTCAATTCAAGATCCTTATCGATATCCTTTTGTATAGAGAATCTTATAGAATCTTGAATTAATTCCTGAATATATTCTATACAAATAAAAGTAATATAAAAAAAGAGAAGGAATCTTAATAGAATATTTAATTCGATTCAAAGGAAGAATAATGGAATAAAATAAATAGGAATTAGATAAACAGATTCCAATAGAAATTGTTAAAATATTTGAGGAATAGAATTACAAATGTATTTTAATAAATAAATCCAAAAAGGGAATAATTAGGAGAAGATAATTTTCGCTTTATTTTTTGTTATACTTTGAAGCAAAACATTATTTATTAGCAGCATTTGTTACCAATTAATCATTAACTTAGCTTACTAAACAAGGGATCTTACCTTAAATAGGATTTACCCCATTGCTTCTAATCTTTATTTCTTTTTACACAACACAACTCTGTACCATAAACCCAAACTTACTGTTATTCGAAATTAACCGATTCTTTACTGTAATTCTTACAATTCTTTTCATTCATTTTTGAAAGCAACTCATCAGTTAATTTTGGGAATAACCTCATTTTTTTGATTCATTCGAACCTTCGAAAAACCTTCGAAAACCCTTCGAAAATCTTTCAGAATTCACCTTCGAAAATTACCCTCAAAACACATACGAATTTAGCCTCGAAACGAGCCTTCGAAAACCCTTCGGAATATTATCGAAAACCTTCGAAAACCTTTCGAAATTTACCTCCAAAATACATACGAATTGGGCCTAGAAATAACCCTTCGAAAACCTTTCGAAATTTACCTTCAAAACATATACGAATTTGACCTCAAAACGAACCTTCGAAAACCCTTCGGAATATTATCGAAAATCTACAAAATACTACGAAAAACCTTCGAATCAAGAAAATCAAGAAAAACAAGAAAAGGAATTGAAAAGAATTTATTTGAAAGATATAAATATAATATATAAACCGAACCCTACTCTATTTTATAAAATTCGAAAGCGAATCTTTAGATTATATAAATTATTCAAACAAAAGGATGAAAAAACAAAAGTATATGGAAAACCTTTGAAATCTTATCGGAAAAGTGAAGAATTTGAATATAAAAGTTGTTGGAAAAGTTGAAGATATTGAAATTGAAGATATTGAAGTTGAAGATATTGAAGTTGAAATGATGATAATGAAGCCTTTGGTATTATTTTTGAGGAGTACAATGAGCGGATTTATAATGATGATAATGAAGTTTTTGGTATTATTTGTAAAAAGTATAATGGTATTATTTTTAAGGAATACAATGAGCAAATTTATATACGATATTAATCGCATTTCTGTTTCAAATAGAACCCTGATGGAATGCTTGAAGTTTCTTCCTTTTGACGGAATGCTAGGCTTCTTTCAAAAGGAAAAATGAAGTTAGTTTTTGTATGATTTTAGAGGATCATTGGTGAAAACTGGTTGTAAATAATCGGATTTATATTGGAAAATTAGTATATTAGTTGAAGACGAAATAGTATTTATTGGAGTCATCATTTTTTGATACAAATTTAATAATATTAAGGGATATAATATATTTATGTTTCAGGTTTCAAAAGAAAAAGCAAGTTTAAAACCCCCCCTTTTATTATTTACCGAACCTACAGGATCATTAAAATCGACGAGGATGTCGATCCAAAAAGGGAAGTATCAATATCCCCTATTCATCATATTAGAAAGCATATCGATACCAAATCGAAAGCATACCAAATCGAAAGCATACCAAATCGAAAGTATACCAAATCGAAAGCATACCGAATCGAAAGCATACCGAATCGAAAGCATACCGAATCCGAATCGAAAGCATACCAAATCGAAAGCATACCGAATCGAAAGCATACCGAATCCGAATCGAAAGCATACCAAATCGAAAGCATACCAAATCGAAAGCATACCAAATCGAAAGCATACCGAATCGAAAGCATACCGAATCCGAATCGAAAGCATACCAAATCGAAAGCATACCGAATCGAAAGCATACCGAATCCGAATCGAAAGCATACCAAATCGAAAGCATACCAAATCGAAAGCATACCAAATCGAAAGCATACCAAATCGAAAGCATACCAAATCGAAAGCATACCAAATCGAAAGCATACCAAATCGAAAGCATACCAAATCGAAAGCATACCAAATCGAAAGCATACCAAATCGAAAGCATACCAAATCGAAAGCATACCGAATCCGAATCGAAAGCATGCCTATCGAAGTCGTATCGAAATCGTATCGAAATCGAATTGAAAGTGGATCGAAAATGAATATATATACAGGGGTTTTTAAGTGATATTGAAGAGTTTTCAAAGAAGTGAAAATGCTGAACTTTATAAAATGAAGATGTAGGCATTATAATTTCATTATTGGAGGAATTATTATGGATTTAGTCGTTGTATGGAGTTCTCCATTGGAGTTTCAGCTCGGCCGATTATTATAGAGTTAGGAATGGAGGAATTAGAAGAATTGAAAGGATTTCGATGGATCTACGATGATTTTACGAAAAGGCATACCATACAACATCGATGGATCTACGATGATTTTACGAAAAGGCATACCATACAATATCGATGGATCTATGATGATTCTACGAAAAGGCATACTATACAATATCGATGGATCTACGATGGTTCTACGAAAAGGCATACAACACAATATCGATGGTTCTACAAAAAGGCATACAACACAATATCGATGGATCTACGATGGTTTTACGAAAAGGCATACAACACAATACAATGGTTTCACAAAAAGGCATACAATACAATATCGAATGATATTAGTTTTGATTGGATATTTCAATTTGAATGGTTTCATTTCACAGGCTTTCGAGGATGAAAGCCTCGGAAAGGAAGGCTCTGTTACGAATCTCAACTACGAAATTAAGGCTAGTCGAAAGCGGGCCGAATTGTATGCTAGTTTGAAGAGTTTTCATCTATATAGAGGGGAATTCTTCGATACCATTTAGAGAAAGTAATGAAAAGTCTTGATTCTAAACCCAAACCTACTATTATTCGAAATTAACCGATTCTTTGCTGTGATTCTCACACCTATATTCAACAAATATCAATTTAATTGAATATCTGGATTACATTTCGAATTATAAAATTTTGAAAATCTTTTTATATTAAAATTGCTATAATCTGAATTTTATTCAAAAACTCAAATTAGAAATATTAAATAAAAAGCTTTTTATAGAATTATTAATTATTAATTTATTTAATATAAAAAAAAACTAATTAGATTAATTTTCTTGTTGATTTAGATTCGTTAGTATTGAATTTTATCTAAATCCCTAAAGATGTTTATACTGATTTTATTAGAAGATCCCCAAATGGTCTTTTAAGATAACCTTGATAGAACAAAGCCTGCCAATAAGTTATTATTGAGAATAAAATTATAAATATTAAATATAATAGAATCTAAATATCTTTTTCGAAGAATAATCCGAAAAACAAAGCAATCCTTTTTTACCTTGAAAATCGATAAAATAGAAGATATAAATAATATTTTTAGAATAACGAAATAATATCAGATTATAAGAGTTTATTATATTTCCTTTTTAATAGATTTTATAAACTTCATTAGAATCATAAATATCAAAGAAAAAAGAATATTATTTGTAAACAATTTTTTAACAAACTCTATAGAAATTGATAATATCCCTTTCAATATCCTGATAAGCCTAATCCGAATTATACCTTTCCCAAATATCACTATTCAGGATCTGGAAAAAGCTATTCTATAGGCAGGTAATACTACTTTTAGGGCCAATGAAATCCTTACTAGAATATTATAAATTGTTTAATTGATAATCAAAAACCTAATTCTATATTTTTTTAAGAAATACTTCGATATCGATTATTATTTAGAATACTTTCGATTTATTATAATAATAATCATCCCGAAATTTAACAAATCAGATAATACAAATCCGAGATTATATCAATTAATAGCTTTATTTTCGATTTTAAAAAAAAGTTTGAAAAAGTTTATAACAAAAAAGATATTATAATTAATTATAATTTACAAAATCTTTATAAACTAATAATTTAGCGTATTATCTTTATAATCCTTAATCGATTTTATAATATATATAATATATAATATTAAATTAATTCTAAAAGTAAATCTAAAAATAATATTGTGTTAACTTTTGGTGCAGGAAGTAGTAGTATTATTGACTATGTAGATTGAATTAAGGATCTATTATTTTAGTAAGAATAGATTGAGGTTATTCCTAAATATAGTCTATGCATCATTGTGATTATATAACCTCAATTCTAATTCTATAATAGTTTCATTTCTAATACTTCCTTATTGAAGATATCCTATTCGATCCTTCTAGATTACTAATCCTAACATTTTCTTAAACCTTTCGAAAGTAATCCTTGTATAAAGCTTCGTTATTTCATCGGTAATTATATTGTATATATTGATATAACTAATAACGATTTTCTTTTTTTCTATTAAATCCCTAATAAAGTAATAACTGATATCTATATATTTGGATTATTTATATAAATATAAGTTTTTGATTATCATCAAGTATTTGAACTGTATCTTTGTTCTTTTTAATATAATTTGATCTAAATAGATCTTTAAGTATTTATACAATCCATCTCTTTTGTTTGATGAACATTGTTATCACAATATATTCTGATTCTGTATTAGAAATAATCATAAACATTTGTTTCTTATTAGTCTACAATATAAAATCTCTATAGAATATCACAACTCCCTCTAAAACACTTTTCCGGTTATATTTGTTATTAGCCCAATCTGCATTTATATATATCTTTATTATATTATCAAATATATTATATTTTTTGCAAATATCAGATTGTACTCTCTTTGACCCGAACCATAACTTCTATTTGATTATTAATCGTAGATATCGCATTAGATTTTTTAAAGCTATAATATAATATTTTACTGGTTTTGCTATAAATTATAAAAGTCTTTCAACTAAAAATACTATATCTAATCGAATGTATACCATTGAATAGATCATATTTCCTATTTGTTATTGATATTCGTTTACATCTATTAATTCATTATTATCAGTTATTAATTGGAAATAAGTATAATCCATTATTGATAGTTTCTTGATTTGATATTGTTCATATATAATACTATATTTAATTAGTATAATATTAAAATATTCTTTTTAATTTATAATTAATATATATACTTTTTTATTATGAATAATCTTAATATTTAGGATTTTATTAATCTCCTCTAGATTCTTGATATTAAAATAGATTGATAACTTTTTATCGAATCAAGTGATTTGCAATAATATATATAATACAATAATAATATCATCGATATATATTAATAATATTATATTATGGTCTTTGAATGTATACAAATATAAATCTATCAAACTTTGTATAAAGTTTATACCTAAAAGCTCTTTCTTCAATAGTAAACTCTAGTCCCTTCTAATTTGCTTCAAATTATATAAACTTTATAAAGCTTATAATACATATCCCTTTTCGATTTTGATACCTTAAAATAATTCGAAATAGATTTTTTTCTTTAAATATGATTTAATAAAGGTATTTTTGATATCGAAATATAAGTATTCCAAATTTTCCTTTGCAATAATAGCTAGGAATAATCTGAGTATATCTAATCTTATTATTGATATAAACATTTCGTTATAATCTTTTCCTAATATTTAATTGAATCTTTAAACCATTAATCTTACCTTAAATCATTTTATTTTATTATCCTTAATTTTAATTATAAATATCTATTTCGTTGAAATCAGATTACTTCTTTTAAGGAATATATATTCTTCCCAAATATTATTTTAAACCAAAGATATAATTTCCTTTTGAATAATTTCCTTTTATTTTTCAAAATGTTCTTGATTCGATATTGCTTCTTTATAAATTCTTAGTATTTTGATTCCCAGAACTTCTTCGATCGAATATACTACATTTTCTGTATTATTTGTATCTATCAACGAAATTATGAAATTTGAAACAATTTTGTCTTTGATATAAAAATCTATTTTATAAATAATTAGAATTATAATTATAATATATTCTATACTTTTTTGAATTTTGGTTTATATAGATATTACAATTAATATCTTTATAATCTTACTTTCCCATTCTCCTTCAGGATTTTATTTTATATCTCTTTTCCGTTTTCATATTAAATACTTTAAGAGTTCATCTTTAAGATCTATTACATTCTTTTATTCGATTTTAAATGATTATAGATTTATTTCGTTTTCTGATTTTATTAAAATAAACTTATCAACAAAATTTAAAACAATCTTAAATTTTACTTCTAATACAAATTCAGGATTTATAGAAATTGATTTTTGAATTAGAACCTTTGGAATAATGGATTCGATATCTGAAATATCTTTGGAAAAAAATTCTTGATTTATCTTTTGGATATTGTTATTTTTATCTTTATTATATATTAGTATTAATATATCTAATTTATTTGATTTCAATTCGACAATTGAGATATTTAATATAATTATTGAACTCGATATAATATCTATTAAAGAGAATACTTAGAATAAAGATAATATAAATATTGTATTTGATATTAAAGATAGAAAAGATATTTTGTTTATTATTGATCTATTACAAGATTTCCGATCTAGCTTTATATTCTTTGTTTTTTGTAAATTTGATTTACAATTTTTTAATTTAAAATCCAAATCTTTTTTTTAATAAGATTCATTTATAATTACTTTATTTAATCGAAATATATAATCTAACTTTGAAGAATACATTTTAATATATTTATTTATAATCTTTGAGTATTCTAGAAATATATTGATTCTCGAAATATCCCGCAATTTATCATATCTTTACCTTTTCGAAATAATCTTGAAATTGATATAAATATAATATTTGCTTCTTTAGATTTTATATATCTCTATATCTAATATTATATTTGTAAAAGTTTTTATAAAGGATTGATCTATTCCGTTTATATTAGAACCAATATTAATATGATTTCTAATATAAATATTATATTTTATAATTTCGTTCTAAAACTTTAATAATAATCCAGCTTCTTTTAATATTACTTTTATATCTATTTTTATAATTTTTATATTTTATTCTGTAGATTTATTTTGATATAAAAAGATAATTGTTATAACTTCGGATTATATATTTAATAATTATTTACAAATAACTTATAGAAGTTCTGATATATTATTAATCCTGATTATAATAATCTTTTCTTTAGTAACCAATTCTATCTCCTTTTTTCAAATTTTTAATATTTGAATTATATTGTTTTTTTGTTTAAATAATATAATCCAATTTACTTTTGTATAATTATTGATAATCAATATAAAATAACAATTCCTTCGAATCGATTTTGGGAATGATTCTGTAATATCGAAATATATAAATTCGAATTTTTTTGATTTATATAAATTCAATTGCTTTGGAATACAATTGATTATTTTGATGAATATATATACTTTGTAGATATCTAATTCAATTAGGATCTTTATTGGTTTAGTTATATTAGATATCTTATATAGATTCTTGATTTTATTTGAATCTAGATGATTGAATCTTCAATATTATAATAAATATCTCTTTTTCTTCCTGAATATTAATTCGTTATCGATACTTTTGATATTATCAATTATCTTTAAAGAAAAACCTTTTTCTTAATCATTTTGATATATATTCAAATAGAGAATTATATCCTTATATCCTTTGATTATATATGAAACCATATATATTCTATCTTATATTCTAATATAAATGATTTTTTTATTATTCTTTTTGAAATATATATAATGAAAATTGAATTCCCTTTATAACTTTGTTTCATAAATCCTTTTTCCTAATAACAAATTTATTTTTAACTTTAATATATATAACATATTTGAAAATAGTATCTTAAAACCATTTTTGTATATTATATCTATTAAACCTCAATAACAATAATACATCATTCCCTTATCAACCTTTATCCTTCATTTGGTAATAAGGTCTATTGATCTAAATAATAAAGATTGATCAAATATATATAAAAAAACATTATATCGATATATTATTTATTAAAGGAAATTTTATTAATGGTTTTCTTTATTAAATTATAATCTTCTTTTATTATATCCTTAATATCGGAATCTGATTCAAAGATATTATTAACAGAATATACTTGATCTTTTTTATTAAAATAGATTTTCTTTAAATTCGATAATCCCTTTTTCTTTTAATGATAAAGATAATTATAAAGGAGTTTATTGATTTATATTAAATATAAAAAATCTCGTATATAATAATTTTCCTTTTAATATAGATCACAAATATTATTTAAGATTTCGAAATCTGATTCTTGATATCGAAAAGTATATCTAAATCTTTTTATAATTTGCACTCATTTTGATCCATCTTTAAAATGAAGTTTCTTAATCTATAAATACTTGATCTTATCATCAATACTAAAGCTAATTTGGATATCCAATATATCCATTACTCCTTAATAATCGATTAAAAAACTATATATTAAAATCAAAAACAAAACAATATCTTAATATATTGATCAACAACTTTCATCTATAATCCCTAATTTCTTTTTATATTCTTTCAATTTGTTTTAAATTTCAATAATAATTATATCGGAATAAATATCAGATTAAAATTTGAAGTTCTGGATCATCATTATATATATATTGATTGTAACTATATTAACTCTGATATATTTTGATTTAAAATATCTCCAGAATATATATACTATTGAATATTTGTCAATAAGAACTTCATTATCATTATTAAGTATTATACAAATATACAATAATGCATTCACTTCGTCCTTTAAATATTCCGATTTCAACTCGATATTATAATATACACAACCATTGATCTTATAAATAGATACTATATTGAATCCTGCAATCTATATATATTCATCTAATATTTAATCAATTATATAAAATCATCTTTTCCCTTTCAATTGTATTTTCATTTATTTAAATTATCACTCATAATTGTTTTAATCGAACTTCAAAAAATTATTTGATTCTGATATTATAAAGGTTTCTTATTGTTTGATAAATATCGAAGATAATCTTCAGGTTTTTAAGATAGTCTTAAAAAATATACTATAAATAGATTCAGGATAATAAAGAAATATAAAAAATAAAACAATAAAAAATTCATAAAATTATATTATAATATATTTTCTTGTAATTATACAAATTTGCTTTTCACTTCTACTATAATTCTGTATCGGCATTATACAAACTGCTCTCTGCTTTGACCTATAATATTATAAATTATAAACTATATTATTATATTTCAACTCTGCTTCAATAATACTATATAAAAATTCTGATTTCCACTCTATTTCACCTCTACTAACTATACTAATCCTTTCTCAATTTGCTTTGCTTTCTAATCACTACTATACAATCGAATCTTATAACCTATTAACTTTTGATACAGAAAATAATAGTATTGTTAATTATATAGATTGAACTAAAGATCTATTATTCTAATAAGAATAGAATTGAGATTATTCCCAAATATGGTCTGTGCATCATTGTAATCACGTGACCTCAATTCTAATCCTATGATGGCCTCATTTCCAACATATTGTTTATTATAAATATAAAAAATACTTTTGATATAATACTATTAGACCGGTTCGTTAATCAATTAAAAGAACAAAACTGGCCAAATAATCTAGTAAAATGGATTCAATCCTTTATTATCAATTATTTTATTAAAATTCGATTAGATAACGAAACTGGTCCTGAAATAATTTTAGATTATAGTTTATTATAAGATTTATTTATCTTTTTAATCCTTTTTATACTTTATATAACTTCTATTTTTTGAATAAGTAATCCATCAAGAAGATTCGAATATATGAATAATATTGTATTATTAGTATATTCAGATAATCTATAAGAGAATTATATAGTATTACAAATCGATATACAGAATGTCACGAATCGTGAACCACAGGAGGCTAATCACGTGATACCCCTTATCTCCCATATCAATTTATAAGCTGATCATCCGTATACATACATTACGAATCATACGATTTAGTATAGTAAAATGATGATCCTAATAATATATACGTACAGTCCCATAGCCCACGAATGGGTATTTGTATATATATATCTAATCGCTCCTTACAAGCCATAATTCTTCAATTATAAATTCTAAGGAACATAATTGATCTTGTTTATTCAGCTCTACTACGGCTCTTGTGCGTCACAATTACACTTTCAAATATTACAAACAATTTATATACCATTTATATAATATAATATCAAAAATACAATTTATATATATAAATCCCGATAACAATATTTATTATTTTCTTACTTCCAATAGATTATCATCTATCAACTGTCACGAATCGTGAACCACAGGAGGCTAACCACGTGATACCTCTTATCTCCTATATCAATTTATGAGCTGATCATCTGTACGTATGCATTACGAATCATATGATTTAGTATGATAAAATGGTAACCCTAATAATACTTATACATAACCTTGCAATCTACAAATAAGTATTTGTATATATATATTTAATTGTTTCTTACAAACCATAATTCTTCAGTTATAGATTCTAAAGAACATAATTAATCTTATTTATTCAGTTTTACTATAATTCTTGTATATTATATTATCTATAATTTATTTACAAATATCCGATCATCTAATGACCTTTCAAATAATACTTCACTTTAATAATACCTTCTTAAATAAACTTTTACAAATGTTACATCTAGAAAAAGAAGATCTATTCCGATCTAGTCGATGAAGATAAACCTTTTTAGAAATGTACTATTACTTTCATAATATAACGAATTCCTCCTTCTGTATATTCCGAACCTTCGAAAACATATTCTAAGGAACTTTCTCCTTCTCCTCAATTATTTCAACAACCTTTCGAAGAAAATATGAATATAGGATTGAATAACATTATTATTGGAAGAAAGAAGATTGGTAAAAAGAAGATTCCAATATATAAAGCTGATATTCCCAATAATTCAATTACTCTTTTCGAATCATTATTACAATTATAAGATTTCTATATAATAATTATAAATTTGAAAAAGGAGAATCGATAATTGAAAGTTATAATGATAATAAGCTTTGCAATAATATAATCTTTTTTTGAACTCTAAATAATATCTATATAGATATCTAGATCAACAATAGTATTTGGGATTCCCTTTATTCTTTTAATCAAAATTCAAAGATCTTTATTTAAACAAACCCGAAGATCCTGAAGTCAGAAAAAGAAAACTTCGATTAAACAATTTGATTACCCAGAATCCTTCAAGGATTCTTCTTCTCTTTCAGAAAATAATGATTCATCTAATAATCAGGGGTCCTTTTACTCAAAAAACCGACCTAACCAATCAAGATCGCATTCCCATACCAATTATAATTCACAGTAAAATATATATATATCAAAACTTATAAATCTTATTATTAAATTTAATAATGATATTAAATCTAAAACTAATTTGTAGTAATTATTGATTATAGAACAATTCGAGTTGTATATTATATTATTTAAGAATAAAATATAATATTGTATATATATAATCGATTAAACCGAATCAGAAGTACAAATATATTATTATACTTTTTATATATAAATACTTTGATTTACAATATTCGAATTAATCGAATAATTTGCAACGATCTATTGGAACCCAGCCGAAATCGATAATATTTGTTTTTAATACAAGATATAAATCATACTTAATATAACTCAATATAATAACTTTTTAGAATAATATAGGAAATTCAGATTATTTGTTATCCAAATAAAGATTATCAATAATAAAATTCTATTTAGGGATTTCAAACAGAAAATTTCTGATTTTCTTTTATAAGTAATAACAATATTCATCAAGAATTGCAAAATTATAAAAGAATTTGTAAATATATTTATTAGAATAAATCAAAATAAAGTTTCATTATAAAAATAAAATTGATATTATATTGATCGAAAAACCCCTATAATTATTTGTAAACCAATGATTATTACAAACTCTTTACAACCTTTTCAGAGTTTTAACAGCTCTAATTTTGGAATCTCCATATTCCCAAAACCATTTTTATTTCGAAATACTTTTTCTAGATATATTGGTTTTGTTGTATTTAATAATTATTTGAATTTCAAACATTTATTGTTTTCTTTTTCTTTTAGAACAATATATATATCGATACTTTATATTGATAATTTTAATAAAATTGAAACAATATAAAAAGAAGTAGAAGAATTCGAAGAATATCAGGATACCGAAGAAAACTTCAGTTCAGAAGTTATAATTAAAGTCATATAGAATATCTATTTAAAAGAAGAAAAGTATTTAAAATCAAACATTTAAATTCTATTTTCATTTTAAGTATTATATAGGATATAAGATTTCTTAATCTAATTAAGTTTATAAAAAAAGAAGTATTCATTTTTCCTTATAATCTTTCAAAAAATGATTATATTTATTAATTAAAAGTATTTATTGATTTTAAAATAAATAAATTTGTTTTTATTAATATTATATTCTTTATTTGTTTATTTTCTATATTTAAATCTAGAATTATATTACTTAAAATTTCAATTGAAATTAAAGAATATAATAATATATAAGACTATATTATTATTTATTTTATATTCCTTAATTTAATGGTCGATAATTGTGAATAATCTTTTGTCCCTTTCCTTATTATTGAATTAGGGAATTATAATATTATTTTAAATAAACTTTGATTATTAGAAATTCGAGCGAAACTCGATTACTTTAATAAACATTTCGAATAATCTAAAAAGAAATTCTATATTATTTTTTATTCGAATAATCTCTTTGTTATTTAATTATTCCTTTATAAACAGAAAATCGATCGATTAATTTAACAAAATACTGATCGATGAAATGATCAATTCGAAAAATATTGGAATCGAAAAGATTTACAATTGAATAGATCAATTGCAATTGATAATGTATAATAAGAATCTTCAAATATAAATATAATATAGATTTTTGTTGAAAAGGAAGAAGTTCTGATTCCTTTCAAATTCAATCTACCTTTTTTTCAATTAATTATACCATTATTACAGATCTATGAATACCTCCCCTATATATCGCCCGAAATCCTCGATTTATATATACTCAAATCCGATAAGTTCTAATTAGAATATAAAAGAGATAAACAAATTAAATTCTTTATTATTACTTTGAAAAAACTCAATAATATAATAGATTTCTAATAGAACAAATGATATATAGAAAAGAAAGTATTGGTTGTTCTGACCGAATTCAAGAATACGAAAGTTTGAAAGAAACTCGATCGAGTATTAATTGAAATCGATTCAGAACCTGAAATACCATTTAAATATCAATAATATCATCGAGCTTTTTCTAAATATGAATCAAATATCTTGTCTTTCAACCAATTTTATAATTATAAAATCATATTGGAAGGTAAAGGAGAATAAGTTTTATATTACAATCCACTTTATAAAATATTCTTGAAACAATTGGAAATCATTAAAGAATATATTATGGATAATTTCAATAAAGGTTTCATTAAATCTAATTAAGCCCTTTATATTGCACCTATTCTATTCGTTAAGAAATCTAATAATAATTTGAAGTTCTATATAAATTTCAGATTATTAAATTCCTTGATATATAAGGATTGATATCTTTTCCCTTTGATTAACAAAACACTTTCTCGGCTTTCCAATGCTAAGGTCTTTACCAAACTCGATATTCATCAAGCTTTTCATTATATAAAAATAGATTCTATTTCAAAAAAATATACTACCTTCCGAACCTGATATGGATTATATAAATATAAGGTCATATTATTTGGATTAACGAATAATCCTGCAATCTATCAATATTATATAAATGATATTTTATTCGATTATTTAAACATCTTTTATACAATATATCTCGATAATATTCTAATTTATTTTGAAAACAAAAAAAAGTATCAAATTTATATTAAACTAATTCTCGAATAATTAAAAGTTATTAATTTATAAGCGGATTTTAAAAAATGCAAATTCAATATTACACATATTAAATACTTAGACTTTATCATCTTTATTAAAGAAATAGAAGTAGACCCTGAAAAGATTAAAATAGTTGAGAATTGGATTTTTTCCGATAATAATAAAAGGGATCCAATCATTCCTTAGTTTTTGTAACTTTTATTGATAATTTATTAAGGATTATAATATAATAACAAAATCTTTTAATGAATTTATTAAAGCAAATATTAAATTTATATTTAACGAAATATATCAAAATGTATTCAATATCTTGAAGAAAAAGCTTATCTCCGCTCCATTTTTGCAATATTATAATCATTGATTCCCTTATATGCTCGAAATAGACATATCCGATGGAATAGTTGCTAATATATTATTATAATAGTATAACGAAGATTAATTTCCCGTAATTTATTTCTCCAAGATTATAATTACCGTTAAATTGAATTATGAAATTTATAATAAGGAAATGCTATCAATCATTCGATCTTTCAATCATTAGAGAGCGAAACTCACCGGCTCATCATATAAAATCAAGGTTTATACCGATTATAAAGCCCTTAAATATTTTATAACTATTAAGACTCTCAATATCCGACAAACTTGTTGGGCAAAAGTTCTAGTCGATTATAATTTCATCATTATATATCACTCTAGAAAAGATAACCCTTTCACCAATGCTTTAACCTATCGGACCGACGAATTGGATCTTCAGAATCATATTAAAAAGAAGAATTGTCTTTAATAGTTTATTAAAGATAATCAAATTGATATTGAAATCATAAAAAAAGCCTTATAAAAATACCATCCAGATAAAATAGCGATTACTAATATTGATTTAAATAAAATCGCTCCTCGATTCGATTTAGTTAATTATATCATCAAAGCAAACAAAACTACAAATAGTTTGCTAGTACTCAGAATACAAGTTACCCAAAATCACAAGTATATATCATTCCAAAATGACCTCTTACTCTACAATGACCGCCTGATGATGCCTGACATCGATAACCTTCGAATTTATCTGATTCATGAAACTTATAATTCCGTTTCTATTACTCATTTTGGTATAAGCAAAACCTATTTTTTATTATTTTAATAATACTATTAACCCAGAATACATAATATTATAATCAAATATATATACAATTGTTATATCTATAAATATAATTCTGTTTTATATGATTATATCTTTGATTTATTGTATCCATTTCCGATTCTTAATCGAATATAACAATATATTATTATAGATTATTACAGTTTTAATAAGGATAAATATGGATATAATAATATTTTAATCATTATTAATCAATTAATGAAGCAAACTATCTCTATACCTTGTTATAAATCAATCGATATTCAAACTTAAATATAATTATATCTTTATTATATATATCAATATTATAATCCCTTTAATATTATAATATCGGATTATGATCCCCAATTTATATTATAATTCTAAAAGGAATTCAATCAAATCCTAAGAATTGATTTTAAATTATTTATTATTTATTATTTTTAAATCGATAATCAAATTGAGATTTATAATTAATACTTTTAGTAACGGTTAAGGTTATTTGTTAACTATTATCAAGACGATTAATCAGAATTCCTATCTATAATGAATTACACACAACTTACTTTTCTATACGACTCTTTAGGAGGGCTCACACCCTACAAAACCCTATATAGGTATACATTGAAATATATATAAGAATAGAAGAAAAACGTTAATAAGCCAACAGACGATATGAATATATATAATACCTGTATATATACAGAATATAATAAATTAATTTTTATACGAATAAAAGAAGATCTATTATATACCCAAATCAAGATATCGAAATCCATAAATGTTTATCAACATAAAATCGATTTCGATATTGGAGATTATATATGACTTAATATAAAGAATTATCTTATCCAAAGATCATTCAAAAAACTGGACTTCCTAATTCAAGGAAGATTCAAAATTATTAATCGATCTAAAAGTTTTTTCAAATTCGAACTCTCGATTATAATGAAAATTCATCCTATTTTTTTTTTAAATCGATTATGTAAGGTATATAACGATCTTCTTCTTGATTAGATATTCGAACCACCTCCATTTATTAATATAATTGATAATTCGGAATAAAAAGTGGAAAAGATTTTAACAATAAAGAAAACACGAAAAACCCTATTATACAGAATCTTATAGCTTAATAACAATATTAATCTTATTTGATATTCTATTTCCAATTTTAAAATATTATTATATCTTCTATACAATTTTTATCTAATCAATCTAACATTGTCTGATTCTCTTAATCGATTAATTAATTGAATAAAGTTTTATAAAAACAAAAAGGATAATTATAATTATATAAATAACAATTTATTTATAAAATTAAGGGAAAGAAAAGTATTCTTTAATATAATAAATTAGATGTTATAATTTTATAATAATATATATATACAATTGTGAAAAAATAAAAAACCCATATAAATTCGAGGGAATTTGATTATATATATATATGGTCCAAATTCCATACAATAGATAAACTATTATTACCAAGACAATACGAAGGTAATATATTTCAAAAAACTTATATTTATAATTATTTCAAAAATCATATAAAAGAAAACTTGAATATAATAAAAATGAAATATAATATTACCCCTATCGATTTCATTTAATTTAATTGATTTGATTAATTTGATCGATTAATTTGATCGATTTCGGAATTGATTATATTAACCATTTATCATTATTATATTATAATTCAATTTCCTTCCCTTTTCTATTAAAACTTTTTCCTTTTAAAGATTCCCCAAATTAAAGAAAATATAAATCAATATTAATTTAACCAATCAATAAACGATTTGATCGATTTAATCAATTCATTTATTATTTTGATCAATTTGATCGATTAATTTAATTAATTTGATCAATTTCCATTAAATTAATCAAATCAACCAAAATGATTAATTTAATTGATTTAAAGCTTATAAATCTTTACAAAACCTGATTTCTGATGAAATAGTAATGGAATAAAGGAATGAAATACTTGAAGATAAGTTTTTCCGAAGAAAGGGGTAGTGTTACGAATCGTGAATTATAGGAGGTTAATTATATGATACCTTTTATCTTTTATATCAATTTATAAATTGATTATCTATATGTATGTATTATAAATCATATAATTTAGTATAATAAAATAATAACCCTAATAACGCTTATGTACAACCCTACAACCTATAAATGAATATTTATGTATATATATTTAATCGCTCCTTACAAGCCATAATTCTTCAATTGTAGATTCTAAAGAACATAATTGACCCTGTTTATTCAGCTCTACTACGGCTCTTATGCGTCACATCAACAATAAAATGTTTTATAAAATATATACATTTCTTAATGATAATTACCTCCCCTACTATACTGATATTCAATCAAGGTGATGAGCTTTTAATATAAAAATTCTTATCTCATATATGGCATCGGCCGAATACTGTACCAGGATATTTCTATGGATAGATTATATGATTAAACGGATATCATAGTATTATATAGTATTAGGGGATGAACAAGTTGATGAATTTTGCATTATGATTACCGATAAGGAAATTACCGATATCATATATTAGTCTGACAAACTACATTGTATAAAGATATCAAAAAATTTCATTCAAGAATTGAAACCAAGATTAACAACAGTAAAAAAGGGGTTTGAAATGGAAATTTTGAAGATCTGTGAAAATTTGACAATGTACCAGAGCCCAGATAACTCTCCTTAACCACTTATTATTTCACTTGGGATGATTGAATTACCGTAATCATTTTATATTATAAATCTTTCTATATATATTTGATTCCATACAATAGTTCAAAGCTATCTATAAATATATATTATAACATTTTTGATTATAATGAGAACAGGCTTGACTCTTGAGAAGTGTGAAATCCTTTAGGGTTCTACCGTATATAGTAATAAACGAAACACACCAAATAAACCTCGTTAAACTCTAAACTCAAAACCCCAAAAGTAACCAGATATACAAAGTATACACAACTAAACACTACCAACAATCTCAACAAGTACATCTAAACATCTAAATCTCTATCTCTATCACCAACCCATCCCATCTAGAAACCCCTCCAAACCTTCAAAAGCCTCAGGTACAACGAAACTTCTCAGAATGTATATGATCAAAGGCTTTCAATAGCCCAGCCATATGAGCCAGCCCTGCAAAAATAACCATGAAATGAAGAATTTGATGGCTGGAACCGATGATGTCGTGTTGTCTCGGAAACCATTTTTCGGGGATCTGTGGGTGTTTAGTTTGGTTAGGTTGTTGGTTATTTTGATTCTTGGTCATAGGGTTGTGGTATGTCTCTCTCCTTCTCCCCTTCTCCATTCCCCTCCTCCCCTCCTCCCTGCCCCCAAACCCTAAAAAAGTAAAAAAGTAAAAAAGTAAAAAAGTAAAAAAGAAAAAGAAAAAGAAAAAGAAAAAGAAAAAGAAAAAGAAAAAGAAAAAGAAAAAGAAAAAGAAAAAGAAAAAGAAAAAGAAAAAGAAAGAAACAAAACCACTCACCCGAACAGCATAAGTAAAGGCCCCCAACAAATTCAACCCCGCCATCACCCCCATCCAATCCAAACTCATCCTGTACCTCTGTGTCTCTACCCCATACAAAAGAACCCCATGCACAATAAAAATTATGGAAGAAAGTCCCAGACAACTATACATGGCCGCTCTATAGGGTCTTAGTGCCGATTGCGAAATTTGGGATGCAGAGTTGTGATTGCACATACGGTTGCTAGGATGGATATCTATTTTACACGTTGATAATACCTCTTGCTATCACGACCCTACCCACTCCCGACTGATCATACCCAACCATTCGTCAGCACCGACTACCTTCTCTTTATCAAGATGGACCTTGTACCCCTCCGCGCCCTTTGTGACCAGGCCTCTCGGCGGATAAACCTCAAAAAGCGGATGCTTGGGGTTGCATATTCTGAAAGTTGCAGTCCCGTCCATGAGTTTTTGGTGACACTCATCGCAAAAGGCTACATTGACACAGATCTCGCATATTCTGAAGGATTTGAAAGTGCCTTCCCTTCGATCGCACCCACCGTCACAGCGGCCGCAGAGGATGGGTGTCACACTTGTGGCAGAACCCACCTGGACGGCTGGAGCTGAAGTCATGTCCCAATCAACATTGGATTGCAACCCCTCCTCCATTAGCTCTTGAGCTGTCCGGAGCGGTTTGGTAAACGCCCACGCTATCGCAGCATTCTGTCGATCTCCAAAACAAAGAATTGCACGGGCGAGATTGTTGTACGCCTCGTAATCGTTGCTGTCGTCCCGATCCGTGAGGTCACATATGCTTTTCTTGACAAAAAGATGGATTTTGGCGCGTGCCTGCTCCAGTTCACCTTGGTCTGCATACCATCGTCCCAGTAGGGCCGCTGCCTCATACTGAGTGGGGAACATGTTCGAGTGCGGACACATTGGCTCTATCAGGTCGACGAGTTGTTCCATCTTCGATGCCCACGTACGTGCTTCGGTCGGATTTGCATTTTGTGCTTTGGAAAAGTACAAGGGCATCAACGCAAAGGAAGTATCGAAAGCCGGCGTTGTGTTTGGATAGTCTCGGACAATTTCTTCCCACAGAGCAATTGCCTTATCATCGTCTCGATAAAATCCAAAGTAGAGTTGGGCAAGAGCCGCATCCGCTGCAGCCATTCTTTCCTTGGCGTCATGAACAGCAGCTTCGGACTTGACGGCCTGAAAGGCATCCCTGGCTAGATCTAGATCTCCCACCTCTTCGCAGGCGATGGACATATACTCAGTCGTGTATCTTTGCGGAGTCACACGTATTATGATATCGCCGAAAAACTGAACTCCATTCGCGGAATCGAGTGCGGATCTTATAATCCTCACCGTCTCTGAGTAGTTTCCTGTCCTGTGAGCAGTGAATATGAGGTTGAAAGCTACAACTGGATCGTTCGGAGCGGATTCCCATGCCTTCATGGCCACTTTGAGAGCGTCATCTCGGTTGCCTAGATACAGGTTTACGCCTGAAATGAGCCTGAGTAGCTGTCGTTTTGCGTAGGAGCGATGCTCAAGAAGAACTTCCAGAGCACTGGAGGCGGCTGTAATTACATCTTTGTATTCTCTTAATGCGGAAAGTACATCTGCTTTGTTCAAATACGCAAGCCAAATCCATTCTGGATCCTCGGTCAGTTCAATGGCGTGTTCGAATTCGCCCACGGCCGAAAGCAGGTGCTGGCTTGTCCTAATCTTAGCGAACGTAGAGCCGAGAGAAAAATGAAATGCTATCTCTCTCCAACCCGCCAAGCGATGCCATTTCCCGGATCTCTTCCGGTGATATACTTTTTGCTATATGCTCAAAGGAACGATTAGGAGGCAGAGTCCATTGCTCACGGGTCTGATCGTCTCGCTGCATTTTCTGTTAGCCAGATGCGAACCATTTTGTCCGCATATCGTAAGAAGGACTCACCGAAGATAGGAACCCTTGAAGGAAAAGTATAGCCAACATCTCTTTGCAGGAACCTAGCGCAAGCCATGCTTCAACTACGTAGTGAGCGAACGGTTCCAGTAGCAACTCCAAGAATGGTCTATCCTTTAGGGGTTCTTCCCCCAGTGATGTCGTAGTCTCTTTGCCACGAATGTCAGATTCAGGGATACAACTTCGCAGACATGAACAGGTACTCTGGCTAAACAGCTGACACATAAACTTGTACTCGTCAGACAGCGCGTGGAACCATCGGCGAATCGAGTCGCGGTCTCTGAAGAGGAATAAGACTTCTTCTGACAGACTGTTGAAGATGTCGGGATGAGAAGCTTTCAGCTCTTCGAAATCCACCTCTCCAAAGTGGTGCAGGACATGGTTTACCGAATATTCGAAGAGATTCGGTTCACGCCAAGGTCTTTGCTTCTTTTTGGGGATATTGTCGGTCAAGAATCATAAGTATGTTAACGCAATATGTGCTTGTGCAAAGTTAAGGTCCATCCCTATCCTCTATGCAAAGGAGCTGTGCGGAAGTGTTGGTCGACGCTTGCGTGACCAAACTTTACCGTTGCCATGAAATAATTCGGCGGTATATCGTCATCATTTTCATTTTCATCTTCATCGCGATCGCTTTCATTGCCGTCCAAGTCGGTCCCGTGCTCCGAGTCTGCGTCGAACTCGTCCTCTGATCCGCTGCTCTCCCCAGAAACGGGATTGGCCAATGTCGTTTCACTCCCTGTCGCGGAGGCAACATCCTCATCTTCCTCGTCTTCGATTTCCATCTCAGCCTCGGCAGACATGACGCTGAAGAAAGATCCGAATCTTGTCTTTAATTCATCCTCAAGCCCGACAATGCCATTTTGACGGAGATCTCTCAACTTCAGAACAAGATCAAGCTCACCAAAGAGAAGATCACGCTTAGCACAAGCGACCCACATGATCAGCTCATTCAGGTCTTGTTTATCAAACCCACCCATCACATCGAGCCTAGCAACTACACGTCTGAACATATCATCGAGGCCCTGCGGAGGCTTCGCGAGGGATTCTCGAATCAACTCTGATTTGTTCATGCCCTTCACTTCTACAAGCATAAGCTTAGCAAGCATGAACATGCTGTCGGAGCTGTCAACAAGAGTCTTGACAATGTCTGTTCTTAGACGTTTGGAAGAACCTGGGCGCATCTTCTGAAGCAACCGAACATCATCCATGACTCCTTTCTTAATGAATCTTTCTATGTCTAATTTTGACAAAGAAGATTATATGTGCAATATCTTAGGTCGTCGCTTTTCTCCCTGTCACACATTGGAAACATTGTATTTAGGGTCAAGGCGGCCTAGCAACAGCAATTATATAATTGGGTATTTGCGGGTAGTGGATCTCAGATCTGATAGCTTTTTGGCCAGCTCTACTACCAACTCCTGATTATGCGGAATGGCTTCATCAATTCCATTTATGATAATAAAGACAGACTTGCTTGCTTCATCGCTGAACGGCTTGACGAACAGATTCTCCTATATCGATTCTGGAAGTAGGAGACTAGCCCCATCCTTACAGACCCCGACAGTCTGTTCGCGATATGTGTCATGGGATCCGGTGATCTGATACGCGATCACTTTCAAGATTACTTCGGGCGTATACTGAGTGTTCATACCTTCCCGTATATAGAAAAAGCTTGCAAATCCAGAGTTCTGCCATATGTACGAGAGTATCCGTGATGCAAGGTAGGTTTTCCCGGTTCCCGGCTCCCGGCTTTCCCAGAATCCACACTACAGGTAATTCCATCTGGACCCATTTGTCGTAAAGCTGTTCTTTCAATACCCAATCGCCAGATCGCGAAAGCCGGGAAGCCTCGATGTTTTTACCGAATGCTTCGTTATCTGCAGCAGCTTCTGCACAGAGCGCTTGTCGAAGTAAGCCACGGTCTCTCTCATTATCGGCTTTCTCTTCTATACGTTGGGTTGTTGTATGTGTCTTTGCAGTGATGAGAGCAATCTCCGTTTGTACCTTTTCGTCGAGCCGGTCGAGTGCACTCTGAATTTTATTCTCTTTGCCTACAACGCGACGCATCATTTCATTCCCTCGTCCACGTCGGAGAGCGGCTTCATCTTCGCCGAAGATATCGAGAAACGAGCTGAGGAGCTGGATCACAATTTTGTGAAGCTTCTGATCGATAGTCCCCTTGAGGTACTCATCAAATCGATCGGTTATATCCCTGATCCTCCCGAACAAGGTTTCGAGAGCGTTATAAATACTGGCCATAGCAGCGCCGAAACTGATAAGAAAAAGTCCTGTTTCAAGGACAACAACTACCGGTACAAATGGAGAAAGTTGGATGACTATTTGCGCGATATTACCGAGATTCTGTAACTGTCCCATTGTTGTCATTAATATATCCCAGAACTTCTTATGCGAGCTTTTAAATCGTGTGAAGTCGGATTTATATTACTCGATGAGGTTGTTGAGATCAGTTTGTATAATGATCGGTAGCTTCCATCTTTGTGCGACTAAACCCCGCTTCGATTTGCTCAGGTATTCGTCTACAGTTTGTTCCCAAAGCTGTGCAAGCTCAGAACTCTGTTCGGTCATCTTCGCCAGGGCAAAATCGTGATGCAATAAAGCAAAAGGCGAGCCAAACTGAAGCGTGGCATCGGGAGTAGTATTGCCTTATTTACCAATCTGTGGTCAGCTAAGCATTTTCCCCACCTAACCAGGGTCTTGACCGCCTAATTAGCGGCATTTATAGCATGCAAGTAGAATGCAAAGACCTTATAACCCTCAGAGGTCGAAACTTGATTATCTCCGCGGCGTGTCGTAGCGTGGATAAGGATGTCGCCTATGTGGACTATAACGTGGTCACCAAGGATTGTATTGAGTAATTATCTAAAATAGTTAGAATGAAAAAAGAATTAAGTAGGATATAATTACTATACGTTTCGATGTACAGCAAATGTATTAGTGCCCACTTCTGCAGGGGCTACACATCTCGAACGTACCATAATATCATCTATTGCCCCGCATAAATATGTATGCTCCCCATCTGCCTGAGGGCCATTCCTTCCTTCGTGCAGCAACAAACATAAAACTCCGAACACTAGGGAACAATTGTCCGTATTGGTCAAAGTGCCCATGTTTATCTTTCTTTCTGGCAACATGAGTACTTTATCAAGAAAACCAGGGATACTAAGACGATAGCCTGAAGGAGAAGAGACTCAGAAGTTGTTGGGGCGATTTAGACGGGATACGGGGAGGTGTTGATGAGCGTGCTTTTTTTGGGGGGGGGGGGGGGGGGGGGGTGGGGGGGCATTTTACAAGTACTTGTTAGAACTTCAGCACAGTACAACCGCTGACGGATCTCTTCTGGCACATCAGTGTTTCTTTGAATTGCCGCCCAGCTGTGTTTGGCTCGATACTACCCAACGAATGCTTGGAGAATCTTTGGTTTAACGTGTTACGTGGCAGATCTGTCACTAATCCAACCACCCCTCGGGAGTCGGCATATGGTTCCTGTTCAATGTTCATCTGCCAATTGAGCCCCTGGACAGATGGACAGATGGACAATCTAATCTAATTAGGCCAGGGCTCAATAGAATGGAAGATACGCTGATGGTGTGATTCTGTTGATCTATCGTCTAATTAGGCCATGCACATCCGGCGGCTGGTCCGAATTGGCGAGTCGTAGCGCAAGTTTTAGATTAATGTGAGCGGTAAATAAGGCCACCCACAATTAAATTGAATGCAGGTGCTTTCATTGTTTATGGTAACAACTCAATCATGTTGAAATTAAACTTGTTTATCTGTGGTTGTACTCTGTAAATAAGGTCGTATCCAGTTGCTAGAGGACTCGAACATGAGGGATTAATTTTGACCAGTGGAATTTTCTAGGATGGTTGTTTTTGTATGTATGCAGAGTTAGTTTGTACTCTATGATTAGAGAGTTTAGAAAGAATGGTGTAACCGTACAATCGTGTAAGTGATTTGAGTGGTGCGCCGTAATTCCGCTTTGGTGTTATTGCCTTGTTTCTGAGGTGTTTGGATTGGGGTGGAGTTTCCATGCCAAGAATGCGTGGCTGGGCTTAAGTGGTCCCCATATTGGGTTTTGCGTACTATATATATCCTGCACGAATCGTTTATTTTCTTCTGCATCCAACCATCAAACATAATTTCCATCGAACATCATTTCCATCGTAATTTTAATTTTCATCGCCATTTCGACTTCATTTATTACAACAACACCTGCAAAGTCTTTCCATCACCACCTACACTTGCCTTCATCCTCAACCACACACCATCCATCGCACTTCATCCTCAACCACCATTTATTACAATAACACCTGCGAAGTCTTTCCATCACAACCCCTCACCTCATCCTCAGCCGCACACCATCCATCGCAACTGTCTGCATGGTATGCCCACAAAAAATGCATTCTGCAGCATCCATCGATTAAAACAACTATGCCACTCGACATGCCGGTTGTAGAGTTCTTCATTTGTTGCGTATAACCCCGTCATCTGGTGGCCTATGATCAGTTCTTTATTTGTTGTATATAACCCTGTTATCTGGTGGTCTATGGTCAGTTTTTCATTTATTATATATAATCCCGTCATTTGATAATCTATAATTAGTTCTTCATTTGTTATATATAATTCCGTTATCTAATAGTCTATGATCAATTCTTTATTTGTTATATATAACCCTATCATTTAATGGTCTGTAATCAATTCTTCATTTGTTATATATAACCCCGTTATCTGATAACCTATGATCAGTTCTTCATTTGTTGCATATAACTCTGTCACCTGGTGGCCTGTAGTCAGTTCTTCATTTGTTGTGTATAACCCCGTCATTTAGTGGCCTGTAGTCAGTTCTTCATTTGTTGCACATAACCCCATTACCTAGTGGCCTGTGGTCAGTTCTTCATTTGTTATGCATAACCCCGTCATCTGGTGGCCTGTAATTAGTTCTTCATTTGTTATGTATAACCCCATCACCTAATGGCTTATAATCAGTTCTTCATTTGTTATATATAACCCCATTATTTGATGATCTATGGTCAGTTCTTCATTTGTTATGTATAATCTTATTATCTGATGATTTATGATCAATTCTTCATTTGTTATATATAATCCTATTATTTGATAGCCTATAGTCAATTCTTCATTTGTTGTATATAACTCTGTTATCTGATAGTCTATGATCAGTTTTTCATTTGTTATATATAACCCTGTTATTTGGTGGCCTGTGGTCAGTTCTTCATTCTGTTGATTATAACTCCGTCATTTTGTGGCCGTGGTAACGCTTCTCTCCTCACCCCCGTCGAACGACACTGACGCGATCTGCATAGTGACACGATCTATGGCGGTGGTTACGTCCTTCAGCGCTAGCTGTTTAGAACAACCCTGTCATGATGTGTGATGGTTACATCCTTCATAGGCACCGAAAACTGGCTATTATTGTCATTATCAAGGGGGATTTTTTTTAATTTAAAATAGAAGCGCTTGTTATAGCTTGTGCGGGAGATGATAGCCTTAGCCTTATGCTTTGCGCTTGATCCTCATTGCAATGCCGGGCGTGCCGGGCATGTGAAGAGGACCCATGATCATATTCACCAGTCAAACTATACTTTTAATAAAATTCAAAGTACTTATGCTCTATTATTCTTGATGGATGAGATGAACTAACTGTATTAGAGAATGTGAGTATAATGAGCAGGTTCCGCATCCGCTGTTTAGAATAACCCTGGCATTATCTGCATAATGACATGGTCCCGCCCTTTGACATATATTAATGTGAATCGCTCATCACTTCACATTAACATTTATTGATCAATCCTTTGTCTCGCTTTATCCTAAGAGGCATTGTTTTTCTTCCATTACATTCATCGCTAATTTAGTTGCAGGGGTAGATCATGTTGGTTCCGATTGAAAATCTTCAGCTACAAACTCTGCTTCGCGAGAGAGTATTTGTAACATGGGTGGATTCAGCAGGCATGTCTTTAACGCTAGGTTCTTGTTTGTATCGTAACAAGCAGAATCCTGAATTCATTATGGCAATAGGCTATGATATGGAAGGATATATTTATATTCATTTTTCTTTTGTGATATTTATAAGGGTTGCTAATAAGAAACAACGACTGGAGATGTTATTGGTTGTTCTGCCAAATGCCAATTTCGCAAATGCCCCTATGTGTCTTACAAGACCGAACATTGATTATCCATTATTCTTCGATAATCCATTCCTTTCTGATGCCTCTGTATTTCACGAAGTTGGTATAAGCGAATCAGATTATGTTATCCTTATACCATTCAATCTTACTGTGAAAGGATTCGTTATTATGAAGGAGACTTTTGCGATCATTAGGACCTGGAATAGCACTTCAAACGAAATGATTCGTACCCTCGAATCTCTATCTAATGTGTCCATCTTCAATGTATACATCAGGCCGAATGATTATGCACAGGAGGGTTTGAAAGAATTATGCAAACGCTTAGGTAACGCTGGTGGTGCTATACACAGAATCGGCATGGAGGAAATGTACATCCAACAAAGAGCTATGTTAGTGGAATGGAGTAAATTTGGGTATCAGGATCAACAAGACCAACAACCGCCATCGTATGCCGATAATCCTGTTCGGCCAATACCGGAAGTGCAGGTTCCTCGATCACCACAGATCGCTCTCCAAGCGGAACGTGTACCACCCAATGCAATCAAAGGGAATCAAACTCCAGTTCAGGCGGATGGTATACCGATATCGCAAGAACATTTTTCTTACAGCGATATAGAGCTATCGGATAACGAGATAAACTTGGACGATTTCGAATGGGATTCGCAGTCCGTCGATAAAGATTTGGAGATGGACTCGGATATGGAACTTCTTGTTGATTTACAATTACGAGATATACATCAGAAACTGAAACTGAAAGAAGATTTGGCAATTTCAAAAATACTTGAATCGAAGTTCATAAATTGGATAACCGAAACAACAACGATAAACCCAGATGTTAACGATCACAAACGTTTAATGACTAAGTTATCAACTCTTGGTGATTATATTCGTACATCTAATGCTCGAGTATTTGATACTACTAGGCCTTGATGTTCTGCTATATTGTTTTATGATCTATTCGATTCAGATAATACTATTCAATTATAGGAGGAGAGAAACCGATAGCTTATTTCAGATATAACCAAACTGATTAAATGGGCTAACACATTTCACTTTGGTACCAAGATCAATTCGCGATTGATAAACGATTTCGTAAAACTGGGTAACGTTGTTTGCAATTTTGTTCTGCACTTTGGACATGACAAAGCCAAATACATGCATCAAAGAAGTGTTTGTGTTGTTCGGGTATGGACTGAATTTGGCAAATCGAGAAGAAACAGCAGGTCAGTTTCTCACAATATGTCTAAGCGAGCAAGAAATATCAGATGAAAAACGATACTTTATCTTACCTTTTCACCTTACTCTCGTA
Organism: Stromatinia cepivora; assembly: GCA_014898415.1. Taxonomy (NCBI): domain Eukaryota; kingdom Fungi; phylum Ascomycota; class Leotiomycetes; order Helotiales; family Sclerotiniaceae; genus Stromatinia; species Stromatinia cepivora. The sequence goes on along the minus strand of RCTD01000001.1, from coordinate 1,216,996 downwards.
TACTATCCATATGACCTATTTGTGATTTGTTTTTTATTTCTGTTTCATTGTGAGATTATGTGTTCGTCAAGTATTAGTAGATGGCCTCTTCATCTTGGAAGAGTCCCGAAGATTTTCAGATTTTATCTTTATCGCTTTAGATGAAACCAAACACCTTGTTCTCCAGTCAAGCCATCTTTAGCCAGCCTATAGTATTAGTAAATTCATTTGATCTCACTGTAGCTAAAGCTATGCAGACTATGCGATACATCCATCGAAAAGTATCTAAAGTTTGATAGATCATATAATAAGTATCTTTCTTCTTCCTTTTAATAGTGATTGAGATCTTGAATCACAACGAACGCTTATACTCAGAACCTGTAATGTTAAACATATATGACCTGTAAGTCAAATACCCCACTTTTCGCTCACCCTTCTTTTCGCTTACTCTTTTCGTGACAACCGTACCCATCCTTACCACATACTTTCGAATCACAAGACCTCGTTTGTGTCACACTCAAGAATAACAGTTAAAGCATCTTGTATTAGAGAATACTAAGCTAAGAAGGGAAGGGAAAGAAGAACAAGTACAAGGAGTCTCCTTGTGATTAAATAGAATGTGCGAATGGTCTGTGTGTACAAACGAAGCCTCGTGACTCGAGGGAGTGTAGTAAGGGTGGTAAGGATGGTAAGGATGGTAAGGATGGTAAGGTAAGGATGGTAAGGTCGTCACAGCATTTGAGTAGAGAAACTGCACCTGCGGTTGATGGTGATATATTTATATTTGAAGATGGATGAAAGAAATGTTTGTATAAATCTTTATAAAGAAGGGATATTGCAGAGCTTTAAGATTTTAATTTGGATATAAGAGAGGTCTTTCGTAATATAATTCGTATATATCAAGTGTAAGCAGCAAAGAGAAGATTATAGAATTGAAGTTCTATGAGATTCCTTATATTTGGGCCTATCATACATTATTTAATAACCGGGGTGAATGTTACACTCAAGAATAATAGTTTAAGTATCTTGTATTAGAGAATACTAAGCTAAGGAGGGAAAGGAAAAGGATGGTAAGATCGTTACATTTCGTATGACAGCTAGCTCATAAAGCACTACAATACAATATTATTCATACCATATAGAATACTGTTGTTATCCCCTGCCCTCTCAACAATAAATATATTAGATGTTTTGATAAATTAATTTCAGGATTTATAAAGATAGGTTTGGATATTCAAAATTGTGATTATAAGGTTGTTACGACGGACGTAACATACGACATCATGCGACTAAGGAAGTCACGTGAAGTGTCCCAGTGGGCCCAGTGGTCCCAGTGCCACTGGGACAACTGGGACGTATAGTACGAAGATCTATATAATCAGGAGCTTCGTGCTCAAGATCAATCATTTAGTATACTCTACTATTAGTTACGAATAGCATATCATTGTTGTTACTTAAATCCCTACTTGACGCCTAGTTATAAACCATCAGGTCTTAGATAGTCTTAGACTCAGTGTAGACGTTAATTAAATCAATCAATCAATCAATTATAAACCATCACGAGATCCTAGGACACTTCCACGTGATCTAGACGGCTACCCTCGTAACAAGGGTGTAATCCTATATATATCCAAAGTTGTAATAAGGGTAATTTTAATAGGTCATATTCATATTAGTTTAATATACCATTGGTATTAGAAATAATTTATCTATCTTTAGCTTTCTATTCTTTAATCTATATCCTTTTCTAATAAAACCAATCTGTTTTCTGTTAATGGTTTGGTGAAGATGGCAAAAGCAACAAATCCCGAGCGCCGATAAACATATAGCTAAAATAACCTAGTCAATGTATTCTGTTTTCTTTCTTTTTCTTTCGTTTCCTACAATTACAATATCCTTTTCATTATTATATACGATACTCTCTCCTCATCTAAGGCCCACTTGCGAACAATGAGTTCTCTCTCCGATACTGATATCATTGCACAGAACCCAATCGGAAATGATTTGGATGATTTTCGTCGTCTTTTTAAAGAAAAATATAAAGATTTTGATATCTTTGAAATCGAACAATTAATAGAAATATTTAGAATAGGCAAATATAAAAATATCTATTTAAAATAAAACTTCTATCTAAATCCAATACTAATTTTGTATAAATACCAAAGAACTGGTACTCGAGCTACTTATAATATTACATTCCATTCTGCTAACTTCTATTCTCAAATCTCATAATGATTCTGATACTCTTTCGCAGGATCTTATCAATTTGGCATTACAGATATATTCCGATGACTTCAATCTTTCATCGTGTATCCCATTTTTCAAGGCAGTTGACAGCCATGTATCCGATGTTGAGATTTTCAATGCATTCTTCGGCCTCCTCGCCAGACCAATCACTACCCATCAATCCGGATCAACTACTCCTCCTCAATCTATCCTACCCTTTACCTCCTCCTACCAACAGACACCGTACACATTCACCACCGGTAGCCTTGTAGACTCATCCGAACGTTTGAAGTATATTGGTCTTATACTCAGAGAAGAAATGCAAGATAGCCTTATAATGAATCTTCCAGACTTTTTTAATACTTTCATTGAACCGATTCCAAAGCTTTTGGAGATTGCAGATATTGTATTCCATATATACAAAGATTCAGAGTTACCGTTATATAGGCTGCGCAACGAGTACCCATAGGGCGGGTAATGATCTCGATGGGTAACCTGCGGATTATCTGTGGCAGGGCGGGTAATTCAAAATTTGGGATGGGTAATCTATAGGGCGGATACAGATTATCCGCGGGTATTTATCTATTTGTATATTGTATAATATTTTATAAAACTAGTATAATTTTATGATTAGTATAAAAATTAGTATAAATCTAAATTTGAATCATTTTTGGGCTATAAAATGATTTGAGAATAGTTTCAAATTTAAATGAAAAATGGATAATCTATAAATAATCTATGGATTATTTATAAATAATTTATATATTTATAGATTATTTACAAATTACCTATATATTTATAGGTTATCCACAAATAATTCATTTATCTATAAATAGATGGGTTATCTATAGATAATCTGCGGATTATCTGTGACAAGATGGGTAATTTTAAATCTGGATAGATAACCTGCAGGGCGAATAGGATCTCTGATGGGTACCCACAGGGCGGATTATCTGCGGATAACTTATGGGTACAGATAATTTTTGCGCAGTCTACCGTTATATAAGGAAAGTATTAGCTAAATAGAATAACTAAATGATTATAAAAAGTTGGATGTTTTGGATTAGCTTAAGAATTGTATTAAAAAACTTTTTCTTTTCGCGAATAAAAAAGGTTTTCGTTTTAATAAAGATCATCGATATCTTATTATTCCAAACAAACCTATTCCTGGATCAATTAATCCAAAGAAACTGGATATCAGCTTTATATACAATTCAAGCGATAAACTTATAAACTAATCCCAAATCCTTGTTCCTGATGAACTCAAAAATAACTATTCGAAAAACAATTATATCTTCATTTAACTTAACCTTATAAAATATATACAAAAGATATTCTATATATAAAATATATATCGATTTATTTTGAATTTTACAATCTATAATTCATTTATAAAACTATAACAATTTAATAAACTTGAAAGAATAATTTCTGAATCATTCGATATTAATAAAGATAATCAAAAATTCGTTTCAACAATTTTAAGATATTTATAAATGAATAAAGAAGATCTAAACTTTGATCCTATTATATTGAAAAAAGATACCAACAAATATATCAATATCCATTAGAATAATTTGGAAAAGCGGATTTATTTGGAAAAACTTATACAATAATAGTCTTATATTTTTGGTCGAACGATTACCTGCTGGAAAGGCTATATTAATCGGGATATACAATTAATCATCAAGGATTCATAGGAATATAGAGATCAATCCGAAGAAAGTGTTTTGTTAAAAGAAGCTACAAAAATTGAAGTAAAGAATATATTGTATTATTATTATTATAAGATTATATATATTAAGGATATAATTGATGATATTTGTAATAATATTTGTAACGGATTATAGGACATTAATGGGAGAAATCCACTTTAATCTGCAATATCTGAACCTACTTTAAGCTCAGCTGTATCTAACAGGTTGGAAGAATGGAGGGACAGAGGTGGAAGCGGAAGCAGAAGCAAAAGCAACATCAAAAACATTACACATAAGAGATCTTCAAGCTTTATACAAATGTTAATGCCGCTTTCCAAACACGTTTACTTAGACTCCCTGATGATCCAAAACAATATTCAACAATTCAATCGAATCTATTATTATATGATTATATATGATATAAAGAAGAGCATTTATAATACAACTTCCCTAAAAATTATATTGATAAAATTGTTTAAAAGGATTAAAGGTAAATAATATATTAAAAAAGATTTTGGATTCTATTAATTAATTAATTTAGGATATAAATCGTTATTAAATGTTGAGATCCTTTATTATAATATATTTATCAGAAATATTATACTGAATAAAGTCAAGGATAATGCTTTTCTAATCGATCTCGATCTTGTTATTAAAATTAATTGTGAAAAGGCTTCTAAAACGTTAAGCAAAACTGATATCAAGGTATTTATAACAATCGATATATTTTACAACGAACATTATAGTTTCATATATGATTTAGAATCATTCTTTTGGATACTCTTTTGGATTTGTATATATTAAAATGAAGAACTATATAATGATACATGCCGAGGCACTAGTGCGAGTACTAGTGCGCACATGATCCTTACCATCCTTACCACCCTTACCATCCTTACCATCCTTACCATGCACGTGATTCATATTCCGACAAATAGATCTAATCGATTTATATATATATATTATATTCATTCTGAATAATAAGATCGATATAATAAACAAGATCAATTAGACCATTTTGATCAATTAGATCGATTTGATCGATTTGATCGATTTGATCAATTAAATCAATTAAATCAATTAAATTAATCAAATTGATCTAATCAATTAAATCAATCAATATACAAATACGAATTCGAATTTTACGAATTTATTAGTATATACAAAATTATTGAATTTATAGATATTCAAATAAAGAAACCTAAATTAATCGAATACTAGAATTATTCGAAATAAAGAACCTTTATTATATTAATCAAGATAATTAGAATGATAAATCTTTATTTAAATTAATAAATAAGAATAAACCTTTGATATATAAAAGAATTCCAAAGAGATATATAGAAAGACTATATCTTCAATATTGAAGATTAAGAATCTGTATTTTAATACTACATCTAATACCAATATACTACCCAACTCCCACTACTATAACTCAATACTCGCTTACCCCACTACAGTCCCTGAGCCACTACCTCTCAATTATAAGATTTATCACCTTCAAATACGTGACATCTAACAAATCTTTTATTGATACTTATATTTTATTTTTTATAAAATTTTATATGAGCAATTTTTCAATGAGTAATAAAACATTATTTATAATTCTTTTTTTGGAAACTAGATTCATTTTATATAATATGATTTAAGGATTCTATTAAAATTTATAGTTTATTTTTAATTATTTTTGTTGGAAAGTTATTCAAGATTTTTATACTGTTGAAATTTGTATATAAATCATATACAAATTGAAAATTCAAACTCAATCTTCAATATCTTAATGAATAAAATCGCGAAAATTCTGAAATTTTCAGAATCGACTAGTATTTATATAAAGAATCTATAATTAAAATTCTAATTATTTATATTGATTCGTTGTAAAGTTATCAAATAGGTGAAAATCGTGGTTTTTGATATAAAATAGTGGCCGGAAACTAGAGTGGTTGACATATATTATAAGATGAGATGATAGACTAGATTGAGCTCAATATATCTATTAATTTTACAATTTTACAATTTTATCTTATTCATCCAGAGTTAAACTTCAATATGCGTACTAAATTCTAATATCGTCAATACCAGTTAAAGCTTACTAGATATTCAGCGAGACCTGACCTAGTCCCTTGCGAAGGATATGAGTATAATCAAAATTCAAGAAATCTTAATGCTTTAGAAACTTTGCGTATCGTGGGAATTAGCTAGTGCTCTCTGTTGTTTAATAATGAGTAAGATGCAAGACACAGGATATAGAGAGAGGATGGTATGAACCGTAAAACATGAAAGTGATGTTCAGAATCGAAGAGGAAAGACTGCCTGCAGTGTTATATGAAAGCCCATTATAGAGAATAGATTAATTATGTGTACTGTTTGATGGAATTCACTTGGGATTCTTGTGGTGGTAGGAACTTATAATTATGGGGATATGAAGTCTTGTCTTGTTCTGTGGTGAGCGTTGTGAGGTGGGAGAGGGTAAGGGGATAGATTTTCTAAATGTAAACGACTCCTACAAATGGCATATATACCATATGATTAATACAGATAGAAATCGAGCTGCTGCATCTAAAGCATCAACGTCATCATGATTACGATATTGTTTGGAAATACTACTGGAATTTTGAGAGGAAAAGTGCAAACTGCTACACAACTGGAACCCTAAACAGCCGTCCCTTTTACACGTTCCAAAGTAAGATCTTACTGTCTATGTTAATGGACAATTCTTCTGAGGCACCTATTCGGCTTACCTGCGATTTCGTAGACCTTGCTTGCACTGTATCGCGACGTCAATAATCAGAAACAAAAAAGTGAGTAAGCTAAAAGAGTGACTGCTTCAGACTTCGAAGCATGAAAATTTTACCATTAGACACAACTGAAGAAAGAAAAGTACATTGTAGCAGCGAGTACAGAAAATCAGGGTAAATTATGAGCAGTGCTCATGAGTACCTCTTTAATTATTTATTAATACATTCTCCCACCTCATCACAAGCTGAAGTAAATTCCAGACAAGATGAGGAGCTGTCTATTAACGTAACCCTCGTCCCATTATCAATAGCTATCGTACCATCTCAAGCACGTTCAGTGGCAAATTAGATAGAACGATGACCTTCCGTTCCTATCATCATGCACCACAAAAAGAAGCCGGCGGAATTGGAGTTATGGTGACGAAAAAATGGCTCACTGCGTTGGCGTTCCAGTCTGTATATTTTGTTTCAGTTATTGAGTTATTACCGGATGGCCGGGTCGTATATAAAGACCCTAGAATATTCCTGATGAAGTTTCACTGCAGCATCTTCTACAGTACTGCATCTGCCATTCATCTGCAGTTTGCCGTCGAAATCTCCGAGAGAATCCAGTCAGTTAAAATCGGTTGCTCTACCTCTAATAATCGCCATGCTCCCAAAGCTCACACTTGCCTGTCTGGGCAACCTCGTGACCTCAATCTGTTGCATCGATGTAACAGTAAACTCCATTCTCGATGCCGAGATCAAAGTTGCTTCCACCCAGCTCGACAAAATGAATTTTCTGTTGAATAGCAACCTGACTTGGTTTTTCGATTTCACCACACAGCCTCACTACACCTACACGCCAGGCGCTGTCGTCAACGCTGATGCTGCTACATTCCCTGCTTCAACTAGTTACGGTATGACGATGGCGTTGATAAACTTGGGGCCATGTGGAATGTTACCTCCTCATTACCATCCGCGTGGGACGAATTTTGTAGTGGCAGTTGAGGGTGTGACACAGACGTGGATGATCGAGGAGAACGGGGCGAAGATCGTTAATCAAACGCTGAGGCCATGGCAAATGACAATCTTCCCGAGGGGTAGTATTCACAGTATGCAAAATATAGGTACTGTACGTCCTCAAAGACTAAGATTATGAACGCTAAACGGAATCAAGGTTGTACCAAAGCTACTCTTGTGTCGGCGCTGAATTCGGAGGATGCAGGCACACAGAATATTCTTAATGGATTTGCGCAACTGCCGAGGGATATAATGGCTGCTGCTTTTGGTAATCCAGCAGGAGGGTTCAACCTGCCTCCTATACCAGACGTAGGCACTGGCAGTATAATTGGATCTGCAGCGTGCCTGGCAGCTTGCAGAGGAAAAATGTGATGCTGAATCTAGCGCTCTTTCAGCTGTAAGTGATTGTCCCTCTAGCGGCTCAATGAACTTGCTAGTGATTCGCGGTAGATGTCTTATTCAATGTTATGTTGTAGTGGCGTTTGATAATTGGATGTACAACACAATATGGCGTCGTTGTTGTTTGGTGATTGGGAAACACAACATAATCTGGGGTTGTGGATTATTGTTTGGAAGGAACTATGTAGCTATTTGATATAACAACCGTGCAAAGTAGTTTTTAACATCGTCCCTACTTGCCTTGGTGCAATGTATACGTAGTAACCGCGCAGAGTCTGACACTGGCCGTCAAGGTTGGTCAGACGAGGAATTAATGCTTGAAGTTGTGCATTCGAGGATATCATGAATTCACATTGCTCTTTATTTACCTCCAAACTTTTTTGCGACCCAAGCACTTCCATATTCGTCATACTCTTGCTTCGTTACCGATAACTTCTTCAAGACATCGGGATGCTTCGCCAATTCTGCCCCACCATTCCAAGTGCTGATAATCGGATGTTCTGGTCTCGCACAACGAACGTAACATTCCGCTGGTGCAAGTGCCTTGATCTCAAGCTGAAGCCTCAAAATGAATCCTTCTATCTTTGAACTACCTCCTACAACAATGATATTTGCGAGAAGAGCTGGCCATAGACCCATGGGTAAGGAAGAAAGACTTTCCATGACTAGTTGAGCTATGCCTGATTGTCGCATACCAATATCCGAAGGATTGAATAGTAATTCCGGAACCGTGAATCGTTCATTTCTCAAAGTCAAAATATCTTCCGCAGCTTCCGCCATCTTCCCTTTCGTCAACTGCTTTAATTTTCCTGCTTGTAATGGATCATGGTCTCGCACGAAACCTTGAGATCGGTTATGATAATCAGGGAGAACATAATCTTTCGCTATTCCACCACCCGTCTCAAAAATTTCTCTTCGGTCTCCTCTGGTTCCTTTCCATGTTTTCTCCATATCGCCATTGAAGTCCCTTGAGACATAACAACATGCTTCCTTGATCTCGTTGACCAAATAGGTGTCATTGCGCATGTCATACTGCCGGAGAGATATTAAGCGTGTCAAGTAATTTGTCATGAGCTTGCCTCCTACTTCTAATCTCCGGATCGCTGATTGTAGAGGGCGTCCTTGTAAAACAGGCGTGATGGTCGTATGAGAATATCCGGCGTCGATGAGAAGAATTATTTCGGCAGGAAGAAGAGGCTGCGATGGATCTCGAGCTGGCCCTTTGAAGATTCCTTGAATATCATTATACGCATTAAGAATTGGACCTGGACATTCATTAATGCCAATCCGCAGACATAGCATATTATTACATACCGGGGCATCGATAGTAGTTAGCAAAACCAAATTCCTCAAACACCATTTGATCACAGTTTGTCTGCAGAGCCGGTAGCGCATTAGGAGCCTCTGTCAATATTAGTCCTGTCTCTCGTGGATCGCAATGCAGCGGCGCTTTTTTGTCAAAGAATTCGTGCTCCCATATTTCTTTTTCTGCTTCCCAGTTCACCAAATACCCTTTTTCAACAGGCCTACGAAAAACGATGTCTCCAAAATCCTTACAATTATCCAACTGCGATCCAATGTAAACCTTCTTTTCGCGGTCGCGGGCGATGCAGTTAGGTATAATTCGCGGCGAATCTGTGGATTCTGGAGAGGAGAATCCGGCCTTGATGGTGTAAGCTCCATTGTCAACAACCAAAGTTCTGGTGGAAGGTGCTTGAGCAGCAGCTGCTGCTTTTCGATTTGTAGACATTTGTTTTATCTCGTCCAGATTTGGACGGGGAAAGGTCAGCACATTATTTTGGCGATGGTAAGTGGAGTGTTGGTGGTTATTTGAAGCTTTATTAATGCATTGCGAGGGTGGATGTCGCGTCGCACTACAGAGTCGCGCAGAAACCCCCACTAAGAAAATAGTTTTCAGGCTTCACATTTCTCAGTGTCATAACTGTTGATTTCACACCATAACATCAACATTATGGCAGATACCGAAAAGAAGGCCGGTGATGACTTGGCTATTCTGAAATCTACGGTCGAAACTATCAAAAATTTAATACAACAGCTACAAGCCTCCGCGAAAGCTCCGGAAGATGTGAAGGAGGGGTCATCTTCCGAAGAGACAGAGCAATCTAAGCATGCAGACGTCAACGCTATCGACCTTGCCCATGATTCAGCGAGTCTCATAAAGGCGCATTCGACGAAGCTGTCTCTCTTGATTATCAATAAACCCTTCACGGCCTCGGCAATCAATAAAGTTTTGCGGGAACTTGTGGCTGGACCATTACCAGGCCTGGCATCTGCCGCCGAAATTTGCAATGCAGCGAAATATACGAAGGCTATGAGTGAGGAACTACAATGGAGAGTGAAGAAGGTCTTGACGGAGTTGTCAACTCTCATCAACGCAATTCCTCTAGATGGGAAAGTTCTCAGCGATGATAAGAAGAATGGGACGGGTAAATCGAGTGGGAAGGGTAGTTTGGCTTCGACAGGTGTTGTATGGGATGCCTGTGATTCTGTCATGGGGCTGAAGACTTTAGGTGTAGCAGGATTGGCTATGAAGAAAGCAGAAGAATATCGAGATTTAGTGAAGGATGCGCTCGAAGAATTGCAAGCGTGGGCAGAGGAGGAATCGGATGACGATGAAGAGGATGAGGATGAGGATGAGGATGAGAACAGTGGTGATGAAGATGACGGGAAGAAAGATCCTCAAGATATTGTTGATGATTTTTTTGGATCGCAATCACATATACCCAAGGACGACCCGGAAAAGATTCGCGAAAAGCTCGAGTCATCAACGAAAAGACTAAGACTCATAATTCTGATGTATCAAGCGGTCGAGAAGAGAAGGTTCAAGACACTTCCCCATCTACCACATCCCGAGTTGCCTGCACAACTGAAGGAGAAATCCTCCAAAGATCCAGGGATAGTCGAGTGCTTAGATGAGGTACTTGTAAGGATGAAGAAGATTACAAACCTCACGGATGATTTAGCAAGTGCCTTCTATGATCTGGATAGTGCTGCAATCGATAAGCTCATGGATGAGACTTGGTTTACGGGTTTTGCCACAGTTGAATTACTGATCAAGAATTGGGAGGGACAAAAAGATGATTTCACTACTTGGGTGCGTATCATTCTCTTGAAAATTTGGATCATTTGCTAATACTCCCCAGGCATACAAATTTCAACTTGCTATGAAAAAGGGCTGGTAATATGATTAGAGCAAATTCTTGGGAGAATCATCATCTTTCTACCATTACATCGGCATCTTATATTCTACCTATACTATGAATTATTAGACGCATGCTAACTAGTACATCTGAGGAGGAGCTTAGATCTAACTTGGTCTTAGATTACGGATGTTGTCAAAAAGAAAATGCTTTGAACTTGCGGTTGGTACAATTAGAATACAAAAAGATATGATACCCCAAAGCAATACGAAGTCAACTTTTCATTTCTTCGAATCATAATCAGGATTAAGATACTTACTCAGTGATAAGGTTCAAGAGACAGCAAGGATTACTGCTTCTTCTAGGAAAGTGATCTTCAGTATTTGTTCGCCGAGCTGCAGGTTCGTTTTCGTAGGGTACTCACTCTACAATATTCAGCTAAGCATTATCATTCATTACCTTCGCTGTGCCATTCACTCAATTCCGGATCTTCCTTTCATTCGTCCTTTCCTTACACAATAACATCTCCTGCATTCAGTTTAGTCATACCTTTTGATGCTCGTCTGTAACTATTGTCAAGGCAGCTTATGCACCCTATGTCTCGGTTATTACAACACGAGATACCCCGAGGCCTGATGCCAAGATGAATACCAGGTACCCCACTTCCCCATAAACCACCATCTGCTTCCCCACGGGATGGATAATTTCACTCCGGCTTATTCGATGAATGAAGATGCACGCATGCATGTATACTACCAGAGGACAAGATGGTGCAGGATGTACAGTATATATACTAGCTTCCTAACCTCTGCAAAAAGTGGGATGTCTTTTTGTTCCTCACTAGATTAACTTCCACACTCACTCCTCTCTGATCACCAAAACCACAAATACAGAATCTAAGATGAATATGTCCGTCGCAATCGAAGACGCAGCTCCACCGCCCAAGACACAGAAAATGGACGAAACGTTCCCACAACCTGTTCCCGAAATATCTCACGTCGAGGAGATGCTTTATCCAGGAGATGATAAACCAGATCATATGGATCATGGACGTGTTGATTCTGAAGTTGCTAAATATACCAGCGACGTGCTTATTCATATAAGTGATGAAGAAAACCATCGGCTGAAAAAACTCATCGATAGACGAGTATTGATTATAATGATCCTAACATATTTTATACAAGCGCTCGATAAAGGCACGTTGGCTTTTACATCGATTATGGGCATCAGAGCAGATGCTCATGTATCTGATTCACAAGTATTTCCCTATCTGATATTCCGTTCAAATGTGAACGTTCACTGATATAAAACCAGTATCCATGGCTCACAACGTGTATATATATTGGAATTCTGGCCGTAGAATATCCCACCAACTGGGTCATTCAACGGGTACCAATTGCCAAGTATCTGGGGATAAATGTCTGTGTTTGGAGTATAGTACTCTCCATGCATGCCCTCTGTCATAATTTCGAAGGTCTTCTCGTCACCCGCACCCTTCTTGGAATCTTTGAAGCCGCTTGTCAGCCCATATTCGTGGTCTTATCTAGCATGTGGTATAAAAGAGAAGAACAAGCAGGTGTTGTCATATATTGGTATATGATGAATGTATGCCCATCCTTTGAACACCACCAAATCAGCTCGAAGGATCCCAATCTAATGATCAATACAGGGCGCTCAACAAATCGTCGGCGGACTCCTCGCCTACTGCTTCACACTCCTGAAATCCGGGCCCCTCAAATCCTGGCAAGCCATCTTCGTCGCCTACGCCTGTCTCTCCTTTCTCTGGGGAATATTCATCCTAGTCTGGATGCCGGACTCGCCCATGCGCGCCAAATGTTTCAGTGAACCCGACAAGAAACTCATGGTCGAACGAGTCCGCTCCAACCAAACCGGCATGCAGAACCGCAAATTCCGCATCGAGCACGTCAAAGACGCATTGACCGATCCGCAAATGTATTGTTACTGCCTGATCGCCATCTGTACCACGTTGCCCACGAGTGGCCTGGGTGCATTCGCCAACATCATCATCACGGGATTTAACTTTACAGTTTTGCAAACGCAGCTTTTGTCTATGGTTTTGGGTTTCTATATCATCATCGTTTTGTTATCGAGCCATTATTTGGTAAAGAAGTATAATCAAAATATTCTAGTCATGACTTTCTACCTAATGCCGTAAGTGCAAGCATTCGATATCACCAACCACATACGATTATACTAACCCCAACACCTAGATCATTCATCGGCACCATTATCCTCATGACAATCCGCAACACCAACCTCAGCACTAAAGTCGGGCTCCTGATTTCCTACTACATAACGCTCTCATTCTGGTCCACTGCCACTCTTTCTCTGACCCTTATGTCCCGTAACGTCGCCGGCCAAACCAAGAAGACCATAGTCGTAGCTGCAAACTTCATAAGTTGGGCTGCGGGAAATGCAGTTGGTCCTCAAGTGTTTCTGAAAAATGATGCGCCGCGATACTTCATCGCGTTTGCTACTCATCTTGGTTGCTACACGCTACTTCTTTTAGTGTTAGTTTTTCTGAGACGGCATCTTATGAGGGAAAATAGAAAGAGAGACGAGTTGGCTGAGGCGGGAGTGAGCCAGGCCAATGACCGGGACATGGTACATGCGTTTGATGATTTGACGGATAGGGAGAATCCTAACTTTAGATATGTATATTGAGATAAAGGGATTGGTGTTAGATAGACTATGCAGCTTGCCGGTATAGAGCTGTTTGATCAATGATAATCACGATGATGCATGCATATTTAATTTCCAAAATACGTGTATGAGAACTGCTTTTTGTATCTATCATGGTAGTGGATGAAGGGAATGAAAACAGAGACAAGCCTTCACATATTACCAAAACGGCCACGCCTCCAATCATTAAGCTGGCTAAGGTATATTTTATCCAGCATTCGAGGAGTGAAAAGAAAGAAACATCGAAGAATTCATCCCAGGCCAATCAGGATGCTGATAAGAATACTATTATACACGCTATCTGGTCGAACACTTTAAGACCCCGACAACAACACTGATGCTTCCTACAAGCCGCAACGTTACGATTTAATGAAACGATACGAGGCCCTGAGGATCAACTGTCATTGGTTGCTTGCGCTGTTGGAAGTATGTGTTATATCTGACTTCGCCTTTCAATAAAGAAGCAGTGTCGACAACACCTGGAATCGTTCCGTTCTCTATCGCTTTGCCCGATTCAGTAGCTTTGACGTAGTCGGGTTGAACTGATACAGGACTATAGTCCATTAGCATGGTACTCCATATGTTCGCAAAAAGATGCTTACCCATTCAATTCACGATCAATCTGTAAGAATTCCTTCATGGTTTCCTTAGAACCCCTTTCTCTTAAGTACACCAAGTATAGATTGCTGATTTCCTTCTTGGTATCCAATCTCATGGATGTCTTAATCATATCACTATGAATTTGCTTAAGCCTTTCGTGATGCTCGGGTTCAGAGGCTGAATTGGTTGGCTGCGCCAACTCAAACTCCACGTACTTAGTCCAGAAATGACGGCTTTCGGGGTACCATTGTTTGTTCTTCTGGAAAACTTGACGAGCTTCATCGACAGATCCTTGGATCTTCCACAACAAGAAAGCCCACTCGACAACAAAAGCAGCTTTTGAGTAAATATCTAGTTCTGCTGAAGCGATCTGTGCTTTGTAGACTTCAATTGCAGCATTAAGGCCTTTGTGACGGCGTTCAAGATTGGCCCAGGAAATGATTGTCTCTACATGACCAGGCATGCGGTCCAGAATGGCTTGATGTATATCCCGCGCAACATCAACACGACCGGATATCTCCTCGAAATAGGCGTATTGCAGCCTAATACCGGGTCTGCTGATTGGCACATAAAGTGTGCTAGCTCGCTGGTATATGTTTCTGACCTCTTCTTCCTTGCGCTCCTTTGATGACATCCAACGAGCATAGCGAAACCAGAACTCATCGTAGAATGCACAGGTTACTAAACATCTTTCATATAAGAAAATAGCACGAGTGTAATCACCCTCGGCCTCTTCAAAGTCCAAGTATTTACGCCAGTTTGCAAGTTGTTGGTTATCGAGCTCGGTGACGTGGAAATAAGGGCGCTTGATTTCAGACTCGTACGTCCAACGTTTTGTGGTCTCTGCTTGTGTACGAGCAAAAATTTCGAGATGAAAATTATCGATTTTGGTTCTGATGTCACGTTCGATCTCTAATTCGCCTTTTGGTCCAGCCTGGAAACCGAGGTTTTCGGAGATAACATCCGCGCGGAATTGTTCGAGCTGTTCGGCAGGGAGAAGCTCTTGTAATGGACGGGTGTGAGCTAATTGGCGAAAGCGTTCGAAGTATCTGGCATATTGATGCATGGGGATCTTTACGACACGGTTCAGGATACCGAATATCTTGTCTTGGGCTTCAACTCGGTCCTCGAATTCGAGATATTTATCCCAGAAAGGATGCGCAAGAAAGTCTAATCCGACTGCGACAGCTCCACGCTCGAAAAGCCTAATTTGGGATGTTAGATGCGTGTCATAGACCAAAAAGGGGAGGAATGGAAAGGTGGCAAGGAGTGCAAATACGGGAAGGGCAATGTGCTTAAATGCAAATATTCATATCCTCCTCATGCCGACAATGTGTGCAGAGTGATACGAGGTAGAAGCGAACGGGTGATAGCAGAAAGAGATGTCCTGGTCATGTTGGTGAGAAGAGTCAAACATGAACAGCTTTTGTTGGCATTTCTCACCGTTTGTGAGCCATGAAAACTCCTAACGTAGCCCATAGTGGCTGCCTGATCATGCTGCAGATGCTGTGTTAAGGGAAGGAAAGCATCTAATATACTTACTCTCTGATCACATCAGGATCATGACTTGTCTCCACCTTGAAGGAACAATAATCCGTCCATAAATCCACAGATGTTGCGATACTGGCAATGCCTCTCTCGAAAACCTAGAATGTGTCAGCACATAGCTCAATGCGATACAATTTATCTTCAATTTACCATCTCAGCAGCCTCTGTGCCAGCTATGGAGAATTCCAGATCTGCATACTTCTTCCAATATCCAAATAGCAGGGGAAATTTGGCAAGGAAGCGATCGTAAGAATCCCGAGTTGTCGCAATCGCTTGTGGACTTGAATTGCGATTCAATCCTCCTTCCAGCGTCTCTGCTGCCCGAACAAGTTTTTCCCAACTCTCAAAATTATCCGTATCTTCAAGCTATAAAAGAATGTAATTAGCAAAGGCGCAATGAATTGAAGTAACTAATCCACCTACAACTTCGGCATTGAGCTTCTTGATCTCAGCAGACTCCTCGTCCGTCCCTCCGTAATGAAAATCAGCCATTGTAGTCGTCGTGTTATTGAGTAATAAAATCTTCGATTAAAAAAATGTCTTTGAAAAGGAAAGAATGCAACAAGAAGTTTGAATTCTTATGCTTCGAATCCGAGACTTTAAGTGTATTTTATCAATGGGGACAAGGGATTGTTGTAAATTAGTAGAGAAAGGTTCCGAACAAGTGAGGCTGAAATTTGAGCTCGATCAATCAAGCAATAACCTTAATAATTAGAACAGTCAGCAATTTTGATGGCCTAGAATTTCAGGCTGGAATTGAAGTTCATCAAATGGGAGCCTAACTATATGGTGTACTAGGTACCTACCTAAGTAGGCATTCGATATAAGCCAATATAAATCTAAATACTATCGTTATGTAACTAATGATGATAGGCGGATTTCAAACTGAAAGGAATCATCGGCTTTCATCTGGAAGCCCCAAATCTTATGTACAGTAAAATCATAGGTAGTAATGTTTTGTTTTTGCATTGGAGCCCTTGCATGAAAAATGACTTAGAGTGAAACGGGCTTAGCTCCACGCTAATTCTTGTTAGCCCCTACTTCCATCTTTTAGAAATTTCTTTCATCGAAATTTCAATAATAATTATCAAGGCTGGTGATGAACGATACACAGTATCAAACATATAGGAAGAGAATGAACGCTTCAATGAAGCATGATCTCACTTGACAACTTCTGAAGCCTTTACGATTATTTTATATATTTTTACAGTTTTACATATATGCTTGCTTGGTTGCGGAGGAAATCTTGACGCAAAGTGGTTTCACAAATAGGCTCACTCCAATGACTCCGTTTTGATGATGGAGCTTTCACGCATTACCAGTACTTTTCATGTGGCCGTTCCGCACTTTTATCACTGTCAGACAGTCGTTCGAGGTTTTCCTTACCCTAGCTGACGAACTTAGGCATTCTGCCTTGTACAGCTAAATCATTTGCTAGCATACATACAAGTGGTGATCCTTGATGATTTTCGTCTATGCTCAAGTGCAACCTACGTGAATTGAAGTCTTGAAGGAGCTTGTTTGTGCCAACAATTCTCGTTTCCGAGACAGAGACTGCCCATCATTTGTCTGCGGATAACATGCCATCGATTGATCTCACTGTTTTGAAGTATCCTAATCCGTTACGAAAATGTAATCAAGTAGGTAAGCAAAGAAATGGATTAAATATGTGAGAGCGACTCTTTCTACAATCACATCATTCCCTGATCGACCTCTCCTCTCTTTCCCAGTCTCTGACCTACGCCCTGAGCTCTATTCCACCTATACCTGGCGCCATAGTAACGTCAGTCGTCGCGTAAGGAATGATAGTCCACGCATCCTCTAATCCATGTTCACAAATGTCTATGAAAAGGCTTCTTTAAGCTTTCGCACGTTGTAACATACCTAGCCTTGGGCAAGCACCAAGGCCTTAGGCCACATCCAACATCGACATACTGCCACGATGGCTACCCTCACATTGGATTCCCAAATCATCGCAAGGAGTTTTCAGCTAATAGAATCGACCACATCACATGTTTCCGACTTGAAGGAGATCTGTTACCAAGTTGTCAAACTTGTATATAAGTTACGTGTAAACGAGTCCCGCTTTACTGGATCCAGTGTGTGATGTACTTTGAAGGCAGGAGTTGGCGAAAGTCCTACAAGGAACAATCACGGCGACTCAATGAGCGAGCCAGTCACCAGTGAATGAGAACAAATTGATCCAAAGGGATAAATTAATAGAACGAAGGGTCGAGAGTCAATAAAATCACCACAGATATAGCTTGTGTGTTCTTATTCTTCTGGCCACTATTCCCTCTCCAATCTGGTCGTGGATGCGCTGAGCAGAGCTTCACTGCTCGGCTTATGGCTGGCATTGACTGTTGAGCCAGGGCGCTAAGGCCATATTCATAGTCTTCGACCTGGGACAATGAAAGAACGTTTTAAATAGCAAGGAAATGGCGATTTTTACCATGATTTGTAAGTTCAAGCTGGTTGATTCCGATGACGGTGGGCCTGAGAACTGCGCAAGCTTTTGCAAGAACTCAAAACCTAACTCAATCTTTGTCTTTACGATCTCCATCATACCCAGTGAAAGGCATGCGGGCTTCCTGGAAGGAAAGACCTTTCATTAGAGGTTACAGTAGTTCCCTGTCCTATGCGGCACTCTAGTGATACTACACCTTGCTAGAATGCTGCTTTGAGTGCTACCTCGAATGCGTATCCGCATATTGTGGGGATCTCTCAAATGCTCGAAATCGAATTTGTGACAAGCTTCTGTATCCTTTGTCAACATACTCTCAAGACATGCTTGTTTCTCATAAACGCTATCGAAGATTCTACTGCCTGCCTCCTACACACACCTCAACGACCATCATCTTCTTCCTCCTCCTCTACCTTTTCGATACATCTTTACAAATGGCGTCCGTCATAATAGCCTTCACTCAATCACGGCAGATCCTCTGTTGTCGAACAATCACAACTGAGCGCCGGTACTCAATCAGTCTATAACTTCAGCTATCAGACAGGCGGCACAACTTCGATATTGCCTCTACTAATCTAACTCAGTAAGATGAGAATACTACTATGACGGTTTGAAAGACAGACCGTAACCACAAAGCCAAATTTTCTTTTGGGATCTTCAAGATGTGAAACTGAATTCATGTGTAGCGTGTTTAGTTGTTGTTACTTCTATATCCTTTACTTAGTAGATTTCCGCTTATATGATATGATTATCCATCACTCTGGTCTTATGTCGAAGGTGTAAATATATAGTTACTGGGCGAATGAGATGGAGAATGTGGAGAGATGAGTATCAAAGGTGGGACACTGATGGAATCTGATCATAATGGTAGAATTATTGGTTGAATGATCACTACTTGATAGAACGATTATTGTAAATAGAAGATTCGAATCTCAACATTTGTAGTCTACACTCGATGAAGTATATTCATGGTGTGAATCTTAGCAACCAAAGAATTGAATGTCTAGCCCCAAAATTCTGAACTGATCTTTCCTCATTCTCTTCAACCAAATGGTATATTTTTTCTCTCGAAAAAATCATAATCTATATCTTAATAAACAGAGAAGTCGCAGTATAGTAGAAATCAACCGCCAATCTAAGAAAAAGTTACGATACGTCGCTTACAGATAGGCTGCGCAACGGGTACCCCATGGGGCGGGTAATGATCTCGATGGGTAACCCGCAGATTATTTGTAACGGGGCGGGTAATTCAAAATTTGGAATAGATAACTTACGGGGTGGATATAGATTATCCGCGGGTATCCATTTACCTATATATTGTATGGTATTTTATAAAATTAATATAATTTTATAATTAATATAAAAATTAATATAAATCTAAGTTTAGATCACTTTTAAATTATAAAATAATTTGAAAATAGCTTCAAATTTAAGCGAAAAATGAATAATTTATAAATAATCTGTAGATTATTTGTAAATAATCTATATATTTATGGATTATTTGTAAATTATCTATATATCTACAAATTACCCACAAATAATTTATTTATTTATAGGTAAATAGATTATTTATAGATAATCCGTGGATTATTTATAACAGAACGGATAATTTTAAATCTGGATGAATAACCCACAGGACGGGTAGAATCTCTGATAGATACCCATAGGGCGGATTATCCGCGGATAACCCATGGGTACAGATAATTTTTGCGCAGCCTACTTACAGAAGATTATTAATTTAATTCATAAATAAACTATGATACGACCAAGGAGAACTTTCCTATTGTAGAAAAGTAATGCGCAAGCAAACGTGAATATTCAGAAAAAAGTTTCGCAAGTAGTTCTAGAAATAGTTGAAAGTGTTCAATCTCCAATGTCCGGATCAAGTTGGGCGAAGGAAGTAGTAAGATCTTACTAGCCCAGATGGATTTTGTTCAATGCCTGGGTTGGATCGGGAATCCAGACTCAGTACTAAGCACCGCCAGAGTATGTACATATGTGAAGGTCATGGGAGTAGTCACTCTGCTCAGCCTTGCTGTTGACCGTGGCTATGTGATAGGCACGCCGAAAGGATTCATCGACTTGTGGGATTTGATCTTTGCTAATAAATTAATGTTTCTTTATCAACATTTAAGGTTGGTAGGTCGATAGTTCCCTCGAGATAAGCTGTCTCAAAAATGGATGTGGGCATGTAATTGAAAGAAGGGGCAGCTTATAATGCCAGTGCGGGGTTGGTTCATATATCCCTTTTTTTAAAAAAAAGAATGTAGATACTGTAGAGAGAATTTGCCCAGGTAATGTAATGTTAATGTGAAGAGATCATATATACGAGAATGGATAATAAGGAAGAACAGAAACAATAACAAAACAAGATCTACCAATAAGAAAACCGAGAATCATCCCCGGCTGCCGATATGCTCCCGTCTTCATGCTCCCTGCTCCCTGCTCCCTGCTCCCTGCTCCCTGCTCCCTGCTCCCTGCTCCCTGCTCCCTGCTCCCTGCTCCCTGCTCCCTGCTCCCTGCTCCCTGCTCCTTTCTGCACCAATTCTCACGATCTCGAACGCGCATAGTCTGCTGTATAATCATAAGGGTAATAAGGCTGATTTCTTCCCGGGTACGGTTCATTTGGATAAGGTAGATCCTGTGGCGGTATAGTTCCATAGCCTTGTTTAAAATCAGGTGGATGTCTTGGTGGTTCTCGAAGCTGTTCATTGGTCTCGTAACTACTATTGCCGCTTCTATACCGCGACCCGTATTCCGAGTTTGATCGTCTAGATCTAGAAGAAGAGACGGAGCTTCTAGAAGAACCAGAGCTTGAAGAATGGCTCGGTTTCGAAAATACCGTAGAGGCATGAGATCGGGTGTCATCGTCGTCATCACTTGACGAATCGTCTTCGTCGTATCTACTAGAGTGTCCGTCATAGGAACGGGAAGAGCTACGGTGTCGTCTTCCACGAGAAGAGCCAGGAGAAAGATCGGCATTTGAAGCAGTTTCCCACGAGCTCGTGGATCCAGCATCACTGTGTGAGGGACGTCTCATTCGCTCATGTCTTTTGTGACTTCTTTTCTCGTTGTTGCTTAGTTGTATCCCGAAGCCTCTCGCAACTCTAGAATCGTTAATTCGACCGAAAGTTTTATCTCTTCTGACCTCCCGCCTCTCATGTCTCGTTTCCTTTTTCGTTCTTTGTCGCTCAGTCATTCTAACCCCAGGTTTTATGAATCGAGCCTGGTGAGCATTACGGGAATGTTCAAGAAGTTCCAGTTTGTGCTGATGAACTAGCAGGCTGCCTTTCCTCAATGCTGCTTGGAGGACCGCACTTATGTAGTCAAGTTTTTTGAAGCGGTAGTAGTTATTTTCTATAGTCTGCTGAGCCTCTCTATGCAGCCTCTCAAGCGTTTTCAAGAACGATCTCATTTTACCCGGTTTTGTTTTGCCAAGTCGATGTGCCTGTGAATTACCTCCGTAGACAAGCTCATTTTCGCCGTCTCTATGGCTGGATCTGCTGTTCGTCTCCGGTTCTACTTCGTATGTGATTGAGTATCTCAAGAATCTCTTACGTCCTTCATGGGTACCAATATCGAGTGTGACAGATTGCTCTATGAAGCCTGGTAGGATCATGCACTCGCTGGCATAGACACTATAACTTATGTTTTCCCTTTTCTCTTCTCTGGATCTCCTTAACAGAATGACAGTGCTTAGCAAATATGCCTCTTCGGTGTATACAGGAAGGAATCAACGTACGGGCAATATTTTACAACCTTATGTTTGCCTCTCATCATTAAGCTAATGGTAAAATCTCTAGGAGATAAATCAAGCCTAAAAGAACTTGTGACTTAGCCTGTAAAGTTGGTGTGCTGTGATTGCCGTTTCACGAGCGACCGATGATATCAAATTCATTAGAATGGTCCTTTGCCCATATTCAAAGGGTTTCTAGAAATCTTTAAACAATAACAATAGCCCTCACACCACTTGCATGTCCTACTGCCCACAAATTTATGGTCTTTGTCGCTCAGCCTGGCAGGCCTGCTTTGCACTGCCAATGGTCGGCGCGTATTTTTGATACCTAAACCTCATTGCAACACAATCCTACGCAGGCCAGACTTCTGCCTACTTGATAGCGAGAGATTTTATGGTCGTTACTCCATTTATATACGATCCAATCTACAAAAAGTCGGAAAGAACACCTGCTCCACACACAATGGTTTTGATGCTTGGCTATGTTTTGCGCAGAGCCATATAAAGACTCAAGAGTGCCTTTTCACTGGAACATGCGACTTTGCAGCGAAATACCAGATGAAATGTTTCATTCAGGATAGCATAACAATTGCAGGACCAAATGCCCTTAATGGAACTTAAGTTTGGATTGACGTTTGTAAAAGATCAACCATGTAATAGCCTAGACGTTGATAATTTGTTAGAAAGCCACATAACTCATGTTAGAGTTGAAGAAAAAAAAGTATCATCTTGGCAATATTCACTTTCTGTATAGGTTCACGCCAGCTGGGGACTACCGGCACGCCCATATCAAGTACTTCTTATCATCAAAGTCCCGATCCTATTCATGCACCAACACTAGCAGAGGGGACTGTATTGATTCCTGGTTAAGAGAACTAAACTGCCAGATCCGAGACCCTTCAAAGGATCTAGGTCAATCGCCTTCATCTGACCATAGTTTCAGGCTTCTGGATTCCAGGCTTCTGCCACATGAACACAGCATACCAACGAATTTCGGTGTCCGCAAGACACATAGTGAAAGCATAGAGTTAAAGGGCAGGTCTATCAGCCACTTATAGTTAGTTTCAAGACCGGTCATAAAGCGGTTGAATATGTTTCGTTTGCTTTTGTTTTCTTGGGACCTCGGCCGCGTACGCCAACAGCTACAGGAGAATCAAAAGAATGTGGCCCATTGAAATATAGGAATTAAGACCACAATTATTTGATTGTGCATACAGTTTCGAGAATATGTACCCGAAGCTTTGATCTGTAGCGACAGAGAATTTGGCAAAGATCTGACACTCCTAGTACATGTATGTTGAAGAGATATAATTTGAAAACAACGGCAGCTAATCTGCAACTCAGTAGCACACTCTAGATCATGCCTTCATTTCATCCAAAAAATTTCGGTTCCAATAGAAAATTCGAAGTCTACACTAATACGTATCCTCTTATTCCAGGCCTTGTTCTAGTCGGGTGGTACATCAAAATTCCCAATTTGAAAAGGGGTATGCCCGACATACAAAACTCGGGGGACGCCACAGCGATTGAGGCTACTCAAGAACTTGTTCTAAGACGTAGTGGACAACACATTCGTATCGGCAAACACGGCATACTATTGTTATCTGGTATGCTTTATGACTATCAGAGGATGAAAATACCTACCGACGAAGACGATGGACCTGAAATGTGCTCCAAGGACCGGCGTGTATCCTCAACGAAGGTTGGTATTGTGAGGGGATGTCAAATCACTGAATTTAGGAAGACCTTTGAACACCTCCAGATGTCGGACGACATGAAGAAAGATTATACAAGATACATTAATCTTCTAGCTCGAAATCTTATTCAAACAGGCTGTTTAGAATGGCCTCGATATTGGGCTGCCTGCAAACGACCTTCTATTTTCGACAAGAAGACGATGGGAACCGAGCGTGCAGCTTCTCTCAACCCTTCCCGGAGGCCGTATAGCTATGGCTGCTGCAAAGAATACAATGAAGCACCTCATGTGCAACAGGAAAGTGTTCCGCTTGCAGCTCCCAAGTCACAAAACACTACAGACCAGCATACCCCTCATGTTCCGGCTCAACGAGAGCATCACCCGGCTCCGTTAACTCTAGAAAATCTAAGTGTTGTTTCTGGAGGGCACAAAACACAAGTCGGTCCACGTAGTCATAAGAGTAGACGTTCAGGCCCAGATATAGAGCGCATCCACCACAAGGGCGTCCAAGTCGTGGACTCTACTGACAAAAACAGTGATATCCCAGCTCCATCTACCAAAAAACCTCATTCAAAAGGAGCGAAAGTGGCATCCTTGTACGGCGAAGACTCAGATCCCGGTAGCAAACAAAGATTTGCTCCTCCGTGGCACGATATGAATTTCGGTCACACGTCATCATTATCGTCCGATTATCCTGCTTCGTCGGATTCAGGATTGGGGTCATCGGTAGCACCATCGACATCCAGATTTTTTCATGCAAGCTCAAGCTTTAAACCGAAAGCGAGGCTCGATCTTAACGTAGGAGGCCGCGATATCCATGTACTTCATGGGCCGGGTCGAACGCATAAGGCATCTTCTGATGATGGTTATGAAACAGAGTATAATATCAAAGTAAGGAAACCGAAGAAACAACCCGGATCCAACCACACTGCTGCCATGGCGGTTTAATCTTGTTTCAAAATTATCATTGTTTCTATTTGTGTCTAGTTTTTGTTTTATTGTATTATCTGAGCGATGCTTGCTTCTTTATGTTTTTGGGCGGTGGCGTTGAAGGAAAATATACCCAAGTTGAAGCATTATTGATATCAGCAACATAGTGTGACTTGGCCTACATTTAGCCTTTTCTTCCAAGATTTGACACCGCGATAAACTTGAATATTTCATATCAGAGCGCTAATTAGATATTCCACTATTGAAAAGTTAAACTACAAATCCATAATTCTTTAGTATTAAAAAGCTATAAGAAGAACAGAACTTATTAAAACCATACTGCTACTAACATATCCAAATCGACGTCGCTTTCTTCCTCATCCTCCTCAATAGTCCAACTCCCTCCATTAGTCTCATTAGTTCCTACCCTAGAATTGTTAAAGCCTTCACAGCTATCAACAGCCACTCGATCCCAGCCCTCCATGTCACTCTCGCTCCCCTCGGCAACCTCCAGATCTTTATAGCCCCTCACATCCCCTGTCCACCATTCCCCATCCCCTTCCCCATCCCCACCATACCTTTTCCCTCAAACCAGGCAACACTTAACCTTCCACCCCCTTCATAACCACCCAACCTCCCTACCTCCCTCATTCTCTTTCCTTCCAAAGCCTTCGCCTCCCTTCTCGCCATCCCTACTCCATCCATCCCCATCTTCGACCAATTCCAACTACCCGGCCTTCTCTTCCCCTCCTTCTCCATCTGCATCGTCCCACTCCATCTTCTCTCTCCACTTCCCATTCCCACTGCACCTCTTGCTCCTGCCGTAAATTCTCTCTTTTCAGCCGTCTCACCATCAACTCTGACCATTTCATCCCAGAAACCTCGTTGTTCAGACCCACCGACTTGGGTAGTGGATTTTCGCCAGGAGAACATGATATCCAAGTACTGCTCAAACAACACCGGTTGAAATCCATTCAATATGAACATTCTACCACAAAATCGAGAGTCTAGAGTGTGTAAAACCGGATGTAAAATCGACATAGTAGAGAGGGGAGAAGATGTAAGAGGAAGATAATGTTCGATATGCTATTTTCATGATTAATTATGCATTTGAAATGGAATGGAAAGAAAAGGCTTACGGGTATCACACGTTCATAAGATGCTTTCATATACGCATTATCGCTTTCTCCAAGAGCATCAAGTTCCATACATAGCGAATTGAGCAACGGATTTGAGAATGATCCACCCGCGGCTCCAAAAGTGTAAATCTCCAATTTCGCCATCAAAGTTGGTGGTAAATCAGCGTGCAGTTGGTCGAGAATATCAGAGACAACCTTGGAGCCGGTTGAATGCGACAGGATGACAACTTTCCGAATACTAGGTGTCAAAAGACTCTCGCGAAGTTGCGAATAGAGACTGCGGTGGATGGGCATGGTCATTGAGAGAAAGTGTAGTAGAAGGTCGAGAGGAAGTCCCAAGGTGCGGTTGTGAATTCCGGTTATGCGACGGTGGAAAATGATGCTCAGACGAGTGAGATGATGCATCATCTGAGTGTAGCTGTTCCAGTATTAGTCCTGTGTACAATCCAACTATTTGGCTTCCCTAGCGAAATGTTTTACCAACCTCGTGCAAGCACCATTAACGAAAATCCATTTCTCGTCTCCAAAATCTCCAACGGGCATTATACTTTCACAGATTCTCTCGTTTCCTCTCAATGCCCATGACATCCCCATGATAGCTCCCCACATAGCTGCACAACACATCATAAACATTGCTCCAGGCATTGTCAAGAATGCCGGTATGACCATAAACATTGCCCAACACTCTATGATACATAACATACACTGAATGCCCATTTCATACATATCTCTTCCTGAACTCTTAAGAATCGTTTGAGCAACATTGAAAATGAAAGACCCCATCATCTGGGGAATGCAGTACAAATTGCGAGAAAGTATTTGCATGGAACTCCGGAGAGCTTCCATTGTCGAATGACGGTACTGAGCGGGTGATGTCCCGCATGTAGGATCGATGATCGAAGGAATGACTGTGACTGCCGCTGGGGATGATGATGGCATCTGCGCCGGTAAAACAGGCGGTGTTTGAACGACCATCATGTCTCCAATAGAGTTCATGGAACTGCTGTTGCGTGATAACCAGGGCATAATTACTTACAGATTCAAAGATAAGATAAAAGGCGAACAGACTCAAAGGCAATGGAAACAAAAGATTCGTATCGCCGTAAGAAACTAGTTGTTTGTTTTGAAGCTAAACACTATACTTATAGAACAAGCGGGATACACTTACATTCCTTAGTGGGAATGTAAATATGCAAACGCGGAGTAGTTTCCGAGTCGATATCTCATTGGCTAGAAGATAGAGGGCAGAATGAAATCCCATTCTTCAACAGAGATTTAAATTTTGGAGATCATTACAACCCGGACATCTTAGACCTCCTCGAGCCCTTAAACTTACTTTCTATGCTTGTGACAGCTTACAAACTCCCACTCCACACCACCATCGACCTTAAAGCTATCACCCACAGATATCTCCTTCTCAAAGATCCAGCTATCTAGCTTTAGATCTTCTCCAATTGCCAATGCTCTTTCCCACCCATCTTTGATATTCCATTTCCACCTATAAACCGAAAATTCATCGGCGTTCCTCTTAACCCCCTGTATCCACTCACCAATTCTGATCACCATCCCATTTACTTCGCCATCAGTGCCCTGAGTTTTCAGCACCCAGCTCATGAAGTAATCAGTTTTCTCCCCTTCCATCATCTCCACCTCTAGATCCTCCCACAACTCTTCATAGTCCTCCACTTTTCCGGTCTCCGGATTCACCATGGCCCCCTTTTCCAAGACCTCATTTGTGCCCTCCACAGGATACATGAATCCCTCATCACGATCATCAGGTCCAGGATTTCGTATCTTATTATCTATTTCATGAATCCACTGTGTATGCGCTGGCCTGATCAATATGCTTTTATCACCATCTTTAAACTCTGCGGGGGTACTGATTGCACTTCCCGCGAAACCCCATTCGAGCCTCGATATAGCTTGAGGGTCGGAGGTATTGTTTGGGAGTGGTTTGGATGGGTCAAGTATTCGTATATCTACGTAGTGTTTATCGGCAGATGTCAAGACGAGAGTGCTAATAAATGTATGTTAGCAAGGTCCGAGCTATTGATAACAAACAGCCTAGGGTATGTACTTTGTGTTTTCCTTTGCTGCACTCTCCTGCAATCATTGTTAGCAAACCCGAACAGGGCCGCAGAAATATCATTAAATACTTGCTCCCCATTTGATATATTTCCTGATTGACACAAAGGGTTCCGCCATATTGTTCTCTCGCCTCCGAAATAATCAAGAAGAGAGGATGATAATGGAGCAATGGGTGGATAGTGGGGGTTTGAAGAAGCTCTTATCGTATTACAGGGAAGCTCCCAAGTCAGTGCGACAAGCCCAGGAGCTACACCCGAAAGTTTAAATCTGGTGTCTGAACCTTTTGCAGGTTGCTGGCGTCGTGAATAAGAAATGCCATTACTTAGGTATCAATAACTACAAGAGAAGAGAGCTGTAAACCGTGGTTCCTAAAAGGAACCATTCCATAATGCATAACCACAAGTCACTCAGATCGTAACCATCAATACCAAATCCTAACCCGGGCCGAAGCGTACTTGCTTAAAAACCGCTGCAAGAACGCCGATTCCAAATCTCAAAAGGCACCTTTTCAATTCTTCTTGATGTTCTCTCTAACAGACGCACCTGACGCACGATACCAGACATCACCACTCCATCGCATCATGCGTTCTACTGCTTGCGTTGGAGTGAGAGCGGGCCTGACATCAAGATAGAATATTGGTTCCCCAGTGGGTTCTTCTCCTCCCGAGTAATAATCGATTATATATCGAACTTCCTTCTTCTGACCATTATAGTCTCTTTGCACAAACCAATCGTGACGATCAAATGGGGGCTCGGTACTATCATCACGTTAGACAATTTCTCTGCCATCAAGAAAAATCACGAAATACATACCCAAATTTTTCTGGGAAAGCCCAACCCATTAGTTGAATCATTGCAGCTTTTGGAGTCATCTCTTTCGGTCTCCCCATAAATCGAACTAGTTTGGGCTGGGGCACTTCATCTTCATTTGCACCAATGTCTGCGCCTGCCTTTGAACCCTCTTCTCCTCTCTTACAATTCTCCCAACCCTTCGACAGCCCTTTACCGAATCTTCGCTCCCATTCCACGATTTCAGCCCAAGCTCCCTCGTTCAAAAAATTGTGAACTGATACCATACTCTCAACGGCAGTCGCATCTGTATCAGTATAGCCTTTGCGCAAAAGAGCATTGTACATCTGCTGTGGCGAAGGATACTCCCAGTTACCATCGCCAGTACCTTTAGGGATGGTAGATGGCTCTCTTTCGGTTGGCAATGAGATAGTCTGATCTTTCGCTCGCTCTTGGGATAAATCTGAAAACATGTAGTTTAGGGGATTGTATTTGGAGTATTTAGATGTCGATTTACGTTCTTGAGAGACATTGTCGGGAGTATATGGGCAGGCGGACTCGGGTGATGCTGCAGGTTTTGCCACAGGCTTCAGAGCATCTGCGTCGGGCTTGTGCATAGGACATGATGGCTGCGAGAAGACAGTCAGAACCTTAAAATGACTAAGTATTGGAGAGAATAGGCACTCACAGGAGGAGTTGCATCGCTATCCTTGGGCATGACGTGAGGGGCATTTCTCATACCCGCAGCCGCAACGGTTGCGGGAGAATCTGCCCAAAACCATCCCATATCGTTTGTGAGAAATAAGAACAGTAAATTTGTGTACTTTTGGTTCGAATGTGGAGGGTAAAAATGAAATTCCTCAGTAGAATACTAAAGAAATGAACGAAAGATTCTATTGGAATTAACTTCACTGTGATTCGAAGGAAAAGAAAAGAGGAGGAAAGAGGAGATTCGGGGCAAATTCTGCCGGCGGTCGTCCAATGAATTTTTCTGCCAAAACCGGCGAGTAACCTTATTAATGTCCTTCAATGCAGCACTCATAACCCCTACTCCGTACAATAATTTATGACATCGAACGAACGGGCGCAAGATGAAAGAAATCATTATAAAATTTGAATTAATAATATATCTTCAAATCCGATATTTTTAAACTGGTTCTTATTTCACAATTAGTATGAAAATTATCGATGAACAAATATTTTGAATGAATCCTGACGTCACTTAATCAGCACTTCACTGGCGCATTTGCTGCTTCCCGGCGCCTCTAATGTTTTCCACGAAGGGTTGCCTTGGATTGTACTCTAACCAAACCCGTTAACAGCAAAACATCAATGGAGCCACGATAGTACTCGAGTACAAGAACAAGTCGATCTTCGCACGAAGGAAGATAAGGATGCTTTTGGTCACAGGTCGAACATGTCTCCGTCAGACCCTTCCAAGATTACGATCCTCGATCCAATATCGAAATCTTCAACTAGCAACAAGACAATCGTATAGAAATGGCCGTAATAGAGGAGGGGGAGGATGGGGCAAATGGCAATTTAAGTTGCCTCCGCAGAAAAAAGGCCTAATACTGGCAACTATAGCAAGCTTGAGTCCTGCTGCATTTGTCCGATTATCAGAAAAGGACAATGGTGGAACCGAGATGACAGCGGAATCGCGAATGTTGGAGGCATCAAGGGAGGAAATTAGTAAGAAAGTCGGTGATGATGTTCATGGGCTTGACCGAGTCAAAGATAGCATAATCTATCTCCTAGATACCTATCTATGGGAGCCGCTCTGCACAAGCATACGATTCCTACACCTTGTGGCTATATTCGTTCCAGTTATCATTACTATACCTGCTGCATATTTTGGACCCAGGGATAAAGCGCGAGATAATGAGCGGACGGGTACTCTATGGTGGTACAGGTTCTTAGTTAAGGCTATGGAAAGAGCCGGGCCTGCGTTTATAAAGGTACAACATCTAATTGCTCCTGCGCTTGGGTTTTGCTGACTTCCTAGCTTGGGCAATGGGCCGCATCTAGATCCGACATCTTCCCCACGCAAATGTGCGAGATCATGTCACAACTTCATTCTAATGCACCTGCACACTCGTTACATGCCACCAAAAGAATTATAAGCAGAGCATTTGATGGACGACCCTTTGATGAAATATTTGAAGAATTCCAGGAAAAGCCTCTGGGTGTGGGAGCTATAGCACAAGTTTACAAGGCGAAATTGAAACCGGATTTGGCAAAACCAGGAGATCCAGACATTCAAGAGCCCAAGAATATACGAAAGAATGTGCGTAAAAATGTTGATACATTCATTAAGAGTACACCACAAAGAGTTCCATCAAGTTACGTCGCTATCAAGGTTCTCCACCCAGGGGTAGAAAGAGTTGTTAGACGAGATTTACGGATTATGTGGGTCTTTGCTTCAGCAATAAATTTGATTCCTACATTTGAGTGGTTGTCATTTCCAGATGAAGTCGAACAATTTGGACAGATGATGAGACTGCAGCTTGATCTTCGAATTGAAGCTGCAAACTTGTCAATTTTCCGAAAGAATTTCAAACCAAGAACAACAGCATGGTTCCCATTCCCATATACTCAGTTCACCACGAGACAAGTACTTGTAGAAGAATTTGCTCAGGGTATACCATTATCTGACTTCATGGAAAATGGTGGTGGGGTATTCCAGCAAGATATTGCAGATGAAGGGCTGGATGCATTCTTACGCATGCTGCTAATTGACAATTTTATCCATGCGGACCTTCATCCGGGTAATATCATGGTCCGCTTTTATCAATCTGGGAAGCCCAACCTACCTTTCAGCAAACACAAAGACGAAGATCCACAATCTCAACCAGATGTTACTGAACAAGTGCTGGCAAGGCTTCATCCATACCGCCACAAAAGAGATCCTCAAGCTTGGCACGCAGAACTTTCAAAGATTGATAAAGAAGGATTCCGACCTCAATTAATCTTCATTGACACAGGCTTGGTCACAGAACTAAATGCAACCAATCGAAGGAACTTCCTTGATCTTTTTAAAGCTGTTGCTGAGTTCGATGGCTATAAAGCGGGACATTTGATGTGTCAAAGATGTCGCCAACCCGATGCAGTCATCGATGAAGAGATTTATGCTCTGAAAATGCAACATCTCGTCCTAGGAGTCAAGAGTCGCACATTAGCTCTGGGCAACATGAAGATAGGGGATATACTAAACGAGGTTCTCTCCATGGTCCGCACCCATCATGTTCGGATGGAGGGAGATTTTGTCAATGTGGTAATTAGCATTTTGTTGCTAGAAGGCATTGGTAGAAGTCTCAACCCTAGTATTGACTTGCTCTCTTCTGCACTGCCAATTTTGCGCGAATTGGGAGCACAGAGCGGAGGTGGGATGCTACGACAAGGTGACTTTTCAATGCTGAAGGTCTGGGCGGGTTTGGAGGCTAGAAAGTTCTTGCAGGCTTCCATTGAAGATGTATGTCCCCACTTTCTTACCCATCCTTTATTCTCTACTGTTGTGTACTTAATTGCTACATCTACACCACCCTTTTTCCTTATCATTACTACCATTCTATTTTGGTCAATTTTCTACCCACCACATTCATGTTCTGTTGGATTGTGTCTGGTGGTTCTGGTGGTTGGGTGTGACTGGTTGTCGGTTGGTGTTAGTC
The DNA here is from genome assembly GCA_014898415.1 of Stromatinia cepivora. Lineage (NCBI taxonomy): Eukaryota > Fungi > Ascomycota > Leotiomycetes > Helotiales > Sclerotiniaceae > Stromatinia > Stromatinia cepivora. The sequence continues at coordinate 1,184,433 of RCTD01000001.1, read as the reverse complement.
CATGGTTATTTGACCAATGTATCAAACCGGAAATCCATGTCCTCTCCAGCTAGAATCAGCTCCCTGTGCAACATTATTTAGGGTGTGCTTTTTGGCACTGACCACCCCCCTTTTTGTTGTCCACCTTACCCTAACCTCCCTACCCAAGTCTCCATTTTGCAAATGCCTTGATGATGATAAGGAGCCTGAACCCTTTCTCCTTCTACTTGGCCTGCACTTGTCTGTTTTCATTCTAATTTTATCATCCCTTTGTTGTGATTTCTCAAGATTAGCAATGAATGCACAAATGCTAACAATTTAATGTAGGTTGAAAGATGTGTCAAGTATGACTTATTATCACCAAATGTGTAGAAAGAAAGAAGTAGAGTGATTTGGATAGGGGTATTCTGCTTAGCTTTGATATAGATCCCGCTTATACTACTGTCTGTCCATATTGTATTATACTGTGCATACGGAGTAAAGGGGTGGACTGATCTTGGTTGTGTTTAACATCCCACTTGTAATCTTCAAATTAGATTTTATACCCTGTTGTTCAAGCTGAAATGAACAAGTCTCATCAAGTAACCTCACCATTGGAGATTGATAGAGGCAGATGAGTACGAAGTTCCAGAAAGTAACAAAGGTTAGATCGATGACAGTGACAAGATCTGAAGCTTTCTTTTTGAAGTCTTTGAAAAGTAGTGGCCCCTTTAGGGAGAAATTATTGATGGTGGAACACTACTTAAGATAAAAAATGAAAGTGATAGCAACAAGCAATAACAACACCCGGCCCGGATATTGCCGTTATAGGAGCACTTTTTTCTGATTGACTAGTTTCAGTCAATGTAAACAACAACAAGCCTTTCAATCTTTCATATACTATCTATACTTGTTATTTCTTCACCTTCTTGCTTCTTTGCTGCCAGTATCATAGACTAGGGCTAGCCTCCTCAGTGTTCCCACAAATACAATTCCTCAAATTCATTCCCTCCTCTTTCCCCTCTCAATTGTCGCAGTAACTTGAAAATAGTCACCGCCCATACACTCGTCTAAAAGAAATAACTTGATATTCTTTTTGTATCTTGAGTGGCCCCACCTTTTCTGCTTGCCTTTGATAACTACCCGGCCCCGGATTTATATCTCCCACTATCATAAGAACACTGCCACCCCCTCTCCACAATGCCAATCAAGTTGCTTTGTGTACCAGACCTGATATAATTCTCATCTCAAACTTTTATAACTCTCTCATCAAATTGCCTCAGTGGCCTTTCTTGGCTTTCTTCTTGGCTTTTTCTTGAAAGAACTACGGCAAGGTCGCAAACCCTCCTCCTTCTTTGCCAAACATCATACTCGAATGCATCTATGTCATCTTCACGTAACTGCTACTTGCGACATCTACTTCTTAAGAATTGCACTTTGGCCGTTAAAAGAACTACATTTATAAACTATAACGCGCGTGGTCTGCAAGCATGGACGGAAACTACAAAGGAGGCCGAGGACCGCAACCTCCGTATAGACCGATAAATATTAAATCACAGCGAACAGAAGATCCTTTTGATGATCGCATCATTTGAAGTCGCCCCAGTTACAATCGTCAAGTGCGCATTCTCGAGATGTAGATCCAGAGAGCCCATCTACTACGCGCACCGGCCGAGTAAGTCATCACTTAACAATATCTGCTACAAAACTTGAAATCCGAGTCTACTAACACTCCTCAAGTCTAACAGTCGATCGATAATAATGGCTCGGGGAGCTTTTTCCAAAAGTCTCAGTGTTTTTAAGGAGAAAGAATTGACACAAGTGAACCAGAGTTCATCGAACGGAGATTTATTTGAATATCTCATTGCACCTAAGGATAAAGGTGGACAATTAAACACTTCTGGTAGTTCTCCAATGGAGAAAGACTCACCTATATTCACGGACAGTCAAGTTACCTCTGTGTTTTCTCCGCATCCATATGACATTACTCGGAATCAGCTTCATGACAGTCATTCTCGCGGACTTAGCGGATCTACAAATGATATGGATTCTTTTGAAATGGAAAGCACATATGACCATGGATTTCATACGGCGAAAGAGATTCAATCAATGCAGCATCGTCGCGAAGGCACTCCTCCGAATAGCTCGGTTCCATATAATGAGTACCACCAGTCACCCTCCTATTCGATGCGCCACGATACTCGCATAGCCGGTCCCCCTTCGGTGCAACAGCCTTCTGCAGATCAACAAGTCCAATCATATGGTACTCATCAGGCTCCTGTGTTAATTGCCAAAGGTCCTAGCGATAATGCAATCCCGAGATTTAGAGGATCGAGCACATTATCGTTCACCAACACCGTACCATACAATGCGATGACTGTTCCAGAGAGCAACATGGATCAACTGGGTGTCCTCACCAGCGGCAAAGATTCGAAATCGAAGGACAGCAAAGAGAAAAAGACTAAGAAAAGCAAGTTTTTCCCCCAATACTACGGGAGTTTCTGCCATCTCTGAGAATCAATTTTACTCGGGACTAAGCGACATGCATACCGGTCTGTTTTTGTCGACGTATAACGGAAATCGAGCCTCAACACCTCGTCCCAAAGCTACCAAATCGACAGGTTTCCCCACAGAGTTGCCGCCGCGACCTGCTCCCCGGCCCCCACTTCCTATCAGAGTAACTGCGGAGGCTAGAGCGCAATTTGCCGCCAGAAAACAGGACGAGAGATTAGCTCTAGAGCGACGCTTAGCAGAACCTCATCTTGTCCGACGCACTGTTTCTGCCAATAATAATTGGGGTATTAGTTTCTTTCAAGGCTTTACCTCTAATTGCTGGGTTGCATTTGCCGTCACACAATTTGGACTTTTATCAACGGCAGTTAGCGTTGGTGTCGTCGTTGCAATTAAGAGTACAGCCAACCAGTCATACACTGGTAATATCAGTGTGGTGGTTATCTGGTGGCTTGTGCTTAGTGTGATCCTTCTGTGCGTTGGAGGTGCAGCCTTTGGTGTCATGATCTTCCGCGGAAGTGCATATCATCCTCGTGCCGGATTTAGACGACGTACTGGTAGCCGGGAGATTGTGGATGGAAGTATTGGACGTGGTGATCTGGAAAGCGGCCATCACGGACAAAGATCTTTCGAAATGGTTCCCGGTGCTAATATTATCCGTCAGGAGGCTTTGGTCGACTTTCGATACTCCTCAACGGGTCCAAAATGCCTATACTGAGGTTCTTCGGCCTAATATGGAGATATTTCAAAGAGTACCAAATGATCACCATGGATTCGAACAAGTTCCTACGTATGGCACTGGAGAAGGACTGCATTATGAGCCTCCCCGAATAAACAGTGCGGAGATTGAAAACTATGGCTACATAGTAGTGAATCCAGCGACGCCCCTAACGCCGTTACCACAAGCGGTCTTGAAGCCAGTAACTCCTCGAAATCGAAACATCAATGATTTCTCGGTCCATCATTATACCCCCAGTAAACTAAGTGAACCTCATTCAGCAAGCGCTTCTATGCCCGATGAGGCTTACGGTACAATGGGAATTCCTAGTTGGACATCAGTCAGAAGTAGGGATAGTCTGGTAGCAGCTGCACCTCATCGAGACTTGGCGATGAAGAGTCTCCTTGGAGAAACCACAGCTCCCGAGGTAAGTTCAAGTTGTTTCACTCAATCATGGTTTCATAGCATTCTGTAGGGTTAGTACTAAGTTTCCTTTCTTGCAGACCTCACTTGACATCGCGGATATTTGGAACAGAGATCGAGGCACCATAGAGTCCGCAGCACCATCCCAGACATCTGCGTATTCATACATGCCATCTGCCCACCCCTTACATCGTACACCCGCAGGACTACAGCAGCGACAGGCTATGGATAATTTTGTAGCCAGTAGTCCCAACGCATCCAGTATGAGTTCAAGAATCGACTTAGACATGGCAATGCCACCTATCCTCAAACGCGTCGAGACCGAGGGTCCGCTAGAGAAATTGGAGAAGAGTCTCACTCATCGGAGTGAGCAGATCGTTTGCGGACAACAGTTTCCCCCTCCGCTTGATCTTGGTGACAGACCACCCAAGGTCTGCCACAAGCGTGTCGTCAATGGAAAACTTAGACAGTACGGATCGCGTGAAGATAATTTCGAAGCTGGTCCTGCTGTTGCAAGCAACAGTGGTAGCAATAACCCTCGTCGCAGACCGGAGGCCATTGACCATCGTACAGCACAGCAGGCTACTGGTGGTGGTATGCTTTCCAGAATGAATACCGGGGACAGCTCTGCATTAGATAATGTCGATTTGACTGATTCTACCTTCGCATCACGAAATCCCTATCGCGATAGCATGAATGACAATGGTGATAACAGTCCCGGCAACATGGAAACTTTACCAGCTACGTACTACACAGGTAGTGGCAAGGGAAAGGGCCGCGCGTACGAATAGTTTCCACCCTCATCCTTCAGTCCGAACTTAGTAGCTATTGGCTCTCATCTCGGCGGCGAACAGTCATCTAACACTCTACCACTATTACAACCCATTTCTCGACCTCTTACTACTCTTACAACCCGTTTCAACCCCTTTACTACCCTTACAACTCATTCAACCTACTTCCGTTTCGTTAGGAAAAAGAAGTGACGGTCAAAAATTACGTTTGCTTTTATTTGCTTTTTACTCACTATCATCTCGTTCGAGCTCCAAGTCTTCCACCTCCATCTCTCATCAGAACCCTTTGGAAAGGTCCCGACGGAAAGACAGAGGGAATTTTCTTGGACAATCGATCACACTGTTTGAATACACAATAAATACCCTGTACAAGTACAACCTACCATCTGCGACTTTTTCTATATTCGGAGTTTATGCATGAGAGATTTTCCTTTCGAACCTAATACTACGCGGACATGGAGTTGCTACTAGGTGACTACCCGGTCTATTACGCACTTTCTTTATTCGTCACAACACAAAATATACGCAATGCGATAGGATGCCTACGATACGTATGATCTTCTACGATTTGATATCGTGAAATAACTGGACTCGGATAACGATTACCAGATCGGCTAAAGGCTTAACACACTCATTTGGAATTTTTCCTGGTCTGAACACCCCCGACACCATAGGCATTGGACTCGATATACTGCGTTCTGCATAATTCGACACAATATCTCGAGAGGACCCAAGATACAGCGGCTCTTTAACCACACTCATTTGAAATAATAACCCTGTCTTTGCACACTTGAGGAACGATTCCGCCATTCGATTCAACATGTTGCTATCAGCAGCTTTGCAAAGATATGATACATACTTTTCAAGAAACATCAAGACACAGCGGCTCTTTTCACCCACCCAAAAGTTAGACTAAACAGTCCTTACCGATTTGAAAATGGTGCATATACATACATTCAATGCACCACACATAAAAGGAGAAAAAAGAAAATTTAAAAGAAAGGAACCAAGGAAGGGAGGAACAAAAAACGTACTCATATAATACGGTGAATGCTATTTAGCACGAGATGAGTGAATTTGAATTTGAGGTCTAAAAATGCATTGATGCGATAGCATCTAAGTTTGTGGAAATTGGAGAAAAGAATAAATGGGAATTTGAGGGGTCGAGAGATGGTTGGATTTCTACGGCAAGGAGGTTCAACTGTTTTGAGGGATTTCTTTTCGTGGTTTTTCGGTTTGACTTTCGTTGGACGGAGGATCGAAAATGCCCTTTGGGTTTCCGCCATTTTGCTGTGCCATGCTGTGCTGTGAGTGAGTGGTGATGTGATTGATGCTTTTTAACCGTGACATTAATGGTGATGGTATGAGGATGATTGACATGTGGTATTATACTAGGAACTTATATAGAAGCTGACAAGATGAGAGATTGAAAAGCCAACAAACAGTTCATTACGCAAGGTATCCGACAAAGGAGATTCATCCATGACTAAATACAGAGTAATAGAAAACTAAGCACGAGTCCTCTTTTTGTTATCTCTATGCCTTTGCTCCTTAGCAACAGTCTTTCTCCGCTTCTTCCACCCTCTCGTATTCTCTCCCCTGTGCTCATAAAACCATTTCTGAAAATCACTTTCAGGCGCCTCTTCTGATTCCTTTTCCTTAAATATGATTTTTCCACCTACAGACTCTTTCGGGGTCGGAGAATTGCCGTCATCACCGACATCATCCTCGTTTACACCTGGCCATACAAATCTCTTATTGACGTAAGCGGTGTCAGGAGTTGGTGCTGCGCTTCGTAAGCCTCGATATTCGAAATCACGTTGGCTGAAGGGTGTTAAAGGGATTTGGTTAGGTTCCTCGCCAATATCGGAATCTTCATCATCAGCACCAAAGAAACTAAAGGAGTTTGATTTGGTTTCGGGTTTAGGCTCATCGGAGATGGAGTCAGAATTAGGTTTAGGGCGTTTATAAAGAGCTTCGAGAGGATGGACCCCTGTGGGGATAGAGGTTGCATGAGGTATAGGGGAAGGTATCTTGATACTCAAGCCAGCGGATGACTGAGGTCTGACTGTTTTGGTTTCCGGAGTTTTGGTTGAGATGGGTGGTGGTACAGTTGATGGTGTGGATGCGGAGGGGTTCCGAGGGGAGGCTGCAATAGAAGGTAAATCTTCGTCTTCTGAGTCATCGTCGGAGGAATCCGATGGCTCAGAATCTGAGGATGCGTCAGAGCCTGATGAGGATGCATCATCCTCCGATTCAGCTTCAGCTTCAGCTTTAGAGACTTTTGGCTGGTCCGAATTGACGTGTGCCTCTTTTTCCTCCGATGAGCTTTCACTATCTGAAGAACTCTCTGCCTCGATTGGAAGCTCTATAGCATCGATTGCTGTCGCCTTCCCAGAGTCTTCAGATATTGATTGTGGTTTGATATACTCATCTTCATCGGCTGAAGTCTCTGATTCTGATGAGCTGCCACTCTCGACTTCCGCTGCCCGTTTCACTTTCTTCATTACTCGCTCCTCGAAATCGGATTCATCTGAAGAAGATTGTTCTTGACCCGAAGCACTACCACTACCACTATCCTGGTCCATTGCCTCTTCCTGAGCCGGCTTCTCCTTTTGTGGTTCCTGGTTCTTCCGCACCCTTTTCACTACTTCTTCCACCACATTACCATCTTCATCTATCCACCCCTTACCGTCCACAAACTCCACTGCAGTTTTCACCTTTGTACCTTCGGTAGTACTTCTTAAGAAGGTAGCATATTTCGTACTTTTGGCAAACTCGTGTACGATAATACCTCTACCTTTCTTACTCCTCCTACTCGATTTCTCACCGCTCGTAGCCTTTGTATGTGCCGCAACATTTGGCGGCAATACTGTCTTGAACAAGCACTCCTCATTTGTAGTATATTTCGACTTGACAACATTCTTAAGTTCCTTTGATTGCTTCTTGGTTTTGCTGATATCCGCAGCAGTTGTAGTCCAACCCCTCTTAACTTTCCTATCTCCAATTACTGCGGCAGGTATAGTTTCCTCTCCACATTTGCGCTTTTTGCTTGGATCTTTCCTTTCTCTTTGTCGTTTGGGCGCTTCTTCTGGCTCGTCTACTGGGCTTAGATCTTTCGCTGGCCTGGCGGTTTCGATACGGATCTTTGAACCTTTTAATATAGAGCCATGGAGCTTCTTTTTTAACTTTTCTGCGTCCATGGTAGGAAGGTCAACGAAGCCGTAAGCTTTATCTTGGAAAGTTTCGAGAGTATGGTACGAGATGTTCTTTGCATTGGGGAGGATTGACGGAGGTATTATGGTAGTGAGGAGGTTGGGGTTGAGTGGGGTTATGTGTAACCTTGTGTATTCGGAAGTTGAGGACATATCTATGGTGGTGCCTGAATTTGACTCAATACCATAAGATTTACTGACAATGAATTTCTATATGTGAAGGCATGTATGGTCTTTTAAGGAATTGGAGAAATTCATTGATAGCTAGAAGGCGCTAAGATAAGAAAGGTCTGAGTTGCTAGGATATGCACGTGACCACAGACGGTGAGCCTCAAGACCATTTCTATAATCTGCACTTTAGCAGATCTTTCAAATTAGGATCGAACGAATTCCCAATTCCCAATGGTTAGTAATTCCAAAAGTATCAATACACCTCTTGTGACATTCTTAGTACTAACTACATCACTCAAAACGCATAGTTCGTAGCGAAACTAAGAAACCTTCGAATGCCTACTCCGTATCTGATGAAGGTATAATTGGTCCGTGCAGCTGGTCCGTGTACTTATCAGATATTAGTAAGCAGTTTTCAACTCTATATAGTGTTAATCATTTTATGTTTAACATTGACTAAAATGGGGATCTGGTTTAGGGGTATAACATTCCTTTCGCACTTTGTGATATCACAACAGTAGACTAGGAAAGGTCTTGGGTTCGATTCCCAAGTTCTCCACGCTTTTGCCATTCTGAGTCTTTTTCTGCTATGTTTTGGCATCTGTCTTGTCTTTACAAGTATAAAATTGAGCATCATCAAGATTTTTGTACAATTTTTGGTCTGATTTCTGCTGTGGCTGTTAAGCGAGGCAGTAGGAATCCACCTTTACTTGAGTACACCAGAACAACACAAGACTTTTCCCAGTCCACTTCATATAATTGTGATGTGCGAAAGAAAAGTTATAACAACGTTGTTCAGTTATGTGGTGGGAATTCTTCATTATTTCTCCGTAATCTGTTGACACCCAGCACCTCTCATATACTGTTCCGAATGTGACATGAGATTCCAGTCGAGATTTGACCCGTTGATACCTCTGAATCTACACCGACATGCATGCATGACTTGCAACGGAGCTAGCAGTCCTCAAGTGGTGCAGCTTTGAGCAGCAGATGGGACTAGAGAGGTACTCACTTTCGGTGATGTTCACCAAGGCCTCTAGTCACAACCACTAGCTACACATCTCTTTTTTCTAGATCGATATATATATATATCCTCATTAGTGTTTAATGTTCCAGGCTGGCAGGCTAGATGCAAAATGCTTCATTTATCTAAATAGTTCAAATATTCTAAATCATTCCAATATTCAAAATTATCCCAATATCCTAAATAATTTCATCATTTCAATGATTTCAATATCCAAAACGTCATTTATTTTTGGACTATAATCGCGAGTACTGGATACACGGCTCCTCATCCACATTTGCATCTGCTTCACCGCAAATCAACCATTACTTACACACTAAACTTCCATCTAATTGCACCGAATCCGAGCTCATCAATTTCTCATACTCAATAGGAAAACTAGGAAGATCTCGAATATCCAGAAATACATAGCCAGCTGCCACAATGCAAACATTGAATTTAGCGGACAAAAGTGGAGTTGCCGAAATCCTAGTGTTACAACAAGGTATATGATGATTGAGGACCTAGATTTTCGACACTGGTTTAAGTTATGAGGGGTAGAACTTCACTGAATTCCATAAAATTAACATGTTGAATAGCAGATAAAGTAATCTGGAAAAGTGCAAATATAATTGGGGTCTGGCATTCGAAAGTCGCGTCTGGCGAATCGCCAGGACAAACCTCAGGAGTTCGAGAGAACGGAGAGCTTGGAATAATCGAACATTACATTTGACCAATTGCAAAAAACGAGACCTTGAAACTTCGAAAATCTTGGAACAAACTAAAATCATTCATAACGCCATATAACTGTATACACAGCTTAAAAGTGGTAGAGTGTATGTGATCTATGTGCAAACCCATCCCGTTTCTACACGTTTCACTGCATAATTTCCAACCCCCAATCTCTACCAACCTTCAATAACCTTAACCTTAACATACAGACCCTTCGCTGGTTTGGCCGTTACTCCCCCTTTAATATCCAAATTCTTCTCATCCATCATCTTCTTATCCCTCAATTCAAACTCAAACCTCCCAATCCAGGTCGCCAACAAAATTGAAAACTCCGCCTTCGCAAATGCTTGTCCAATGCAACTTCTTGGCCCATGCAAAAAAGTAAGAAATGCATAATTACTTGAGCTTCCTCCACTCGTATTATGAGAGTCGCCATTCTCGGGCATCCATCGATCAGGGTTGAACTTCCGGGCCGCAGGACCCCACATCTTTTCGTCTTTGTTGATGGCCCATGGAATAATCATTACACGTGTGCCCTTGGGAATCCGATGGCCGGAAATAATCGTATCAACAGCGGCTTCACGAAGAGTGAGAGGAACGGGTGGAAAATAGCGGAGGATTTCGTTACAGACAGCGTTTAGATAGGGCATGTAATCGATATCCTGATTTGTGACAGTAGCAGTTGAGTCTGGACTAGGAAGTTTTGCACGGACTTCCTCCCGAAGACGAGATTGGACTTCTGGGTATGCGCAGAGTAGATAAATTGCCCAAGCCATCGCACTCGCAGTGGTCTCGTGGCCAGCTGCTAGAAAAGTCATAAGTTGATCAATGAGGTTTTCATCGGGAAAGCCTCCACTCTCCAGTGCGACACTTAGAATATCCACATCGGTCAGCTCCTTTTTCTCTAGCTTCGCTTTTTTCTCGCGAATGAGATCTCTACAAACGGATCTGATAGTTTCTGCAGCTTCCTCGATCTCCCCATTTCTCTTGATGGGTATCCTTTTCACGAACCATCCGGGTAAAAAAAGCTGGAGGAATCCAAGAATCTGTGCAGAGCGTGTTGGCTTGAACACAGTCCTATAAGTCCTATTGAGTAATGTATCAGGGTCCTGAATGGCACCAAAATCTTTGCCCAGGCCAGCCGCTCCGATTATGTCCAGTGTTATTCTACTTGCCCACTGCATGGCTTCTATGATTGCCAAACCCTTCTCTGATTGGTCAATATTTCCATCATTTCCATTCTTTCCTTCGATCATATCGTTGGGAATATCGCCGCATTCTTTCGCCTTGACCTCCGTGGTCATGGCTTTTAACCCTTCACAAGATTTATCCCAGAAAACGGAATATAAATTCTTAACATGCCGAAATGCGAATGCGGGCATGAGGTTTTTTCTCTGTACTTTATGTTCATCTCCCTCTGCCAAAAGAACTCCAATTCCAAGGAGACGCCCTATTCCGAGGCGAACAGTAGACGGTTTGACGAAGTCATAATTTTTAGTGGTAAGAACTTCGCTAAGCGCTTTGGCATTTGTGACCATAACTCGCTCCGAATTTAAGATCCCCAGATATCGTATAATGCCATCATTTGGAACTTCCTCTATCCTATTACATCATTAGATATATGTGTGAGTATGTAAGGATTGAAGCTTACCAGTCAAGCATAGGCTGTCCAGTCGGCTCTCCAGAAATTCTCTTCCATTGACCATTCCACCAACTACCACCTTTCGGCGAAGGCAAATGTCTAAGTGGTGAAAAATAGAAAGGATATAAGATCACTCTCCATATCACAAAGCCTATGAACTGCAACAGATATAGTTGCACAAATGTTCCTAGGTAACTTGGGCGTGAGGATGACAATGCATCTGGTTTATATTGAACCAGTGCGTAGGAAAAGGTGGTCGGTAAGACAAGTAGTCTTTTAAAGGGAATAGACGACATGAAGACGGACAAATTAGAACTATTCTAAGGATTGACATATGTTGGCAGAGTGTCAAGTACGCAGAGTGTCAAGTACTTAAATAGCGGGGTCGGATCGAGAAATGCGCCGCTTCCGCAATTTCCTTCCCAAGCTGAAGTTTCAATGAAGATAGGAAGGTGGCATAAAATGCCTGTGAAAATGTAACGATGAACCTTTTGTAGAAGTAATAGATGTGAATGAAACCTAAAAGTACATCTGCTTCGTTGCAAGTTTCGAATGTTGTGGTAATTGTATGTAACTTGAGATCCGGGCGCGTAACGATCTCGCTTATCACTCACGAAAAGAGGCTTCAATGACTGTATGGTAGGTATCGTATCATAAATTGGAAAGGAAATGAAAAAATGCCCTAATTAACATAAGGATACGATGTTATTAATGAGTTGCTTCGAAAGAATAAAACAGTGAGATTGTAATGGCCCAAACTACTCGAGACGAAAGGAAGTTTTGGATCTCAACACCTCAACGTATCGTATACCCTTTTAGATGAAATTCCAACAAGGATTTCGTAGACCTTGCCCAGTAGAAATGCACCAGGAACCACTCTTTTCTCACCTAGACCATAATCTATCGCCAATTGATTGTCAAGCATTACGACTAAATCAATACGACCTTACCAGGCTTACCGGCACAAGCCTCTTCCGATCGTGTGTCAAGGGAAATTATTTGAGACCCGGCCCCGCTTCTTTGATACGATAGAAGAATCCACGGGCACAACTGGCCAACTGAACGCCTAAGCCTAATTAGGCGATGTATCAGCAGAATTCCATCATGAGGGTACTTTCGAATTGAATAATATAGGCTATTGAGCCCTGAATGTATCAAGGCAATGACCTAATTGGGTTAGATCGTTCAGTTAGCCCATCCTTCTATCCAAATCATTCTACAAATCCCACCCCCTAACCCCCTCAAGACACATCTAGATTCTAATTAGCCAATATTTTGCGGAGGATTGTTCTTTCTATGAGATTGAATATGATAGAATACGATAGCAAAGGAACATTTAGACTAATAACCGGTCTCCATACGTTCAATGTCCTGTCTTGCAGAGCCGCCCATGCTTCGCTTCCCACGACAGTTGAACCCCAGAAAATGCCATTTGGATCGTACTTGTTCTTAATAGACAAAAGTTTTGCATAGTTTGCACCATAAATAACCTGCTGCCAATTTGGCTGATTAAAATCGGCTTCATTGAGGTACGCAGCAGGATTGGAGACTAGCTTTTGCAGAGCCGGGACTGGCACGTTAGTCACGGTTTTTTGGCCGAGAAGATTAATGGTCATGTTGGATTGATTGTAAAGTCTGATTCGCGCTGTTAGTCAAGTTTATACAGGATTACATATAGCTTTGTACAAAGCTGAGAATGACTTACGTGCCGAGGAACGCCAGAAATAACGAGTTGCGCCAGTCGGGATGGACAGCATTAGGATGGGCAGGCGCCTGGCTAACATCCATGGAGACACCTGCCAGGATACCACCATTATTCGAGATAGATTTGATGCCGTTAACTAACGAGGTGGCGGAGCTATTGGATGCCACGAGAGAACGTGGAATGATACTTCCCCCAAGATTGAGCTCCATGATATTTATGTCAGGGTTCAAAGTATAGAAAGCGTCCTGAAACGCGGGGAAGTCAACAGAAGAGAAAGCTATAGTTAGCTGTTAGCTAAAGGCTGGAAAGATGGGGAAACTACTAGATCTGCCATGCTTACCGTATGAGATGTTACTTTGGTTGGGTGCCTTGAGTGTGGGCTGTAGCAACTTTTGCAGGTCTTCGGCGGTTCCGTTTGGCAAGTACGACTGTGGCATGTAGAACGCATTTCCGGGCAAAACCTGCCAATAGAATGAAGCACCTGCTTTAAGCACTGCCGGCATATTTACCAGGAATGTTTGAATCACGTCCCAGTACTTGTCGGATGATTCTATGAAGGTAAGAGTAGCACCGGCGGTCGGCATGTTTTTATGCAATTTCACTGTCATGGATAATACAGCACCATATGTGCCGCCTCCACCACCAGAAAGAGCCCAGTACAAATCCGAATTTTGACTTGGCGTCGCTGTGAGAAGTTCTCCCATTCCAGTGACCACCTCCCACTCTAACACTTGATCCGCTGCGAGTCCAAACTTAGACCCAAGCGGGCTGGCCCCGCCTCCCTGAGTGTAGCCTCCCGCGATACCAACAGTTGGGCAGTCTCCTTCCACAACAACATAACCCTGAGCATTGGCTGTTGCCTGGGCTTCCGAAGCTTGTACACCAGCGCCTATTTTGATCGCCTTGCCTGTGTAAGCAATGGACTTGTAGTCCAGAATAGATCTGTCTTTGATGTGATGAGTCCATACTAATCATTAGGGAGTTACTGATTGCCTGTCTGGAAAGGGGTTTGCAGTGGCCGTTGGAAAATAAAGAGGATGCAGAAGAGAACATGTGAAGCTAGAGCTCGGGATCGGAAAGAAGGACTATGTCTACTCACAAGCCAGCGCACTAGCGCCTGCAGATTTGCCCATATAATCATGACCCGTGTTCCGGATGACTAAACGAATATTGTTTTCCGTCGCAAATGCCAAGGTGGCCTGATAATCCGCAACACAAGAAGCGTTAACAGCATAAGGCACATATGTACCTATGATACACTGAGCATCGCGAGGAGTGAACGGGTCACAACTCATATTGGCAAAGAATGGGGCCATGGGGGAGTGTATAGTCTCGTCGTGAAACGCGGGTCGTGGCCAGTTTGCCTGGATCTCGGCGCATTTGTCGGCATTGTAGCTGATGCCTGGGAAGGTATCGTGACATGGACTGGCAATTGGGATCGTAGCTATCAATCTGCCTTCGACAGTCTTGTTGAACGCATCCCATTTGCCAGAGGATGGCCAGCACGTGTCACCCGGAAAGCAGCGACATTGAGGCTGGGTGGGTGATGACTGCGAAGTAGCAAACCATACCGCTCCCAAAAGAACGGTAATGGATGTCCAGGCAACGATTTTGACTTGGGTTTTGGTTAGTCCTTTGTCAGACATGGTACGTGAATGAATGGGGAAATGTTGATAGATGCGGATGATTAGAAGGGCTTCCAACACGAAAAGAAAATCATGTCGTGCTTTAAAGAATCAGAAGCTTAAGCCGAGAGATTTTCTTAGAGTTGTAGAAGTTTTTTCAGAATATTGAAAAAAGGGGTGGCAAGTATATGCAGCAATGTAAAGTGACGTCCGCATAGTCACACCAACCACAGCCAACATACGATGCTTTATACTGTTTGAGAGATCTGTTGCTTATGGGCACAATCTGCATAATTTTGAAGAAGAGAATGGATAAATACTACAGTTTGTGTGAATGGCTAGTTTTTATTGGCAGGGCTATACGAAAGTACGAGCTTGTAACGTTAACCTAAACCCAAAACAAATTTCTATCACTCTTCCTTCGCAGTCTTATCACAGCAATGACAGGCATAGGTAATTGTAATGAATGTTTCATGCATTTTCATATGCAGTTTTGTCAAGGGAATAGGAAGGAACCTAGGTTGGTAATATCACACGTACGATTATCCCTTGCAAAATGCATTTTATGAGGGGCTAAAAATCAGCCCACACCGATTATGAAGGCCTGCTATCCTTCTAAACCCTTTCTGATAGCTCCCAGCTTCAAATGCGATAACAATGTGCAGCTTGAAAAAGTCTTTTCAGGTTCAATCAATGAATCATACAAATTTGAATCAGTGAATCAACTTGCATTTTGTCTCCACTCACACGAATATTCCATCAACAGAAATGTTCTCCCCGGGGTGTTTGAGGGTCAAGTAAATCCCTCTTTCAGCTCCATTCATTTTGATTTGATTTGAAGTACTAGTAATAGTGGCGAGACACCCCGGCCGTTAAAATGTTCGGTACCATCCCCTCGGGCCCAAACTCAAGCCTCTAGTGGATGCAATGCTATCAGAACAACCCCATCCGGGTGGCTGCATTATTTAGGCCCACATTTACTGGACGACCGACCAGACAGAGAACTAAATTGTAGCTGCCTCAAGATGAGTAACAAAAAACGCCGCAATCGTGCGTTTAAATAGACGCTGGCAATCTGACTATTTTTGGACATAAAAAACCATATAAGTCCCCAGATTAAGTCTTCCCTCTAAGCTTCCTTACTGTCCAACTTTCCCGCAATTCCCGCCATTCCAAAATCGGACACAACTCCGTATCCTACAATATGCAACCACCATTCCCCTGCCCTACTGCCACTTGGCACAACGATACTTACGAGAGCATCTCGCCCTCGCGCTCGGAGCTTAGTGTAGCTGGTAAGACCGTCGTTATCATCGGAGGTGTGGGTAGATTTCAATCTCAAATCATCGCTCCCAATTCTCCCTTGTCACTCTTTTCCCTTATTGTTTTTTCTACTTCGTCTCTTAGCTTTGCATTGCATTTACTAATTTGACGGGTCTTGGAAGGGAAGCGGAATCGGACGGGAAACTGCCTTTGCTTTTGCCTCTGCTGGAGCTGCTCATATCGCGCTATTGGGGCGAACAGATGCCACGCTTCAGGAGACGGCTAAGTCCATTCCATCGACCAGCAAAGCATCGCACTCGGTGCATGTTGCCGATTTGACCAAGGCAGAAAGCTTGAAAAGCGCTGCTGCTGCAGTGGGCAATTGGAACATCCTCGTGATATGCTCAGGCTATTGCCCTACGCCATCACCAATCCCCTCATCGGAGGGGGAGGACTGGTGGAAAGGCTTTGAGACCAATAATATCTTTTTAATATTTGATCCTTTGGTGGGGTTACTGATTATACTAACTTCCCTGCTTGCACAGACAAATGTTCATGGGACTTTCCTAGCGACCAGAGCATTTCTGCCAACAGCGGATTCATCCCAAGCGGCCATCCTCGGCGTGACCTCAGATGTTTCGCTTTTGCCCGTCACACATCTATCTGCCTGGACTTTCATCCTATGTCTCGTCGAAGCTTGCGCAGGCTAAGACTTACGAATTCATAGCGGCAGAGAATCCCAACATCTTCGTTGCAACTGTCAATCCTGGCATGGTTGAGACGGACAACTTCTACAGAACAGGTGCAACTCCCGATAAAGTGCCGGTCGATACAGGTAAGAACACTCAATACTTTGGAGTGCCACATAGATTTCTAACTAGGCTTACCATTTCTAGTTCGGCTTCCAGCTCATTTCTTGGTATGGATGGCTAGTCCTGAAGCTACATTCCTCAGAGGACGTTGTACTTGGGCAAATTGGGATGTGGATGAGCTCAAGGCTCAAAAAGACATGGTCTGTGAGGGGTTGTTCATGACAGCTGGCTTCAAAGGGCTGCCAAAGATTTGAGACCAAGTCTGCCGGCCTCGATAATGCACGTGTTGTTTTCAGGCTTAGCTCCTCATTTTGAAATCGTTTCTGTCTATGTGATTGGCTATTCAGCCATCCAAGTTTTCCTTATGTTTAGCTGGGTGTAGAGACTAGTTAACTGAGCTCATTTTGTTGCATAATACTTCCCATGATCCATAAAATTGACCACAACTTTGGTATAGTCGGTATCCTACTTTAATTGATAATCAGAGCTTACTCTTCGTAGAACTTGCACCTCATTGCGAGCTTCATACATGGATATATGAAGCTATCAGCAGTTGGTGCGGCCTATTTTGATTTGCCGGGAGATCGCAATTGTTTTGATATGCATCAATAACACCTAACAGGGGCGGAAACGAGGGCAATCACATGTTTGTTACATGCAGGAGAGCTGGTGCATTAGTAGCCCCGTAGTTGTTTGTAGAATACAATTGAAAGTGCGTTCTAGGATCTGTTCATTTCTTTTTTGGGTTTTGATTTAGCAATAAAACAGGGCGTTTATTACCCGTTCTTACTACCTTTAGCGGGGCTGGTGCATTAGGTATCGGAGCAGGCAAGTATAACGCTAGCTTACTCCAACAACCAAGAGTGGGCCAATGGTAGTTGTGTAGCATTGTATGTCTCTCCGGTCTCGATTTGGCCAAGTTCAGCGCTTCATACATTAAGAAAAGCAGTGTGATAAAGCTAAAGGCATAAAGCTCGCTCAGGCTGCTACTGGCAGCCTGGCTAGATCGGGAAATGGATCGCTCTCAAGCCGAGACCGAAATGGTCATAGCACTGTAAGGCAACTATCCCATTCATCAATGATGATCATCACTAAGATGTCTCAGTTTTGTAGGATCCGACACAACTGCCACAGCTATTAGAGGTATCCTTCTTCACATTATTACGTCACCACCCGTCTACACGCGCCTGATCTTAGAAATCTCCACCAGTTACAGACATCAATCCCCATCACAGCTTGCATCATACGCATCCGCCAGAAACCTGCCACATCTTCACGCTTGTATTATTAAAGGACTACTACTCTTTCCACCAGTCACCGCACTGCGGCAGCGCGTAACACCTCCGGAGGGTGATACTCTTGGTGGGATAAATAAATGTACCCGGCGGAGTTGACATCGGAGTAAACATGAGGGGCCTTCTAAGGCATGAAGGAACCTTTGGAACCGACGCAGATATGTTTAGACCAGAGCGCTGGTTAGAGACACCACAACCACAGCTCCGACAGATGGACCGGGTACATGAACTACTTTTCAATATGGGCACCACACGCTGTTTGGGTATAAACTTGGCAATGATGATGATGCGCAAGTTTTTTGCCGAGGTTTTTCGACGGTGGGACATTGTAATCGTAAATCCTGCCCGTCCTTGGGATAGTAGGTGCCATGAGGTATTCCAACAGAAGGATTTCTTCGTTCGTATTACACCTCGTCCAAATCCTGCTGAGGATAAGCTACATGGAATTTGAGCAAGCTGAGCTTATATGGTTAAGCCACGGAG
Source organism: Stromatinia cepivora (assembly GCA_014898415.1). NCBI lineage: Eukaryota > Fungi > Ascomycota > Leotiomycetes > Helotiales > Sclerotiniaceae > Stromatinia > Stromatinia cepivora. The sequence continues at coordinate 1,166,086 of RCTD01000001.1, read as the reverse complement.
GATTACTTTCAGTGATAGCAAGGTTCGTGGCAGGATTCATGGCTGTCTGATCGACTGAAAGATAATTGGTCTGAGTGGAAGGCTTCTTATTGGGGATCTCGGTGCAGCAGATTTAAGTATATACTCAATTAACGCAATCAAGATAATTTGTGCATGTATTCTCGGAGCTATGTTTTTCGTCCTAATTTTGGTGCTGTTGGTGTAAGAGAAAAGCTTCACGGCTTGGCGTTCTATATCAGGAAGATAAAATTGTTTTTCCGTGCCGGAGGATTGTAGGATAGAATTAACTTCCTCCCCAGAAACAGCTACAGTGGTATACCTATTAAAATTCGAAAAAATTCATTATGATTACCTTTCTACTCGAACTCGAGATAAGCTCTTGTAATTACCCATAAGTTCTATCTGTCAACTCTACCAACGTTTCCTAAATTGATATCTTGAATCCACCTGGAACAACAGTCTGGAAAAACCCCTCAGGATCATACTTCTTGCTCACAGCTTGCAAGCTGCTTTTCATCTCATCACCATATCCACTGATCGGGTCTTGGTAACCCGCCGAGTAATTAAGATATTTATATCAATTGAACAATCCCGCACTCTTACTAGAGTCATCAACTTCCTCGATAAACTATTTGGCCGCCCCATCCATGCATGCATCGTCAGATGCGTCTACCCAAGAGTAGGTCAATATACATAGAACAAGAGAGCCTTGCGAAGTATCAAGACCTGTTGAGTTACCTCCATGTGCCGCTGACTTGTTGGTAGTTGAGCTATGGAGACGCCAGTACGTCAGGGTCCAGCGCATACCTTTAATATCTTCCACAGACGCGACCGCACTTCTGAAGAGAGCGTACACGTTTTGCAAATGGGCAATAGAAAATTGAAAGGACGTAGTAGCAAAGATCCGGCGAACTCCATTGGCTTGCATTTTCTGGGTGTCTCTGGAGTTTCACTGAGCGTCGCGATCTTCATTGTATTTCTGTATTGGGGCTTGATATCCATGAAAGATTTGAAGACAGCGGGTGCGCCATCTTCCTTGGTGTATTCAAAGTTTGATGCAATGGTAAACTTTGTTTGAGTTGAAAATGTTATGCTCAGCTTCATTGAAGCATATGGGTCCCAAGTGTTCTCCATACTGGCAAGTGCCTTGAAGTTTTCATCCAGGGTGGAAATCAGATATATGACGATCCCAGCCCACTGTTTACCTTGTGGAAAAGTTCTCATGTCAAGCCGGGTCACAATCCCAAAGTTGTTACTTCCTCCCTTGAGCACAGTCCACAGGTCCGAATTCGCATTGGCATTGACATTGATGATTCGACCATCTGCAAGAACCACCTCGAAATTATCAACCATATCGCAGCACATACCAAATCTTGGCGAAGCAGAAGAGAATTCTTCTGTGATCTGCATCAGTACATGAACTTCTTAATATTGAAATTCTACTATGCCATAGCATAGCGAAATTTGGCAAGATTGCAGCTTCGAAGGATCAGAGCAATTCAGGTCCTATATATATATTGCCAATATTTTCCCTTCATCTATATTTCCCCAAGCACCATATTCCTTTACTAAATCTTCTGAATCAGTTTCATTTTGACGCAGTCATGTCTGCAACAATCTCACTGAGTGCCGTGGCAAGTTCTGCGCAAGCAGCCGCCATTGCAGCTATCAAGGCTACTATGCTATCAGAGCCCCCACCACCCGGTGAGGCTGTGAATCTGATCGACCCGCCTTCTCAAGGGGTGCCCATCATAGCAGTCTCTGTCACATTCTTGGCCCTTACCGTGACGTTTGTTGGCCTACGTCTATACGCAAACCTCTCCGCGAAATGGTCTGCCGGCGTAATCTATGTATGCTGAACAAACTTCAGTGGCCTGGGTATCTAGACATATGTGGGACATTCCAGTCATATGGTTCAGCGAAACTTATTGGAAGGTATTCTTCTACATTCCTACTCCGCTACTATCTTTACCTTCGACTCATACTATGAACAGAAACGATATGCTCAAAACAATATGGTTGCATTCACATTCCTATTCTCAAGAATTCCCATTCTTTTGTTCTATCTGCGGATACTTGGAGCCATCAAAATTTTTCGATACGCAGTCTACTTTGGATTTGCGGCAGACTTCGCTATATATATGGTAAACGTGCCCGTCCTGGCATACTTCTGTGCTCCATGTCCTGGGGGGTCTTGGAATACACCTGACGCCCTAGCGAGATGTGCTCGCATCGAACCGTTGGCCATTGTCCAAGGAGCGTGTAACATTCTGCTGGATATTTACATCTTATTGCTACCAGTATCTATCGCATAAACTTCCACCAATGACGCGTGCCAGGTTCAAAGGACCCTTTCATATGCGCGTATGCAAGCTCTTTCACGTGTAGAACTGTCGAAGATCCCAGAACCATCTACTCCTCGATGGGCTGCAGAAGGAATACGGTGATTTCATTACAACTGGTTTTGAACCCTCTCACTATTTCGTATGAATGCTTGCTAAAAACCCCCGATTTGAAGAGCCCTCGGAAATCACCATCTTCCACCCTGACGTTTTTGTCGCAACCGACGGCCCAAGGGCAGAGTGTGTTAAATCAGAGTGGTATGACCTGCTGTTCCCAGAGGGCTCCCTCCTCACAACCAGAGCACGCTGTCTTCACGACGCAGGCCGCCGGGCGTGGTAAGAGTGTTTTAGCCCTCAAGGTGAGTCCAAAAATATCCCTTCATCGTCTATTTTGGTATTCTAGAAGCGGAAGTATGCTGAATCTTCTCCCATTGCTCTAGCGCTCTCCAATCACTTTGCAAAGACAGTCAAGCACGTCGAAATACTCAGCACAATAATTGAAAGCCAAATCATAACCGCGAAGCCATGCAAAATGCACGACCCTTTCTACTGGCTCGGGTTCGATATAATGGGCGACTTTGTATTCAACAAGTCCTTTGACATGCTCAACAATCAAGACTGCCACCACATGGTGGTACGTTTATAACGGGCGCTGTCGTTACTCCGGCCAGCAAGCCCAGCACCCTGGCTCATCCAGCTCGCTTTTCGCATATCCCCACGCATTTATCGAATCGGTGACTGGTTCGAGATGACAGCGTGGACGCCAAGCAGATTGGTGAACGCTTGGATACCGGCTTTGAGAAGCAACCCACCCCAGACTTGGTGCACTGTCTTCTGGAGAAGAGCGAGGAGCCACGCACAGCTGAGGGTGCCCGCAGAATGTGAGGTGATAGTCTGAATACTATTGTAGCCGGGAGGTTTGTTGGCTCCATGAATCCCAATAACTGGCTTCAATGCACCCATCCACTGACCTGACATGGCCGATATAGTGAACTGATCCCCGTGGTCCTTCTTGGATTGTTTGCCGAGCTAGCCCGAAAACCGGATCAAAATGAAATCACGTATGCCCAACTAGCTGAGGGGACGTCATAGACATCAAAGTCTTAAGCAGGTTACCGCACCTCAACGCTCATTTCGATCTTCAAGAACTTTGGATTGACTTGATTCTTGCGAGACCATTCGAATTTACGAATTACTGATTAAGTGCAGTATCCCTATCTCTCGATCCGTACTTTCTCCAATGAGCCATCTCTGGCCGTCAAAAAATTTACCGTTTCCTAGTGATTTCTTCCAAAAATTATCTTTCAATAAAGTCTCGGAAATAGTTCCAATCGAACCAATCTTGTGTTTTATTTTCGAATGTCTAACTGACTTGAAATAGTAGTTATGCATAGGTGTTAGTATACAGATGTTATTGCACGCTGCATTCGATGTTGTCGCTTATCTTGTATCTTCAACAAGGAGCCCATGAGGGATGTCTTGACTCTACAGCTCTTTTACCGTGCACATCATTGATAAACAAGCCACCCTCGCATCTATCGAACCAACAAAGCTTGATGCAAATGGACTTCCGGGTGACTTGACTTTATGCAAACCTGGAAGTGTATTCTTAACATGCAGGCCTGTTAGCCATCCGTGATCTCAACGACGTATGAATGGCCATCATCGATTCTCAATTTACGGAGGTATGGTATCGACCGCTGTCTTCCGAACAAAGCAAGGTCAGAAAATGATAACACGCGGATTACTCCTGGCCCCCTCATGTCCTTAGTCGGGTTTTGCCAGTGGGATCCTCAGAAGGTTGATATGTAGACAAAGAAGGGATATTCCGAGTTACTGATGTCCCAATAGTATCATCTTCAACCCAGGTTCTTTCTTGTGTCGACCAACGGTGGATAGCATAGTGATTGCCGGTTTCAGCACCGCAGAAGCGATCTGCAGAGTTTAGAGGCATACCCAAAAAGTGAATTTTCCATTCGCTCATATTTCCGGTAAAGTTTAGGGCGACCTTGAAGATGATCTGTAAATACTTACCTCAGAACCAAGATCCCTTGACATCTAGGACAAGATCATACCCAAAACGAAATGTCCGTAGACCAACTCACTTTCATTGTACTGGCTCACACCACTCGAGGATTAGATTGCGGTCCTTCAGTCTCATTCGCCTCTAACCGTATCTTCTGACTAAAAATTAATCGTGTCCAAATGCCAGCACCGAGGACACACAAAATACCAAATATAGTCAGTACTCATGTTCAGAAGATGGGAATATCAGAGTGCCATTATATTGTCCATGATATTTCTGTGTGACGGATTTGAGATTCCCGCCCCTCGTATCCAATATGTCGATACGTCGTGGTTTGCCAGTTGTCAAAAAGTTGTACCACTTTTGCCTTTCGGGGACAACTGACAAACTGTGATGAAGGAGATAACCAAAAAATTAAGTACTGATATCCATATGCATATCCCGATGATACAAGAAATTATGTGGTATCAGAGAATGAACAGGTGCAAAATTGCTTGATATGATGAGGTCTGGATTGTAGCTCACATGAAGTTGAGCTCCGTTAATAACTTCGATTCTAATTACCTAACCATATTCAGCTCTAGTTTTTCTCGCATGGAAGCAAAAGTGGATATGCAAAATTACACTTTACTAATTCTTCCAATCATACTCCGTTCAGCTTCCCCAACTTTTACCTAGATTAATCGGGTTAGATTGGATCTGAGCTATGTGGGATAAAACGGTAGACGCTTGCCTGTGAAGTAACATAAGGTTCTGTTCTGTACATAGGTAATCCTCCGAGTAATCTTAACCTTGTGATCTTCGAAATTCTTAACAAAGAAACTCTGTAATATTAATAATACCTACTAGATACTAGGTAAGTAAATAGGTGATAGGTAATATACAATTGTCGAAAATTCCTCTTATCTCTCATATTTCATCTCTCTCGTACCTATCCTCTCTCGTACCTATCCTCTCTCGTATCTATCCTCTCTCGTACCTATCCTCTCTCGTGCCTATCAACCTTTTCTCTCAATGTCTTAGAGTTACGTACAAAATATTTTGAAGAGATACAGGAAAGTACAAACTTGTTTCTCCGCGTCCGGCTAACTTAAGCCGTTGCTAACAGCTCCACTAATCCCAATTTATACAAGTAGGTGCTATTATTGTTGATGTGACGATTCTACGATACTTGAAGAGATACAATCAAAGTTCTCTTCAAATCTCGGTCAAATATAACGTTGTGAACAAGAATGCGTCGAACCTTGACAAGAGGCATTTCTACTGCCGCGGCTCGGCACAACCCCTCCTCGGTACGACCCCCCAGAGTAGCATTCAGTATGCCCTCCTCCTCCGAGACCTCCAAGATCGCTACTCGCAGACTCCATGCCACAGCTCAACATCTCAAACCTGCCGCAGCTTTAGCTTTCAATGCCGATAATTATCCTACAACTCATGAAAAAATTCAAGATGTACAGGATACGCCATACTTTGTCGACAACAAATTCCTCAAGTCCGAATCTACACAGTTCATCGATTTACACGACCCAGCGACAAACAATCTCGTGACGAGAGTACCACAAAGCACAGATGCCGAGCTCAAAGCTGCGGTTGACAGTGCGGTTAAGGCATTTCCAGGATGGAAGAACACCAGCATAATGGCAAGACAACAAATTATGTTTAAATTCACACAATTAGTACGGGACAATTGGGATAGATTGGCTGCCAGTATCACATTGGAGCAGGGTAAAACCTTTGCTGGTATGTTACCAGTGGTGTAATGTGCGCCTCAAAGCTGACTTGCCCGCAGATGCGAAAGGAGATGTTCTTCGTGGATTGCAAGTCGCCGAAACAGCATGCGCTATTCCTCAACAAATGATGGGTGAAGTCATAGAGGTAGCAAAGGATATGGAGACTAGAAGTTACAGGGAGCCATTGGGAGTTGTAGCCGCCATCTGCCCATTCAGTGAGTATTTGTCATTTTCCGCACTTGGAGCTCGCTGACATCCAATAGACTTTCCTGCAATGATACCATTATGGTCTATACCAATTGCCTGTGCAACTGGAAACTGCCTAATTGTAAAGCCCTCCGAACGAGATCCTGGTGCGGCAATGATTCTTGCGGAACTCGCTCAAAAGGCTGGCTTCCCCGACGGAGTACTCAATATTGTCCACGGTGCTTCGAAGACGGTTGACTTCATCATCGATGAACCAGCCATCAAAGCCATCAGTTTTGTTGGAAGCAATCGTGCAGGAGAATATATTTTCACCCGGGGTTCTGCTAATGGCAAGCGTGTGCAAGCAAATTTGGGCGCCAAGAACCATTGTGCGGTTTTGCCGGATGCGAACAAACAACATGCACTTAATTCAATTGTTGGCGCAGCTTTTGGTGCAGCTGGTCAAAGATGCATGGCTCTTAGTACCTTGGTCATGGTAGGGGAGACGAAGGAGTGGCTATCTGAACTAGCCGAAAGTGCCAAATCACTAAATGTGAATGGAGGATTTGAAAAGGGGGCGGATCTCGGTCCAGTCATCTCTCCACAGAGCAAGCAAAGAATTGAAGATTTGATTGCGAGTGCAGAAGAGGAAGGTGCCACAATTTTGCTGGATGGTAGAGGTTACAAGCCGGAAAAATATCCCAACGGAAATTGGGTCGGCCCCACGATCATCACCAATGTCAAACCTCATATGAAGTGCTACACGGAAGAAATCTTCGGACCAGTATTAGTCTGTTTGAATGTGGACACTCTTAACGAAGCCATCGACCTCATCAACGCGAATGAATACGGAAATGGTGCCGCTATCTTCACACGATCTGGAGCAACAGCAACACACTTCCAGAAAAACATTGAGGCAGGACAGCAGGGAATAAATGTACCAATCCCTGTTCCTCTTCCTTTCTTCTCCTTCACTGGAAACAAGAAGAGTGTTGCTGGAGGTGGTGCAAATACATTTTATGGCAAACCAGGACTACAATTTTACACACAGCAAAAGACAGTGACCAGTTTATGGAGAAGCGAGGATGCAATTTCTAAGTCTGCTGATGTATCAATGCCTACGCATAGCTAGATTCTGAACGATCTGATTTACAAGCGACGTATATGATGCAAGAAATGCAAATTTATGTTAATGATTAATCTCTCCATGTCCCATTCTCGTCTCCATTGAATTGACCAAAACGAGGAAATCGATATGCACGAAAAATAAGCTAATCTGAAAAGAGTAAATGTTTACAGCAAGCACACAAATATAAGGATTGATAATATGAAGTTAATTGAACAATCAATCAGCCTCGAATGTTCAACCATTTGAGATACTAAGTTGTATCCAAAGCATCCAGCTCACTTGGATTATTCGATCTAATTCCAAACATTCACGTAGTTTTAAGCATCCAATCATTCTTACAATCTCAAACAATTAAAATATTTTATACATTAATCCCGAATCAAACATTACATGCATGTCATAGACATTAGACGAAACTGACCCCAATGTTCTTACATGAGATAGATGGGCATTACAGCACCGCGGGCTGATAATAGGGGACTAAGTTGTCGTATGTCGGCATATATATCAGATATTCAGCGACGCTCACTTCAAGTACTATTCGAAGAATATATATCGTATGGCTTGAATAGATCAGAGAATCATATCTAGCAATAGCTATGCTGATGGCTATCGATGCGTCTGAGAGAGTGCAGAGGGCTTTTATCGTTTAGTAAGTAGAGGTTGATAAATGTTGTCGAATGATGTTGTTTGAGAGCTATATGAAAATCATGAAGTAATATATTTGAGTTAATAGAGGAGATAGAACAACACATAACACATTCGATGCTATTGAAGGACCGAGCTTCGGTAAACATGGATGGCATGGTTCCATTGGTAGCGGTCAATTTTGTAAAGAAAAAAGATACCGCGGTCAACGGTAAACATTTGAAAATACCTAGATATTATTAAGGACCTGCCTTTTGACCTTCAGACGCAATTCGAATGTTCAGATTAAAGGTTAGTGGTATTCCAAATGCAATTTGGACATCCCACCCCAGTATTATAGATATTCCCATTCAAAGTCGAGCCGCCATACAATTCAGCAGATCATTCACCCGTCTGACCAACAGCTTGCCTCACCAATCAAAGCAACAATTGCCCCTGCACCTACCTAATAAAGGCGTGACGGCCGCGCACGACAAACTGGCGAACGAAAACAACCCCACCATACCACTTAGAGTGGTGCAAATATCTCGTCACCTCTCAACGAATTCATCTTCAGACAACAAAACACCATTAAATACAACAATGGCTTCCAAATATACTGTCAGAAAGATCGGAGCTCCAAACACTTTGGAGCATCGTATCTATATCGAAAAGGATGGAATCCCAATTTCCCCATTCCACGATATTCCCCTTTATGCCAATGAGCAACAAACTATCTTAAACATGGTGGTTGAGATCCCAAGATGGACAAACGGCAAAATGGAGATCAGCAAAGAAGAGGTTTTTCTTACTCACCATCCCATCTTACACTATCAGCTAACATGCTATTAGATGCTTAACCCAATCGAATGTCCCTCCTACCGTTGACCTCAAATCCTATGCTAATAACTTCAACAGAAGCAAGATGTCAAGAAGGGCAAGCTTCGTTTCGTCCGCAATTGCTTCCCACACAAGGGTTACCTCTGGAACTACGGTGCCTTCCCTCAAACTAAGATTTGGAATACATATATACATTATTTACGACTAAACGAGCTGACGGGACAGTAGACTTGGGAGGACCCTAACGTTGTCCACCCAGAAACCAAGGCCAAAGGTGACAATGACCCATTGGACGTTTGTGAGATTGGTGAATTGGTCGGATACCCTGGTCAAGTAAAACAAGTCAAGGTTCTCGGTGTTATGGCCTTGCTCGATGAGGAGGAGACCGACTGGAAGGTCATTGTCATCGATATCAACGATCCATTGGCCCCTAAGCTCAACGACGTTGAAGATGTTGAAAGACACCTTCCAGGTCTCTTGAGAGCTACAAATGAATGGTTCAGAATCTACAAAATCCCAGACGGAAAGCCAGAGAACCAATTTGCTTTCACTGGAGAGTGCAAGAACAAGAAGTAAGGCTTGCTAGATGAGTATATTTGGTATTGAAGACTAACAACATTCTAGGTACGCTACTGATATTGTTCGCGAGTGTGCTGAGGCTTGGGAGAAACTCATCACTGGCAAGACCACCCCAGGGGACGTTTCAACGTAAGTTTTTCGTTGTCTCACTATGTCGGCTTTTTAACTAACAATTGTAAAGTACCAATGTCACCGTCAAGCACTCAACCAGCCGTGTTGACCCCAGCCAACTTCCTCCCATCCCAGCTAACGAGAACCTTGCTCCGGCTCCTATTGACCCAAGCATTGACAAGTGGTTCTTCATCTCTGGTGCTGCCGCTTAAATTCAGAAGTCATGAATAAGGGCTATGAATTTACAGGTGTTACCACCGGATTACCATAAAAGTTACGTTGCAGCATTCTATGAAGCGAAGCACTACACAAGCCTTTACTATTGGCTGCAGATACAATACGAAGTTTTCCAAGTGCTAGTTCTTGCACATCCGATCTCACTTCTGGTATTCGATACGTGCAACTGTGATGTGTTATCAAGTCTTTTCTCTCCATATACCCTGGTTTCAAAACAACTTGGTGGCCTTTCTCGAAATTGCATGAGGGCTGTTGGACCCGCATATGAGCCAATCCAGCCAGAGAACGTGGCATTATGTTGAGAAGTGAACATTATCTGTCTTCGCATTGGTATATGATGCTCGGCGCCGGGGACCTGCAGGTGCGATGAGCGCGTATAACTTCCCAACATTGTGCCCGTATCAACCCATGAAAGCTTCAACACTTCTTGACTTGTAATTGATTGCTTCCGCCCAACCCGCAGGCCCGAGTAACCCACCACGGGGAAACCCGGCACGAATTGGAGGACGTTGAAGATCCTACAACACGTATATCTTGTTCACTCCAAAGACATGCCGTAGTAATTGAAAGTATGGTATTGTCATCAATCATACGGCCTCAAAAACGCCTCCCACATGCAATAAATATACATTCCAGCATTGTAACATCAGTTCCCTGTCAATTCCTCCTGCCTTGCCAATATCCGCGAATGCCTATCCACCTCATCGGATACACCCCTAATACCGAGCTTTTCTGCGTCCAAATTCATCTCTTTCCCGTCCTCTGTAAACCATAGTTAGAATTTGTGAATAAAATTTGAGTTCGTAGAAGACATACTGAACTTCAAGCGCACGAGACTTGGCTCTTTAGATGCTCTCGGTAGTATTTTTGTATCAATCTTCATGGTCTGTCGTGCATTTGGTGGGAGAACCGAGAGAAACAATCGTGCAGTTTTGGCCTTGGGAGAGAAGGGATTGAAGACTGTTGAGACTTCCGTGATGAATCGGGTGATCATATTTGCTAGCAAAGCCTCCTAGTACACCATTAGCATCTGAAGATCGGATATATTTGAATTAAACTTACATGAGATTTCCAATGTACTATGAAGGTTCTGGAGGAGTAGTTGTGGTCTGGGTGCTCACCATGCTAATGCTAGGCGCAAAATAAAATTCTCGGTAAGTTCCGAGCCTCACAAGCAGTTGCCAACTCTCATGACGTGACATAAAGAATTTACAACCCAAAACATCTGCGAAATTCGAGCAACCCAATATGTCTTTCGAATCTCTTTCCGAACGCCTTACGGCGCTGCAGGAATCAAATAGACAAGCTAGGGAATTGATTCGCCATTTAGAAACCATTGAGTTTCAACCAGGCTCTATAACGCTGGATCGCGATGATGATAATGTATTGCTAGAGCTCTCTGCGGAGATTGCGCAGGTTCTGAGAGATCAATCTGAGGACTTTGCGCGATTGCAAGAAGAAATTCTATCAATGCCTGTGGGACGGCCGAATAGTGAGTTACAAAGGCAGAGAGAGGTGCTTGATGAAGCAGTGGAGAGGGACATTGACGAACTCAAATCGTAAGACGCATATTTGCTCACTCGCATATATTTTCTGTTCCAAACTAACCGCTCAACTTTACAGACATCATAGAGCATTTTGCAAAGCCGAAATGAAAGCCAAAAAGACGCTCGAGGCTGCGAAAGTTTTGGAGCGACAACATATGCTCCAGGCAAGCTTAAACCCCTCTTCCGGTAGGTCAACTCCCAATTCGATGGAAAGGCCTGCCGCTCGGCCAAAGTCAGAACTATCAAAGGAAGATAAGACAGTAAATGCTGCGAGTGACGTTACTCTGGCGCTTCGACGAACTCACGAAATGATGGCGGGCGAGTTGGAAAAATCACAGTTCGCAAACGATACATTAAGACAATCGACGGAAGCGTTAGCTCAGCTGAATGAAACTTATTCTACATTGGATTCTCTATTATCGAGTTCGCGGAATTTGCTTGGTACTCTACTAAGGAGCCAAAAGAGTGATACGTGGTATCTGGAAACGGCATTTTATGTACTCGTTTGTACGATTACATGGCTCGTTTTCAGGAGGTTCCTTTACGGACCACTTTGGTGGCTAGTCTACACGCCACTGAAGTTGACATTCTACACTTTGTTTGGCATATTTGGAATAATGGGCTCGAAGGGTGGTTCAGCTATCGAAAGCAGGATATCGATATTGAGCGAGCCGGCAACTTACCCGACCGTGTCAACCAGGAGTGAAAGCATTGCTTTAGATAATAAAGACACACGGATAATTGACGTTGGAGACGGTGATCAGCGGTCGATAGAAACAGCGGCATCAACCATGGTCGAGGAGGTGGAACATATTATCGATGAAAGTCAGCACTATCATGCACTTAGTAAGGAGGAAATAATTGGAGAATCGACATGGGACGCGCCTCCTCAAGATGCACAGTTCGAGCCAGAAGAAGATGTAGCTCGAAGTGAGCAATCAGATCCAGGGAATCCAAAGAAGAGGATGTGGGAAGAACCAGTAGAAGCGGCTAAGGAAGCAGAGCGAAGGAGGGACGAACTCTAAATCATCGAACGATATGTGAATGAATCTGTACCCTATATATCATACAATTATACCCATTTATTTCATCAATTATACACATGTACATTCTTATCTTGACATAAAAGTTTTTGATAATTTTATGTTGATCAAGGCTGCAGAAGTGCTACAGTGTTTAGTGGTCTGTAGCACAGATTTGAAATGTTTCAATATTCAAAAATTCTGAATGTTTGGTAAAGGTTCAATAAGTTCAGTGAACGCATTGTTCTAACTGATTTCACTATATCAAATGATTTGAAGAAACCACACCCCCCTATCGTTGGACTACAATCCAGACATTGGGAAATTCCGCCCGGCACACGATATTTCAACACCACCAAAAATCTCGCTCATTAAGAGACTACTCAATGCCAATTCATAGGCTAGAAAATACTCCAATAATTACGAGTCAACTAACCTAGCAACCTGGCATCTCCAAGTTTCCCGCTCACCAAAACCCGAGGTTTCAAAGACTTTTGTTTCAAGTACATTGATTGGACAAGAGTGGCTCACATAGAATTGTTCAACAACCACTTATATTCTTCTATTTATGTTTTTTTTCTTCTTCTTTTGATAATGATGGGATGGATGAAATCTTTTGTTTCGGATTCAAGTGGATTCAAGACTTTATTGAGGATTTGAAGCTTTGTGTTATGCCATAGTGTGAATTGCTAAGCAGGGTTCTTACCGAGAAGGGGGAATGACTCTGAGCTACCTTCTACGCGTTTGGATCGCACATTCTCGTTCAATCATGTCGGAGATTAGCTTGCTATTGGATCGAAATACCTGATTTCTACTTGAAGTCTCACCAATCGACTCTATCGGATCGGTAGGCGCAGAAATGGGTTTCTTTGAAACTCTTCTGTTGTTCTCCTTCACTTCTCTATTCCTGGCGCGAGTATTCGTAGGATTTCTTTGATTCCCTGGATGATTCTTTAAGCTCCTTGTAATGTGAACAAATGATTCGTCTATTTTTGACAATTCGTTCTCTGGGCTCTTTGTAAGGTGAATGGAATTCGTCTATTTAAATAGAGGACAATAGACTTGCTTCAGTCATCCTTTATTGTTCTGGTACACTCGAAGAATCATTTCTTTATTATTAACAAAGGGAGGTTAGAATCATATTGTTTTTCTATTCTTGTACAGTCCGTTTTTTGCATTATTTATTGCCTTGAGATTCCCACGGTTTCAAGTCCTTCCTTCATTAACAGATCGACTCATCATTTCAAGTTATCTACAACACACAACCGTCTTTAACAAGCATACAAGCATATAACATTTTCAGCAGGTCTGATCATCAACGTTACACACAAAACACATACACAAATAACAAGAACTTAATATCAACAACTTCAAGATGCAGTTTACCAACAGCCTCGCTCTCGCAGCGTTCCTTTGCGCTTCCACCATCAACGCACACTTGTCGATTACTTTCCCGCCCCCTTTCCGTTCTGCACTCAACCCTAATGCCGTCCAATCCCAGATCGACTACAGCATCACAGCTCCGCTCGCATCCTCAGGTTCAAACTTCCCTTGCAAGTACAACGACATGGGTACACCTGGAGGAAAATCTGTCGTCACTTGGGCTGCCGGTGCAACCGCAAACTGGACAGTTGGAACCGGTGCCCTGCACGGTGGAGGATCTTGTCAAGTCGCACTCTCCTACGACTCCGGCAAGACATTCCGAGTTATCCATTCCTACATTGGAAGTTGTCCTGCCACGGTAGGTGCAAGTGCAGACTTCACTGTTCCTGCCGATGCTCCGGCTGGAGAAGCCATGTTCGCATGGACTTGGCAAAATCAAATCGGCAACCGTGAGTTCTACATGTCTTGTGCTTCGGTCACCATTGAAGCTTCTACATCGAAGGCTCGCGCTGCTCCAGCTGTCGCCTTTTCTTCCCGTCCCGATCTTTTCCTTGTCAACCTTGGCAATGGATGCACATCTGTGGAAAGCAAGGCCGTCAACTACCCAAATCCAGGTCCAGATGCAGATGTCACACGCAAATCCTCAGACTCAGGTACCTTCACCGGAACTTGTGGTCCTGTCAATGGTGTGGCCTCATCTGGTTCTGATGCAGGCTCATCATCAGCCCCTGCCGCAGGAAGTTCGAGCGGTGAAAGCTCCAGTTCTCCAGCAGCCAGCGCACCATCTGCCCCAGCAGTCAGTGCATCATCTGCTCCAGCACCTGTGGCTTCCTCAAGCACAACTCCAATCTCCATCGCAATAATTCCAACCACTGCAGCTTCCTCCACACTCAGCTCATCCACCATCGCCGCAACATCCGCACCCGCTTCCCCAACAGCAGCTGCCGCCACTCCCTCATCCTCGGGAACATCTGGAGCCGTTCAAGCCTCGACCGATGGTCTCTGCTCTGGAGGCAAAACATGTACCGGCTCAGGCTTTGGTCCATGTTGCTCCAGAGACGGATTCTGTGGAATTGGCGATGCTTGGTGTGGTGCTGGATGTCAACCTGGCTTCGGAACTTGTGGAACTACTCTCAACTCAACTGCCACTGCCAATCCCATCAGAAGAATCAGAGGAAGAAGCTTCAGAGTTTAAGCGGGAAACTGATCGAGAGGGTGGGTGGTTTGAGTTAGAATTAGAATCAGAATCAGAAGGCACAATCTTTGTAAGATAGAAGTCTATTTCATGTCTGTAATTTAGAATATTTATTATTTGAAAAAAGAAAAAAAGTATTAAAATGAAGTAATGTGATATATATTGGTGATATTAGTGAAGTAATAGCTAGGGGAAGTATAGCAAATGAACCGTGATGCCATAGCTTGAATGATGGAAACTGGCGCAATCAAACTAGAGAATGTGACAATACTGATTTTAATATGTAATTCTGCTCGACTACATGAGCTATGCGTGTGATACACAGGATTGCGATAACATGCCGCGAATAAATCACGAAAATCCGAATATATGTTGTGCCTTGAATATCGTTGAAAAAAAGGCAACATCACAAGCAAGCTATAAATCTAAATATACTGCCACTATTCACCGTCTAACTAGCGCCTAAACAGGGGTCATGCCTTAAGCTCCTAGCTAAGCTACTCTGGCCTTACGACGATTATGAGTATCAAAACGATAAAGCATGCATGTATTCAACACTTTAACAAATTCAACTTCTACACTCTTTTGAAAAAAGAACATCTCCTTCATCATGGATCAAAATGAACCTGCTGGGGCGCTAAGCTGGCGTCTTAGCTCGCATCCCATTACTCTGTTGTGTTTCCTCGGATTTCGCATTTGTAGGTTTGGTTTGCGCATGATCTGATTTGAATTTCCGGGATTCGTTTTATAGGGGATGAATTGATGGCTATGCGATATGAGTATATTACTGACCTAGCTTTTATATAGCAAGTCTCCTCGTATATCTCTTCGGTATCCTCTTCACCCAAAACTTGTATGTCCTTCATTCCTTCCTTCCGATTCCCCTCTTCTCCGATTTCCCAAGCTGACATTCAATCAAATAGCGTCTTGATCTTCATAATAACTATCCTCCTCCTCGCTGCCGATTTCTACTATCTCAAAAATATCGCCGGGCGTCGCCTCGTTGGACTGCGTTGGTGGAATGAAGTAGATCCCACATCTGGCGATTCGCACTGGGTCTTCGAGTCCTCGGATCCAAATACCAAAGTCATAAATCCTACGGATAGCAGATTCTTCTGGCTTGCGCTTTACTCGCAACCATTGCTTTGGGTCGGATTGGCTTTTGTGGCTATTTTCAGGTTTGAGTTTATTTGGTTGACGTTGATCGGTAAGTTTCACTTTCTCTTGTGGAACTGGGGCGCGGCAATGAGGATGCGTTGAGGTATAGAGTAGATTGCTGATAATTTTGGATGTATAGTGATTGCGTTGAGTTTGACGGTTACGAATACGTTGGCGTTCTCTAGGTGCGACAAGTTTGGACAAGCGTCGAATCTGGCGGGCAGTGCTATGTATGGCTCAGGGATTGCGGGGAATATTGCGAGCGCCACGCTTGGAAGATTCTTTTCACGCTGAACAGGAGTTTGGAGGGAAAATATTCAGAGAAGTTGTGGCAAGGCATGCACGAGCATGAGGGTTATGATACCAGAATGAATGAAGCTTGACAACTTTGGTCCCTATTTTTCGACACAACGGGGTTTTTCATGTGGTGGCTGGATTAAATATTGTCGTATGGGGTGTTGCTAGGTAGGAATGTTGCAATGGCGGCGTTCAAGTATAAAGGCGTTGGTGTCTCAAAAGGCTCTTCTGTTCAAGGTGAACGAGAGCTAATTTATCAATAGTATGCAATTGCTCGTACTGGGAAGAACTCCCTTCAATGTACTTGTCCGTTCTCAACGAACTTTGATGCTATGCTGTTGTTGGTGGGAGATTGAAGGGTTGCACGTGGAAATCGGAAGAATCGTTTTGCGAAACATGCACTCCAATATCTGTACGATAATTGAATGTTTGAAATATCGCAGTTGAGTAAGAGCTTTTCAATGTATGGATCACAAGGGGATAAAGACAGTTTGCAGTCATTCTTATATGATTACCTATTCCCTTCTGGATATACTATTCCCAGACATGTTCCTCAGCCAACCGCTCTTGCGCTTAACTACCATCCAAAGGTCTTGAATCTATACAACCATCCTCATCCCTCAATGTCCAATTTACTTTTACACGCTAGTTGTCCCGAGTTGTCCCATCCCTAATTTACCCATTCAAACTACTTTCATTGGTACATATTTCCTTGAACGCTAGGTGTGTAAATTATTTCCAAAGGTGCACGCCCACAGTATTCCCTACTATCGCACAAGTCATCCCTCAAAAACAATATCCCATCAAAGTCTAGCCATTCTCATCTCCTTCTCCGCCTGCTCCCTCAACATCCTCTTCAAAATCTTCCCACTAGCATTCTTCGGAATAGCCTCCACAAACCTCACACCCCCCGTCAACTCCTTATACCTCGCCAACCTCTCCCCACACCACTCCTTCACATCTCTTTCCCCCAACTTCCTACCCTCCTCCCCAGGTCTCCTCACCACATACGCTCGTGGCATTTCTCCATCCACATCCGACCCCTTGATACCGATCACAGCCGCATCGACTATGAACGGGTGAGACAGGAGCACGGACTCGATTTCTGGAGGCGCCACTTGGAAGCCCCGGACTTTGATGAGCTCTTTTTTGCGGTCGACTATGTACCATTTTTTGCTGGGGGTGGAACAGTATGCTATATCCCCGGTTTTAAAAAAGTGGGAGCGGTCGAAGGAGAGATGGTTTGCGGTTTGGTTCTTATCTTGAGAGGGGGAGGATTAGTTCTGGTGTGTTTATTGGGTGGGTGGAAAGTGTGTTCGATAGTTTGGATGACATTTCATAATGGAAGGGTTTGATGGTGAGTTTGTTTGAAGGATGGAAATTGTTGGGGATATTGATTCTATTTGGAACAGTAAAGTCATGCAAAAGATCAAGCCACCTTTGCAGATTCGTAGCTTTACGAACATCGAAAGCTTATCCCTACCTGCCAATCCGGACTATTGGAGACACAGGTGGAGGAATGGTCTGAGGTGACTTACAGTAACCAGAGATGATAGTCGGGCCTCGTACACAAAGCTCACCACGGATATCATAGGCTGTTATATCGTTGCCCTCATCATCAATAATTCTAATTTGTAATTCTAGATTAGCCTTTGAAATTGACGCAGGAGGGGGACGAGGAAGTATACTTCGCATCGATATTCGGCAGCATTCTTCCCACACTACCCGTATTATCATCCTCCCAGTAATGAAACATGGTACAAATGCAACTCGTCTCCGTCATGCCAAAAACTTGAGTTACTGTTGCTCCTGGAGCACACAATTGCTTTAGTTTCTCTTGGGCTTCTTTTCCTATTGGAGCTGCGCCTATTGCGGAGTGTTTGATGGTTTTTAATTTATCTCCTGCGAGTCCGGACATGATGAGTGCTATTGCAATGGGTGGTACGAGCATTAATTCATTTGTCTGATATGCTTTTACGTGGTGGAGAAAGGGGCTAAGTTCGAAGCGACGCATTACGATAGAGACGTATCCGGATTTTAGGGTGCTGGTATGTGCGCCTATTTTATGTTTTAGCAATTCTCTTCCAGAAAATTGAGAATGGGATACAAACCAGGGATACAAGCTGCGTGGAACATCGGTAGTGCTACTACCCGTCGTATCTAGAATGGTTGCATCAGAACCCAAGGCTCGCGGTAAGCAGAAGAAGAAGAGGGAGGCATACAGTATACGGTCTCAGTGCCTGTTCATACACAAGAGTGTGCTGCGCAATTAAATTGTAATGGGATAACACTGCTGCTTTCGGGAGCCCTGTA
The DNA here is from genome assembly GCA_014898415.1 of Stromatinia cepivora. Classification (NCBI taxonomy): domain Eukaryota; kingdom Fungi; phylum Ascomycota; class Leotiomycetes; order Helotiales; family Sclerotiniaceae; genus Stromatinia; species Stromatinia cepivora. Next base: position 1,147,364 of record RCTD01000001.1, on the reverse strand, counting down.
GTTCCACTACTAAATAACCTAGCAGCTGTTGTTTCTCTAGAAATTTTTTCATCATCAAACCTTACCCAATCTTCCTCTCCATGCTTCATTAATTCCTGAAAAGATTTGAAATCATCAGGGATGGCCTGTCGGAGGACATCGAAGATCCATATATTTGAAGACTGGATGTCGCATTGTTTGGCGGAGGTAAGGATGTTAGTGAGCATCTCCGGCTCTGTGATGAGAAATTTTGTTCGTGAGGTTTTGATGTGATGGATTAGTTCATTGGGAGTGTAGGATGGATTTGTGCCGGTGAATATTCCACCTGCTGCTATGATACCTATATAGGTTATGAGTGATAGTGATAATAGTGGTTAACATGAAATTTGAGCACCTAGAAAGATCATAGAATAATAGATCTGCGTTTGCAACATTAGAGACTTCCAATTGAGCAGGGTGACAAAGTTCTCACATCATTGAACGAATGTAAGCACACACAATCACCCTTCTTCAAACCGGCAGCATGAAATCCAGCAACTAATTTTCGGACGATTATTCGAGCCTGCTTTGCGGATATGGAACGAGAGGGATCGTTCGCATCGATGTATGTCTATGAATTCATTAGAATTCGATGGTTTCAAGCACACCACAAAGGGGCTTACTTTGGCATCTTGGTCATAGGGAATATCATCGAATATCCATGACAAGAGATCTTTCGTGGGTATATGTACCGACTTTTCAGCCAGAAATACCATTGTGAGTATTTTAATTTGTAGTTGATTTTGAGTGATCTTGAAAAGTACTGAATGAGAGAGCAACGAAACTTGGAAAATGAAAGCAGAGAAGTGAGGAAAGTAAACGTGGTTAAGTCCGTAAACCATTGTGAGGGTTTAGTAATCTGCGGAGAAGACTACTGCAGTTCCCGAGGCGCATCAAAATTGGGGCCTATTCACTATGATGGTTACACACTATGCTGGGGCTACACAACGTCAATCATGCGGTCCTTTCCGCACTGGTATCCGAATAAGATCGGGCCAGAATCTCTATCAACCAGATCGTCCAGACAAACTAGAATCAAACTAACTTCAAATACCTACTTACGATAGTTTTCTGGAGCTATCCAACAGAGATATCGATTACCAAATTTACCTCGAATATTCACAATTGTACTTTGGACCCATCCAATATTCAAGTTAGCTTCTGGTACTCACAATAGCAACTTAATCATGCGGTTGGTGCACAACATAAAATTCATACCAACGTCAAAATATATTTGAACATGTCATGTCAATCTTCAACATCCAAGTTCAAAATCTACAATCAAGCGAACTCTCAAACCTCAAAGCCAGCCTCGTAACACTTTTCAGTATCCCATTCAAATTTTATAATCAAAAAGCCCTCTCAGTCTTATGTTTTGCTTATTAGTTTCTTTGGTGTAATGCATGTCCAGGAGTATTTCTAGTAGTCCGAACCGCAGCCTTTTTGAGATCTTTCAAGCTTTGAATCCGTGAAATGTTTTGATCACTTTAATGATTTCGATTTCCAAATTTTATTGTTGAACTACAATCCAGATTATTGAACGAACTTATGCCAACCTGTTCACGCAAGATATATATGAAACTATCCATTATCGGTATCTCATATTCATCCGTAAAATTCCCATCCTTCTCTTCACTCGAATCATCCCTCAACATGAATCATAAATCCTCACCTCATGTAGCAACTCCGTCTTCCTCCCCATCAACTTTGAGTCTATCCCACGGTCCCCGATCCGCAAACTATACTGATCTCGCACCACCAAACTCAACAGTTTGCCCACGCTCTCGAAATTCATAGGTACAGATACTAAAGACAAGGGGCATGCCGCCGCCGCAAAAACCTCCCCATGTGCAGCTAATATCGCATGGTATCCCCCCCAGGAAAATCCCAATGCGCCGATTTTTTCCGTTCATCGAATACTATAAATGTGGGCGATGAATGAGGGGGCAGACGGTTTGGTAATTCCTTCGCGGTGTCTGATGAGCCAAAGAATAAAGTCATGGTGACGATTCCAGTGGCCTTAGTTTCCTTCGATGAAGAATTGCTTGGCGCGGGTTTGCAGGACAGGTTCAACGCTTTACAGGAAGGAAAGCGGAATACTCTTTCCTTGACGTATATCACGTGTCTTTTCCAACAAAATAAAACAAAATTTTGTTGCATATCTGATTCTGGGATTTTTTGAGGTTTATTCGTAGTACTACAAGAAAGTGGAAAAACTAACATTTGGACTTCAGATATGCAACAAATCAAAACCATACCGAAAGTTTTGTTGCACATCTAATTTTGACTCTGAAGTTCAACTTTTTGATGTCTATTCGTAGTACCACGAAAAAATAGAATAACTAGCATTTGATCTTTTAGATAGGTATGCAACAAAACTTTCAGATCTTCAGCATTTCGGGGAAGAAGTTTGATTTGGTATTAAACTACAGCGTAGCTTTAGCGTAATTATCTCCAAGTAGACGTACATGTTCGAATTCGTAGCCAAAGACTAGGAGGCGTTAAAGGCAAAATGAGCTTGGGAATGCGAATATGAATATATACACACACCATCAACAAACAATATAATAATTTCAGCTTTCGAGCCATCTTGGGGTTCAAAAATATACTAGGTAAGTAAAGAGATTATCGATCACTCAACCCTTCCTATAGATGTCCTTCGTGCACTTTACTTTGCCTTAGAAACAGCACGACGAGTCAGGACATATCTACACCTGTAAACACGACGATACACGTTTTGAGCATACAAAGTATGTAAAAGGAAATGACAGGATAAGTTGGCAGACTGCAAGAATGGAAAAGACTTGTATAATGGGAAGAAAGTTAATTTGCCAGCTGGACAAGTCCCCCAGACTACTACTGTGTATGACACAATTAATGAGCTAGAATAATGAGATATTACTAGTTTTTGCAAAACTTGTTTTGGAAAAACAACAAGTTTTCCATAGTGTGCCAGCCGCTAGGTAGACACACTAGAGTCCAACAACCTGAAAAGGTGCAGATTAGTACAGGCTGTCTGTGGGATAGCCAGAAAATGTTAAGATAAAGGTTGCTGATGAAATTTGTGGACATCTTTATCTTGTCTGTTGTCCGCGAAGCAAGCCATGTCGTTGTATAATCTTGTGTTTCAATCAAGTTGATGTCGGAAAATATTGCATACTTCATCGCTATAAAACGTGAAAGTGATATCCATGACGATGCTGTAATTTCATGAACTTTTGCGATACTGAGTATCGGGTAAGTATGTTACTGTGGAAATAGTAAGGACCTATATGCTCCTATGTGAAGGGGAATTTTATATTTGTTCTTTACCTAGGTAACATAAGTGTGTAAAACTCCACGTAAATGCGTTTCCCCCCTCGGTTAAATCCAGAACGCCCCTGATGCTTTCATATCCGACATCACTAAGGTATATCCAAAGCATTAAAATTCCACCGAAAGCCTTCTATAGCCCATATATATGCATATCCATATGCGAAAATCGAATACTAAGCACTAATTGTCATCTCTGATTTGAGTTCAGTCAGAGGTGCGCTTTCCGTCTCCGTCAAAGTCGAGGACTGGGCAGGATTCTCAAGACTTCGAATTTTCTTCTGTTCTCCTCCATCATCCTCAGTATTCTTTCTCTTCTTCTTTGCTGCCTTTGCTTCTGCCTTGGCTTGTGCTTGTTTGAGTTTATGCTCCTCGACCTGTTTGTCAGAGATTCCAATTTTCTCGTCCACATCTATTGCCTGCTCGAGCAAAGTTTTGTGACCTAAATGATCGCATAGCTGCTGGTAGTTTTTGGACTGCTGAACAGCTCGATAAACCGGAGCCTTTCCTGGTATCAGGTGGTTTAAAAGATATTTCGTATTTCCGAATCTGTTCTCCGTGTCCAGGCAGAATTTCATATACTGGTGAACGACCTCCTGCCATGGTGCCAGACCACCATCGGCTTCACTTCTAAAGCAACTCGAATTTGCTTCGGCTGCCACAGCGATCATACCACCATTTGTACCATATTCTTCGGCCAATTTTAAGGCCTGATCTCTATTTTCTACGTCTCCATTCATCAAGCAAGCGACACCACTCTCGCGACAGATATCCGCGATCATCTTAAGTTGTTCTCGAATGGCTCTTTCCCTTGGACGCATTGGCGTAGTTCGACAATGGATAGTGAGACCTGTAATACCAGTAGCACAAAGCCTTCGTACTAGAGCCTCAGTCCTCTCAGCAGTTTCCAATAATCGTATCTTCACACTTATTCCTATTTCGAACTCCGGCACAATTTCCTTGACTAAAGCTTCGAGAATGGCGCATAATTTATCCGGAGTTTGTAAGAGTGCTGCCCCCATACCGCCGCTTGTACTGAATGGTTTCGGACATCCTGCATTTACATCAATGCCTGCAACGTCTGCGGCCACCATGCGCGCACACTGTACTGCTTTTTCGGGGTCGGATGTGCCGATTTGAAATATGAGTTTTTTGCCTTCGAGTTCTGGATGGAGGCGAAATATGAGACTCTCATTCAGATTTGCATTCTTCTCTTTGTGTCCTTGGGAAGGAAGCCGTGTAAAATCGATTGTGTTAAGGGCGGTGTTCACTTTGCGTGTTGTTCCAATCATGGATCGATCGACCGTCTCGGGACCTGTGAACTCGTCAGTTTATTTGACTAGCTAGGGCAGCCGAGAAGTTTCATACCCCACACCAAGTCTGCCCCATAGTGAAGTGCAAGTAATCGTGAAGGGAGTTCGCCGGATCTCACCATAGGAGCACTGGATGACGATGTTAGTAACTTCTTAATTGCCATCTGCAACACCTCAAACTCACAGTACTACCTTGCCCCTATAGTCTACACCCTTCCTAGGAATAGGAACTTTCTTGGGGATTGAGGTCATGATGAGGGATGTGAGACGTTGCATAACATTGTATTCATAGATTTATTGTGTTAAATCGTGGGAAAGAAAAGCAACATCCATCACAAAATTAGAAAAATAATTCCACTATCAGCTGCCACGTGATAGATAAGAATTGTGTGGGGCAACCAATCACAGCGGCTGTACGGTTACCTCCCATTGCCACCCGCCTTTTTCCCTTACTACGTATATTGTGACTACGATCAATATCATGCGCAAATGTCCAAGTGGATATGGAACAATGATATGACATATTACATAGGTAGGTAAAACATCTCAACATAGATGAACTTAAGTTGGACATTCACTAGGCCGTCACGGTTGATAATATTCTCCCTAAATCCCGATTCAGATAAGCAATATTCGAGTGGATATTAGTTTCCATGATATTTGAAGTATGCATTTCCTTCCTTCTGTCCCATCATAAAAACAAATCAACGTATTATCCATCCCCTCAAAACAGCTGCTTGAGTAAAGCAAAACCCATATGGTATCCGAAATCCATCCGCTAAACGCCTCCCATCACATAGAACCAATGTTGTCTTCATTCCATCCCTTTATCGCTAAAAGAAATCCATGGTATCATTCACCATCGCCAACCTCTCAAAATTCGTCGTAAATGTATTTTGACCTAAGAGTTGTTAGATCAATTATACTTGGTAGTGATGGCAGAGCAGAACGTACTGTTGCTCAACGAAAGCAGTTCAGACCGCAAAGACGCATACGAAAAACAGGTCTTCTAACACCATGCCTATCCGCCACCACATTTGCGCCGAATCTCCTACCTCCAACTCCCTTTGACCAGAAGAAAGGCATCGTGGCGAGTGATGTGGTTGAATATTTTATTGATTGCGCAGGTAGTGGGTGAGGTTGACTCAGGATGTGTGAGGCGAAGATCTTGCTTGTATTCTGATTGTGGGAATATTTCGATTGGGATTTAATAACGAGGTATCATGCATAATATATCCAGATCATTATTCTAGAGTCAAGGCGCAGTGAATGATGTCGATGAGCTTTTCGGTTCCCAAAACCTGTTTGCTGGCTTGGCACAAAATCCGAATGGGGCTTTGCTTTCCCAGCCGCTTTGAGGTCCGGAAATCAACAAAAAAAAAACTTTTGCCCAAAAGTATAAGTTGCCTGTTCTTTCAACACTTTGACATCAAGCCTTCGAAACGGGAATCTTCATTTCCTTGTTTTTCCTCGTAACCTAAGATGTGCAACAAACAGAAAAACCCTGTCATCTATTATTAGCATACTCCTCCAATGACCGACCCTTGATACTGGGACATTGAATAGCCTGTGAACTTGAAGCAATTGCGCAATTAGACGCAGAATCTTGAATATTAGCGGCTAGGAACTGTTGTTCAACCAAGTTGGTGGATTTGTATGGAGTATGGAACAGACCATGATGGAGAGCTCAAAAATCCAATTTGTGCAGCCCCGCTGTCTCTAGTTTTTCTGGGGTCTAAGGATAGAGATTCAGATTCAGGAATGAGTTATCAGCGATTGGCTAAGCATCAACATTTAATGAAGAAATAAAGCTATTTACAGAAAAGCTATCGCTCTCTGGAGCAATATCATTGCGCTTTTGATACCAAGAAGCCAGTGAGAGATTAGCAACCGACCCGAGAACCCACTAATAAGAATTAGGCGCACCATTCGTAACACTTCCATATGGCTCCGCAGGATAATCTCCAAAGCAAGCATACTCATACTGAGCTTCTTTCGTCGATTTACTCTGCACTTTCAAAAAAGTTTCCAGCTCACACCACCCATCCAACCTATCAACTCCACACTCCAAGAAACTAAATCCCAAAGGTATCGTTCTTTGGTTGAGAATGAAGTGTACATACGTAGTTTCCTTTCCATCTATATACGTCCTATCCGCTGCTAATGGTTTTGGTGTCTTAATAACTTCGATGTCTAATCTTGCGCCAAAAGGCTCCAGGTGCGAGACGGTTAGATTATGTGGACCAGGATGATAGGTAGCTGGTAACGCGGTAGCGAATTGCGTGAAACCGAAAGCGGTGAGGATAGACATGATGTTTGTGTCGTGAGAGAAATCAAAGTAAAGGGACTGGTTCAAGGGGAACGTAACGGTGTTGTTGTCCAGGGTGGTGTTGATTTGGGAACCGGAATAACCCAAGGTGTGGTTTTCAAGGCGGGCGACTACTTCTTGGACGTAGCCAATTCCCACAGCGCGTCCAGTAGGAGAGGCAAAGGAACTTCCGCCGGCAAAGTAAAGGTCGTTTGCATATTCGAAGTCAGCCCATTCTTGATAGGTAAATAGATCACAGAAAGCGCTGTAACCATAGGCCACCTACACGATGTTAGACTACGGTTTTTATGTAAAACTAGAAAGCTTGTACTTACAGTCTCATATGGACACATGGTTTGAGCTGCGTAGGTGTCTTTGACAGTCCAATTGAACTCCGGTGCGACCATGGACTGGAAACGAGCGGTGGCATTCTGGAGATATATAGCAGCCCACTGGTTTGAAGCATTTGATCCTCCAGCACTTCTATTATTATTCGAGTTGGGACAATTAAAATAGCCTGCTAGACTGTTGTTGTAGCCCTGCGACTCAATAATCACCTCAATAGTGGCGTTATTTGTCCATTCAAGACCAAAGAAGCCAGCCATGAAATATTCCGCGCTCTACCATCATTTAGCTTTATATCAGAGGATTAACTGAGCGACCACAAACCTTGAGCATCCGATCTTGGGTACTAGTTCTAGCAATGATTTTACTCTGAGGGTTGTACAACTGGGCATACTGATAGTAGTGCAAAATTCCACTGTCATACAACTCTTGTCTTCCACGAGGAACGAGAATTTCATAACCTAATTCGTATTTCCAGTTATTCAAGAACGAGAGAGCTCCAGTGGCATCAAGCTTCCCCGTGTTGTTGGCAATCTTCTCGCCAAAGGCTTGAACATTACTTCCTTGTGTGGGATAACGTGCTCCATGACGTGAAAGCATCTATAAAATGTCAGCATATATGGTATATGTGTATCTTTCAGAGGTCTATCGCCGATGCCGTTTGATAGTACAGAGGGAGCTTGAACAATGGTTCACACCCCTCTAGAATATTTAACCACACCGACTGTCTTTTGATATGGTACAATTGGCTTAATTCCACTAGAAATTTCCTGAGGGCTTATGGAAAAACGTGATATCACATTGAGAATTGGGTGTGCTTTCGAAGATCTGACTCTTTCTTACCTGAAGTTGGGCGATCTTAGCTCCTGGGGGTAATGGATACTCTGCTACACCAAATCCGGATGGATTAGGCGAATAAGGAGAAAGATTTCCCATAAGTTGAAATATACTCTGATTCTGGCCTTGGCCTACGATAGGCTGAGCAGTTTCAAGAGGAGTGTTCGGGACGAAAGTCGCCGCTGGTGCAAACGAGACAGGATTTGTCTGGGCCTAAACCAAACAGCAAATTAATTTTCCATCCATTGTCTCTAAAATGAAGTTTGGTTGATCAATCCTTACTACTTACCAAGAAAGGAGCTCGACCAGTAGCAGTTGGCCCAGCCCAGAGTTCTGGCGTGGTCTGAAAGTACTGTGGAACATCTGTGGTAGAAGTTGAACATGGCTGTGTCTCGGGAAGCAGAGCGGAGGATGTAACTCCTGTAAAGGACAATAAAAGTAACCGATCCAACAACATGATGTATGAAGCGTATAAGAAAGCGCAAATAACAAAAACGAGTGCAATTTTTCGCCAAATCTCGATATGCTGAGATTTGGAGCTTCCTATATATCTATTATATTGCTGCATAGCGGCGTGGGTTATCGGAGCTTCCACGTTCAGCGTTGTGCAGTTCTATTGGCTCATCAATTAAACCTTGTGATCGATTTGTCAATGGAGATTTTCGAAGCAGCTACGGGGGTGTTTGATGCATCAGTGATGTGTGGAAATTAAATCCTGATGTTTGTTGGTAGAATTGTTAGAGTTGGAAGGGGGGTTAACCATTAATGGGACGAAAATGCACGAAAATGCACGGTGACGCTGTCCATCCAAGGTGTAATGCCCATGGTCGTGCAGTACAAACTCAAAAAATGGCAGTGGCTGGGAAGTGAACAAGTCAACAAGACTCAGGTACGGAGTATATACCTAACTCAATCTATGTAAATTTCAAATGCTGCAGCTACATGAGGTAATTACTGGGGGATAGAAAAGTGTTTAGCTTCCACTCATCCATTCCATGCTACTCTGCAACAAAACCACAATCCATCTAAACACACTCTTTTCAAACAAGAACCTTGCCTCGAATTTCACACAAAGGGCTTGAAAATTGCATATTATAAGGTGTTGAAACTTTCAGACTTTATGAGAGATGAGAGAGAAGCCTTGGGTTTATAATTTCAATGTTCAAATCATTTCAATATTCGCATTTGTTCCAATGTACGGAGTATAACATCATCATCTGAATATCGAAATTGACCCGAGTATTTACACTCATTTTAATGCTCAATACTATCCAAATATCCTACATCAATTCGAAAAATCAAAATGCACCATCATCTCAAATCACATAGCCAATTACCATTCTCCTCTGCAATAATATAAATACGGAATCCAGTAGCCAAACTAAATATAACCCCTCATTTGCAACGACCTTTAAACATCGGAAAAATATTATAGAATTAATTTGTTCCAAGTCCCAACAACAATTTAGCAAAACCACGTGTGTACTTCATATCCATGTAACCTTAATAACTCAATATCACAATCCGAACATACTCATCCAATCATACCAACATGGCATTCAAAGGAGTTTCCCAAAAGATGCTCGCGGCGCAAGTCGTTTGAAGTAAGTTTTCTCTATCTCCCTGTAATGCAACATCATTCCCTGTCGGAAGGGATCCCAGGGCTAGAAATAACACCAAAGATACGACCACCCCAACACAAAGAATCGAAACATTAACTTAACCCACCACCTATTACAACAAACCCTACAAATGCCACCAAATTGCCACTCACCGCAGTCCCCTTCACGAACACGATTTGCTAGTAAGCGTAGCCTTCTCCCTTTCACACCGATGGCATGGTGCTGGTGGGCATAATGGGTACACCACTCCCCTGTATAGCCTACCACGAAGGAACCAGCACCGTTGCCACAGGCTTCCAGCATATCAGGCTTTAAACCCAGGACCGCATCCTATGTGATTTAACATATCATCGTTGTGGCGTATGTAGCGATTGTATTGGGCCCCAGCAAGAGCAACAGTTTTGTGCTCATATCAGAGGGTATCTTAGCGTAATTAGAGATGGATCGTTTGCTGAGTATGAGGTTGTGGATGAAAGGGAGTGCAGTTTGTTGTCTGATAATGTGGGCTTTGAATCGGTGGCTCTGCTGGAATCACAGTTTGTATGTTCGCATCTCATTTCCTTATTTGAAAAGTATATGGTACAAAAATAAATGCAATATCAAGGGACGGTCTGGTAAGAGCCTGCATGAAAGCAGGAGAATGGATTGCGATAGTAGGAGCGGGTGGAGGTTTAGGTCACTTAGGAGTGCAGTTCGCTAAAGCGTTTGGCCTTAACATCATTGCTATTGATGCTAGAGACGAAGCCTCATAACTTGCTGAGGATTGTGGCGCTCATGTGTTGGTTGATGAACATCAAAGTAAAGAAAACCTTATAGAAAATGTCCAAAAGGTCACTGGTAGCCAAGGTGCAACAAACTCGATTCTCAACTTTAGCCACCATGAAAGCGCTGCAGCGACAGCCGTCGCGGTCACAAAGAGGCGTAAGTCTGTCTTCCAGTCTAAAAAATGCCTAATAATATTATGGCATTGATGAGGATGAGACTCTTGCTACTCCTCCCGATTTAATTAGAAAAGTTACTGACCCCATGTTGCCAAAATAGATGGAACGATGAACGAAATTGCTTAGCCCGAAAAAGTCAGCGTCCCATTCGAAGATTTCATTTTTCGGGATATAAGAATCAATGGAAATCTTGTTGGTGAGTTGATGTGATCCTTGCCCCCCGCAATCGTCATCTAACAAGGCGTATAGGATCTCGAGGCGAAGCACAAAAATGGCTGGAATTAGTATCAAAGCACAAAATCAAAGTTCAAAGAAACCCATTTAAAGGCCTGAGAGGAATTCCAAAAGCCGTGGAGCTTGCTAACTCGGGCAGAATGAGGGGCAAACCTGTCATCATAATTGACGATAAAGCTATGAAAACGAGAAAAATTCAGTACTGCAGATGATTTGAGCATGGTTGTAATAACCACTCACCATCATATTTCACCCCGAGTGAAGATGCATGATAAATCAGGATAATTCAATGCCTGACGCCTTTTGAGACATTCTTGAGGGGACGATAAAATATATTCCTTGTAGCGCTACCATAGGGTGGGCCAAAACAATCTGAAGTATATAGATAGCACATCTCAGGACTTCTACCATATCCAGTTCTAGTCTAGTAAGAATATCTTCCAAACATGATACGCCAAATGGTACCTGGTATAAAACAATATTTCAACATTCCCCAAAAAACAGTAACAAGTTTCGGTAGATAGAAGATTAATCTGATGGTACCTGACCAAGAGATGATATACAAAAAAGTAAGAATAGAACAAACAAGAAGATTACGCCCTCCACCGCCTTCCGTAAACCAGTCTTGCCTGGCAAGCTTTACTTCATGGCGCGTTTTCCACGTCGATCACTAGAACTAGCAGACCTGCCGGACCGCTTTCCTAATGCTGAACGAGCCGAGGAGCCTCGTCTAGTACGTGACAAAGACCTAGGCCCTCTGAGAGACGACGGACCGGTAACGGCATAAGAGGAAGAACTCGACCCAACACTGTAGGAAGGATTGAGGTTGGTAGAAAGGGAATCTGTAGCTGGCATGGATGACGAAACAGACACTAAAGGAAGTCCATAATTTGCTCTAAGCTTTGATACCAACTGGTCTAGCCTGTTCACATATAGTCGCCTTGGGGAAACAAAACCGACACTGCTAAAATCGGCGCGAAGACGATCCAAGCGATCGATAAAATCATCGGCGGCAACGACATTCCCAGGCAAGGTTTCTAGGACGTCAAGAATGAAATCGCTTCTACCTGGAATATTCTCGGATTGTGGACCAAGTAAATTCAGGTAAAGATTTCGATTGGTCAATTGCTCTCCATGGGGTCTGTTGCGTCGAAAAGAATGATTCGCGTATACATCGACATTGCGCGAACGAACAGCCTCCAGCATTCGAATCAGGGTTGCAGCTGCTTGCAATTGATTATGTATACTCATACCGACTCGCCATCTCAAATTATCACTCATTGAATCACTAATTCGAATGAGACTTTGGGCGCACCATGGTACGTTGTGTTCAAACGCAGCGTTGTCGGATGGGGTCATCGCGTTCCAGTTTGAAAGGCTGCCAGAAGCTGAATATTCATCCAACTGTCGGAGTGATTCGTTGAACTTGTCCTCCATCTTGTGTAGATATATGATATCACGGCGTTCTCTGGGGATGTGATGTTCGAATCGATGAAAAATAACATCATCTTGGGTCAGCAATCTGGACAAAGTCGCTTCAAGGTTGTAAGGCACAAGGACTTCGTTGCTATGTACAGCAAAGTCAAAGATATCTCGGTACTCATCCGCCACGGCTTGTGGGTGAAAAAATGATAACATATCTCTGACGTCATCTTCTCTTTCGCAGGATGTCGTACTTGTCCTCATTCTTTCATTCTTAAGTGTCCATTGTGGTGCGGGGAAAAGGTATGGTTCGTCTGAGTAATTCCACCCAAGTTCGTTGCATACATTGGACATACCACGTTCGTCAAGGCGTTCATAACAATCATCATCGGCTGCTATGCCCATTGCAGACTTAAGTCTGGCTATGTGGAAGCAAGGCTCCATTCCGCACGAACACTTCTCCTCTCCTCCATGCCTTAATGAGCCAATTCGAATACTGCGGGTTTCGACCTCTGCGACACCAACCTGGAAAGCGAAGTATGGACTTAATTGCTCACTCGATTGCCTCCTTGATCGGACTAGTCTGCAATGATCGACAGCAAGCACTGTGTGTAGTGGCTCATCGTCCGATTCCTCATCTTCTGAGAATACGTCAAATTCTTGGGATCCTATCCCCCCGCCCTCTCCATATTGTTCCTCGTCCCCATGGTCGTCAACGGAGTATGTCGAATGCTTGCTATCGTTATCTGAATCTTCATCACCAGTAGAGGCCTGCCCACTCAAGGATTGATGCGGGTAGACCTGACCACTACGTGTTGCATACATGGTCTTGCCGATGTAAAGGTCGCGAAAGTTCGGGATTGGAGACGACATAAAGGTAAAAACGCGGAGGACGTGAAGGCACAAATCCCATGATGATGCTGATGATGGTGCGACTTATATATCTTGCGAAGTTGTGAATTCCTCTTCCTTCTGCCTGTAAAGTTCTTCGTCATTTTGTTAGTATGCAGAGGATTAGAAGCAATGGATGCTCAGCCCTTGGAATCATTAGTAGGTCACCAATGTGGTCGCATGGGCCGTTTTGTAGGTCGGCTGGGTGGGAGAACAAGGCATTCATATGAACAAGATGTACGATGTGGACTTGTTGGCACTTTATGACTTTGCCAGTATAGTAATAGTATGCGATGCACCTAGTTATAATTAAGTAGGTGTGGAAAGTCAAGCCACAATAAGTCGCTTGCGGCGTTAAACTTTGGTTGGATGACAATTCGATGGCATTGGCTTAATTGGCTGAAAAAGATGGGATGAAGGAGAACTTAAAAAGCACGGAGCAATTTGGTGGAGAGAAGAGAGAAGCAACACAAGAACAGATACCATACGATTATCAGACCAATAATAAGTATAATAGGTCGTAAGTGGACTTGATATTGAGCTGATTGAAACATTTAACCAATAAAATTGAGTGCTTCGTACCAGAATCAATAACTCGGTGGTAAGGCTCACTCCTTCAATCCTCAATTCCCTCAATTCATCCAATTCCCCCTTCATTATGAATTCACCAACACGTTTTTTGCCATCGTTATGCCAATTACAAACAAGACTCAATATCACAAAAGGGATGGCAATTTGAGCAAACTGGAAATAACTCAACGTTCATTACGGATCGCCCCGGGGTCTACCTACTATAAAACTGTAGTAGGAGGGATTGAGGATGCGGGATTGTGGTCTTTAGTGGATGGACACTGGGTACTCATCTCAACTCACTCGTCAATGGTCAACATTACGACGAGGGAAATGAATAGTATGTCATTTAAGAAACTTTCGGAATTGGTGCATTGCAGTAGTGTGTTAGGCCATTCTCTTCATCCACCGTATCCTTTCCCAATCGAAGTTAGAAAGTTTCAACCTAAAAAAGAAACAAACCCTATTCATGCATATTCTGGCCCTCTTCCGCATCATTTCAATGTCAAGTGACAAAATGAAGGTGGTAAGGATGTTATTACAATTCGTGGCGCAGCGCGGCAAGTGGGTCACAATCATCACCCATTTCTTCGCACGAGAAGTAGATCTAAAACAGGCATGTCAAGCCTCGATCCATCGAGTATCCAAGAAATTCTAGAGCTTTTTCGGTTATGATACGGCACTGATGCAACCTGTAAGATTTTGGTCGGTACCAAACTGCCGGTACCAAATCATTCAGCTTATGATATTTTCACCAATCACACCATGGCATCTCAAGGCGTCGACGGCCATATCAACTTTGCAGACTGGATTGGGTATCAACGTGTAGGCTCATTGTTATTGTAAGAACTCTATCCACTAACATTGGAGCAAAGTTACTCCTCGGTGTGACAAATGCAAGGAAATCGTTTCATATTTTCATCATCATATCCTCATTCATATCTCAGCTCTGGTCAATAGTGCTTGAAGAAATCCTCAAAAGTTGTCCCTGCATGATATCTTATGTGTGGCAAATACAAGCCGTCTCTTCTTTCACTACGACAAATCAAGTACGACTCTTCCTTGCATCCTGCCCTCCGACATCTCCTTGAATACTTCCGTCAAGTTCTCCATCTTCTCCATTCGGATACGAGTCTTGATGATACCCCTGGCGGCCATCTCGAGTACTTCCAATGCTTCACGTTGGCTACCAACTGCCGAACCCTTGATCTTCCATTCTTGGGAGGCCTGTTAACGTTAGTTAATATTACTGATGTGATAAGGAATAACTTCACCATAGCTGCAGGGAATGAGTTGGCAATAGGTTGGGAATCGCCTTCCGGCATTCCAACGCAGACCAACGTTCCTCCAAATCTCAAGAAACTAAGCGCCTGAGCATAAGCGCGATTAGAAGCAGTGCATACGATGACAGCAGACGCTCCAAGTCCACCTGTGACTCTCTTGACCTCCTCTGCAATCGCTTTGTCGTCAAACTTGGTGACATCAATGAAGACTTCTGCTCCGCAATCTTTCACCAATTCTTCCTTGCTTCCATGATCAACTCCAATGATTCTCATTGCCATACCACGACTTCCGATTTGACAAGCCAAATGACCCTAGATATGGTTAGCATGCAGCCCGATTTAAGGTTCTGTGGAGGAAATTACAAGACCACCACCCGCACCAGCTGTTGTATGTTAGTTTGCAGACTTCATAAAACTCGGAGATGACCGTACCGATAACAACCCATTGTCCGCTTTTTGCATCACTCTTTCTCAAGGCTGAATATCTAAACTCAAAAAGTTCTGTGAGCTTCGCCTACTTGAGGGGTGGCCGGCCCCTAAAGAGGCCTGGCCGCCTAAGCGACCAAATTGAGGCTGTGAAAACTCACGTCGTGACACCAGCACATAGTAGAGGAGCAGCGTCCTTAGAATCTAGAGCATCTGGAATTGGCGTAACGTAGTTCGCTGGCGCGAGCGCGTATTGTTGAAAAGTTCCTGGGTCTATTTCCTTGAATTAGAGATGCCCGCCCACATAGAGAGCCTTGATTCACGAACAATAATAGCCAGAGATTTTTTGATTCTACGAGACGAAAACTTTAGTTTTGAATCATAAGGCGAAATCAGAATTTGGGTTAACTTACGAAGCAAACACCATCTTTACCCTCAAGGCAAGGAAGACAAGCACCACAAGCATAGGCGATCCACTTTGAAGATTCTCAACTCAACATGACCCCTTAGGCTTTTGAGGTGAACTCACCTTAATTCCAACACGATCACCAAGCTTTATGCGACCATTCTCCGTACCTGGGCCTAATTTTTGGACGATTCCCACTCCTTCATGACCGCCCACTTGTCCAGCTTGCGTCGGATAAGGAACTTTGATGGCATTAGAAGTTCATCTTGGGTGTGGATGAGGTCACAAACTTACGGCCGCGCCAACTATTCTGACAGACTCCCATATCACTGTGGCAAACACCACTATGGGTACTATATACGACAACATAATCAGCGAGATCACGTCAACAAAAGGGGGGCATAATGCGAGCTCACAGTCGAACTAGCACATCGCCAGGTCCTGGTTCAGGGGTATCTAGTTGCTCGACCTTTGTGGAAATAGTTCCCGGCTTATCGTAAACGACAGCTTTATATTGTTTTGGGATATCAAAGGATTGAGTTGCTGCTGCAGCCATATTTGCGATTTGTTCTTGGCGAGACTGAGCACGAATTTATCTTCCTCAAATGTTTATTCCGCGAAGAAATTTTGGGAAAGAATAGGGTATGTATGTATAGGTAGAGGTAGAGGTATCGATATTGGAAAATGGTAATTGTTAGAGATTCTAATCACTTTAAGTAAAGGTTGGAAGAGCGGGGTTACACCAACTGCCACCACACCTCTAACTACGAGGGGTGGACAGCCGACAGGAGACCGAGGTTTAGTATAGTATACTTCCTTGAACATGGTAAAGACTATTTGTACGATGGTCAATGGTACCAATACATATTGGGTTACTCTTTCTGAGCGGGGTTAGTTCTTGAGATGCGGGGCTAGTAGCAAACTCGGGGTAGAGCCACTCGAGCCACTCGAGCCACTCAAGGCTCTGGAACTTCCACCGAGAATCAAAGATATAATTTGTAATTTGTTTACAATTGGTTCTTGTATCAGGATATTGATGCCACGACACAATAAATCATTCTTGATGCTTTTTGCGTACAAATTATTCATTAAAAAATCATGCATGATAATTCCACTATGGTAGTTCGTATCTCCGAGGTCCATAAGTATCGGTAGTCTTGTGACTCTGTATGACGTCGGTTATATGATTTTTAATATCTCCAAGAAAGTCTAATCGGCTGTTTTCTAAATTTGTTGTATAATGCCAGGTTTTTAGGTTTTTTTCAACTTTCTTTTTAATATTAATCTATGAATTTTAAACTAAATTGTATCACGGGGGCGGATGACTTTATTAATAAGATGTAGCTCGAAGATTTACGTTTCTAGAAACGGAGAAACGGAGAATAGTTTTAAATACAGTGTGCGGGGCTAGCTCCCTCCTAACCAGGGGCCGGCTTGCCGGCCCTGTGACAAATTGAATAAAAATTATATAGAATTAAAACCTTAGTATTTCTCTTCAAAATAATATATATTTTTTAATTTTTTAATTTTTATTATTTATTGAAAAATATAAAAATTTATAAAATGAAAACAATATCAGAATTCGTTTTTATTTCGAATTATTATTTTTATTATTTGATAATTTAATATTTAATCAAAGTCACCCCACATAATGAAATATCAAAATGTTAAATTTACATAAATTTTATTATATTATTTCAAATATAGAATGATTAGTATTAATTTGAAAAAAATTTATTTAACAAATATTTTTTTTAAAAAATCTTATTAGAAATTTTTAAAATTTATAAATTTAAAAAAAATACATAATATAGAATATACAATTTCAATTTCAAAAAATAAAATTTAAAAAATATCTAAAAATAAATTTTTATTATATTAATAAAGTTATTATTATTATATTATAACAAATAAAAATAATAAGATTTATATTTTTAATTTATATTTAGATTATTCTTTATATTTTCTATTGATTAAATTTTTTAAATTATTTTTAATTATTTTATTAATAATAATAAATATATTATTTAAAAAACGATCGATTAAATACTCTGAGAGAATCTTATTTAAATATTCAATCAAAATATAAAAGACTCCGAGGTGAATTATATATAAATATTATAGAAATTAAAAGAGCAAGTAATACAAGATATTTTTATTTACTACTACCATCACTACTTTTATCTTTTGATATTGTTTTAAGGAATTTGAATAGATATTAAATTGTTCTCTTCAAAATTTCAAACTTCGAAGATTTTGATCGAATTATAAAGCTTTTGATAATAATTCAATAATTTTATAATTCTAGTTTTTAAAACTTATATAATCTTTCTTTAATAAATTTAAAATAACTTTAGAATAGATTTTGAAATAAAACATTAATAATTTTGAATGATTTTGAATAATTTCTACTAGAAAATTGAAAATTTATACTACCTTACTTGTTTGGTTTTTACTATATAAATTTTGAATCAGTGTAATGGTATTATACTATTAATCCAAACCCGGTCATTTTTTGATGTGTTTTACAACACTTCCCCCATCAACCTCTATGTCTGTGCCCCAAATGCCAAGTTATCGTGCCCGTCCGTGGGTGCCAAGCTACGAGCAAAACCCCATATGACGAATCTTCGATATACATCTTACATCTTCGTATCTTTCATGTACAACATATTTCCACATGCATTTGAAATCAACAAAAACCCTCATTTTGAGATTATTGAGTGGATTTTGTTATGTTCTTGTGGTGTTAATTCCCCGAACCATAATTAAAGTCCCCGATATACGAGTAACAGCAATGCAGAATCGTCCTATGACGTAGGTACTGTATACCTAGTACATAGCTAAAAACATCAACTTGCCATATCAGTTACTTCTACCAGTTTGATACGAAATACGTCAGGTAAATATGGTATTACTTGTCAGGACTCTCCGCAAATTTCACCGAAGAAAACTGGTATAGATTATAAATTTAATTGTAGGAAGTATATCGATGTTCATTTTCTCATTTTTTCATTCTCGGTTTGTACATTATCGTCGTGGTGTTTAAGTATTATTTTTCATTTCTCTCCTCTAATCAATCAATCACTACATTCAAAATGTCCTCAAATATGCAAAAACAGCATCCCCAATCCGTTCACGGAGAAAGTCACGAAAGAAAATATGGTGCTTTCCAAAATGAAATCTACAAAGGTGTGATACCCTATACAATGCCTCGTTCATTCTCAAGAGAAGACCAAGCAGCTAACCTAATACCAATACTTCAGATGGCATGTTTGCCAATACCACCCCAACCGTGACTACCGACCCCAACAAACTCGAAGAACAAGCACGCTCCAAGCTCGCATCCACATCATACAACTATGTAGCAGGAGGAGCAGGTGAAAGAGCCACAATGGATGCCAACAGACTCGCATTCAGACAATGGAAGATGGTCCCACGAATGTTACAGCCAACCACGAAGAGGGATCTCCGCGTCAATCTCTTTGGTCAGGAATATGACAGTCCTATCCTGATGGCTCCAGTTGGCGTTCAGAAGATCTTCCATGAAGATAAGGAAACAGGACTCTCGAAAGTTTGTGCTGAGATTGGTGTACCTTATATCCTCAGTACCGCTTCTTCATCATCAAGTAAAAAGCTAAATCTTTGTTCCCAATCATGAAACACAATTACTAACCCGTCTTTCCCAGTCGAAGAAGTAGCTGAATCCAACGGCCCCGATGGCCACCGCTGGTACCAACTCTACTGGCCACAAGACGACGAAATCACCATCTCTCTCCTTAAACGCGCCAAAGATTCCGGCTACAAAGTCCTAGTCGTAACCCTCGATACGTGGGCTCTAGCCTGGAGACCCGCCGATCTCGACGGAGGATACGTCCCATTCATAAAAGGCGTGGGCAACAAAACCGGTTTCACAGACCCGGTTTTCCGTCGCAAATTCAACGAGAAATACAACGCTACACCGGAAGAAAAGGTGTTCGAGGCTTCCCAAGAATGGATCGGAGATATCTTTTCCGGTGCTGCGCATACTTGGGATCAAATCCAGCTCTTGAGGGATAATTGGGATGGACCCATTGTACTCAAAGGCATCCAACACCCAGACGATGCATTAGAAGCCGTCAAGGCCGGCGTTGACGGTATCATCGTCAGTAACCACGGCGGACGTCAACTCGACGGCGCCGTCGGCTCACTAGAAATGTTACCCGAGATTGTGGAGGCCGTGGGTGACAAACTGACAATTCTTTTCGATAGTGGTATCCGCACTGGTGTAGATGTTATTAAAGCACTCAGTCTCGGTGCCAAGGCTGTGTTGATAGGAAGACCTGCTATCTATGGATTGGCAGTAGGGGGGAAACAGGGAGCCAAACAGGTCTTGCAGGGGATATTGGCGGATGTGGATCAGAGTATGGGATTGGCGGGTATTCAGGATATTAAGGGATGTAATCGTTCGATGATTAGGAGGGTGCAGTATGGAGGGGACGTTATTGCGAATAATTAATTACTGGGTGTAGAAGGATTGATGGAATGGGGAAACTAGAGTAAGAAATGATAGATGATAGATAATGGACAATAGACGTTAGTGTTATAGTGAAATTTATTCGATCTCAATAAATCTTAAGGTAGTCTGTCCGGTGATTTTTAGTAATAACTTAAGAGATTTATTAAATAACTTGAGAGATTCAAATAACTCTAGATATTCAAATGATTTGAAAATTTGAACTGATTGAAAGATCTAGATGATCTAAGAGATTAAAATGATTTAAATAACTTGAGAAATCCGAAAGATTTAAAAGATCCACACAATCCAAGAGATCTATAATCCAAACTCCCCAAATATCAAAAAACAACATCTCTAAACACAAAAAGAAGTTCGTTCAAAATCTCCAGACAGTCAGATTGTAAAACCCAACACACTCCCCAAACCAACCAAGTACCTATCATCCCCCCCTGCATACCTACTCCCCTCGCAGCAGCACCAGCAAACCTCTCCTTCACACCCATACCCATATTCATATCCACCCCAGCCACCATCTACACACCAACCATAAAATTCCCCTGCGCCAGAAGGCGAGTTGAAGCACTACTGGTAGTGGCAGTAAAATCAGGTTATCGATATCCTCACTATTCCCAATAATAGCGCTACTATATCCCAGCACATCATCCACCAAAACCGATGTTGAATTTTGCAGCGTTAAAATACTACTACTGCTAATAGTAGAGAGATCTTCCTTGTGCATATGCATATCCATATGCATATCCATGACATCAAAAGGCATCACCGAGAACGACACTACTGCGGTCCCTCCACCTAGACTTGAAACCATGGCTATGGATTCCAATTCCGATTCAGGGTGCGCATTAGTTCCCGCATCGATATCTTCTTCGTTCTTCGTCTGCATTAATGTCCACACCGAAGTATCATCTGATGCCGAGTCTGAGTCTGAGTCTGAGTCTGCATTTCCATCTGCGTCCGATGCGAGCGGACCCGAGTTCGCTGCATTTATGAGCATGGATGGGGGGATTGGAATGGGTGATTGAATCATCTGGGTTTGATTTAGGGTCGATATCAGGCCATTTATCGTGTGGTTTCATGTTGGTGTTGGTGTTGGTGTTGGGTTAGGATTGGGATTGGGATTGTGATTGTGGTTGTGAAGCCGATGATGAAGGTAAATGCGGATGTTTGGCCATGGTGGACACTTGAGTTTTCGGAATCGGGGTCGGATGCAAGATTAATAGGTGTGGTGATGCCGAGACGGAGCATGTAAGTTTGTTTATTTTCATTCTGGTTGTGTTAGTTTTAATCATGGTGGTTGGTGGTTGGGGAAATATTGATGTTATGTTGATATCGCAGATATGATATGACGTACCTCACGACAGCAATATCCCGCAATTGGCGCACATACATCCCCTATACCACAATATCCATAATCCTGCAGTCAACATGACTATTCAAACCATAAATTCTATTAGTATACACCCAATCACACGTTTCCCCTTCAATCTCTCTACACTCCACACCTGCCCCATGGAGCACATCAACATCAAACCATTACAGGTAATCAAAAGAGAACGCTCTTGGAAAAGAAAATAATACATCATACTCCCCTGCACAGTATCTCAATATGCAGAACTATTGCCAACAATTGGAAAAGGCACTCGGGGTTGTAAACGGAAAGTACGGGGAAAATAAAGTGACACCACGTTCCGTATCTGGTATGATCCGATATGTACGAGTACACGAAAGAAAGGAAACTCACCTCCCCCAATCGTAGGATCATAACAATATTTACTATCGTTTCCACCACATGAGATTGAACCCTCTCCATACGTTTGTTCACAAGTAAGAAAATCTCTCTTGTTAGGATGTACAAGTTTTGTTATATGCAGAGCGTGTATTTCTGTAGAGTGGGACGTGAAATGTGATTTCGCGTTTGTGCAATAGGTGATGTAGAGAAGGAGAGTCGGAAAGATAATAGCATTTGGTGATTTCATTTGAATAGTGGTGTCCTGGTGATTGAATATAGAGATGAAGAGGGCAGATAGACATATTGGATCGAGATAAAGAATGAAAGTGTTTATATGACGAGAGTTGGGTAATCGACATGTCTGTACGCATGATTTGAGAAAGATAGGCAATGTAATGAATTCTTCTGAACTATTGAAAAAGCCTCCCTTCATAACGCTGATTGTGACCACATACACTTTGAGGTCGAGAGAACGAGGAAAGGGATACCATAGAATCCGTGGTAATCCTACCCCCTCACCTGAATGACAAAACTGATACTTACACACAAAGATATCAGTCACCATCACAAGTATTTGCTGCCTTGATATAGACGGAGAAAAGGAGGTTCTAGGTGTCAAACTCACGTGTTACTATTTCTATTACTTTTCATTCATACCTTTCAGTCGTACGACAAAAGCTTGCATGACCATGCCAAAGCCTCTCAGTCCAGCCCCTGATTAGCCATTGATGCAACATCATCCCCCCACGTCGTTCAATTTCGCTAGCAACCCCAAGGCCATCTTGAATGGCAAGTTCAGCACCGGTGGTCTCGAGTATGGCCATGTGAAACACAGCATCACCTAACTTGAATATCCTTTCGTCGCCGGTCCACAGATTTATTAGCTTCGGCTGGTTTGCCCTTGTATATCTCAGCAGCCAATGCACGATTTTTCCTTCCTTCATCCTTTCTGGATTGAAGACCTCATCATAAGGTCCAGGTAGGTTATGCTCTTGCCGGAAGATTTTGACTTCGTCGAGGAACTTTCCGATCAAGACGGGGGACGATGCTTCATCATTAGATCGTGTCGGTACCCAGAGTTCATCGGGCGAGTCTATTGGACTATCCAAATAAGGCCTTGAATATACGTAAGATAACCTCACTTCACCAGTGTGCGGATGGACGTCGTTGATTAGAAGCTCCAATATAGTTTTATCGAATTTCTCTCGGATTTGCGCTGTGTTCTCGGGAAACCAATCTCGAAACTTCTGATCCCATAAAGACTTCGACAACGCTACATTGCCTCGGAATACCACAACGGGACGGATGTTTTTGTAATCTTCTGCGTATTTTACCGGAGAATGAGCACCCATACCATCGAATGTAATATTCCCTTCCAATTTATCGACATGCGAGGGAAAAATCAGACGCGGTAACCCACTTGTTTCAACCTTAATCTCACATTCCCATTCGATCTCTTTCTCAAAGCCTCGCCTCAAAAGATATTCTAGTTTTCCCCTGTGGATTCTCACTTTGACTTTGTTTCGGATGTTAGACGGAAAGGGTGTGGTAAATGGCACTAGAAGGGTGCGTCGAAAATCATCTTCGCTCATGCAGAGCAGTCTCCTAAGCGCTCTGATAATTTCCGCTGGCAGCAAAAGACTATAATCATGCCGATCCCAAGCTCCTCGAGGCCGGCGGTCCCGCGTATAAATTTTGAAGGGGATATTCTTTTTGCGAAGACTGCACGCAAGCGTTAAAGCTGATAGACCACTTCCGAGTATTCTGATAGGTGCCGATGGCGGTTTTCTAGGAATATTATCAGGGGTGGGTGAGAAGCGTTTGAAGGTGCCCTCGCCTGCCATACGTTTGATGTGGTCGCCGGCAAGTAGTGCGTCTCTGACGGACGGTAGGGCCATGGCACTTTTGCAATATCAATGTCTAGTTCTTAGTCAACCTTTCTCCTTACGTTCAGGCACCCAATAGTCGACGTTTTCATTAAAATAAGAGATATCTAATGAACTGTGAGTTTTTTGTATGCTGGATGTTATGAAATGCTACTTTGATGGATGATGAATAGTGGAAGAAGATGGGATTAGGAAAGCATACGTCAAGTCGGGGAGAAGTATCAATATCAAGCCACCCGTACTTTCCTCGCTGTAATCGATATTGACGAGAAAGAACAACCTACAGTCATATACGCCATGTCAGCGAATTGCAAAGTTTGGCTTCGACAGAGATTGAGAAGGAGCATTCCATGTGCCAAACCATTTCAAAATTGAACCTTGGACATCAAATAGCTTTCTAAAAGTGTGGACTTCAGTCCGAATTGTGACGGCAACTAAGCCGTGGATCCTCGGATGTATTCCAATGTTCTGGACTAGATTAATGTTAAAAATCCTTATTGTTCTAAAGGAGACAATGGCATGAGTAGATTTGATATACTAAATGAATGCGAAATATTAGATCTGCCTGATTGTTGAACTGCAGTCCAGCATTCTTGACGGTACTGCAACTCCAAATAGCTATTGTGAAGCCAGTTCATAGATTAAATTCCATCTCTGAAGATGATCCTCAGCCAGAATATCGCGATTAACAAGTTTAATGTTTGAACATCGTTCAAGTATCTATTTTATCAGTTGCGCAACTTTGCGTTGTAGATTACCCCGATGAACATATCACAGGGTAACTAATCATGAAGGAAGGAAGGAGCTGAGCCAGAAAGCCATTCCCAGACTAGCGCCTTCCTTCCTGATTTGTAATGCTGCTTCACAATCATCACTAGATAGTGTGTGTAAGACAAGGTCCAATAGAGAAAGATCTACCATTCAAGTAATTTTGTACGTTCTACGAAAGGCTACTCCATAGCCTGGTATCTTGTATCTTAGGACGCGTGAGCCTACACCGTACAATGCATATGTTCCATATCTCGTGGATAGTCCCATCAAACCCAATAACTCCAGTGCCAACGCCACGAAAATGCTTACGCTTAAAGTCCCGATATCAAAAGACATAAATATGAACAGTAGAATAATTTGTAACATGCATGAGAGAGGAGGATTGTACTCTACTCTTTCACCATGCTATACCCCTCCAATCGAAGTTTCCATCAACATTGACAAAACCTCCTTGGTCAATTGCCTTTTCCCACCCCATCATCACGGCGAGGAGTCTGCAGCCCGTGGCACTCACTGTGCAAACAATCTTGTCACTTGATTTTCCCAACACGGCCAAATCCATCAAATAAGCTCTTCCAACCAATTCCCTCAACCTCAAAGCTTCTGTAGTTGGAGCTAATGCTGTGTCCGGAGTCTCAACTGCAGTTTTGGGAGTTCCAGAAGGTTTACCCAAACTCCAGAACATGCCAGCGTAAAATCCACCTTCCCAACCCACTGTGTCATCGACAAACTTTCTTGGGCCTGGAGTGTTGGGTTGAGGTGCAGCTGCTTCAAGAGCATTCTTGGATGCTAATCGAATTTGCTCCTGTGCTCTAGATACGTCCTTGAATTCATCTGAATCATAAACGTCTGGATCGTCGGAGGCAATAACAAATGCACTAGCCATCTGAGCCAAAGCGTCATGGCCTCCATTCGGAAGCGAGTGGTTGTATCTCCTGTCCAGTAGCATGCGTGCTGTGTCGCTATATACTGTTAATGGAATATAGCTATCCTTGTACTGAAATTCGAATGGCCTTCTATCTCCGCGGCGAACATGTATACCGATGACGATTCCACTTTCTTGATCGACTGGATCAAGTGTCGTTTTTGCCCTGAATTCTGCGGCCCTTCTATCGACATATTCATTATCTCCGTCGGATAGGTGGAAAAGCGCTGTGTACCCGAGTCGGGCCATTTCAAAAATTGGCTTTTGTCGGTAGACTTCCATCTTTCGCGCGTCCTCAAAATAATCATTGAAAGATCCTCCGAAGGTATGAGTAACGGTCGCAGCTGAGACCACTAGATGGCGAGCATGATGCGGGCATGGAAGCATTTCGTGTCGTGGTGGGGGTCTGCACTTGGGAGCTGGTGGTGGCTGGAAGAAGGTGGTGTATTTGCCGTATGCCCTTGGTATCATCAGTAAACAGTAAATCAAGGAGGTGAGTTTCTCAAAGCCTACCATCTTGAGTCATCTACGAAGAAATGTCTTCCTTCCTTTTGAGCCAAACCAAACGCAGTCCATAACATCATCAAGGTTTTACCAAGCCCCGCATCCGACGTTTCCAGCACAAAAGTCAGAGTCTTGTCACAGATATCTGAATCAATCAAGCCGTCATTTTTTTCGCCCACCAAGGAACCATCCTTTTCCTTCAATACACTATTCTTCGTCTTGATTCCAGGTAAAAGTCCATGTGCCTCCGCCTCAGCAACGTCCATGAAATTTTGGTCCACGTGGTAGTAGTCGTAGTGAGCAGTGTGCTCTCGATGCACGTGGCTATGAAGGTCTGCAACTGTGGCAGCGACTTCCATATTTTGAGAGCAAATATCGGCATATTGTGTGGGAGTGAGAGGAAATTCGTGATTGGGTGGTATGGAAACCGTCCACTTCGATCGTCCGCGTTTGTCTGTTACGATAACTGGCGTTGGAAAGTCCGGTAATTCTGATTCTCCAACCATCTCATACTGATTCCCAGAATCTGTTGCCCACCCTACCGCCGCCATTGGTCTTTCTAGCCATGCTGAGGTTGAACAAAAATAAAGTATCACTCCTATGCCACAAAACCACAAAAATCCTCTCAACCATTTTCGAGAAGTCCGTGATGGCAATGGTTTACCGTGTCTAGGGACCAAAGCCGGAAGACTAGGTGAAGGCGGTGGTGATTTGATGAGATGGTTGAAGCTAAATCGAGAAGAAGTAGATGATAATGGTCCTCGGTCGTTTGGATCATACCCTGATTTACGCAAACTGAGCCGAGGAGAAGTTCGTGACGAGAGAAGCATATCTGAGTATGTATATGTCCTTTTCAAATCAAGGGGAGGAGGAACCATATGGTAAAATGACTGGCGCAGCCAGAAAGAAATGGATCAAATGCAGCTGCTTAAAAAAGGAGCGTGGTAGTACTACGACAAGAGCTCTCAAATGCGCCTGCACTTGGAAAGTAAAGGTTGAGTAGGTGACATGAAGAAATTCACTAAGACTCCCAACTTCCGAGGTAAGCAAATGAAGTGACTAATAAGGAGACAAGTAAAAGGAGTGAAAGGCCTCTAAAGGTAAAACCTTCAACGGATATGGACCGAAACAAGAAAGTTTGTGGTCCAAAATCGGAAGATTTAATATATTTGGGATATGGCAAAGATATAGTACTTTTTAAGGGTATGGATAATGTTTCTTGGCAACAGTTAAAAGGTGGAGTAAAGATGCGGGAAGCGCGTAAAGACGAAACGAAGAACAATGCCGGGTATATGTAGAAGCGTGGTTCCGACCATGTTACGAGATTTCTGCTCTCTGATACTTACTGTAACCATATGTAGATGGAGTTGGGAGACGTTGGTTGGTGACGTCGAATGTGGGATCTTTTCGTATCGTTTTTGAATCATATGAGGTCAAAAGGCACGATCTACATTTAAGACCAGGGATTAGAAATATAAGATCATTTACCCGATGAAAAAGAAGATGAAATTGAAATGAAGAATGGAAATGATCAACATACCTCTACGGTCCGTGGAGAGAAGAGAAGAAAAGAAAAGAAAAGAAGGATACAGAGATCTGATACAGTGATACCTTACCGGAAAAGAAGGAGGTAAACTTGAGACAGAAATTGTGATACATTTTTCTTTCGGTTGCATGCCAAGTAAGGTCCCCGGTATGTGATTCTCAATTTTCTATAAGACTTTGAATGATTATTGGTTGAAGTTGGATGAAAATGGATCATGGAGCAAATAAGGGACTCAACTTTCATACCTATCACCAACAAACAAAAAAAGGGTACCGACTTGTGAATTCTCACCTAACCTTCATCTCTCGATTGATTGGTGGAACCGGATATGCGCATAATATAAATGTCATATGTCTTAACTTTTCGCCTTTTTCCCTCTTCCTCAGATCATCCATCCACACATCATAAAGGAGCGCAACTCGATGAAATGCATTGCCTTTACCCCTGAATATCTGAAACGTGCTAATAAAAAAATGTCCGACTTTCAAACCAGCCAATGAAACATCAGAACACAGACATCGTCATTATCCCAAACCGAAGCCAAACGAAAAGGTAAATTCGACGAGGGGCATCTTACAAACCCTCACTCACAGCCTCGCAGGTGATTTGTCGAAGAAATCTTTCCTATAATCTTAATAAGATAATAAGAATGGGATGGGGATATACGTCCGTGAACTAAAGGTCTGTAAAGCTTTAGGTTACCCGTGGAGAAACCGGTTTGAAACATTTTCCCCTCTATCAAGGACTTGACGATAAGATCTCCAGTGATCAAGTTTCGAGTTAAGTTCAGCACGCAAGTTTTGAACAACCATCACAAACACAGGAAACGCCACCATCTGCAACCACTTATCTACTATACATCGTGTTTAATATATATCCCCATACCCAAGAAATGTAAGTCTTACCCGGTAAGTATGGTCAAAAACTCGGTGCATCCATATCTCATGCATAGATATGTATGCGTAAAGCCTAGGTAGGTAACCATTTCTCCGTCTGAAAAGGCGATTTGCCATACTCAGATGTACTGTAACCAGTGGCGGAATTCCCGCCGTCTTACGAATCTTATTTAACCCAAATACTCGCCGACCCCAATCACAATCTTCCTTCCACTTCTCAGGCTTCCTTTGCGGCATGTCCGCCTAGTAGCCCGAATGAAAAGAGCCTCGAACGACCGTCACAGGAAGGATCGTCAACATCCTTTGGTTATAGGATTCGGTTTATATTCCTTCGTCATCTAATTTCATTCCTATAGCTAAGAAACCTTACCAAACATGCTGGAAACGGAACATCTTAAAAATAGATTCATGAATGATTAGCCCAACACTTAGCAAAATGAACACAACTGATATACGAAATGGATTTCACTTTCTTGGAAAGCATTTCTTTCCAAGACCCGGCGTATTGCAGGAGATGATCACCACCATGAGTGCTGTGCCAAGATCGCTCCCGAGAAAGGAGCTTGATGAAAAAATAACACCATTTTTCTTTTGCCCTTCGTCTGTTTGACACAGTCTACAGAGAGTTCTTATTCAAAGATAGATTGAGAAATGAGTATGTTTTCATTCAGATTGGACCATGGAAAGAATATAATATTCTGGATTAGCTTGAACTTCCAGAGAGTTATGTAGTTCAATGGTTAAATCAAATTGGACGATAGATCCAGCGATCATTCCAATCTCCAACAAACCAGTCAATTCACATCAACTCGTTGCACCTCAAGTAACACACATACCCGCAGCCTCACACACATACATCACCAATCTACCCCATTTCATTTCTTTAAATCCGGCCTCCTACCTAATCATCACCGCCCATCACCGCCCACTCCTAATTCCTCCCAACACAACCACAACATAAGAAAAGATTTTACGACTATAATCCAGCTAAGCAGTCAGTCCGTCACACAAAGCAACGCAAGCAAGCAAGTGCGTGCAGCTTCAGCTCCTTTCCTACCAAACTTTCACCATTATGCCGTGCCGTGTTACGTTACACATATACATACTTACTTGCTTCAGGCTTACTTGCTTACTTACATACTTACTTCAAACAACATAACATAATATAACATTATATCAGCTCTCCGCATAAGTTTCCTCTTTCTCTTTCTTTGAAGCTGATGCCGAAGCTGAAGCTGACACGTAGTACAACTCTCTTAAGTACTAGGTAAGTAAGGCACAGTGGGCATCCTCAACATCCTCAACATCAAGCCTAGACATCAAACCTCATCATCATCGCTAAACATCCCCTCAAACCTCCTAAACATCCATCCCCATTTTTCCAAAAGCCAAAGAAGTGAGTGAATACCCAGCAACCGTGGAGTCCAAAACCCGCCGTCAGCACCCATCCCAAAGGCGACTGGCTCTCCAGAAAAAAAAACAAGTTTCTTTCCGCCTTGCTTGCCATATCGAATTTCGAATCCTGGATTCATTCATACCATGAAAAGTTACATCCCGACGGTTAAGTAATATCCCTAGGGTACCGCCCTTTACATTTTCTTTTCCGCAACAAGAAAACAAACGGCTACCACATTTAATTACATTCCACTTTCACATACTGTCATAGTCATATAATTCATATCACATTCATCTGCAAAGGCTCATTAGAATTCTAATATATTGTATCTTTAACTCCATCAATTCATTCATTGCATCACAATTCATTTAACCCTAACTCAATCTCTATCTGTTCTAGCAAACCACGCCCTCAGCTCAACAACTCCGCCCATGCAATTCATCCCAATTGTCTCTACTAAACAATTCCCATCATCGCTGTATCGGTATATTCTATTGGATATCTGTTTGTATCCTTCCTAATCATCCTGGGTATCAAACCACAAACCCGTTATCAAGATTTGACTATTTCCCAAATGCGCATCCACTCCTAGCACAAAAGTAAATGAACCAAATAGAAAAAGAACGTCTCCCGAAGCGATCCAGAAGTATGGTTTTCCTGAGTCCGCCAATCCTGTGAGGCCCTCCAAATGTACCCTTCCCCGATCATATTATTACATTTAGACAGATAAATGCCGCTGTCCGTCCCACCAACCACCCAACGAAATGTTCCCGAAAATGACCGCCCGCTCAAGTGTCCCATCACTAATTGCCGCGTAAGAAAGAAGAAAATGCTTGCAGTGATAAGCAAAAAGTCCCGGGAAATAAAATGAAAACAAAAGTAACGTGGGTATAGACAATAAACAACCTTCCAAAAACGCCATGAACCATAACCCTATTAATCACAGATTTCACCTCCACTCTTTTTGAAATAATCTGTTACTACAACCCCAGAATCGTGTGGCTGAGCCATAGGACTCAAATGTGGACTCTTAAGAGGCTCAATTCCAGGAATTGGATCTGTTGAAACCGCTCGTTTGCGCTCGCCCGCGTGTCGAACACTTCCTCTAACCCCTTTGACCAATTGACCATTTTCAGCTCTATCTTGAATCATTTCATCAAGCATTTTGCTCATCTCATCTACACTCTTTGAATTCTTGAGGGGTGTTGGGGGAAGGACTGTGGGTGGGAGAACCTTCACCGAGCCTCCTAAATATGTGAGACTAGGATCAAACAATTGGGATTCTCTCGCCGAGACGGGACTTAACGGCAAGCCATGATTCATCCCATGATTCACTCCATGACGAGAATCACGCTCAGCAGTATCTCTGGACCGAGCAGAGCTACGAAGTGCCGATAACATGCGATCCTTATCATCAAGTCTCGCTCTTAAGTCCGCAATTTCAGCGTCCTTATCTTTCAAGAGATTGGAAATCCCATGGTCTTCTCCAACCATAATACTCGACTTGCTGCCGAATTGTGCAGACGCCCTTGACTGACTAGAGCGGCGAGCTTGTAGGAGTCGCTTCTCTAGAGTTTGGCAGTACCTGGTCTTGTCTGCAAGATCGGCTTGTAAGGCTCGATTCTGCGCTGCCAGTGAAGCTGTACCATCACCATATTCACCCGCAGAATCTTCATCTTCCATTGATGTATGATCGCCTGAAGTAGTACCAGATAATCGTTTCGCACTTCGTCGTCGACCGATGGTAGATACCGAGTTGGCACGCTCTAGTGTGATGGTGGATGGAGTCATAGATGAGCGCACAGACAATGAGGACATGTGGCCATTTGACGCCGCCATCGATAATCTAGACCGCATGCTTAAAGATGAATACGTACCATGTGTATTAACACCAGTGGACTTGGAACTGAGGATCAGTCTATTTAAATGATCGATTCTTTCTTTCAAGGCCGTTCGAGCTAATTGCATCTCTAGCAGTTGCTCCTCATGACGAGCCTTTGCTTCTTCCTTTTGGATTTTGTCCTCCTCGTAGGCTTTGGCTTTGACTTGGCCATCTAACTGCTTCCGTAGGTCCAAGATTTCCATGCGGTATCGTTCTAGTAGGACTCTGGCACCACCATCACCACCTGCACCCATTGCTTCCTCCGCCTTTTTAGCATGACTGACTATATTGGCTGCAGCTCTGGAAGCAAATTTCAAGGTATTCAAGGTCTCACTGGTGTGGCTATTAGGCCCAGAGGCACTTGCTCCGGATCCAACTGATATAGTACACAGAATGCTGACAAGCGAATCACCGGAAAGTGCGCCCTGAAGAAGTCTTGTAAGTTTGCTGTCGCGATATGGCAAATGTTTCCCGTCCTTGTCCATAGGTTTGCCGTCCTTATCTTTGTTGCCCGACAATCGAGCAATGACGGTTCCGAGGGTCAACAAACTTTTATTGATATGGGAGCCTTCAGTACGTCGTTCCTTTGTTTCGGCGGCTCTCTCCGACCCTGCCAAATCAATTAAACTGAGTGTAGAAACACGCACGCCACCAGGAACAAGGCCGCTCCGCTTGTTTTCGTTCATTGCTGTTCCTCCCGGAATTCGTTCGCGAGATTCAACCACAATCTGCACGACTGCATGACTTCGAGAACTTCTAGCATTGAACTGTGTGCTGGAAGTCCTTCGTGCTTGGTCACCCCGAAAGATGACACGAAGTAATTGTGTTGGAGATTGCACTATCTCTTCTTTCAGAGGTGTGGCATACACGCCCCTCTTGCTATCTTCTCGAAGCTTAATTTCTTCGGTCTGAGCAGCTCCTGGGCCTGTTGCAGGTCCTGTCGAAGCACTCAATAGATCATGAATCTTCTCGTTATATATTTCCAGGTAGCTAACCCTGAGAAGAAACTCTCGCGATGGGGTTTCACGAATATATGAGAAAATGTCGGTGATAGCAAGTGGAATAACACCAGGCATCTTATCGGTCCCTTGCATGGAGAATGTCTTTCCGGTACCTGTCATACCATATGCAAAAACGGTGCCGTGATATCCTTCCATGACTCGCCGTACGAGCCTTTTGGCTGATGCATCGTATACTCTAGCATTATTATCATTCTGCGAAAAAACATTATCTGTTACTGTGTTAGTGTCAACATGAAAAACTGCCAGGCATAGCCTTACCATAGTAATAATCACCACCTTCCTTCCCACGGTAGGCAACAAGCGACCTTCTCCCATCTATCAACCATTCTCCAACACTCTTGCTATTGTCTCCATCACTATTGGCATCTGGGCGTACACGAACGCTGACGATGACATTTCCTTTGCCTTCTCCAAGTTTTGAAGACTCGGCGTCATCAGGCCCCTCTCGACCTCTGAGCCCATCTCCAAAGTCTTCAGTGGTTGTTACAGACGTCGAGTATGAATCCTGGGCAGATGAGCTGCGACTTTGAGGGGGTGATGGTAAGCTTAATAGACCATCCGAATCTCGAGTTCCGGCACCGCTAGATATTGAAATACTACCTCTACTTCCGTTGAGTAGGGTCTGGCTTGATCCACTGAATGCGCTATGTGTATTGGAGTTGGTTGTTGTTATGGGTCTTTTCCGGAGTTTCCCGCCACCAGTGTTAGATACGTTTATTTCCGTCGATTCCCTCCTACTTGACTCTCCTGTTGATATCGCTGTCCCTGGCGCAACTCCCCCAGACAATGGACTAGGCGGTAAACTTGTGGTTCTAACCCCTCCTCGAGGAGGCTGTGGAAATGCATTGATACTGATCGTTTTCCTTATGCTTTTACCGGCTGCATTAACTCCCGGCGAAGTGGGAAAATTTGAAAGACCAGGACTCCTCAATGGTTGACTGCTAGATGATTGAATGCTAGATGACGACGAGTTTCGCAGTCCACTTCTAGGTGTATCTGGTGCTTCCGGTCCGTCTGTGGGCAATTGCGACGCATTCATGCTTTTTCGAGTTTTTGGCATAGGCAGAGCTGGTAATGCTGATGTGGGCGGCCCATATGAAGGCCTCGACGCCCGTGGTAAGGTCGCTGCCATGCTATCGACTTTGAAGCCGAATTTGCGGTTGATATTTGGCGCCTGAGTTCGAAATTTGAACTTTCGGTTGTCTGGTAGCTACAAAAGGTTGGTATTTACGGTTCCATGAAACTCGCTTGCGAAGATTACTCAGTTCGGGATGATGCTTCAAGGCCAATTGTGGAGGTACTCAATAACAACTCCACTGCGTTTGTAAGATCTAGACCAAGTCTCTATTCGTCCTTTCCAAAGTGGCTGATACCCAATAGCATGCAGTCTGATATGCGTTAGCAGGGCTTCTGGTGTTTGGACCTGTTTGACTTGGCAGTGCACCCTTCTTGACATCAGCCCAGGAAATGATAGATCAGATACAATTATGTAAATTGATCTCTCGAGGGCCAAGCTCCGAAGACGAAAATATGGGGGTGGATAACCTTACGGTTCAAGCTTCCAATGTGAAAACCATGTGTATTTTTCAGATATGAGAATTTATTCTTCGAAAATTCCTCCTCAAGATATGCAGGTTCCCTTTTCTATTGATGCCAGGTGTCACAGTTGACAATGTGCAGGAGTAATTATCCGATCACCCCAGTACCGACAGACATTAACAAGTTAAATCTGGTATCGTGTTCATGCATTCAGCAGACAGGATCGAATCATTGACTTCTGAAAGAGTTTTTTTCGAAATTTCGGTGTCTTTGAGCACAGTGCAGAAAACAAAATGAGGTAGTGCTACCAAGGTCCTTGATATCAATTGGTTGATATTTGTGAAAGCAGAAACCTCAATATTCTTGCCTTCCAATGCAATTGACAACTGGAACAAATTTGAAACCAAAGTTTAAAGATTATTTGAAAAGGATTTTTTAATGCTCTGTCTTCTTTGTCTTCTTTGATATCAAGTCGTACGTTTTTCGGTTTGTGAACAGTGAATTGATTATAGATCTTTCGAGTCTCGAGGGTGAATTTGGTGATAAATGAAGGGATGTCGTAGCGATGGTGGCACAAAGGCAGGAAGCCGTCACTTGGCGAGTTAGATGGGAGGACAAGTGAGATTGGTATGGAACATAAGCAAGGATCGTGATATCGTGGTTCTTTACCCAGTCGTGAGGGATAGAATGGTAAGAAAATTCTTCGAAGCTTTCAAATGGTGACGCGAAACCGGACGTGTACTAGCAGTGAGGAGTGGGAAGAAGAAAAAGTAAGGAAAGGAAAGTAACTTTTCTGTAGCGTTTTAGTTAACCTAAGGTTACATACAATATGTAGACCTGCAGCGCGGAAGCTTATTGGAATATGCGGCAGAGGGG
This sequence comes from Stromatinia cepivora, assembly GCA_014898415.1. Lineage (NCBI taxonomy): Eukaryota > Fungi > Ascomycota > Leotiomycetes > Helotiales > Sclerotiniaceae > Stromatinia > Stromatinia cepivora. The sequence continues at coordinate 1,111,948 of RCTD01000001.1, read as the reverse complement.
TGATATGAGATAGAAGGAAATCTATGAATGGAGGAGAGAAAGAGCTTACTGTGAGTGCGGATATGTCCTGCACCTTTCGAATCAAATCAACCCAACCATACACTACACTATAGCACCTAGTATCTTTCTCGGCTCGACTCTTTGGGGTTGTAGTTGTGCTACAAGGTTGCAAGGGGAAGACGAATGTACCGTGGGAGTTAAGCAGGGTAAATGATTTGTGAAGATAGTGGGTGGAATTTCCTACCCAACTTGTTTTGGGATTTTGGTGGGTCAAAGAAAGAAGAAGAAAAAAAAGGGACGCAGATTCAAAGGTAGGTATGGGGTGGTATATGGGTAGAGTATCATTCGTCAATATGCAAAAGAACGAAAATGCAGAACATACAGAAATTGTATGGTGTTGGTTGGGATCGTAGATTCCTCACATGTTTCTTCGAATCTTCGTAATTTATTAAAAAGAAAGACGGATGAATGATTGAATGAATGAATGAATGAATGAATGGATCCGATGATGCTGTACGGAGTAGAATTGTAATACAATAACCTTAACCGGTATCAGCACGTACACGTAGAATAATTTGTACTCGAGAATAGAAAACTTATTAAGCATGTCTTGTCTCTCTCTTTGGGTTTTATGCCGCGAATCTTTTTCAGGGGTGTAAAAGTGGATATTACAATAATCCGTAGTATAAGGTAGGAGAGAGAGTACTCCGTATGAAACGATGATTACTTCGGGAATAGTGTGGAGCAATCTCTACCTTTCAAGGACTTTAGCAATCTATTGGACCTGCCCTAAAGTATCCTTATCGAAATTGTCCAAATTTGGGTAGGAACTACTGGAGGAGGACAAGAGAGGAAAGCACTGATGCTGATTGGTAGACCTTTTGTTAGTACGTGATACTACTCGGGGGAGAGATACTACTTGGGGACAATATAACGATATAACCGTCTTTTGTGGCGAGTACTCATAAGTAACAGGATCACAATGTGACATATGAAGCTTGAAAGTTGATATATGTCGTAGGGCAAGGTTGGCTCGCGATGGAGTTTATCCTCATTAATTAGATACTACTTACGAATAGAGTTATCGTACCGTTTCAAATCTTATAATGGCTTTTGTCTTTCAACTCACCCCCAGAAAAACTCCTCCAATCGTAGATAAAAGTTCTTCATTTCTCCCCCAGATATATATGTTCACAACGATAGATGCATCATAACATGCCGGCACTTTCCTTGAAGGATTCATCCGTTATCAATGTCTCTTGCATGGAAAAAGCTCATTGGATTTTGCATCCAATGCAAGACAATATGTGGCCGACAGCTATCAAACGTGCATTATCTGAAAAGCAAATATTTGAATCACGGCACGTTTCGACATACAAAGTATCCTTTCCGTCAAGAGGTGCAGAGGAGCGACCAGACTTAAAATTTATGGAGAGATCCAAGTGGATAGTGGATTGAGGAGCGGGACAAAAGACGATAAAGTGAGTGATATTATATGATTTCCAGACCGTCCAGTGAACTGCAACCTTACCAACATTATCGATCACCCAATTCAGGTACAGTGAACAATCGCTCTCACGTCAATGATAGGTTCATACGAATCATCTTGTGGACCGTATGAGGGGCAATATTTAAAAGAACCTCAGGGGTCACAAATGAGCACACCCAATCCTTGCCACAACCTACAAGGTAGAGACTTTTGGATCTTGTCCATTTTCTCACATGGCTATGAGTGGCTATAATTCCATCACTCAGGAACTCTTACCTCTCAAAAGGGTTATACTACCGAAGTAATTTATATTTACACAATGATCTGCTGGAGTCAATTTAAACAATACAATAAATAATACCTCGGGGAGAAGGTACTCACTTTTTATGTCATTAATGTCCTCTGTATCTCGAAATAAGTCTCGAAATAACGAGCCTTCAACAAATTGAACAGGGGCAAAACCGTCTTTTCTGAGCACTGTTCACGAAAAATTTTCCGCCGTTAAACATGCAGTAGTAAACTCCACCTGCACATGGTGATCTCCGCATGCGATATCAATTTTTATATATTCTATGGAGCTTACCAAACTTATGCCAGTCTAGACCAAAGTATTGTTTCTCCCTATATACTCCGTATTTGAGGAATCTGAATTTCATCTTTCTCATCAAACAGTGGTAATCGTGAAGGGTTAGGATCAATCCACGATATTCCAGATGAACTCCAACCCTTCCCATGAACTACTAGGTATTTATAATGCCCGAACGCCTCTTCCAATGCTCCTGGTATCAAAGACTTCAACCAACCCTGCGCCGACACACTCTGCCAATATCCATTCGAACGAGATCCCATAATACTGCTTCCATTTTCTAGTTTTGCCGGGAAGAACGCCAGAAAATTCTCCTCTATTCCTCTTTGCCGCACTCGCTCCATCATCTGCTTCGATTCCTCCATTCCACCGCTCCCGCAGAAGAGATTCGGGTGCTTCACGATACTTTGATTTCGACAGCAAGGATACAAGATGAAGGCGGGCATTACTCAACAACTTTAGAAACTGCCCCGTTGCAGGGAGGGAGAGAGAAAAATCTCCCTTCCCGGCCAACCGAGCACCGCCTCCACTACCCCCAGAAGCATGAACAGCTCCTTCGCCACCGACAGCAGCCAAAGAGCCGGACGCTGCCTTTGAGATACTATTCAGCGAAGTCAAGGTCCCTTTTGAACCATCGCTTGGTCTCGAGAAGTGATCTGTGGCTGTATAATTGGTCGTTGATGAGGTAAGAAAGCCAGCATGTATATATGCTTGAGCACCTTTCTCTGTGAATAGGGTTCTAGACAACTTCAACGCCGTGGGATTCTCTCGCAGTAATGTCTTCAATTCTTCCCTTGAGGAAGCCTCTAAGTTGCTCCTGTCTATCATGTTTTCTAAATCCTTCACCAGTATTACAACTTCCCCTAGACCTCCTCTTCCATCAACGACCACTTTTCTTATCGCACCTCCTTGTATTAATTCTACGATCTCTCGTTCGACGGCGGTGGGAGAGTTTAACAAAGCTTGAACATGTGAGACAGTAACAATAGATGGCAATGAATCTCGATAGTTGAGAACCTCTGCAATTCTTGTCGAATTCATCCCGCTCCTCTGCCCCGGTATATTGTTCCACATCCTCCCCCTGATATATTGAACAGCTTGCGCAACATCCCGTAAGGTGAGATCAGTTGCAAGAGCTTCGACCAAACCTATATCATCAAGCTTATCATTCAAGAAGTCCACCTCCTCATCATCAGACTCTGCTTTCGATTTCGATCGCTGTATATGTTTTCGTTTAGGCAGGGAAGAGAAAGGGGAGGATGAAGCTCGCTTCAATGAAGGGGTAGATTTTTTGACTCTACTAGAAAGTGCAGCGGAGCGATACAGACTCATGATTATAGACAAAACCAGAAATGTTGTTGTAAAGTTGACAGAGAGTCAAATCAAATACAACTACTTCATTCAATATTGTTGGAATTGCCTCCTGCTTATCCTTATCGATTAGCCTTGTAGCTAGTCATCGGGATAACATTGACCGACATAGATAACTAATAATATAGATTCCTCAAATGGCTCCAAAGTATGGATGGACTGTGAAAATTCACTGTTTTTCTGTGAGTCAACAGCTAAGATATACAGGTACTTCTTCCATTGTTTATACATCTTTTAATGCTAAAGCAATCTGAAAATACCTTCAAACCCTTTTCAAACTTGGTTGTAATCTGTTGATTCATTTGAAGCTTAGCCTTCTAGTTCCTTGTGTACCACTTCCTTCCCAACAAAATATACCAACATCCAAACACACTTTGATTATCACAGGATGTCTCCAACAATTATTCTGATTAGGCATGCTCAAGCTCTTCACAGTTAGTTTATAAGATGCTCTTACAATAAATACGGGTTCTGACTAACGTTGCACAAGATGTGTCTCATAAGTCACCCTGCAATATCATTTGTGACCTGAGCTGATTTTTCAGGGCACGCAATTATGAGCTACATGATCCGGCATTGACCGATCTTGGCTTCGGAACACAATGTGATGAGTTGGCGAAATTCTTCGAGAATGATGTTCCACTTGCTCAAGAAATCGATCTCATTGTGGTGAGCCCCATGAGACGAACCTTGCAAACAGTGCAGCAAGGCCTGGGCTGGCTGATGAAGCGTGGTGTCCCCGTTATACTTCGACCAGAATGGCAGGAGAACTCAGACAAGCCATGTGATACAGGAACGCCCATTGAACTTATGGAGAAGGAGTGGCCACAATTTGACTGGTCAGCTGTCGATCCACTCTTTCCAGCTAAGTCTGGTCTCTATGAGTTTTCGAAGAAGGCTTTGACTGAGCGAGGAATCGCAGCTAGGAAGTGGTTACAGCAACGCCCAGAAAAAGTCATCGCTGTGGTTTCTCATTCAGCATTCCTCAGGACTTGCATCAGCTACAGACATTATGCGAATGCGGACTATAGAATTTTTGATTTTGCTGATGGAGATGGACAAGGAAATGCTGAGCTCGTGGAACGGGAGGTGACTCAATCAAGGGGTGGAGGCTTAGGAAAGAGTCCAAAGGGGGTTTTTGGAATGACTGTTGATGATTACCCTAATGAGATTGAAAAGGGCATTAGTGAGGCAACAAATGAGCTTCCAAACTAGCTCGGATTTTCCAACGTGCAAGCTTAAAGTTAGAGCACGTTCTTCATTGCTGAGATGGTATTGAAGAGCAAACACCTTAAATACCCTTCTTCATATCTTGATCTTTGAAAATGTATATTCTTTCCATGATATTGGGCTCAAACAAATGTCTCATCTGAACTCGATTATCCAAGCTACCATTACCCAGAGTGTCCAATAGTCCAGGCTGCAGTCGAACAATGAAGGACTTTGAAATACTCGAATAATTTTGATTGTTGAAGTTATTAATTCGTTTTGGATATCGAAACTATTTCAAACGTTCAATTGATTTGAAATAATAACCCTATCAAAATAGTTGAAGCATTTTCAAAGATTCGGACTGCAGTCTGGACTATTGGACACACTGCCAATATCCAGTGTTCCGACCACTCTAAACGAGGAAATGTATTGATCGCATGCTCAAGTCACCTCTTTGAACCTTTCCTCCTATTTAAGCCAAGGGTACCGACGTCTATGTGGATCAAAAGTTTTTAATGTTTATGTTTCTCCCCATGATCTCTTTTTTTCACTTTTTGGCACTCCCTTCTGCTTTTCTACGCTACTCACTTCCGCTTTAGATCATCTTTTAATTGTCGATAATAGTTCGGATATTGAAACGCTCTTTGGAAGAAGTATTATTCTTCCTATCTAGACCGTGGAGGGATTTTTCTCTCGTCCACAACAATTCAACTATTGAACCCTCGATGGCCTGAAGATATTTTTCCCCCCTGGAGTGTCTTTTTATGTCTCCATGCCAACTAGACGTTGAAGATTACAACCACGAGAAATGAACATAAGCCCTTGACGTATGCAAACGACCACGCACAAATAGAGCTTTGGAAAACATCAGAAACATACGTCATGCGATATCACTGTATAAGCAAGGCTCTCATCTTGGAAGATTCCTTTGCGCTTAGAAAGATCAATTAGAATATACATGAAAACCCATGAAAACCATGCTCTTGTAATGCTGGATGTAGTGGACGGTGAAAACTATGTCATTTCTAAAACAGAAACAGGTTTTCTACTATAATTTGTGTGGCTGGTACCTGTGGTCCGAAGAAAAAGGAAGATAGATGATCTGGAACGATCTATACTATGAATAATCTATTTCCATACCTACGTTCGATTAACGTTTGCCAGAGATGGAACTGAACGGTCCGGCTTAGATGTGTTGGACAACTTCACCATTTTATTGGATCTCTTTTAGGCGACGTTATGTCATACGCTCCCAAGAGTAACGTCTAAGCCTAAGGCAATAATCCACAGAGAACTCGCTCAATTGGCTTAACACTGTCGTATTTCTCAGCCGTGGCTGAAGCGATTATCATCTAGTGGCTTGTTTGTATGAAAATACCCCCCAAAAAATAATGGAGCTGGGATTAAGTAAGATATTGTAGTACGAAAAGGACACAAATTCTTGAATGAGAGTAGGTTCGTTAAACACAAATGATGTAGTGGGTGGTCACTAAAAGGAAGTACTAGTTGGGTCAACTTTGCCCGCACGTGCGTATCACTGTGTTGTGCAAGTAGTGGCCCGTACCTTGATAAGAGATGATAAATGAAGAAACGAACTCTTGTGGCTGAGGAAGCCAAGAAAGGAACGAGGAGAGCAAAAATATTAAGAGCCCCCCAAATCAAATCGATGTATCTCCTGAGATTGAAATCATTTTTAGCTGTAAGATCACCGAGCAGCTGATGGACGAGATGTTGATAAGTAAGACTTCCCTACCTAACTAGATACTCAAGGCGGGACAACGGTAAGGAAATATTAAACGGTAAGCGTGAGCGGATCTAACAGCTAAAACTACCTACCTGAGAGGACCAGAGTGGCTGTTGGTGCTTCTTTGCTTTGCCCGTATTAAGCTTCGGTCTGCTTACTTCAATAAAATGATAGAACCACGAACTAAATATTGATTAATATATGGTAGACGCTAGAATCTATGAGGAACCAAGAACTACCTCTAGGTCTAGATGTTGACTCTGAGCTGTTATAGATGCACTCCTCGATATGAAATGTGAGGGAGTAAATATCAATTCGCAAATTTCTTCCTCTTCTTGACTATTGATGTATTTTAAAAATAGATATAAAAATAAAACCATGAATTCATTAAACTGTGTGTTGTTACCACTTGAAGTCAGCATCAGCAAGAGAGGAAAGAAAAAAAAAAGGGTCAAGGCGAGAATAAGCTAAGCCTTGAAAGAGACCTGATCGCAAAAGAGTGGCGCTAACCTGAGAAGTCTCCATTGAGGCGCAATCAACCTTCAGCTTCATTTTCTGCTCGTACCTAACTCGCAACTTCTATCTATTCTTGTTCATCCATCGGATTCATTGCATTGTATGCCAGAAAGCTCGTCGCTCGTAGTGATCCACAGTCTATTTTTCGCAATTCGTCAAATCTCTACCTATCTCAGCCTTTTAAATTAAAAATCATTTATCTTTCTTTACTTGAATGTTATCCGGCCTGTCTGATTATGTTCAGCGAGGTAGCGGCCCTGGATAATCACTTTACTTAACCTTGTTTGCGATTCATTCAATATACCCAAATTCGATATATACTTGAATCGCTAAATCGTAGGTCCATCATGTCAATTGAGATTATGATGCGATTGATTCTAATACACGGCAGAAGACTTATGATCCAGCAGAAATACCAGCCTTGCACCACCAATTCACAATCCAGCAGTGAAGACTCGACATGAGAGCCTGATCACATCACAAGTTTTCTCGAGATCGCAAATTTGGGCATAAGTGAATTATAGCATCAATTCTTTGATCTGTTATCATATATCGAGTCCATGGCCTCAGAGCAAGAAACAATTTCCGCGACCATACCAGTCTTTACCGCGAAGTTATCAGACCCGGCCACCAAATCTTCTCCTACAATATCAAGCCACCCCGAACCTGATAACACCAGGGCAAGGTCATTGAAACGAAATCGGCCAGATCAGACGCAACCTCCGACAAATCTTACATCAATCGCGAACGCGGGGTTGGTCGTTTCGCCTGCAAAAACACCACGATTCGGCGGCACCTTCTCTCCAGTATTTCCTGCTGTACCACTCACTGGGGCAGCGGCATTCGAAGACGAACGACGAAAGATAGAAGAAGCGCAAAAAGGTCAACCAGGCGCCATGAGCAAGAACCTTGGTCATGAGGCCATCACGTCTCTTCTGAGCGGAGGAGGAGTTGGTATGAGTAAACCCCAAGATGCTCCGATGGCTACAAATACTCTGAGTGAAGGCATGTCCGCAGCTGCGAATGCACTGACGATACCCACGACTTTGCCGTTTGATGAAAGGCCCGAAACCAGTCCAGCGAGCGTCACAAGCCTTGCAAGCTTGGGCAGTACGGCACAAACTGCAACCGCTAGTCCTACAATTGTCGCTAGTCCCCCTACCATGACAAATATTTTAGAGGCCGAAAATCGGGGTTCACGATCAGGTATCAACCAGCTTCAAGCTGCCATTGATGAACAGCACTCGAACAAATCAATGTCATTCCCAGGCAATATGGCACAAGCAGATCCATCGCAGTATCCCACGCGAGGCATGAGCTTGCCTATGCCTAATCAAAACCAGCAATTGTTGCCAAGATCGCCCTCTCAAAAGAAACACAAATGTCCTTATTGCGAGACCGAGTTTACTCGGCACCACAATTTGAAAAGTCATCTTCTAACACATAGTCAAGAAAAACCTTACGTGTGTCAAACTTGTCAAATGAGGTTCCGAAGGTTACACGACTTGAAACGTCACATGAAACTACATACAGGAGAGCGCCCTCATATTTGCCCAAAATGCGATCGAAAATTCGCGCGAGGAGATGCACTCGCCCGTCATAGCAAAGGCCTCGGCGGTTGCGCCGGAAGGAGGGCGAGCATGGGAAGCTTCGGCGGGGACGACGATTTTGATGGGTCTAACGTGGGCGAAACGGACGACAATGGAATGGACGGAATAATGTATACGAATGGTAATCCCCATGCCAACGAAGTAGAGATGTCTGAGGAAGACGGCCGACGGTTTAGTCTACCCAGCATCAAAGCACAGCATGTAGCCGGTAATGCTGTCAATGTTGGTAGCCAAGATAGTTACAATTCTAACTCGCGCACTCCAAGTACCTATCCTCCCGCTGGACCAAGACCAAATCCTCCCACAGGACTCTATCCTCCTGGTACGGATCGTGTGGGTTCTTCTAGTTCGGCTACATCACCAAGCATGCAGAACAACGTTATTAGCGTTCATACACCAAATAATAGCTTATCATCATTACCACTCAGCACCAGTGGTGGCTCGATGTTTTCCCAAAGTGGTATGACTGAAAGTCCCAAGCCACTCAGTCCGGCAGGTATGCATTCACATCAACTTGGCCATGACTCCGCCTCAATCACTAGGCAACGATCGCCTAGCCTGACTACTCAATTTCAGCAACAACATTTCGGCCGTCACCAATCCGGAAGAAGTCCACCGCCTGGAATGTCCTTACCGTCACCGCACAGCGCACAGGGTCCAAAGCTTCCTGCTCTTACTGGATTAGCTCCTCCTGACACAAGATTTACCCTAACAAGTCAATCATCCAATCAACAGAGCCCTGGAAATGCCCAACAAGGTTCTCAACAGCAACAACCTATCCAGCAATCCACATCCCCTACTTCTTTGTTTCAAGCCTCCAACCCTCTCCAAAGCCGAGGTCCCCCAAGCCATCAAGGCAGTGGTGATAGTAGTAACAATTTGTTCGCATCTGGCGCCTCGGGAGTTTGGGCATATGTTAATACATTGGAGGAAAAACTCAAGCTGTTTTCTGACAAAGTGCTCGCCATGGAAGCTAAGGAGAAAAGTCAGGAAGAAAAGATTAAGGCCCAGGATGAGAAGGTAAATCAATTGTCAGAGGAGCTTATTGCTGTTCGTAGACAACTAAGTTCTCAGAACCAAAGTCAGCAGTCGGGGACATCGTAACAACAATCATCACAGGACGCAAGTATACGCAGCTGTTCTATACCAAAATCACTTCTGGTGTACAAAGATATCATGGCGTTGAGTAGCGGAAAATGGGTCACGATACGCTTTGCTTGGTTTATGAAACTTTTGCACGAATTTCACTTCTTTTAGTGGTGGAGGCGTTTTATCTCGGGAGGTGTCAATGATGGGACTTTCGAAAAAAAAAAAGGGTAGCACTATTTTTCCATAGAAGTTGGCTGGTTTTTTATCAGTGCCGGCATACCCCGGGGTTTCCTTTCTTTCGTTATGGTGGAAATATTTTGGTAGGAAGACATTTGAGGGAGGCATGATGTTTGTATTTATATTCTTGCTGTAATCACTCACAGAATCACAGCAGTTTACGATTTCAACGTATGTTTGCGGGGTTGGGGTTTCATAAATCAAAGTTTTAGAATGATCATACGTGAATGTATTCAGTTGCAGCAGAAAAAGGAGAAGTAGCCTCTTATATATCATTGAAGAATATGCTATTTCAAACCCCGAATGTACAGGTTCTACATAATTCGTATAGGATATTGATATTGACATGCAAAGAGATATTGGGAAAAGAAAAGAAGGTTTGGAACAAGGGGATTAATCGATTCGTACAGATTAAAATCTTCATACCCTGCATTCCAGTTCAGGCACGGATGACGGATGAATGCACTGTAGCATCCATCAGTGGGGCGTTGCAATTTTAGTGTACCAGCCAAATCAAAAGCTTTTTCAATATTCTTAATCCCGCCCGGTAGCAAAAGGCACGTCATAGTTTTGGTTAACTGGGCCAATGCGAGACGAGACTATTTAGTATTTAAAAGCAAATTCGGCATCCCGCGTGTCACAAACGGGAGTTCCTTGTGCTATTTGTATCTATCCTATTACTTGGTTGAATCTGCCCTTTGACACTTTTAAATCTGTATTTTTAACGGTTCTCGACGCGGTGCTGCCTTCATTCCAATGTCGATATCAACATCAATTACAACAACGCCGGCTCTGCCAGAAGAACGCGAAAAGTTAAATCTTCCACCCAAAAGTTACGCTGATGCTGCCGAGGAAACACCGGAATATCCAGATGATAGAAGTGATGAAAATAAAGAAAATGAGGTGAATGGGCAAACGGTTACGAATTTGAATGGTTCGGACGGGAATGGCCCCAGGCATAAAGTGTCAGTTTTAAGAATCATGGATGTGAATGGTACGACGGATTCTGCAAAATCGACAGACAACAAGGAAACTAGGCCAAAGGTTGATAGGCAGGAGTCAAAAAGAGAGTACTCGGCTACGGTTTGTGCTGGAAGGAGCATTCAATGTTTGATCTAAAGGCTAACATTCCAGGGCCTCGACGATACTCCGAAAAGCCCTCCTCGACACAGACATCGAAAATCATCTTCGCAGAAATCCAATGGGACGGGTGAGAATGGTCGCGGCTCGAATAGGGATACAATGCCTGACACTCAGGATGATAACGAGAGTAACACTACCATCTTTGAGAAGATCCGCGGTGAACGAAATGGTAGTAAGCTCATCAGTGTGAAGCCGTCAGAAGATTATGAGAAACAATTTGGAAAGAACCACGAAGATGTCCCGAAGCGTAAAGACGAGAAACTAGTCAGTGGGAGGCAAGCTGGACAACGATGGCACACAAGTGGTATTCGATGGGCCCCCATGAATGTTCCACTTCAACGCAGGCTTCAAACCTTGGTGGTGCTGTTTCATACACTTTGCATCGCCATTTGTGTATCAACGTTCTTCTTTCTATGCGCGATACCCCTTTTCTGGCCAATATTGATTCCATATATGATTTACCTCATGACATCTAAGGCTTCGATATCCGGGACTTTGAGTCATCGTTCGAACTTCTTTCGATCGCTACCCGTTTGGTCATTATTTGCATCTTACTTTCCAGCTAGATTGCACAGAACTCAAGAGCTACCACCTACGAGGAAGTACATATTCGGGTATCATCCCCACGGTATCATCTCTCATGGGGCATTTGCGGCCTTCGCGACTGAAGCCCTTGGATTTTCTCAGCTATTCCCAGGTATCAAGAATACACTTCTCACATTAGATACCAACTTCAGAATACCGCTTTACCGTGAATATGCTTTAGCAATGGGTCTAGCGTCTGTATCGAAAGAATCTTGCGAGAATCTACTTTCCAAGGGCGGGCCAAACAAGGTATGTTCAAGCAATCAAATTTGTGGCCAGATCCTGACTATTATGACCAGGAGGGCATGGGCCGCGCAATTACTATTGTCGTAGGAGGCGCAGCTGAATCACTGGATGCACAACCATACAGTCTCAGATTAGTCCTCAAGCGTCGTAAGGGCTTCGTCAAGATGGCTATCCGAACCGGTGCGGACTTAGTCCCTGTTCTGGCATTTGGCGAGAATGATCTTTATGATCAATTCTCAGCTGATTCACACCCAAGGATTCACAAATTTCAATTGCTTGTTAAGAAGTTAATGGGCTTCACCATACCGCTCTTTCATGCTAGAGGTGTTTTCAATTACGATGTCGGCCTTATGCCATACCGAAGGCCATTGAATATTGTCGTCGGGCGACCCATCAAGGTAGTTCAATCCAAAACCCCGGAGCAAAAGGACATTGATCGTGTTCATGAGGAGTATGTGACGGAGCTTGAGAGGTTGTGGGACTTGTGGAAGGATGATTTTGCGCCGAATAGAAAGAGTGAGCTCCAACTACTTGAATGAAGCTTTGGTATTTAGTGGGGCTTTTTTAATGGCATGGGGATTTACATGCGGATTGGCGCAAGAGGGAATTGGCTTCTGTGTAGATATATGTAGTTCGATTTCCACTGCTATTAATCAATTGGGGCATTCAAAGTGCTGTTTTGAGAGTGTATTCACGTCTGAATGTTTTTTTCGGAATGTGAACAAGTCGTTTGGGAGATTCAAAAGGTTGGCTTTGGTGATATACTCTGACCGCTACCAGTGACTCGAAATACTAGCTATCAATACATGAAGTAGATCTCACAATAAGAATGGCCAATTAGAGATAGCGGCATACTCATTGTATTGGTTCATCATGTCATCATACCAAATATACCAATAATGTTTCGATTATTAGTGGTCTGTTATATCTATGATTTTATTGCTCGTACGATAGCATCAATATCTACACTTTACCTATCTAGAACTACTTCAGCCATTCTTTAGCGGATTTCCTTAAGCGAGAATTTAAGGTACGAACACGAAATCGCGTGTGACCAATCAATATGGTTCAAATTAAACTAAGGTGAAGGTACCCCTGTGTCTCCTATTGAAGAAATATCCCATTTAAATTTGTCGACATTCGCAATTGTTAAGGATAAGTCTTCACAACTTTCTTTCTATTACCTGTATACACGCTCTCCGTGTGCCGGAAATATATACGCGTGTCAATATGGGTATTCTCGAAACAATTGCCGGGCCATTGGCTCAAGAGATTTCGCAAAGGTCTACGGTTACTGTTATTGCAGCTGGCGTGGCAGCATTCGTCGTTCTATCTGTCGTCCTCAATGTCCTGAATCAAGTGTTATTTGCGAACCCCAATGAACCCCCAGTTGTTTTCCACTGGTTGCCAATCATTGGTAACACCATAACTTATGGCATGGACCCTTATAAATTCTTCTTCGATTGTCGCGCAAAGGTACGTTCTTCATCGCTGTGTTCATTGCTTGGAGACTAATGTTTGTGTATTAGTATGGTGATATTTTCACATTTATCTTGCTCGGAAAGAAGACTACGGTATATCTCGGACGAAGTGGCAATGACTTTATTCTCAATGGCAAGCTTAAGGATCTCAATGCGGAGGAAATATATACTGTTTTGACAACTCCCGTGTTTGGAAAGGATGTAGTTTACGATTGCCCGAATGCGAAGTTGATGGAGCAAAAGAAGGTCAGTTTATTATAGGCGGTAAGAAAGGCGACTTGATGGCTAATTGTGCTGCAATAGTTCATGAAAATTGGCTTGTCTACAGAAGCTTTCCGATCCTACGTCCCAATCATACAAATGGAAGTGGAAAACTTCATGAAACGTTCCCCGGTATTCAAAGGTCAAAATGGGACTGCCGATATTGGTCCTGCTATGGCTGAAATTACCATCTATACTGCTTCGCATACTCTACAAGGAAAGGAAGTCCGCGATCGATTTGATACCTCCTTCGCCTCTCTCTACCACGACCTTGATATGGGCTTTAGTCCCATCAACTTTATGCTTCACTGGGCTCCTCTCCCTCACAACCGTGCCCGCGACCATGCGCAGAGAACTGTCGCAGCAACGTATATGGATATTATTCAAAAACGACGTGCTCAAGCTACGGAAGCAGACTTCAAATCTGACATTATGTGGCAATTGATGCGCTCGTCCTACAAGGACGGAACCCCAGTCCCAGATAAGGAGATTGCTAACATGATGATCGCTCTTCTCATGGCCGGACAGCACTCTTCCTCATCTTCTATCTCTTGGATTATGCTTCGTCTTGCCGCACGCCCAGATATCATGGAAGAACTCTATCAAGAACAAATCCAAGTTTTAGGCGCTGATCTCCCTGCTCTCAAGTACGAGGACCTGTCCAAACTTCCTCTTCATCAAAACATCTTAAAGGAAACTCTCCGCCTCCACACTCCGATCCACTCTATTATGCGCAAAGTTACAACACCAATGCCAATTAGCGGAACAAAATATGTCATCCCAACCTCGCACACTCTTATGGCATCTCCTGGTTGTACAAGTCGAGACGCAGAATACTTCCCAGAGCCACTTGAGTGGGATCCTCATAGATGGGATATTGGCTCCGGCCGTGTTATTGGTAATGATCAGGACGAAGAATTCCAAGATTATGGATACGGAATGATCAGCAAAGGTGCTTCCAGTCCTTACCTCCCATTCGGTGCTGGCAGACATAGGTGCATCGGTGAACAATTCGCCAATGTACAGCTCATCACTATCATGGCCACTGTGGTCAGAATGTTCAAATTCAAGAACATTGATGGCAGCAAGGACGTAATTGGTACTGATTATGCCAGTTTATTCACCAGGCCATTGGCGCCAGCAGTTATAGCATGGGAGCGACGATAAATGAATGGATTAATGGAGGACGAGTAACAATGATGGCACGGCATTGCGTGGAGTTTTTAAGGTTTGATCCTAGTAGAAATATTTAATACACCTGACTTCATAGAGGAAGGTTTTTTCATTTGATTTCAAAGATATCCCCTTGTCTATTAGAGTCTTGTCATGTAGGTACTCGTGCGGCCAGACTGTTAAGCACATACCGTAAACTACAAGGAGAATAGTGGCCCACATATAAGTGGAGAGTGGCAGACTTTCTGGCGGCACGAGTAATGATTGGAGAAACAGCATCATCATTACCGGGATAATTCGAAGCTTCAGATGGATAATAAGATTCAGTTGTAATTATTGAAAGTTATAAAACTGCTTCAGGCAATAATACTTTTTAATACAATAACGGAATGGGGAACTGACGGAAGTGACGGAAATGACGGAAGTGACGGAAGTGGTGCAAAATGATGCAAACAAACAATGTGGGGAACTCTTCTTCGGAAAGCAAGTTGGGGGTGGCTGGCTGTTAATATGTACAAAGAGTACTCCGTACAAGTAGAACCTTGGAAACACATGTAAAATATTGCGTGTAACGTTTCCCTGCATTTGCCTCTGATGATTGATTGGGAAATGTTTCAGTGAAATGGCGATTGCGATAAGGCTGAATGCATTACGCAAAGCATCTTTTCTCTCACATTCATTTTGGGCTTCTTTTATTGTTTCTTCCCTCACGGAATATCGGCAATATAAAAGATCTTAGCACCCAGTACAATAATACTCTTTGCCCAGGTTATATACAGGACTAATAATAAATCAACCAATACAAGTAAGTCCTTAATCAATTAAAAAAAACTTTCCCCAAAGAAGTTTTGCTGGTGCCCAACAATTTCGGTGGACTCTAAGGGTTTCCGCTTTGGGATTATTCTTACTAAAGGTACTAAGATACTTGGGAGACTTGTGCCCCTCGGTTTAAGTCTGCATGTCCGATCCAATTGATTTACATATTGTCCTCTCGTGCTACCGGACTTCTTCTTCACTATCTACTTTCCTATTTTACTCTTTCAATCCGTCTATCTCGTTCCTATAATTTCCCCTATATTTCTTTTGTTGCCGCCACCGTCCCCCCCGCTGCATCACTTCTTTAAAATTCTATGGAATACTATACCACAGCTTTCTATGGTACCTTGACGGCTAAAAGGCAATTCGTTTCACATACAACCAATCTTGTGTGTGAACCCAAAATATATACGAACCATGGTTTGCGCAGCTTCTTCTTTGACGGTGGAGTCCTATGAAGATGTTACCACCAGTACGATGGCGTCAGGGAGAGAAGATACCAAACCCCTAAACAGGAGACGCCATTCCTCCTTTCACCCGAAACGAACGAGCAGCGAACAACTGATGGATGGCGAGGAAGGTCTGATGCTTAAGGTATTTTTCCAGGTGACATTTGTGTTGTGGCGCATAGAGTCTAATGGAGAGAAAGGTCGATATATTCCTGTCGGAACTCGAGCGCAGATTAGATTTCATTGAGAAATATGGAAACCTTACTTTCGATTCGAGTATTTCATGGTCATATGCGACGTTACAGGCTGTAAGGATGAGATGTTCGCAGGTCTCTGGGGAGGTAATAGGGGCTACGAAAAGGAGGGCGAGGATTATGGTTGAAACTGTTGAATCGAGATATCAAGATGCTTTAGCAGCGCACGAAACATTACACGAGAAGGTTCATACAGGCATTGGGTTGTTAGAAGGGATTCTATCAGAGTTCGAAGCAAGAGCTTGTAAAGTAAAGGAGAAGGGTTTAAGGGGTACAGCGGAAAGTTTGATGGATGAGGGGCGCAAAATTGTAGATGAAGGATTGGAAAAAGCTAGAGAAGTGGTCGATGAAGGTTTCGAAAGAGCGAAGAAGGCAGCCGGGACGGTGGAAGAACATATCGAAAATGCGATTGCTCGAGCGAAGAAACACGGACTCATCAGATACGAAGACTTGCCCACTCCATGGCGTGTCAACCCACATATCGTCGAAGGTTACCGCTTTTCTGAATCAAAGGTGGAATGCATCCAGTCGATGTTCGGATTATCAAACGAAACAGTGAATATTTGGTCACATGCAATCGGCTTGCTCATTGTTCTATCGATCGCATTTTACTTCTACCCTTCCAGCCACGCATTTTCCTTGAGTACGAAAGCCGATGTCGTCATTGCGGCATGCTTCTTCTTTGCTGCTTGCAAATGCCTAGTCTGTAGTACAATGTGGCATACAATGAACAGCGTAGCTGACCAAACACTCCTGGAAAGGTTCGCTTGTGTTGATTATACCGGCATCTCATTACTCATCGCTGCTTCTATCATGACAGCCGATTATACAGCTTTCTACTGTGAACCTGTAAGTCGTTGGCTATACATGGGCGTGACTGCTGCCCTTGGTGTAGGAGGCGTTATTCTTCCTTGGCATCCAACCTTCAACCGACAAGATATGGCTTGGGCACGCGTGGCCTTCTACGTCAGTCTCGGCGCAACTGGTTTTGTCCCTGCCCTTCAACTTAATCTTACTCGTGGTGGAGCATGGGCAGCAGAATTTTACGCCCCTCTTGCCAAGAGTATCACTGTCTATTTAGTAGGCGCATTCGTTTATGCTAGTCAAGTGCCTGAACGATGGTGTCCAGGCGCTTTTGATTACATCGGGGGTAGTCATAATCTCTGGCATTTCGCGGTCTTGGGGGGGATCCTCTTCCATTACGTCGCGATGCAGGAATTCTTCGCAAATGCATTCGCCAGAGCCGAAAATGGTTGCACGATGTATTGATTCATTACTTGGTCATCGTGGAAGGGTCAAAAGTTCTGTGATGTTACATTTGTCTTTTTAATTGGGTTGGGATGGGCTGGGCATGATGAGGCGTTGGGTTTTTTTGGATGATATTGCAGTTTCATTTGCATTGCATTAGAACAGAGTAGAGTAGAATAGAAGAGATAGAAAAAGAACCTTTCCTAGGAAATACGTTTAAAAAACATGCAGGTGGGAAATTTACAAAATGGGAGATTAGTGCTACAACTCCCTTTATTTATTTATTCATTCATTTATCACTACCTCTCTCTCTCTCTTGTCTACACCCGAAATCATCACTATCGTTAATCTCATTCTCATTCCTCCTCCATACTGTACTGTACTTATCTCACAGTACAGTATCTTGAGAGCAAAAAAAACCCCAGATTTAGAATATTTTACCGGACTTGGATGATGTGATGAATTAGTTACATAGGGTGGGAAAGTTGTTCATGTAAGTCTTGCGGATAAGTAGGATGGATGGAGAAGGACTCTGTGTGATTGATGTGATTGATGTGATTGATATGATGAGAATGATGAAGTCAAGTACCTAGGCTATTATATATATTTTATATAGGGGTATTGGAAAGAACCGATGGATGGATGAGATACGAGGAGAGAGGCATGAAGTGGGAAGGTAGATATTTATTGGAATTGATGGGTTGGATCAGCATTTGGGGTTTATAACCTTTATAACTTTATATATATAGGGAGGTGTATGTATAGTATATTCTTTATTTGGATTTCTGTATAAATTACCTAGTATGTGAGGATCGTTTTTTGGTGGTTGGTTGGTTGGTTGGTTGGTTTGTGGATCGGAATTATTGTTGGATGGATGGATGGATGGATGGATGGATGGATGGATGGATGGATGGATGGATGGATGGATGGATGGATGGATGGATGGATGGATGGATGGATGGATGGATGGATGGATGGATGAATAGATGAATTGGAGGGTGGATTGTAGATGATTTGATTACTAGATACGTAGATAAAATTATATAGAAAATGACTATTTAAGCATCACTACCATCCTTTCACTCTTACCCCTTGTACAAATTCACATCCTATCAACATCACAACAACGCCACCACAACCCCAATAACAATACCCCATCCCCTCCACCCCTGACCCCCAGAATGAATTGAAGAAGTACCACTCCCACTAAACCAATTAGTTATCCTATCCCAATCGGACTCTAGCGCGCTGGGAGAGGATGTGGTGGGTGTAAGTGGTAGGAGTATTTTGGAGGTGGAGTTTTGGGGTGTGTTGGTTTGAGAGGGGTGGTGAGAGATTATGGGTTGGGAGGTTGTTGGAGATGTGATAATGTCGGTTGGATTTGTATTTGGGGTTTTGGTATTTTTTGTTATTTGGGTTGTTTGGGTTACTTGGGTTGTTGGAGTGGTTGGAGTAATACTCTCAGTAGGTGCAATTTGGAGGGATGAGGAGAGGGAGATGAAGAGGAATAGGAAGAGAAAATGCATTTTGAGGCAGGTGTGCAATAGTAGGAGAAAAAAGCGGTAGAAATTAAGTGTACTCGAGCTGTTTCCTCGAATTCTTCTCCAAAAATATATAATTGGCTTAACTGAGGCGTAATCCAATCCAATCGAAACGCAGATAGTTACGAATATTAACTTTTGCATACAGACATAAATTTGGAGAAATGGAGGGGAAAGTAAAGGGATGGATGAAATGGTAATCGGTAGGAAGGACGCAGAATATTGTGGGAGTACAAACATCGTAGCAGCCAAACGGCCGAATAACCAGTGACCTCGACCACTCATTTCAAACTCGTGGTCCCTTATTTATCTTGCCTGTCACTCCTATCAAGAAACTTGATCGAGCGGTCAAGGAAAGGAATGAGGTCTCATGATATGACCAGGGAAAGTCCTCAAACATCCTCCCGACCCATAACAGCACCTTCAATATCCAACACAACTCCAAACATCGAATAGCTACACTCTCACAGTCCGCAAAAGCAAACGACATTTTCAATGTCCTATTCATGGTCGAGGATTCATGCATGAAGGTTCCAAAGTCGCAACTTTGAGACTCGAACTTTGTGTATTGCAACCTGAGATGTTAAAGCTGCGGAGGAATTTCACTGTGTGTAACAGCAGCACCTTTAACTGTAATTTATTAGTTAATCAAGAGTTGGCTTGATGATTGTACTAGAGCTTAGATATAGAGGCGGTTTATGTGTTGAGGCCAACAGAACAACGGTTCTGAGAAGGCGCTTCAACCGCGCGCCAAGTATACACATTTGAGATTGACCCAACAAAATGATATGTGAAACTCTTTCTTCAATATCTGTGGTACAGTACAGTCTTTACGGTATTCATCGTTGCCAAATACTTTCCGACCCGATTTTAAAAAACGCCGTAGACTCTTCTCTACCTAAACATCATACATCTGTTTAAACGTGTCATCTTCCCCAATACAAATCCTATACGCCAGTTTCGCACAATCCCTAGCTTGCTGAAAATGCTGAGGCGCGAAGGCGGAATAAGCCTTGCAGAGATAAATCCACGCTTCGATCACTCCGGGCATGGCCATCCCCAATTTCTCAATCTCAAAAGGTTTGCCGGGTAGTGCAGGCAGGCTTGCATTCTTGATCACGAAGCCAATGGAACCCAATGCTTTCAATGTCATTGACACGGCTTTGCCTACCATTCCCTGCTTGGAGTATATACCGCCTAGCTTGAAATATGGTTCTCGCAATGCTAATCGTGGGACGTCGGTCGCTGGATGCTTGTATGTTCTCTCAAGAGCATTTAACAAACGCTCAGCTTTAGCTGTATCAACATCACACGCACTCAGAGCCACCTTCAAATCCCCCAGTAACTTCTTTCTCAATCTGGCCTGATTTTTTGGTGTTGCTTCCGAATCGAGGCAGATAATACATTTGCATTGAAATCCCCAAGTTTTCAATTCCTTCTTCATTTCATCGCTCTCGCCTGTGGGCATCTTGTACCAGAAGGTTATTTCCGTGTTCGCAGGTATATCACGTGTGGCGCGTACAAGTTGTAGATCGCCCATGAAGCTACGGCGGGCGTTGCTAAGGCATGAGTGATTGATCTTTGAAGCCATGAGCCAAATACCGCATGAATGGTGCTTATCATCCTCTTTGGAGGCTGTTGAATGGTCCTCGTAGGAAGAGATAGGGCATCCGAAGACATTGAGAGCTATGATTTGTTCAACCAGAAAGCTATTGAGTGAATGTAATGTTAGTGCTTGTCAAGTTATTTCAAGATGACAACTTACGTGTCAATGACAGGTTTCCCATCAACCTCGGTTCTTTCTGCAAGCTTATAAGATCCACGATAGAGCGCGTTAAACTCTGGTATAAGGGATGGATTTTTCCAGAGTTTCTGTACAATAGCTGTGATGAGGTCGGCTTGGGTACCAACCGTCATTTTATTCGTATGCACATTCATTAGAAGAGTAGTTTTCGAAAAGGTCTCTGAGTCCTCTGAAGTTCCAGTATAGCAATGGGCGAATGCTTTCTCACACAATAGAAGTTCTCCCGCCTTAACAGCTTTGGTGGTAAAAAATCCTAGCCCGCGACCTGGAGAAGGCTTCACGACTATTGATCCTACAAATGTTGCATGATCTAGGTGCGGTGGTCTAGTTGTTGAAATCTCCTTGTAGATTGACTTAAAGTCGTATATGCCACTTTGCTGCTCTGATAAACGACTGCGAACCCGCTTAAGTTCCATGGTAGCGAGTGGGCCGTTTGGAGATTTCCTGCAGAAATGTTGCAAAATATCGTGGCATTCGGAAAATCTTCCGAGCCCATATAAAGCTTGACCTCCTCGATATAGTGCTTTTTCTGATGCATCAGTGGGAGAGATCATGCATTCCGTGTCAGCCAGTGCCGCATCAAGGCTTCCATCTTTGAGATATGCCAGTGCACGATTCAGGCGGGTTATCTTTGCAGTTTCAGCAGAAGAATGACATTTTAGAGCAGCCGTATAACTATAGTGGTAAGGGTTAGCGAAATGACTCTCCACCTGCTATAGAGGAGTCTGTGTAGTACCTCTGAATAGCCGCCCAATAGTGATTTTTTCCCATAGCCACATTACCCTCTTGCTTCCAGTCATCTGCAGTCTTTCCAATGTCCAACACTGTTGGCTTCCATTTTTCTGGCAACATATCGTGATGTTCATCAAGGCGGATTATATCGCTTACATGGTCGACCCGAAGACCATAACCGCCATCGCTTGTAGTCTTGAAATAAGGCTCCTTTATCAGGAAAGTATCGTTCTTCAAAATGACACTTGTGGCAGGGCAAAACTTCTCATCCGGTTGTTGATAGAGCTGTAGCTGTATGGCATCTCCGTTTTTGTCCTCAACAATAGCCATAATCGCAGTAATTCTACTTGGAAGAGTTAATGCACGGACAAGAAGATAGCTGCCGCGATGATGGGTTTCCAATCTCAGGTTCCTGATGTGTATTGGCCTCAACTCGCCAAGGGGTGTAACACATGGCTCATATGGAATGGGAACGAAGGAGGTATGCAACTGGGTGTTCGTTTGCGGTCCAAGTTGCATCATTTTCTGCGCCAAAACCGATATCATAAACTGAGTGATGAGTTCCTGCCGAGGTTTCATGTCTCTGGGACGCTGCCCTTGACGTGCCATGGCGGCTTTCAGAGCCTTCTGCTGTCTATCCAGTATTTTTACGTACTGGGAAACTTCCGACACATTGTCAATGTCCATTTTGGCAGATGTACATTAAATTGTCAGCTTCCAGTCGTGTGTTGACGAATGAGCAGATATTGAACCAAGTACAGATGAGAGGGAGTAAGTTCAAGTGAAAGGAGCAAGCAAATAATATGAGAAATCTGAATCCTGATCCGTTCGTTTCCCCTTTATTTTCCGTCGAATTCCTTTATTTGTTGCTGACGGAAGCCCGGGCTGCACATCGCCAACTCACGCGCATATTATATCTTGATGATTTCATTAACTTTCCTTTTGGGAGCGGCGGCATTGAGGGCGTGTTACCATGCGATCTGCATCAACCCATGGTCTCCTGTCAGTTCCCGGCGTTTGCAAATACCAATTTATGCACACACTCTCTCCATCTTTGCTTTTGGTTGCTCCTGATATTTGATTTTTCCAAGGCGCATGCCTTCACCAATGTGTTTGCTTCTTTAGGCCGATTAAGAAGGCCTTTTTAATCCTTGTATCGATTTGAGATGTTGGGGATTGAGATGTTAAATAAGATTAATATATAGAAACAATGAGGTGTCAAACCAATCAAGATATTGAATCGAGTCCAAAGGTTTGATCCACTCAGAAAATGGAATTGTGCTCAGTGATTTGCAGATTCTCGAACATTGGAAAACTTTGGGATTTAGAACAGCCGTCCGAACTTTTGGGAACTGCACTTATTAATATCCATTTCCATCCTATATACCATCTGAAGAATTCATCGCCTTTTACCTGAATAAGTATCCTTTAACGCTAAATTATATAATGCTCGTATGCATTCAAATTATTCATAACATCATATCCATATCCCAATTTCAGTTGAACTCCTATATCCATCGTTCGGTTCTTCATCCTCTCAACGGTAAGATATGTTGAATCAGAACCTCTCTTCTACATAACGGGCATTCCGGTTTCTCTCTAACCCAATCCCCAATACAGCTCCAACAAAAAACATGTCCACATCCCAACACACTGGGATCCTTCAGTTCCTCCAAACACAAGGTGCATTTTCTATTTTGCGCCCCCTTGATCCATCCCATAACGTTATTATCACTCAGATCATATCTTGCACCTGGTAGTACAGGTGTGTTTGTGGTTTTACCAATAGAGCTTGCGGAATGGGGGATAGCCTGGGATGAAGCAAGGAGATCGCTTGGGGAGGATGGGGAGTCGAGGGGAATCTCTACGCCATTAGATAGAATGGCGGAACTTCCAGAGGCGGTGGAGGGAAGGTCGGTAGAAAAGGTGTTGTTTAGGTGGAGATAGGTTTGCACGCTCATTTGAAGCAGTAGAAGTACACCTAAAACTTCATACCCTACACGTTGTTCTGATGGCGCAATGCGTTTTGTAAAAATATAACGTAGACCTAATAAGCGTTTAGAGAGTTCATAATAAGAACCTGAGAAATAAAAGACGGTAAGAGTAAGCGCGTGAACGGGTGATGGTGACGTGATGGTTGAGAGATGAGTGAGAATATATTGTTGAAATTTGTAAGAGTATGACTTTTGTTGTGATTTTCGAGTAAGCTTGCGGAGATTGGCTTCGAGTTTATTGCGGATGCGGGTGCGAAATGAGGGAAGGATCTTGGTGAGAGAATATGGAAGAAGTATTGAAGTCAAGATATAGCCTGCGCGGCGAGAAATGGCGGGAAGTTTAAGTGTATCATCTTCAATCTGCACAATATCGCAGTACTCTTCCCCTAACGTGCGGTTGCCAATGAAGGTCGTGAGACCGAGATAGAGTAATTCGGAAAATGTTCGCGCTTCATTGGTATAAGTGTGAAGAAATCTTGCTCCATATAATCGACGTAGGAGATTTGAAAGATGGTTCAGGAGAACTCCTTCAAAGTATGCATCCTTTTGATGTGAACGAATTATGTCTGGTGCTGTCGCGAAAGGGTATTGATAGGAAGGACCCTTACCCTCCGAAGGGGAGACCTCAGATACATGATCTGACATTATGTGTATTAGGCCTTGGAAATAGATATACTTATATGGTTGAAGTTGATAGGTTTTACGAAGCTTGTGTGAGGAATAAATGAGCTTGGAGCCGAGGTCAGTATTCCCGCCATTTCCCAGCCTTGTGTCACATGTGGTTGAGTTAACTCGAGGCTACTTATCTAATTTCCATGTGGCTTTCTTACGTATCAGATTATTTTTGGATAATTCATATGAAAGATATCTCCCTTTCCAACCCACGGAGACATCTTTTCCACATTTACTCCAGTTCGATTCCTTGCAACTCACTTCAGCCATTCATTAGAAGCTTAGGATAACAGATGCGGTGTTCTAATAGGCGATAACAATGGATGGAGACCCGGCTGTTGAAAATGAGCTCGACTCTTTTAGTCGTACTCTTCCTTTACCCTACCGGGTTGCATTGATCATTGTGTTAGGTATATGACATTACTCCCCTGACGTATGTTTGAAGACAATTTACTAATATGCTAACAGGAGTATGGGCCTGGGGTGCAAATCTTCATTATCTTTCAATTGTAAAGATTGTAAGTCATTATTCTTCTCGACTCCCGCGCAACACTCTAACACATGCGCCTCCCAGAATGTCCCTTCACTCATCCAATATCCACAACGAGCTTCTGCGCGAACTGATCCTCCGCATCATTTATCTGTTTATCGACTTGCTACATATCTCACAATCCCTCTTGTCCTTTCAATCCTCCTCTTCTGGACTCTCTCCCACCGCGATCCAGCTCTAGTAATCTACTATGACTTTCTCCCAATATCTTACATATGCCTCCTATTTTTCGCCTTCTTCCTTCCCTTACGCCGCGCATCCTATTCCGGCCGTCTCCATTTTCTCTCCGCCCTCAAGCGTGTCTCAATTGGCGGAATTGCTCTTCCCAATGAAGGGAAATTTGGTGATATCCTCCTGGCTGATGTTCTCACCTCCTATGCGAAGATTATAGCCGACCTTTTTGTCTCCTTCTGCATGTTTTTCACCCCTTCCGGTAGCGCAACATCTCGACCGGATCGCGGCTGCGGCGGACAATATATCATCCCTATCATGATTGCGATACCCTCACTTATACGTTTCCGACAATGTATGATCGAATATCTACGAGTTAAGAATTCACGTTCAACGTCTTCTGGATGGGGCGGTCAACACTTAGCCAATGCGCTCAAGTATTCCACAGCATTCCCTGTGATAATATTTTCTGCTATGCAGCGAAACCTCTCGATAAACGAAACATCAATAAACATCACTACAACAACGCTCTACCGACTCTGGCTCGCAAGCGTTTTCATCAACTCTCTGTACTCCTTCTGGTGGGACATAACCAAAGATTGGGACCTCACCCTCCTCACCTCCTCATCAAAAAACAAATCTTCTTACCCCCTTCGACCCCGTCTATATCTCCCTTCTCAAGAACTCTACTACATCGCCATCCTCCTCGACTTCCTCCTCCGTTTCACATGGTCCCTCAAACTCTCTCCCCACCTCGACCATTTCGCCGATTTTGAAAGCGGCATTTTCTTACTAGAGGTATTGGAAGTGGCCCGGAGATGGATGTGGATATTTTTGAGGGTGGAGACAGAATGGGGAAGAGAAAAGGAAAAGGGTAATGCAAATGGTTTGCTGGGAGGGCCGGGAGTCGACGATGTTCTGTTGGGGGATTATAGGGATGAGGAGGATTTTAGCGATTAAGTCTGGGAAATTTCTTGTGCATGTATGATTAGGTTGGAGTTGATCCTATCATGTAATGAGAGCGGACAGCAAGAGTGAAGTCCGGATTTTCAGATGAAGGGGTTCATACCCTGGTGTGCGAATCTGATGAATGTAGGATAGCTAGCTACTTGTAGGAAACGTGCAATAATTTGAATTTATCAACAAAATATACATCACTCATAACATAACCATCAGAACCACGGGAAATCAAGAGTCCCTCAATCTTAGAAACAACATCCCGAAACCTAACTAACTAGAAAGATTTGCATTTCCCATCTCACCACTATAAATCCATCCTAATGCTCTCGCTATTTGATTAACTCACCTATCCTTTCAATTAGTTCTACGTTGAAATCTATACATCCATCCATATCCATCCATATCCATCCATGTCCATCCTAAACATCTACATCTTTCTCATCTGATGACATCAGATGAAATTTCTTCAATAAATCAACTCCCCTCACTCCCCTCCCTCCCCACCAAAAAAGACCAGAAATACAAACGACAAGATGAGAACTCGTACTGACTAGTTAGACACCTCACCTCACATTAGATAGGTACCTAAATCATGTCGATAAGACGCTGGGTAGGTTGGCAAGCTCAGAAGATATCGTATTGTATCCCTATGAACTTCTTAGAATTCAGAACATTATAGAACAAAACATCAGAAGTAAATCATCATATACGCATACATACATACTCGAGTACATACATACATACACACATACATCTCCAATGTATGAAATGAAACAAATATGTAATATAATGTAAGATTACCATCCTTGCAACTAGGTAATGGTCGTTATATACATGAAGCTCTACCTACCTACCTAAACATAGCATACTATAGGTACCTAGGTAGGCAATCTTATATCAACCTTTCCCCCCACTCCCACACCCACCCCTATCTTCCCCTCTCCCAAAATCCGTACAAATCCAATTCCACCAAATCAACCAAGAACCCAATAAAATTCCCACCTGTATAACCACGCCATACTCCATCCCTCTGTGTCCAAATTAACTCATAGTCTTTTCACGCGGACAGACAAACACAACACGTGAACACGACAGAACGTAGAAAACGTATAAGTATGTCATGTCTCACACAAACGTAACGCCTAATAGTAATATCTTTTTATCCTTTCTCCTTTTTGTCTTCTGATCTCGGCCTATTTTCTACGAATTAGATTGAGGACAATCACTCGCTGGGGAATCTGAACTCGAACAAATGGAGCTGTAATAAAAGTTTTGGGGAATGAGCAGTGCACGATGCGTTCAAGGGCTCCAGAAAATGTATGGAAATATGCGAGCAGTCGCCAAAGGAAAGAGCCGTTCGGGAAGCATCAAATAAAGACATCATCCCCTTAATAGTCGTCGTCATCATCGCCTCGGCTACCGTCCTTTCCTCCTTTTCCTGGTCCATCTTTTCCATCCTTTCGGATCGGAATCTTAATACCTGTTCCATGTAATTAGAATCAATTTCTCAACCTGTAGAAAGTGAGGCATGGGAATTTTCATACCTTGTGTAGCAAAACATTTACTTAGTGGTGTACTTTCTACCACTCCAGGGAACTTCTTCGCGGAGTAAACTTTGAAGACTTCTGAGAAACACGAAGCGAGAACAGGGGCTTTTCCAGTGTTTACGGAACACGATGAGTTAGGGTTATTCTGTGGTGCTGAAGGTACACCGACATTGACGAATGAAAAGCGAAGGCTGTTTTGATATTAATATAAGACTTAGTAAGGGATGATTAGATTAAAAACCTACCGGAAATCACCCTCGGTTCGGACGGAAAGGTCTTGAAGCACAAACCAGATCCCGATTCGGTCATCCGGGTCTGTGAGACGGAATGCGGAAGCTGATAAACTTCCAATAAGATTTCGTGTGAACATGCCTTGTGGAGGATTTGTTTGGCTTATGGGCATGCGCATTGCCATATCCTGTGGGGTATAAGGACGAGAGGGGTAAGGGTCTTGGTTATTGTGGCTGGGGACCGATTGAGAAGCTATAAAAAGCTGATTAGTACACATTTTTCCATTTGTAGTATTTAAACTTAATAAGAAGTTAAGAATAGAGGTATATATAGATATGGGTCCATACGTTGAGGATAATAATAGTTTGACTGTTGAGGTGGTACTTGGTATCCATTTGGAGATGGATAATTGGGATTTCCACCATAACCTGCTTGTTGTCCAGGTTGCTGTTGTGAGTATGCGCTCACCTGTGGTGGCCCTGGAAATGGATTGAATCCAGCTCCTTGATAAGGTGGCGCATTACCATATTGTGGGCTGGTGGGTTCTCGTTGACCTTGTCCGGGAAGTAGGTTCGAGTACGCAGTTGCACCCCCTTGTAGTTGTGTATAAGAAACTGGAACTGTGGCTGAAATCGAAGGAGAAGTTTGCGAGTGTCGAACAAGGTTGACTGGTCGATCGCCATCCGCTGACCATAAGTCCACGTTAAGCACAAACATTCCATGTTCGATGTTGCTATAAAGAATTTAGAATGGATAAACAGATTTGTGATATATAACTCACTTGACGTCCACCTCTTTTCCAGTGGCAATTTCTGTTATACTGAGTTTAACACATGGAGGAGGAGTGATAGGCCGACGATCCTAAATATGGTCAGTTATAATCGAACATGAGACCACATGAGAAGGATATGTTCTCATTAATTTCTTCTGTTCTTACCTTGTCTCCAAATCCACACATTCGAGCCCGTTTTGGTTGTTGCTGAACTTCCAATCTGAAAAAGCAATTAGCAACGTTTTACCCCGACAGAAAAAAGAAAGTTTGGTATGCCATCCCAGTACATAGTGAGGGGAAAACTCTATCCGAAAATTAAAACCTACGTATACTTTCTTCCATCCACAGTAATAGACCGAGGCGATGGTTCTTGACCTGGAAGTCCAATAGAATATGCCGATACGGCCTCTGAAGATGGTAAATGTTCTGGAGGAGGAGGACGAGTGGCAGGTAGAGAATTATTATATTGTTCGTAGGCGGGAATTTGTGAATGTTGAGATGTCATTGTGTGAGGCATCGAGTATGGAGCTCCTTGAGGTGGACCTGGTCGATATGCTGTATCGTGAAGACTTGGCATGGTTGATCGAGGATGCATATCGCGAGGTGGTGAAGCATATGCTGTAGTATTCATGATTAATATAATTTTATTCAGACAGCTAATGACAGCCCAGCTTTTAAAGTATTCCTTCTTTTCTAGGGATTCCAACTCCTGACTGTCGTTGAATAGACGATAGAGTATGTATGTATGTAAAAGTATAAATGTATGGATATATGAATAATGAATGAGGTAAACAGTTCAAATATGTATAATAAGATGATGAGAGATGTAGCTCCAAATAATTCGGTAGCGAAAAGTCCGTCTGATGGTTTTGTTTAAAAGGAATAACCTTGAAGATGATCCCAGTTGTAAAAGGATAATCTTAAAGGCGCGGGGCCGCGGTAGGGTGCCTTTGGTTCAGTGCAGCGTCGTACGCTAATTCATATATGTGGGAACTGGGAATTCGTAGGTAGTGTGGGATTGGGAGACGATGGGAGAGGCGGACAAGGTTGGACGAGGTGGGTGGGATACAGTAGGATTCGTTCAAGAGGGGAAAGGAGTCTTTGGTACCGAGTGTTATATTAAGAATAAAAATAGATACTTAAGAGTCTACTCAGTTCATCGTATGGTTTCGAAAACGAATGTTGCGTGAGCTCGAAGATGTTTTCCATATAGACTACCTCTTATTATCTCTTTCTCTGGTTTGCCTCTTATCCTCCTTTATCCTCTTTAGAGAATTACATATATATAAAAAATGGTCGAATGTAGTGATATATTACATTAGATATACAAAGTAATAAAATCATCTGTTGTGTTTCGAATTCTTGAGGGGTTTTCGGCAGATGAAGGGGCGGTTTAGGTCCGATAGAGTGCCTTGCTAGCTAACCTTGAGCTAATGCTCAATTTGGTGGACAAACTTGACAGCGGGCAGAAAAAGCTTGGGAGTACACGACCGCATTTGGAATATCCTATCCAAGCTTTTTATACTTAATATATTCACATTGAGTTTTGTAAATTGGCGATCTCCCGGAACCTAGGTTGCTACTTGTGGAGTTTATCCTATAAGGCTTAACTATACGTAGTAGTCAGCTCCGGGTATTGATATGTAGGTACCCTCAGAAATATAGGGATGCTTGTACTTCTGAATGTTAATTATATGAAAAGAAAAAAAATATTGAAGAAGAGATAATGTTAACGTATCTAGGGGAGCCTAGTGAATGTTCAAGCAATTCTACACAATAGGCAGGTTTGGCGAGAAAATTAGAATTAGGGATGGTGGTCAAAAATACTTCTAATAACAAAATACCATGTGGACTAATTATCATTATCACTGGTTATTCGTTTTCTTCGCATCATCATCATGATATTTCATCCTGTTACCTCCCATTCCAAAACTATAAAAAGAGGAACTCCGATGGGAACCTAAAAAGGCACCAAAGCCCAAATTGCTGGGTTGATCATGAAATTGCGTTGCAGTGCAGCCGTCAGAAATTTTTCAATAAAATATCCCATGGAAATTCATCTGGTAAAGTGTATATTTTCTGGCCTGTCGCTTGTCTGTGCAGTGTGCATGCATACTTGGCATGTTTAAGCATGAATTCCTACAAGTTGGAAGCCATTTAGAGATCTACTCAACTGGTCGTTGGTAATAGTTTAATGAGCAGGAAGAAAAGTGTGTGGGAATTGTACAACGTCGGGATATGCACGAGCGTTTGACAGCTTGGGAGTTGGAAATCTGAGGAGCTGGGCCGTATGGAAAGGGTATGCTGCTGCGGCAGTTAAGCGGTAGGAGTTTGTGGTTGTACACATGCTACATTACGCCATATTCATGTAGGCATTAATGTCTGTATAGTATGTATGTCTTGATGACTTCTTCATGGATGCTAATAACTGAAAAGAGATCATTTGCAGATCATTCCTGAAGAAGCCTTTGTATCACTACTACAGTGTCCTATGATTACTCTACTGAGCAATAGGTGCAATAGATACCTCAACTTCCACATGATTTCTGATCTCTACGGAGTAGAGAAACGCGAAGGCAGTCTTGGCATCGTAATTGTGTTAGGGCTTCAAACTGTCAAACTGGCAAAGATACATTCTTTTTAGTCTACGGTTAATAAGCAGCTGCTCTAGAATCTAAACGTTCTGTCTTTTCAGAATCCAGATCACATTCCTTTGCGAAGATCATCTGGTAACTCGAAGTTACTGATGAGATGATAAAATGGTAAAGCTCGGCATCAACCGTATCACCATCAGTTAACAAGGATAATGATATGCTAACAAGAATAGGATAGTCCGATTGGTCCGGATAACGAAATACGCCAATGCCAGGAAGATGTTTACCGTTGGTTTGGTAAAGTACCGGAAATGGCAAGGAGATACGTGAAAGTACATGATGCACATGGGAAAATAAGACCACTTTTTGAGTGGAGGTTGAGGGTCTCGGGGTAACACGGCAGCCGTTTGGAGATGAGGGGAAATACCAGCTGGAAATAAAGTTGTTGGGTTGTACGGGGGTGGATAAGAGGAGGTGTGTGATTTTATTGGATGCTGTGATTATGGGGGTGTTGTTAGGAGATATAGCTAGGTATGTATGTGGTTTTTCTATTGCATTCAATGTTGAATTATACTCTAGATTGTTTGAGTTCGAATCGGGAAGACCTATGATCTACGGAGTAGACGGTGGGATGAGAACCTAAATAAAAGTCTCTAGCGATGTCACGACTCACTAGACACCTCAACCCCTGAATTGTAATTTTCGGATTTCTACAGCATCTCCGAAGAACTACCTAATAGTCTAAATTGAACGGATGTACTTCCGTATGTTTAACTTTTGCCGCGTTTATCCCTAAAACTGTAAGAAAACGAGACCCTTAATCACATTGGTCACGTCACATATCATATTTCTCAATCTATCATGTCAACAAAAGCGATAAACCCCATACTTACACACTTGGGCCAGCTCTAGGCTTTGCTTTACCCTGTCCAACTGTACGGAGTATCGATAGGTATTGACTTCCCAGCTTCCGTCCCATATCCTTGACCTTGTCTTTGCTCAAGTAAAATGAGAACTAGTCAAGAAAGATTAAAGCCTCAAGGTTCTTGATCCTTGGTTGGCCGAGAAGCATTACCCGGCTGCCCGCAATAAACACCCCTCACAAATTGTACCCGTATATTTATCTTATCTTACCCAGCTGGGTAAGATTTGGGACCCCAAGGACAAATTCATTCGATCTCATGAATTTCCAACAAATGCAAGAAACATTCCGTTGGTATACTGCTCAAGTGCTTACTAGAGCTCTAAAATAGTACGGAGTGTCAATTTGTTATGGATTAACTTTCGCACAATTACATTACCTAGTTCTAGTTGTGTAGAATTTCCCTTCTAATCATCAAGTCAGCAGGACGCAACTAGCATTTCAGCCAAACAGGGTGAGAGGCAACTTTTCTGGGCATCCATTTACACATTAACCTTGCCGTACTACACAATGATTTTTATTACTTAAACCCTGATCCTGATGCTTGCATGATCCGGTATCACAGTTTCATAAGCTGCATGCCACCATCTTATTTCCCCCTTCCTACCTAATCTAGGTAGGAACAAATTTGCGGCATATGCTTGCTCTTTCTCTACGGTGCACTGATTGATGCATGCATGCATCGATCATGTAATGTGTACAGTACATATCATGAGCTCGCCATCCCCGAGGCCTCGGTACGTACCCGAGGAAAGGGTGTCGGGATAAAACTAGAGCATCGCATCATGCTTACTAGGTATCCAATATCTGCAACTAAACACTTTCACATGTACCAATCTCAAATGTTCATACTTTTCAGGAAGGGGGTATGTATGTACATACTAGTAAGGAATATAAAATTACGGATCGTGGGTTTCTGGCTTGGTGAAGTTTAAAAGCTCCTGGCGATCCCGTCACCGCATTACCGTTCACAGTGTCTTCCTGCTGCACCCAGCACGAGATGTACGAAGTAAATCGAAACACAGCACATCATTTGACTGTCAAATCTGAGTTGAGCTATGGAAAGACGGAATGATGCTTTTAAGCCTAAATGACTTCTTGACTGTCGAATCTCAATTTAGATATTAAAACATTATGTAAAATTCAGATTATGTTGAATAGATGGCATTGAGTTTGGTATGCGATCTACCTAGATCGTATGGCCAGGCAACAATTCAAGGTTGGAGGGTGGTATTAGATATCCTTTGCCGCATAGGCACGTTAATGATGATTTTGGGAGATTTATCGATTATGGCAAATTCGTCATCGATTAAGATGTATGACCATGGTGATATACATCAGGCGTGCTTTGTCTTACCTGTGCCGCGCGACTAATTGTACATACGTATTTTCACTGTCTAAGAATACGATATGCCATACAAATAAGATTATCTAACATGTACTCTTTCCGACCTCAACCTGATTGCCTATTGTAGAAGGGAAGCGTTCGTCGATTGCCTAAGTTCGATAGTGAACTAGGTCATGTTTGCATGCAATATCGTGAGAATGTGCGTTATTGCATCGCCCCCAAAGGAGCCACCAACATCATATAACATTTGCTGCCCCCATCATACCTTCAATGTGGTTAAATCTTCCAAGAACCAGGATATATGTCAATGGACTACCGGCATCAATGACTTCATTGGTTAGAAATGCCTAAATGTTTATTGCATCTATATCAAGAGCCGTAACAGTTGGCACGGAAGCTAAGTGCCAATACAGTAACGCTGAAGTGCTCTGCCGAATAACGCCATGCGCAAGGGGTGCAATACTAAGCACCGGTGAAGAGCACCTCCATATCCCCCCAAACTGAAGCAAATCCAGCGACTCCTGGTATCATTCCTTTCAACGCCTTAGAGTTTGTCAAATTTGTTTAAGCCTTGCCCATCCTCTCCTTCAACCATGCCTTTCCCTTGTCCGCCAGACCTTTCTCGCTTTCGAGCTTGTTGCTGGGCTTGATATTATCAGGCTCATCCTCATCTGAGATTGCACTATCCCATTTGAAATCTTTGCGTGCTGCGGCGATCTCGGTCTCGCTTGGTTTGAAGACATTAGCTACCCCGCCCCGTCCAACATGGCTTGATGATGAAGATTCTCTTCTCGGGGTGCTAGAACATTTAAGTTAGAATTCGGTATTGCTGGAAGTGACTTGCGTCTTATGATTCGACCTACCCAACGACGTCTTGCGCCTGCTTTTTGTCAGCATTAAATACAACTTGGTAGTGTGTACTGAAAGCCTACCCGTCTGGCCGACTCAGGATCAGTGTTCTTTGTCATATTTCCACTTCCTCCGCGACCGGTGGTGTAAACTTCACCTTTGAGGGTTGGAGTGTTCAGAGTAACAGGTTCTGCATCGTGAGGAGAAGTTCCAATGTTACCTGAGCAAATATGTCAATCAAGTAAATTGTCAGAGCAGATATCAAAAGCTTACCAGCGCCCCCGCGACCGTGGGAGAGGTTGGCTGATCGGATGGAGGAAGAGGAAGCGCGACGAAGCTCTTCTTCGGCAAGATAGTGAGGTAAAGCTGCCATTTTTAATGGTTGACGATGCTTCGGAAGATGAACGGAAAGCGTTGTCCGATGGTTTGATTGTTCGGATTTAAAAAGGGGTAAAATATTTTGCGTAGTTGTCCAGGTGGAAGGGTGCGTCGCAAAGGTTCTTTGTTCAAGCCTGGCCGAATTCCAGTAGCGAACGAGTGAATTACACCTTATTGCGTGATAATGTGCAACAAGTTTGATAGTGAAATTGGAATAAGAACTTTCAAATCGAGCAGAGGCTGAAACTGATATTGCGGGGAAGGGGATATTTATATGCTTGATCCACTATGGAGCGAACACGACGAGAAGGGGTGTCCTGCAGCATCATACAAGAAGAAAGGAAAATGAAAGGACTTTCTCAATACAGTCTTAGCCTCAATTCTCCAAGTAATTTACTACAACCAAATTCTCCTCAATCTTTCATCATGTGGTACTATGTATTTACTCCCGCCGTGCCCAGCTAGGAGAAACATCCTACCAACTGGGCAATTCGTTCCAAGTGTCCTTCCTTGATCCGTTGAATTTTTGGACGCCTATCCAATCATTGAGTTAGCATTATCAAAGAGGAAGAAATTTGATCCAAAATTGAAGATTTTGGCCTGGGTACAGGAATCAAAACGTAATGGAAATGCACGAGACTCACGGGGCTATATGGCGCCATTCTTCCTTTCAATTGGGGAGCCTTTTGTGGCTTCCAGAAGAAGTTTTATTGCTCCGCAGAATATTGCCTCATACCTCTGTACTTTGAAAATCTGCTGGCATATGGCAAGTCGTGAACCTGCAAGATCAAGGAGAAGGGTCCTGCCAGCGGCCGAACTGCATACTGTTTGATACGGTATGGTGAAAGCCCGCAATACATAATTCAGGTACGCCCCACAATTGAATGAAAGAAAAATTCTCGGTATTCTTGGCAACTTCAAACTCTGCTGAGGGGATCCAATGTCAATCGTCCCAATAATAATTGAAAGTCTTTCATGAACATACCGGTACTACGGAACATTATTGGGGATTATTTTTGTATGGTCATAGCTTCTCGGTTACTGCAGACGCTAGTGAAGAGCTATGAATTGATGCGGATTTTTTTTTCTTCTACTGTACAAACTTTCTGTAGTACAACAATCATTTCTTTTCGACCTCGAAATAGAAGACAAATTTTCAACTTCGGCTTAGAGTTCAGATCATCCTGAGATGGTGCTAGTATCTTACACAATCTAAGATCTGGCCTGAAATCTATGTGCAAGCTTCCTACCACGAACACGATCCAAAACTGCTTCTATTCAGTTCCGCCAATACGAAACAAATATATATACAAAGGTGTTTAGGTGTAGAGAATAGGTATGGGTGCTACAGCTACGCGGTAAATACTGTTGGAATGAACAGACTTGCGGTTTCTTTATTTCTTTCCTTCCCGCGCTTCCCTTTATTTATACAACACGCCAGCTTTCAAAACATTACTTAACGGCACTCGATTTCTTCAATAAAACGAGATGTTTTCGCGCTGTGCGAAGAATACTTATAACCCGTTGCTGGGCGCCTGACCTTGAGATGTCGTTTAGACTTTTCTGAAAGGTTGGGAATCAGCTGAGGCTACATTCTTCTAAATTATATCAACTTTCTTTGATAAGCAACATCAAAGGTTTTGAAGCTTAAGGATACACATGGTAAATTCCTATGCTGACACACAGCCTACCCTTCCTAAGATCAGGTTGACTGTCTTGGTATGGACAGCAATAGGCATTGTCACTTTGATCTACCTTCAGCTTCTAAATCGAAAGCAATCTACAGCTTTGGATTGAATGAAGAATGATGGAAGCTTCTACTTTGAAGTTGGACATCTCTTTCTCAGAGGCTGGGTTTCAACGTCATTCATTCATGAAGCCGTTGCAGGTATTCACAGATGTCTTTGACTTCAATAGCAAAGGCCAACAATTAAAAAAATTACATTCATTCTTGGATTTGTCCTGTCCACAATGGAGTCTCCGTGAAGTTTATTATCTATAAAATGCCATAAGTTTTCATGTAATCCTTCCTCCCCTCCCATCCAATAGCCTCCCCAAAATGCCAAAAGTTTCGTGTCCGCTCTCGGGAAAACGCCTGTTACACCAGAACTCGTCATCAGCCATAGTTCGTCATGCATTGGTAAGGTTTCAAGGTCAAGGTGCTTGTGATCCGCAGATGTGGTACCAAGTCTGCCGCATCCCAATCACGAAGCCCGATTTATTGACCGAATTTCGATCGGCGATTTGTGAGCGCATCTGGCAGGATGCATTCACCACGGCTACGGGCGAGAAGCAGACACTGGAAGAGGAAAGAAAGTTACTCCTAAGTGAAGCAGGTGATGCCCTCAAGTCAGAAAGGGTTTGATGGAAAAGTTCCTGGGCGAGCAAAGCTATTTGACGTGGGAAAAACAGAAAGCAGATCTCGATAGGAATATACAGGAGAAGGCGCAGGAGGTCAATGGGATCCAAGATGTTTACCATGGGAGACGTACTACTCAAGCGATACGTGTGCTTGAGTCGGGTGTCCCAGGCATAGGGTCCAAGGGTTTTACGGGTTCTATCGATGGTGTTCAGGTGCATTGGTATGGAAGCCATAAACCTTTGCTGACGACGAACATTCTTTCTTTATACGAGGCGAGGTTTGGTAGGGTTATGCATTTGTTGATGGAGAGGAATCCAGTTCCTAGCTCGGATGAGCTATCAGTTAAATACACTGTACCGGAAACAGGGAAGAGTACAGGGGATAAACCGTAGGGTGCGGTCTGGCCTAATTAGACTTTTGGTTCAGGAACTTTTAGCAACCATCGTTGATGGCAATTCTTCATTCAGTATGAAGCAAAACCTATTTGTCCATTACATCCCATTGTATCCATCCCTCCCAGCTCTCTTAACTTCTCAAGTACTCCTTGACTTTCTCACCCCATACAACACCCCTCTTATAGTAGTGTATCTCCGGAACACTCCCCTTCCTCAGTCCATCAATTGCCTCTGCCAATTCCTCTCCCAGCCCTTCTTCTTTCACTTGAGAAAGTGGCGTCAGGTAGGTTCTGATGGAGAATACCAAGGCTTTAGTTTGTGGTAGACGATGTACTAGTTGACGTTCACAGCGGAGATGCGTCTAGCGTTGTTAGATTTGTGTAGTTAACGTACAGGTGAGAAGTAGGCGAGTGCTCACATCATTGATATCAAATTCTTCTGGTTTCGCCTCTTCGCCTTCGTACAGATGATTGCCACTCGCTGCAAATAGGCGCGAATGAGTAGTTATTGACCACTACGCCGTATGGTTTATTAAATTACTCCCTTCCTTCCCGAACATCGCTGGGAAACTTACATTGATCCTCTTAACTATCTTTCCTACCTCTAATCGATCAAAACTTCGATACATACTCGTCTCTAACTTCTCCTTGTATCTTGGGACGGGTTTATGAATATCCCTTATTTTCTTACCCAGTAATGCTTGGGTATCGAATCCGCTGGGGAAACATGCAATGAACCCACCTAGCATATATCCATCGCCATCTGAAGAAGGGACGAGGAGAAGAAAATCGGTGTCAATGTTTGTACCTAGTTCATGAAGAGCTTGGAGAGGAGAGGAGGGATGGAGGGGGATATGATGATTTGTTGCTTTATTCAAAAGATAGGTTGGGGTAAGAGAATAGATGGTGGGGAAGCGAGTGGGAAGGTAGATGGTGGTTAGGTAGGTGTAGAGTTCTTGGATTGCAGCGTGGGATGAGGGGAGGGCTTGAAGGACCGTAGGAGTGTGGTCTTTTATTATGTTGGTGCGGACGGTGAGGCGATCAAGGTACGTTCGGTCCATTTCTATGAGTTCGGATGGAGGGCATGACTGAAGACCTTTGTTTTGTAAGTAGAGGCTGAGAATGACTGGACAGTAGGAGTTCCTGGATAGGAGGAGATTCATACCCATTGTCATGTGGTATATTGGTTTGAAAGGTCGGGTTTTGAGTGGCTCGGTGGTACGCCAGTCAAAATCTGTTAAGGGAACGATTGTGGGGGAATGGATACTCTCCGAAGCTGTCTCATTGTTGAAACGAGACTCCTGAAATCGATTAGACCATGTGATTAACTTGGGAACGCAGTATATAGGAGTATTGAAGTCGCTTGACTACGTTCTTTGATAATACATTTTGGGAAATATTCTGATGAGATAGGTGATGAACCGAAGAAATTTTGAGAAATCGCAACTTTGAGACAATGCCAGAAAAGCTCTCGAAGAAAGCGAAAAAGGAAAAGGGGAGGGGGGGATCTAGAATCTAGAGGTATCGTACCGCTTTATTTCGTCGAGATATCCAATACTTTGAGTGTATCTTCCATACCGCGTACACTCCAACGAATGCTGCACCGAGAACTTGCGACCAGATAATCATCATGGATATCAACATGCTCAAATGCAATGTGTAATCTTGAACAATAAGAAAACCAAACGAAACGTGATTACGAGGTAGGTATACATTGAATTCTTTATCACGCCAGTATATCTATCTAGTAATGGTCACCCTCCTCCCAAACTCAGGAAAATCGGCCTTGAATCGGAAAGTACACCCAGCGCTGGGCAAAGGTGTGGGGTAAGCCCCAGGGTAGTATCCTTCCGGTTCGTTATCCTGCTCTATCTCTACAAACAGTATTACGAGTAGTTCATATGAGGATATAATCTGAGAAGATACAAATCATATAATATTATATCATATATTCTTCGATAATTTCAAAAATTCATCATCATTGAAACAATTTCAACTCTAGACAACTAATATTGGATGGACGATCATATAATCAAATATCCTGGTGTATCTACCTAGGTTTTTAAGGGTAGGTAGTTATCTTCGAAAATGGCTATAGATGCTTTCATTTTGATCGTCTCAAATGGCATTGAATCATACCATTATACTACGAGGAAAAGTATACAATTCCTCGTTATAAGAAAAGAAAGGCTATTCACATTTATAGCAAATTGGTACCGAATTTTGTTTCCCCTGCTTATCATCTATGCCGGTGAAAAGCCGCACTTATACGATGAGTTGCACAATGCACATACGTGCTTCTCCCAACGGGCTATTCATGGATCTTACCCGAATTATATTATACTTCGAGATAGAAGCTTCCTTTACTGACTTGGCGTTCTATTCTTCTACGATCAGATCGACCTTTTCTTGTATGAGTTTGGGGCCATGAAGAAATACGTGGAGAAAGCATATCTTCAATAGATCGCACACCGTCGCAGCTTCCTGTTTAAGTATGGTTGGTATGCAAGACACTATATATTTTGCGTGATCGAAAAATATTTCCATTTCAATTTCATCTCAATCTTTTTTATCTTGTTTCCACTGTACGTCTTCGAAAATGAGGTGTAATATGCTCCTGGCCAGTGTAGTCACTGGGCTGATTGGTTCAGCGTGTGCTTCTATATTGACAAAAGTCGGTACTGTCAAAGAATCGGCGATATCAATCTCTAGAAGAGAGGCTCTAGCGTACAAGGCTCACACCATAGAGCAGCCGGTACGTTGAAGTTTTTGGTCCTCTCTATCCACAAATTCTGATTTTAATATGCAGATTGATCATTTCCCAAATGATCCAGTGTATGCTCCACACACCAATGCTACATTCAAACAG
Source organism: Stromatinia cepivora (assembly GCA_014898415.1). Classification (NCBI taxonomy): domain Eukaryota; kingdom Fungi; phylum Ascomycota; class Leotiomycetes; order Helotiales; family Sclerotiniaceae; genus Stromatinia; species Stromatinia cepivora. Next base: position 1,071,748 of record RCTD01000001.1, on the reverse strand, counting down.
AGATATTGGTTCGATGCGACCTACTACAAACCTGGAGGTCCCGTTTATCTATACATTGGAGGAGAAACCAATGGCCAGTACAGATTCAGCAACCTTCAGACTGGGAGTATGTTGTGAGCTATCAGCGATTAGGCCATTTTGCTAATTATCTCTCAGTCATTCAAATATTGATGGAAGCTACAAATGGTCTTGGAATTATCCTCGAAAACCGGTACTATGGCGAGAGCTTCCCGTTCAACACCAGCACAACAGATCAGCTGGCATACTTGACCAATCAACAGAGTTCGTATCACACGAATTATCTCTGGCCAGACTAAGAGCTAACAATCTTTGTTTCAGCCGTTGCGGATAATGCATACTTCGCTCAACATATATCCTTGCCTGGTGTCAATGCTAATATTACTGCACCAAACACCAAATGGATACTTTATGGAGGCTCTTTGGCTGGTGGTCAGACTGCGTTATCAGTGAAGTAAGCGTCTCGCCATTTTATCATCACTTGTGAGGATTTCAAATCTCGCATCGGATAGGCTTTCGACAGCTTAGATTGTGAATATGGAAGTAGTGTAACAGAACTAATGCCATATTTTAGGATTTATCCGGAAATCCTCTTCGGTGGTATTGCTGCCAGTGCCCCTATCAAGACCGTGGTGGGATATCCAGAATGGTCAGCCAATACCAACTAATTTTTTTATCGGTGGCTTCAAGTGCTAATGCTGTGCCCAGGTACAATCCAATTCAAAGATTAGGTCCCCAAGACTGCATATCAAGTATTAACGGCATTATTGACAAATTTGATGCCCTTGTATCCGCCAACAACACACGTGCGATCAAGCAATTCAAATCTCTGTTCGGACTTGAGGCTTTGACTGATAACAGAGACTTTGCAATGACTATTGCGTTTCCTCGTAAGATAAGCCCAAATATTGCTAGCATGTATTGTTGCTAATGCAGAGCAGTTGGGGGACCAATGAATTATCCAACAAACACATGGCAAGAACTTAATTGGAGCCCGCTGTATACTTCAAACGATTTCTGGAACTTTTGCTCGAACGTGACCAACATTGATGCACCTAAGGCAGTTACCGAGATCGATTACGCCCTCTCAAACTATACCGGAGGAGAGCCATGGACAAACCTAGGAAATTATGCCACTTACATCAAGAACGTCCTGATCCCAATCTGTGATGGCGCTCCTATTGACAGCACATCATGCTTTGGCACCCAAAATGAGACATACTACGCCGACGTAGCAAATGGACAAGGCCGTTCGTATCTCTATACCAGTACGTATCCCTTTACAAATTCATTCGTTCGTCATATACTAACTACTTTCCCAAGCATGCCTTGAGCTTGGTGCATGGCAAGTAGCTCCTGAGACAGGGCCGTCATTGATATCTAGAGTGCTTCAGGCAGACTACACGTAAGGCACGACCCCATCCTAGCATATTCAATATACTAAACTAGAACAAGCCAACAATGGTGTAACTGGGCATTTCCACCGGGAGAATATAATTCCATCCCACCATCCGTCAATCTCACTTTGTGGAACCAATACGGCGAATACAATTTCTCTGCCGATCGCCTAGCTTTTATCGACGGAGGTAAGTAGTTGTTAAGCCCATAGCACCTCAAGCCATCTTTCCTACCCATCGTCGTTCAACCTTTACCAAATTCTGACACAAATCCTAGATAACGACGTATGGCTCGACCTCTGCTATCACTCCCAATATGCCCCCAGTCCCCGCATCTCTACGGATCTCCACCCAGAATACCTCATCTCAGGCGCAGGCCATCATTGGGACTCCTATGGTATCTTGAATGTCTCAGCTGAGCCACTATTTATTCAGCAGGCACATCTTTGGGAGATTAGGACGGTTAAGAAGTGGTTGAAGGCTGGTTGGTAAATGGGTCAGATGTTGCGAGGGAAGGTATGACTGATGATTTATATGATGCTCAGGGTTTCCGATGGGTCTGGACTGCAGTACCTTAATGAAAGACTTGAATTTTTTCAATCGATCTACACATTAGAATCTTTTGAATCATTCAAATCATTTGGAACGTTCAAACTATTCAAACATTTCAAAACGTTTTCTAAGATTGAAAAGTTTCATATCTAATATGCCAGTCCGGACATTGGATACACCGTAATGCTGGATGAGATGCGAAAAAAAATGTATATTAGCAACACATTAAGGAAAAGACAAATAATGTGCGTTGTGATTATATATTCACAGCATCAGGAAACAAACTGTTCATCACATACGTGACTACATATTTCTATGATGAAGATGACATTCGCATTCTACTTGGAAATACAATCACCGGCGAGCTTTTCCACCCAGCCTTTTCCATACCCTGTGAGCCTTTCCATGCGCCTTGTGTCCCCCATGAGCATTCCGAAATAACATTTGCCCATCCCCGATGAGCCGTTCCATGTACTTATATCCTAAAACCTCACCCCGAATACACTTTCCCCTCACTCTTTCACAGCACCGGTGAGCCCTACCTACCCCTCGTTTTAAGATTTTCAGAAAATAACTCTCTCCCGGTGAGTAGCACACTATATATACGATATACTATATGCTATATATATATTTAGGGTTATTATCCATTATTTGCAAAATGCAAAATGTAAAATGTAGATATACTCACTATTATCAAGACCAAAACTAAAAATAAAATTACACATCTCAAATCATCCATCCTCCCGAGGTCCTTCCAAGGTGATACGATACGATACCCCAATCCACACGGTATTTTGATGTATAATTACCTAGTACTCATCTAATATTTAAAAGTACTAAGTACTAGATACTAAGTACTACCCTGTGTATACCTACTTCTTATATATATATATAAGAGGCGAAGGGGGATATTTGGTGGGTAAAGGGGGGGGGGGGAGGGATGATATAATTTCTACTTTATTGAGAGCTTGTTGTGAGAATGCTGGGTGATATGGGATTGGATAGGAGATTGGGTTATATAGTTATCTATTTTTTGGGCAAGAATGGGTGTTTGGGCTTTGGGATATGGGATATGGATTAAGGCAATCTGCTATATAGGAGCGATTATGTATTATTTGTGCATGGTAGAAGTTACTAGGTAGCTGACGAGAGGCACATTATCGAGGCGGGTGAGTACAAGCACTTGAGGTGGCACGACAACATATATTTTTTTAACAATCCATTTGCTCTCGAGCTTTTACTAAGATCTATGCATATGCCATTACCTCAGAATAGATAGAAAAGAATCCATCAGCCTCGAAATCAATGCCATAGCTTTTAGCAACTCCAACCCCTACATAATCGTAAAGGACAGAAAAAAGAAATATTCAGACTATAGTGAGACCTAGATTTCTCATGATATAATCTCCTCAGTCTCCTCAACAATCTCTTCGACAATCTCCTCAATCTCAATGGCTTGTCCTTCATCACCACTTGCCATTTTAGATTTGAGAGGCTCCAGAGGATCAAGAGGAAGACCTGCATCTTCTCTCTCGGCCTTAACATCCTCTTCCATATTAGCCCTCCATGCAAGCCACTCGTCCAAGAGTCTACGTCTGTGTTCGACAACGGCAAGATCGGCAGATGCGCCACGATCGGCATCTTCTTGGTCGAATACCTTGCTGTATTCACGGAGATTCTTGCGGATTTGCTTTTGTTCTTCTTTACTGAGCAGAGTGGGTGGTCGAGGGCGCCATAACCATTGCTTGAACTTCTCGACTGGTTCTTCACGAAGTTGCTCACCCTTGAAGTCATACAAGTGGTAACCATTCTCCATCTATTTAATAGTTAGCATGCTAAAAAAGCAAGAATATTGACTATACTTACGGTGTGCTTCCAAATACTGGCACTGGTAGCAACGAACCGTCCTGTGGGATCCCAATCGATATCTGTTACACCATAATGATCTGCAGTATTCATGAGTTGTAAATTGGCTGTCAGGTCCTTATCGCTTTCGGGTTTCTCGCCCTCAAAGTCCAGATCATAAAACTCCATGTCGAAACTTTGTTGCGAGTGAACTGTAGCTACAATGACAAATCTGCCCTTTGGAGACCAGTAGATGGCATTGCTGTTCTTTTTGTCATATGTGCGGATGTGCTTGAAGTTACCGACGCCATTGCCCTTGACCTTTTCTGGACAAAAGAAGGAAACGGATGTCTTAGGTGGAACGGCTGTGGCTGCAACAACTTCTGCGGTTGTGATGATAACGAAACGGTCACCCTTTGGCTCCCAGGCGAAGTTGATGACGGTGTCTTTGATTGAATCGACAACCTCAACAGGTACCCCCTTTTCTTTTACACGGAAAATCTCCAAACTGGTTGCCAGAGATTTCTTTGACTTTGAATGTCTATCAACCTTCACACACAAATATGAGGCATCTGATTGCCAGTGAAGCTTTGCGTCCGTCACACTGAAAAGGTTCAAAGTTCGGACAACTTCTTTAGATGGAATGCTCATCAATCCAACCTTCGCTGGGTTGCTGCCAATTTCAGGGGTCCAATAGCAGAACAGCTGCTCATAGTTCTTCACACCCTCACGGTGGGGGGTTGCTGGTGCCCAGTCGAAGTCCATCACACCGTCAATTTTGATGGAGGTTTTGTCCAAAAGGTTCATTCTAGGTAATTCATAGACGGAGATCGATGAGCCTTGAGTCAAACGAGCAACATATATGTCATCTGATGACCACTTGAAAGCTGGCCATTGAATCTTTCTCTTCACCGGGTTACCGTCTGCATCAACGCTAGTACTTGGTAAATCGAGGTTAGCGAATGAACGCAATGGCAAGCCTGTCTCGATATCCCAAATAACATAGTTCTTTCCATCATCATCAACCGATAAAGCTGGGTGTCCTTCCTCTCCAATGCTAATTGGTCGATTTGACCATGTTGTGAGGTATTTCTCTCCTGGCGAAAAGTCGACGAGGTTAACGAATGGATGCGCGAAACGCTTTTGTCTAGTCCAAGATGGCCCACCCCAGAGTTGTACACCTTGCTGATGCATCGAAGTCAAGAAAGTACCTTGTGGTGACCATTGTACGAACGACTCAGTCCAGTGTTGGCGATCGACGATGCTTTCTGGTGCATCCTTCTCGTTGTTCCAGAAAACTTGTACTCGGTCATCCTTATACATGACAAATTGATCACGTCCACGTCCAGCTGGATCTGCGAGCCATGATCTCAAATGCTCCTTCTCGGTAAACTCTTCGATTTTTGGAGGGGTGTATTTTTCGTCGATGCGTCCTTCACGACCATAGCGATCAATATCTGTCAATTTGTTGACTCGGAGAGTATGTTTCTTGTCGAGGGGTACGCCGTCGAGGGCTTTGCATGCAGCGATAGCTTCAGCAGGGGACGAGTATTCGACGAAAGCAAATCTATTCTTATCAATACACAAATCGAAGCGGGGCAAAGAATATCTGAAGCTTACTTGAACGATTTGCCATCTGGTCCGATGGGCATGTGTATTGAGTCCTTTTTTGTTTGACCAACAGAGTCCAATTTTCTCAATAAAAATTTAATCAGCTTCGGCTTGGTATCCTCGTTGACTTCTGGGAGGCCATCAATAACAACAAAAGTGTCGAGTCCTTGTTCAAGTTGAACCTCGAAACGTTCTCTTAAATCGGAAATATCGAGCTCTTCCTCATCGTACTCGTCCTCCTCCGGATCTGGGAGATGATCGAAACTTGGCGCCATGATTGCGATATGATGCGATCAACCAACAGCGTTTGCGCGTGCTTTTGTCAGTTCGATTACTGTTGTTGGTGAGTTTTTGTGTGAATTCGTTTGGAAATTTTGACCCCACTAGCCCACTTCCGTGTAGTCTATTTTGAATTTAACTATTCGACGTGATTTAAATAATTTGGTGTTGAATTATTGTAACCAAAGTTCTGAACTTCTACATACAATTAATTCATAGACAAAGGACAAAATTCCCTGAAGAGAATGTAAGTGGTGGGTTCAGGTTCTTCAAAAAATAGACAAGTCTGCCAAAAAATCGATTTTCCCCAACTTTAATTTTCGTGTGCGAGTCACTAACGAACAATTTTAGAGCCACATTAGCGATTACTATTCGACGCGCCCCTTGAGAAACTTTACGCGACGACGAGGTGTTTCACCAAAAAAATCGTAGCAAATCTTCATACAAGGCAAGATGGCTTCCTTTAATCCAACACAAATCTTTGAAGATGGTACGACCGAGGAGAAGGGAGAGAACGCTCGTCTCTCTGCTTTTGTTGGTGCTATTGCAGTTGGAGACTTAGGTAACATGAACCCCTCCATGAAACTTCGAAATACAGTCTGCTAAACTTTTGTGTAGTCAAATCAACTTTAGGACCAAAGGGTATGGATAAGATTCTTCAGAGCGCAAGTACTGGCGAAATTTTAGTCACAAACGATGGTGCTACCATTCTCAAGGCTATAGCTTTAGATAACGCAGCTGCCAAAGTCCTCGTCAATATTTCCAAAGTTCAGGACGACGAGGTTGGAGACGGAACTACATCTGTTACAGTATTAGCCGCAGAGCTTCTGCGAGAGGCCGAGAAGCTGGTTGACAAAAAGATACACCCGCAGACCATTATCGAAGGTTATAGAATAGCGAGCCAGGCGGCCCTTTCAGCATTGGAGAAGTCGGCGGTGGACCATAGCAGTAATGCCGAAGCTTTCAGAAAAGATCTGTTAGCCATCGCACGCACAACTTTAAGCTCCAAGGTCCTCTCGCAAGATCGAATTCAATTCGCTGAGTTGGCTGTTGACGCTGTTTTACGTATGAAGGGTTCTTCTGATTTAAGTCACATCCAAATCATCAAAAAGGCTGGTGGAAAGTTGAGCGATTCATATCTCGATGAAGGTTTTATTTTGGACAAGAAAATTGGAGTTAACCAACCTAAACGATTAGAAAAAGCTAAGATTCTTGTTGCAAATACTGCTATGGACACAGATAAGATTAAGATTTTCGGTGCCCGAGTAAAGGTTGGCTCTACTGGAAAGTTGGCTGAATTGGAGAAGGCCGAGAAAGACAAGATGAAGGCAAAAGTGGACAAGATCAAGGCACATGGTATCAACTGCTTCATCAACAGACAACTCATCTACAACTGGCCGGAACAACTCTTTTCAGATGCCGGTATTATGTCCATTGAGCATGCCGATTTCGATGGTATTGAAAGACTGGCTCTGGTTACTGGTGGCGAAATCACATCGACGTTTGACCACCCAGATCAAGTCAAGCTTGGCCATTGTGACTTGATTGAGGAAGTGATTATTGGCGAAGATACTCTCATTAAATTCTCTGGTGTTGCTGCTGGTCAAGCTTGCACGATTGTACTAAGAGGAGCTACCGAGCAATTACTCGACGAAGCAGAGAGATCTCTTCATGATGCTCTTGCAGTCCTTTCACAAACTGTAAAGGAGCCAAGAACTACCCTTGGTGGAGGCTGTGCCGAGATGTTGATGGCCAAGGCTGTTGAAGGCGCCGCAGTCAAAGTAGACGGCAAGAAGCAAATCGCTGTTGGCTCTTTTGCAATAGCACTTCGTCAACTACCCACCATCCTGGCCGACAACGCCGGTTATGATTCAAGTGATTTAGTGGCTAGACTCCGAACAGCTATTTATGACGGTATGTCCACATACGGACTGGATCTTTTGACACCAGGAGGTGGAATCACAGACATGCGGGAACTGGGAGTTATTGAAAGTTACAAGTTGAAAAAGGCGGTAGTTTCATCTGCATCCGAGGCAGCAGAGGTCAGTATTATCAATCCAACATATGCTTACAATACTAACACTAAGTAGCTCCTACTCAGAGTGGACAATATCATTCGCAGCGCCCCACGGAGAAGAGAAAGATGAACAAAATAAAACAAAAAAATGACGACTGTATTATGAAGATGCAAAAATGGTCAAGGGGATTTTGTACCAACTATACCATAGACATATTGCAGCAACAATAATGAATGGATGAACAACCTCCAAATGATTATGGTCTTGTGTGGTGTGCAATTTTGGGATGTCCAACCAATGGGATCTACCTCCAAAAGTGCCTTGTTACAGCCGTTCGATGTACAAAATAGGCGCTGAAACGCCTGTGCCTTGGAAATGCAGACAAATGCAAAGTTACAGACTACTAGGTACATAGGTATGGTTCATATGTACTCACGAATAGAATTGTTTCTATTCATCGATGGTCATTGTGGGAAAGTCTAATAATTCTTCCTCCAGTGAGTATATGTTGGTTGGTAGGTCCCGTTTATTATTTTTTTTGTTCCCTGTGTAAGCTTCACTGCGATCTATCTCCGTTTAAGATCATCTCTACGGGACGAGGAAAAGAGAGTGTTTCTATTTGTAACTCCATGCATTAGAACCCTTGATATGTTCAAACTTTTCTCATGTTTGTACTCCTTGTTACCAGGCTTCTGTTGTTGGTGATGGTCTCTTTGGATATTTTTCCGTGATGAAACAATCTTTGGAACAGAGGCTTAACCGTTTAGAGTGTATGAAAGCCAAGTTAATGAGTCCCCCCCGAGAAAGAGAATTGTATTGCAGCAGACGTAGCTGTGATAACGCAAAGGCAGTTTAAGATAATTGAGACTTTGAAATAAGAATCTATAAAGCAGATATGAAGCTCATAGATCGAAAATCTATTAATTACAATGTTTCAGTATTTGCTTTCTAATTTATCTATGTATAATAGTAAGTACTCCATAAGCGCAATTGTGTATCACTTCCAATCCATATGTATCAAACACATTTATCTCATACTTGACTGTACAATACTCATAATCTGAACTGCAACAATAAACCCCTTGTATTAAGCCTTCCAAGTAACTATCGAGTCTCAAGATTGGTATGGTGCAAGGTGTGTGAATGGTGATGATCATAAAGTACCTAGGTAGCTACATCCTGTAGAAGCAAGGAGAAGAAAATGTTGGTGGAACAAGTTACAAGGACGTGTAAGCTGATGGCTATTTTGAATCCCTCATATAACTAATACGTAGTACTGTAATGTAAGCTGAAAGAAGAAGAATCAGAAGAGATATCTTACACCTTATTTATTTTCCCTTTTTTCAAGTTCTTACACCGTTGGTTATCTGTCTAAGATTTTAACTTCTGATGTGTTTTTTTTTTTTCTTTCAAAATAGTACACGATCATGCTTCTAGTTCCTTCTTTTTCATCCCGCACTTCGTTCCCACTCCATATTTCAATTTCGTGTACCTATCGATCAGTAATTACTCAGTAAAAGCTCGGGGTTCCATATACATATACTACTACCTGGGTACTGTAGTGGATTGGATCGTTTGTTAGCGCCCTTTTTTAATTCTTCTGACACGAACACCGCGCACACGCTATAACCACAACATTTTGAATTATCCCATCCATCCCTCCAAGTATTCATCCCTCCTTTCGTTTCACTAAAGGCAGCTTAGGAATTTGTTATTATTCTATTGTTGGACTCGAACTCTCATTCCGAGTCAACATAATTCTATTCAACAATCAATATTTATCCTTGTTCTAACTTTTTTTTCGACTTGGACGTCATACGATACCTCCTTTCATCGCTAACCTTTAGAAATACATTATTCTCTCAACATACTTCGCTCCGTGCGAAGTATTAATAAATACACGTTGACCTTAAATCATGGTCAGGCCCCAGGCCTGTGGCGAAGCCGTGAATAGTATATTCATCTTCGCAGCATTCTTATGTGTTTTACCATGGTTAGTCGAAGCTCAGCAGCAGCAGCGATCAGCTTTAAGGCAACATGAATCCCCGCTTGAAGCAATCACTTCTGAGGGAATACGGACTCCTCTCGAAGCAACTAAAGTAAAAACCATCGAGACTCCTTTGAACATTCCACGAAGAAAGAATACTTTGAGCGTAAACGCCGGAATTCACGAAAAAGTCGATGCGAGCGCCGATTCAGCACCATTAGCTCCTTCACATCTTGCACAGTCCAGTAGACTCGAGTCTAGCAGCCTCCAGTCTACCGGATGGGGTTCTTCGCAGCCGAGTGCGCGGGATCTCCAAGAATGGGAAGTAGAAGATTTTGTGCTACTGGCGACCGTTGACGGAAGTGTGTGGGCACGCGATAGAAAAACGGGTAAACAGAAATGGCGAATGCGTAAGTAGTCCGAATGAAGTCATATTATTACATGCTTTACTCCATGCCATGAAAACAGTCACGAATGCTGATGGATGTCCATAGAATTACCTGAAGTCTCGATGATTTCAACCAAACATCACAAAAGAAACAAATCTGCCGATTTCAACGAGGTTCCCACGTCGACATGGGGTATTGACGATTACGTCTGGATTGTGGAGCCCACCGAACATGGTGGTTTATGGATATATCGACCAGATGTTCCGAACGGCGGCTTGGTCGACACAGGCCTAACAATGAAGAAATTAGTTGATGATATGTCACCTTACCAAAGTGACGACCCTGAGGTCGTATATACCGGTTCAAGGAAGACCCAGATGGTGCAGGTCGATGCCACCAATGGAAAAATACTGCAGGTCTTTGGAGGAGATTACATCGTCGATACAAAGGATCAAAGTTGTAGTCCAAAAAATGGATTTGTGGGTAGAGAAGCTGACGAATGTCAAAACCCTACGATTTGGCTGGGATTGTCAAAGTACGAGGTAAACATCGTAGGCAAGGATCACCACCCAATTGCTACATTAATGTATAATGAATGGGGTCCTAATGTTCAAGATGCGAAAAAATACGGAGACAAATATCACCAAACACTCGATAGCAAATATATCCTAGCTGGTCAAGATGGCCGTGTAATGGGCTTCGATCGTGAACGGAACAGGGAACACGAGCTGTTGTTTCAACAGAAGCTTCCTTCCGCTGTCGTCAGGGTGTTTGATATCTTCCGACCTTGGGGCATTGAGGAGAAGAATCTGAAGTTGATGATGCTTCCACAACCTAAGCCCGAATTGAGAGCTGAAAATGAATTGCCAGGATTGGATCAGAATCGAAACCGAGTTGCCATCAACCTTTCTAAAGATGGAAGCCTCTATGCTATGTCTGGAAAATCATATCCGCTAGCCGTAGCAGGTGATGAAGCTCAAATCTACCAACGCGGATTGTGGGAACACAAGGAGTATTGGCAAAGAATGGATCAGCCCGAATTGGCGGAGGCGCTGACCGGTGTTCATTTCCTTGATACGCAGACGGAGCCTCTTCGGACCATATCTGCTCCCTTATTCGAGGATGTTAATCAAAGCAAATTGACTGTCACAGACCTCACCCCAGAAATCCTCGCTGGGCCAACTCTGTTACAAAGCTTCCAGCAAATTCCAAGGTTAGCGATTGACAGTGTTGTTGAATTCATCAAAAATCCTGTTCTTATCCTTTTTTTGATGATACTACTTATCTCAAACCAAAGGCAAATACGAGCTTGGATTGGTCGCCATGGACTTCACAATAAAAAGACAGTTGTTTCGCACAAAGATCGATCTACAACCAAGGACATGCCAGCAATCCATAACTCAAATGACGATTCCACAAATATTACCGGTCATGAGGCGGCCCGTTTACCAGAAATTCCGGAAGATAAAGCTCTTGGTGCCCTTCCTCCTGATGTTAAGGATTCCTCATCTCTCCCTGACGCCCCTGGAGTCACTGCTGCAGTTGCACCACTCGAAGGTGCTGCTGTGAATGATGCTGGCTCCTTCTCAGACGCTGCGCAAGATGTCGGTGATGTTGCTTCACCAGCAAAGAAAAAACCAAGAAAGCGAGGGCAACGTGGTGGGGTCAAACACAGAAAAGCAGGCAAAAGTACAGGTCAGACCGGAAGTGATCAAGAAAGTTCTCAAAATCCTCCCTCGCAGAAACCACCTCCAACTATTGAGGATGCTGTGCACAATGCGCAAAATATGTTTCCACCGAAAACACTCGAGCCAGATATTCAGACTGTGTCTAATGATCCTGCGGAAGTTTCTGGTTCCAAAATTCGTATTGGGGCATTGGAAGTGGACCAAAATAAACTAGTTGGGATGGGTAGCAACGGTACCATGGTCTTCGAAGGAAAGTTCGATGGCCGTGCTGTTGCTGTTAAGAGGATGCTGATTCAATTCTATGACATCGCGTCCCAAGAGACTAAACTATTACGAGAGAGTGACGATCATCCAAATGGTAAGGCACATAATGACCCTGTTTCTTATCACCCTCTAACATTATATTAGTCATTCGATACTTTGCACAACAGAGCGCTGCTGGATTTCTTTACATTGCCCTGGAGTTGTGTCCAGCATCGTTAGCCGATGTCATTGAGAAGCCACACTTACACAGAGACTTGGCGCAAGGTGGTGAAAAGGACCTGCCCAACGTACTCTACCAAATCGCCAACGGCATCCAGCATCTTCACAACCTCCGTATCGTCCATCGTGATTTAAAGCCGCAGAATATTTTAGTTGCGATGGGTAAGAATGGTAAACCACGACTACTCGTTTCGGACTTCGGGTTATGCAAGAAATTAGAAGTCGAGCAGTCATCTTTCAGGGCTACTACCGCTCATGCAGCCGGTACATCTGGCTGGCGAGCACCAGAACTTCTTCTTGATGATGATATAAAACAAGGCTCTATGGTCGATACAAGTACAGACGGTGGTGGATCAGGGTCGATCCTCGTCAGCTCAGATATGCTACCCAATCGCAGAGCCACACGTGCTATCGATATATTTTCTCTTGGATTGGTTTTCTTCTACGTCTTGACTAAAGGTAGCCACCCTTTCGATTGTGGTGATCGATATATGCGGGAGGTGAATATTCGCAAAGATAATTTCAATTTGGGTCTTTTAGAAATCCTTGGAGATTATGCCTTTGAAGCTAAAGACCTAATCAGCTCCATGCTTGGTAAAGAGCCAAAATCTCGTCCAGTCGCAGCACAAGTTATGGCGCATCCCTTTTTCTGGTCAGCAAAAAAGCGACTGAACTTTCTTTGTGATGTCTCTGACCACTTTGAAAAAGAAAAGCGGGATCCTCCCAGCCCTGCCCTTCTGGAACTTGAGAGGTGGGCTGGTGATGTCTGTCACGGTGATTTTCTTAAGCCACTTGGGAAAGAGTTTGTGGATTCAATGGGCAAACAGAGGAAGTATACCGGTACGCGACTTTTGGACCTCCTTCGAGCTCTGCGGAACAAGAAGAATCACTACGAGGACATGCCCGACAAGTTGAAGAAAGATGTCGGTCCCTTACCCGATGGTTACCTCAGTTTTTGGACTAGGAAATTCCCTAACCTATTAATCGTCTGTTGGAATGTTGTGTATGAAGTGGAATGGGATCAGGTGGATCGTTTCAAGGAATATTATGGACCGGCTGGGCTTTAAGGTGGCCACGGTTTTGGTGGTTGTATCATTACTCATGGCGCAAATGGCTATAAAATGGCTTGGGATACCCCTCTCTTTTTTTGGATAACGGATCGTGATCAATACCAAAAGAGGAATTGGGGTTTGTCCTGAAGCATATGTACTTGGGTGGCGGTTTGTGAAAGATAATAGCAGCGATCAATCCATTTTTGTTCGAATCGAATTTATTTATTTACTCCTTTGTTCCAATGATATTTTGCCAGATACCTGGTGATACTGGATGTATTATTGCATAAGTAGGTAATGGGATTTATACCCCTGGAGAAACTACCTACCTAGAGACTTAAAGGTTGATTTTCACTTCAAATTTGAGCTTTTAGACAATACAGGTAGGTAGCTATAGTAGAACTGCTTACATATAGTAGAAATCATCTTAATGTATATGTATTTACTCAATTGATAGTTGAATGAATCTAGGTAGGTATATTAATCTATCAGGAGAAGGATGATGATGAATAACAGAAGTGATCTCAGTGTATAGATATTTATTCAATTGACATTCAAATGACATTCTATAAGTAGTAAATAGTAAATAGTCGAATGAATGATGATATATAGTAGGAATGATCTCAGCGCAGATACATTTGCCCAACTAATATTTTATTATCACTATTTACCTAATACGTACTGCTCAACACATATGGTCAAATCGAAGAACAAAGAATTGAAGATATACAGAAAGCAACTGTCTTAATCTTCATAAACTGTAAGCGCAGATCTGCGATGAGGTTATCTAGAACATCCCGGAGCGAATGACAAAGGTTTAGAAGGCTAGGCTTTGGGCTTAGACTACTAATCCTTGCATTCTCGTCGCATCAATCATCACCTGGGCACAACTTTCCTTCAAAACTACTACATTTTGGAAACAGACCTTCATACATTCATACTTTATACCTATCTATGCCCATAAATTCTAGTACTGATTTTGATCATAAAATAAAACACAATTGGAAGCATCTTGCAATCACTTTACTCTTACTTTTTGGATGGAATTTCTTTATTTATTCTTTTAGTTTCTTGTGGTTAATTTCGTTAATGCGACAACAATAACAATAATATTCCAACATCAAACTTGGCGTACTGGCAGATAAAAAAAGTTCTTTCTATCTTTACTGCAGGTAAAGAAGGGTTTCCAATCATTTGGCCTCTTTGGCTTAAGATTCACTTATTCACTTGATACAATTTTTATTTTGTTACTTTCCCTACCTACCCCAGGATTTCCTCTTCTATCCCATATCCCCTCCCTCGCAGGTAGCACAACTTCTAGAATCTGATATCGGTAACAAGAGTTCTCTAACCAACAACGCGATGTCTTGTAAGCCCATCCACTATTATGTTCTACCTGATATACCACTAACTTTAATTGAAAGTATCCTCAGAAGAAAATTCAAAGTACTCTATAATCATTGATAGAATTCTCAAAGAGGGTGATCTCAGTACTATCTCAGCCAAACAAATTCGTAAAGATCTTCAAGCAGAATTGGGGTTCGACCTCTCCCACCAAAAGGTAGTACTATTCCTATGGTTTCATGTTTCCGATGCTAATTTTTTCCTTTTAAGGATGCCGTGAAAGCTTTGATCCTAGAACGGTTTGATGAAGTCTCGAAACACACTCAGGACTCTCCACCTGCGACTAACGGACACGTTAATGGTGACTACATTAAAGATGAAGGATCGCAGACTCCCACGCCGAAGCGGGAAATTGATGGTTATGATGAAGATGAAAAGCCAAAGAAGAAGAGACAGAAGCAGGATGATGACGCGAAGCTAGCGGCTCTACTGCAGGCACAGGAAGACAGCAGGACAAGATCAACCAGAGGGGGTGGAACCAAACGAAGTGCAGGTGTCAAGAAAAGCAAGAGTACACCAAAGAAAAAGAAGTCCTCCGCAAAGGTCAAGGCGGCAGATGATAGTGATATGGAATTAGGCTCAGATGGGGAGCCCAAAGAGGTCGTCAAGAAGGGCGGATTTCATGTATGATGCCGGAAGATATTCCCAAACCATTGCAGAGAACTAATTTGAGCAGAAACAATATAACCTTTCCGCAGCTTTGGCAGATTTAGTAGGGGAGGCAACAGTACGTATCATCGTCTATTGAGCATCTTCCCATACTAACATATATTACCAGTTATCACGGCCGCAAGTTGTCAAGAAGATTTGGGAACATATTAAAGCTCATGATCTTCAAGACCCCAGCGATAAACGTCAAATTATATGCGATGATAAAATGCAATTGGTCTTCAATACGGGGAAAGTTCATATGTTTACCATGAATAAGCTTCTTGGCAAACAGTTGTACCCAGTTGAAGAGGAATAGGATAGGATACTCCAATCATTGGTAATGGGGTGATGATACGGCCATTTTCCCTTTTTCTGACCGGGCGTTTCTGGCAGGCATTGCATTGGATTGTTGGGTACCTAGGTAAGGAACGGTATGATTTGATTCCAGCATCAGGGGATCGCAGGATCAAAATCATTTTGATTCGTTTTGGGACAGCATTTGCATGGGTTCTTGAGGTATGAATCATCTTATCAAGGGTAAACACTCTAGTATATACCTTAATAATCTTCATGCTGCATGTTGATACTTCGTTGTGACTCTTGATTTATCAGCCTTGTCGAGTCACCCTGCAGCCTCGCCTTGCGGGGCTAAGCGATTGCAAGACCCCACACCTTCCTAGTATAATAATTTGTCTTGGTATCTGTAGCTTCTAGAAACAAATCAATAAGCTTATTTTCAGTAATTAAGACGTCTTAATTACTTACATCAGTGAACTTTTATTCATAGGGAAACGCTACTTCATACTACTATAATAAAAAGCGTTATACAGCCACAGTCCGGATTTCAAGACTTCACACCACAAAACACTACAATCTCACACTCGATTAGCAATGGCTTCTACAGCCGAAACTACTTCCACGGGCGATGCCTCTTCGCGACCCCGCAATGATGGGCAGCGAGGCTCAAGAGGAAGAGGGAGAGGTCGCGGTCGAGGCGGAGCTTCGGGAGAGGCTGGTAGTGATTCTAGGCAGTCGGAAAATCGTGGAGGGAGACGAGGGGGTCGTGGTGGAAACAGGGGAAATACCGCTAGCCATGAAACTCCTAATACGAATACCAATACCATGAACTCTACAGACCTCACTGCAAAGTCCGCGCAGAAGAAGTTACAAAAAACAGATGGAGAAACCAAGGATGTAGATGGGGAGCCGGTTGAAGCAGAAGTGTGCTTTATTTGCGCCTCAGACGTCGAACATAATGCTGTCGCCCCATGTAATCATCGCACATGTCATATATGTGCTTTACGAATGAGAGCATTGTACAAGACTAAAGATTGTGTGCATTGTAGAGTAAGTCTCGCTCCTGTTAAATTCGCCAGGCTAGACTAATATTGTCAAGACGCCCTCGCCGTTTGTTATATTCACAGATAATGCGACAAAAAATTATGAAGAATTCTCGGACGAAGATATCTCAAATACAGACCCAAATATTGGCATTCGATATGAGAGTAATGATATACAAGAGGATACTCTACTGCTTCTGCGATATAATTGTCCCGATTCTACTTGTGATACTGCATGTAGGGGTTGGCCAGATTTGCACCGTCATGTTAGATCCATACATCAGAAGAAAATGTGTGATCTGTGTACGAGGCACAAAAAAGTATTCACCCACGAACATGAATTATTCGCTGATAAAGAACTGGAAAAGCATATGAGGAAAGGAGATGACAACCCTGGTGCGCTCGATCAAACAGGATTCAAGGGTCACCCTCTATGTTCTTTCTGTGGTCAACGCTTTTATGGCGATGACGAGCTATTTCTGCACTGCCGAGAGAAACATGAAAGATGTCATGTCTGTGATCAACTCAGTAATAACGGCCAACCGCATTATTATGTTGATTATAACTCTTTATCCCAACATCTACGAAAGGATCATTTCCCTTGTAACGAGCCGGAATGTTTGGAGCAAAAGTTCATCTTTTTTGCAACGGAGATGGATTTAAAAGCACATCAATTGGATGTCCACGGAAGTACCTTGTCCAAAGACGTTCGTAGGGATGCGAGAACGGTTGATATCTCTACTTTTGAATATCGACAACCATATGTACAAGAACGGAGCCGCGGAGGAAGTCAACGAGAGCAACGAGATGGCCGCGGTAGAGGCAGGGGCAGAGACCCGAATGCTGAACCCTTGGCACCATCTAGTGCACAACCCTTACGTCGGGATGAGCAAGCTTTCCATCGGCAAATGGCTGTGCAAGGTGCTCAGGCTGGGTCATCAAGAGCTTTCGGTGGTCAATTGACGGCGCCTACCCCTGCCCAAACTAATGCCAGAGCCAGTCCCGCAGAATCTTCACGGGCTGGCCCCACTCGGCCTGCAGCTAATGCTGAGGGTCTTTCCGAAGCAGTTGGTGGGATGAACATAGCTGCACCAGAATTGACCCCCCAAGAACGAGCTAGGCAACTTCGACATCGCGAAGTTGTTGAAAGAGCAAGCCGACTTTTACAGAACGATCAAACCAAGTTGAATCAGTTTCGAAACTCCATATCTTCATACAAAAATGCTGGGATAACTGCCAATGCCCTCATCGATGCATTCTTTGCTCTGTTTTCGGACACTACTCCTGCTGCCCTCGGCACACTTATTCGTGAAGCAGCAAACCTTTTTGAAGATGAGAATAAGAAAACTGCCTTATTAACTGCTTGGAATGATTGGCGTGCTATAAACGAAGATTATCCATCTCTGCCAGCCCCTACTTCTAGTAGCGGTAATGCTATCCCTCTAGGCTGGGCATCCGCAAATTCCAATTCTTCATCTGGCTCACGATCCAATCGTGTGCTGAAACTCAAAAAATCAACTGCACAATCATCACGCTCAACCGTCTCACAAAATCGATCATGGGGCACTGCTTCAACATCTACCTCCGCCTCGTCACCAGCCCCATCCTCATCAAATCAGTACAACAATCCCTTCCCAACTCTCCCCTCATCCCGTCCAAATCAAACCGATTCCCGTATAACAACCACACCTTGGGTAGCACCAACTCCCGCAGCCTCTTCTTCTTCGGCGCCTTCATCTGCACCTCCTAGTCGAGCCCCTTCGCGCGTGCAAACGAGGAACGGTAAGGGCGCTGACTCGAGTGCTTTCCCAGCGCTACCACCAGCTGCCAAACCGCAAAGTACTATATTTGGGTATGGCACCGGTATGGTAAGGAGGGACATGGGAGGCAAACCGGTTGCGACTGCGTGGGGAGCAGGAAGCGGTGAGAGTAGTTCGGGGGCCAATGGAGAGACAGAAAGCGCAGATACTGTGCAGGGAGGAAGGAAGAAGGGAAATAAAGGGAAGAAGCAGGTTTTGATGAATTGGGGTTAAGGTGTTTAACAGAATGTTGAGTGAGCCCATGGGCTTGTTTGTGGCGGGTTGAGTGTTTGGTGAATTAGATGAATAAACATGATGAGATGAAATGGGATTAGATGAAAAGTTTAGGATCGGTCCTGTATATGATTCCTACAAATATTGATATGTATTCTACCAATATAAATGAAGGGAATATAGAGAAGGAGGTTGATTTTGATGTTATATAAATGAGATGTGGGTTGATTTATGGTAATATCTACCTATGATGTGATAGAAATGAATTTATAGGATTGATATCTATACCTACAGGAAGAAAGTTTTATAGTTTACACATGATTTGACTGCTACTTGAGGAGCTTTTGTAGTGTTGGTAGTGTGTTGGTAGTGTGATGATATGGTGATGGTATGGTAGTGGGTATGAATGATAGTGAGTATGATGGTCAGTATGATTTTGTGTTGAAGATGATTGAGGGTTGAAGACGATGGATGGATTTTGTGTGGAGGTTTGGTATATGGAGGTTTTATAAAGTTTGGTTTTAGTTTTAGTTATGAACTGGGGGAAGGGGGGGAGGTTGGGAGGTTGAGGGTTAGGGGTTGGAGTATGGAGTATGGAGTATGGAGTATGGAGTATGGAGTATGGAGTGTGGAGTGTGGAGATGAAGGGTGAGTGTGGTGATGTATGTAGTCGGGATTTGAAGGGAAGGAGAAGGAGGGTTAAGGATTTGGGGTTGAATTCTGAGTTCTGAGTTCTGAATTGGTTTGATGAATGGATGAATGAATGAATGATGGCTTTAGAGTTGTGCTTTGAGAGTTGGTCTTTGAAATCGATAATAGTGGGATGGGATTATAGTTGGTTATTTGAGTTAGTTGGCTGTGTTCGGAGGGTTAAAGAGGGTGGAGGATGGGATGGGGATAGAATGGAGAGATGGGGAACTTAAGATAGGGATTGAAGAGAGTGTGAGAGGTGGTGTGGGAGTTGATGTGAAATTAATGGAATAAAATAGAATAGAGAAGAGATGGAATAGATCATTATGGAGTTGATCGCGATATCTCATGGAGGGAAGAAATAGTAAATGAGGATTGAATGTATGGGTTTTTTGTGAAATATACTAGGCAGAATAAATACTATAGTAAGTATTGTAGGACTATAAACAGTAACAACATCAATGATACACATAGGTAAGATACATCATCAATTTTTTCTTTTCTTAAATAATTATAATATCTATATCTATATTGGTCATTGTATCTATATATACATTTATACACATTCATATCCCAACAATTTTGATTGATATTCAGGATGGCATGTGAGGAAAATACTAATAGGATAGAGGATTATGATGATTGAAAAGGGGTGTATGATATTGGAAGAGAAAAGGGACGAAAGTATTCAGGGATGTATTGGGCAGAAGGATAGATTGAAAAGCAAAGGAAAGCGATGTGATGTGATGTGATGTGATGTGATGTGATGTATAATAGTACAAAGATACCTCCACTTATAAACAGGACATTGAATTGAATGAAATAGTGAGAGTGATGAAGATATACAACAACATAACACAAGGAAACTTAGAAAAATTGCAAGAAAAACAGCGTAAGATACGAGATGGGATGATATGAACGAGATTCTGGTATATGAAAGAACGAGAGTAGATACAGTATTAGGAACAGGGAAAAGAGTTAATAATATCGATATGGAGAAGGAGACAGTATCTTATAATATGAAGTAAAGTGAGGCAGGGTGATAGAGAGGAGAATGGATAGTAAGATAATGGGGTTGAAGTGCTATTTTATGTATAGTCAATAGAGTGTATAGAAGTGATAATTTCATTCAAGCCAATCCTGGGATTAGTATCAGTGGATGCATGGATTCATGAATTCATGAATGTCTTTCAATTGACTTATGATTGATACTGTGTGAATTGTGTGATATTGTCATTTCGTTATTATTCGATTTTCTGTGGGGCTCGAGTTTGAGTTTCCGGGGGGTGTGTTGGGCAGTGTGTTCAATAGTCCCCAACAATGAAAGACTTTTGAATATTGAAATCAATTCGGTTGTTAAAATCAATTTGAACATTGCGATTATTTTGAATACTCAATCTATTTACAATAATAACTTCATCAAAATAACTGAAATATTTTCAAAGACTCAAACTTTGATGAACTCAAAAGGAACTGACTGCAGTCCGGATTATTGGATATACTGGCTCAGTCTTAGTTGAGAATCTTGTTATATCCAACTTTCGTTTAATGGGTTTGTAGACCCTTTGATGGAGTTTAAGTACTTCAAGGTAGCCAATACGGGTTGAAGCTAGCTAGGAGGTATTATGTAGTGTAATGGTATGAGGATAGTAAGAGGAGAATGTGGGGGATCGAGAGTATTACTTGAGTATATGGATTGGGCAGAATGAGGGAATTAGTGTCGGATTAGTTGAGCATCGTGGTCTTGTGAAGTGGCTGAGAGGGAAGAGCAAGAGACGCCCACAACATCCAAGTCTGGCCAGAGCATGTTAGAGGCGAAGAGCAGAAAAACGAGGAATAGATTGGGTGGTAGAGTATTTTATATATAAGAAAGCCAACAGTATTAGACGGAAAAGCTAATCGACTACTAACTACAGCCAATTTTGCTACTCATTAGGGGACTACTCTGAGTTAATAGCGTTCTGTGCTCTTGTCACATAATTGAGGAAGATAGTTGAGGATGTGTTGTAAGTATTTGGTGCCATAAATACGTGTGAAGAAACCACATCACACAACAAAAGGATACTTGAGAGGAAACCCTGAGACCGGGCGAGAAGAGATTGAAGGCGGCAATTCGGTAATATTGCATTGGCATCACAAGATGCTCGATTGATAGCCGGTAATTAGCGGCGACGGAAACTTTGATTCATCGAATGAAGATTAACATGTGAAAGAGAACATAGATGATCCGACGTGAGTAACCATGGAAAGCGGGAAGCAAACGAACTGGCATTGTAACTCCCGTTTTATTTTCCGATATTATGTGAAGCTATTTGAGCTCCCGAGAAGAGCAAGTCCTTTGAACTGACAAGTTTGTGTATGCATATGCTGTTGCTCGATACCCATGGAGCGCGAGGTAAGATTCGGTATGAAATCTCATGTGAACATAGAGGGGTGGGAGGAAAAGGAAATACCAGTCCAACGACGTGAGGTGCAATGAAATGCTTGATTGAAGCTCGATAGAGCAACAGCGGTAGGATGCATACCGGAGAAGTTTGTCGTGGTCTAAATGCGACTGTTCTATCTCTGGCTACTACTGATTGAATCAGTCTAAAAATGTATATAGATAATTGTTGAATTCAATATTGAGATTGCTCGGTTCCATCAACCATGATACCATATGCAAGTAACCATTCCTACCGTTATCTCTGTGTAACATATGGTCATGCTATGCTTGAAGGAAGGTATCCCTGTCTGTTTATCCGAATTGATGTGTATCAATTGGATGATTGTTTTGTTTGCTCAAATTGTGATATTGAGAAAAAAAGTTATACCTTGTATGAGGGCTGAAGCAAGGGATGTTCCCTTTCAGTCGTACGTACTCTATGCAAGGTGGATCCTCCGATATGTTTGGTACGGTACCAATTCATGTATATGCAGAGTACATCACTCCAAAATAGAAGATCGTAATTTTGGGGCGGGTGGGAAGAAAGGAGGCGGTGTCGTGTTGCCATGTGTAATTTAGTAGTTTGGTATATCCTGGGGTGGAAAAGAACTGGGGTCTGGCTCATTTGAGGTACCAGAATTGTTACCTCTAAAATATAGAATAATTGGTATGACTCTCGGTGAGCTGTCAGTATGCGAGGATGCGACACTTTCGTACTGGATTATGCTCGGAGAATTGATAAATACCTAGTAAAGTTGAGATGGGAAAGGTACGCAGTGCGCAGGTAATGTAGTAGCATGTAGTAGCAGATATTTCAAGCTGCAATGTAACAAGAACATTGCATTTGGAGGAGAGAAAGTAATGAGGTTAATCAGATATTCCACAGCAATTGTGCTGTTGTAGGTATGATGTTGTTGATCTCTACATGACCTGTGCAATGTCTTGCCTTTCCTTTTTTTTTTAGGACTCAGAGTAGCCAATGATAATGAAAGAATATTACGTGCAGCAGCGTCACATCGAGTACATATTTGGGGTACTAAATCTTTAAAATCTTGGTAACATTTTTATTCCTTGAAGTGGAATTATGCTCAAAGGAACCGGCAAAAGTTGTTGTTGGTCATTAGATAAGTAGAATTTTTTTCTGGTTGTCATAAGTACGAGTCCAAGAGGATTTTTCTAATGGTTGAATAAGAAGGAAGAAGGGATTCTGAAGGAAGAAGTAGGAACTTGGGCCGGCACTGGGATTTTATGCAGGATATGGCTTTAGATCAAACATAAACACTTGCATATGAATATGCAGCTGTTAAGTGATAATTGAATCATAGTCTTTTTCAAAGAGGAAAAGAATAAGTAAGATCTTATGTGAGGTTATGTCCAGCTAAATACCGAAGAAGAGTTTATCGGATGAAGGGGCATTACCGTATTGGCATCGGCAACTCTAGGTATTTTTATCATGCACTTGATCACTGAGTGGTTCTAACTTTGCCTTGATTCAGGAATAGTATATATTAATCAATGTCTCAATGCGAAATAAATGAATTTTCTTGTCGAATTAAGGTCCGCCCATGTCCAAATTCTACTCCGTACACAACATCTATTCATGGTTGTCATTGCGAGATTAAATGAAGATTACCTTTTTCTTTATAAGAAATAGGAAAATGATAGAAATAACACCTCCTTCGGTCGATATACATTAAAGCCCGAGAAGTCATGTAAGGAACAAGAAACTGTACCTAGTAAAATTGGGCTGAAAACGATTAACTTTACCCCAGGAGGTAGTTGCTTGAACGAGGAAGCTGCAGATGTTTTTTGGACCTTTTGTATGTGATGGAATAGAAGTTATCAACCAACACCTTTTTTGTACATCCGAGCACTTAACCGTAACCCCTTTCTTACCCGTAATGCTATTGGTTAGTTGTAAATTGGAAAGAGAATTGTTATTGACCAATAATGATGACTATTCTCGATATCGATAACTCGAATATATCTCTAGAACTTGAATCGTTCATTGATTGGACTCAATCAATGTTTTATGGATACAAATATTGGGACTGAGTTAAATAATTGCGTCACACAAATTCAGTTTTTTCTCTTCAGCCCTCTTCATCAATTTTAACCCCCCATGTTCAAGCAAGTCCTGAAGATCAGGAAAAGGTAGAGAAAGATTTATGAGAAAGCAGATCAAGATATTCAAATTGTATATTTTCAAATTTCTACATTTAGGACCTTGACACACTGGAATGCTTGCTCAATATGCCGTAATGGCCCATATAATTGTCTTGTTTGCTCTCAACCATACCAATATCCAAAAAGGTCACATATATATCCTAGGGCAAAGCGAGCGCTAGTAGTCCAGTAATAAATATTTGTCCACCATGAGAATTTCGCTACCCATGCACAGCAACACACACAAAAGTCCAGAAAGCTCGAAATCCTAATTGTATCCATATATCTTCAATGAAAAGTCCCAGAAAGGATACGCACTCCACCTTTCTCTGGTTTCTATGACGGCAAACCCTCGTGCCCGAGCCCGAGCACATATATGTATCAGCATCATACAATACTCTCAACGGGACCTGTTTCGCCCCCTCCAGACTCTCAGAGTAACTTAGATTACCTAAACATTGATTAGAATAGCGGAGGTAACCCCCGCTCATCTCACAAGCAAATTTAGCGGGCATTATCTCCAAGATTTGAGTATGAAATTCTATTATGTGATTCGAAGGAATGATTTTAGTCTGCCATGCACTAAACTTGACCAGTACTTTCTCATAGATCCATTATCCAGCCCGTTGAGAAAATCTTTGCTAAAGCTACGATTGCATAATGATAGAATCTGTTGATAGATAGCAGATATCGGGATTAGAGAGGCAAACATTTCAATGATATGATTTAGTACACACACCTACACAAACCGTTTCTTAAGAATCGTCGATCACTAAATTTTAGAGGAGGTAGAGCGTAGACTTTAGAGGTCTTTCATAGGTATTCCAAATTACCAGATCGGATGAATGAGATGACGAAACACCAAACGATAATGATCATGTTGTCATTTTCTAACATTGAACTCTTATATAAGTATGCATTCATTAATCCCGATTTCGTTCATATACCTGGTTATAGCTTAAATGCACATACAGGCGCAGCACATACCCCGAATAAGATGAGCCTTACCCACGGAAAAGGTTACCTTTGTTCAAATCGTAGTATTGTACTCTTTTTTAGCCTGCAGATGCATCTGAAATACCTAGTATCCACACTAATGATCCTACATCAAAACCTAGACTCACTCAATTTAAGCTGTATTTGGTCATATAGGTACTTTCGGATATATGTAAGAAATAGATGTATATGTATATGTATATGTATGTACTTTATGACGAAAAAGGGCGAGAAGGAGCAAAGAGAGAAGAGGGAAAAAACAAAAACAATATAGAAATTCATCAATCATACATATTACCTATTAATTTATCTAGTCTGCGTAGATGAAAAAAGATCACCCAAATCCAGATCCAGTTTCTTTCCTCTTTTTCCCACTCAAATTTTGTACCCAGTTCCTAGTTGATTATTCCTATTCTTCTCTTGGCTCAAGTTCTTTAAACTTACTTTCGGTGAACTTCTCTCAGCGAACCAGACAAATACCTAGGTACCTAAAACCACAAAAAATTCACACTAAAAAAAAGTGCCTACTTTCCTCTGACGCCTACTTCTTTTTAACACTGGCCGGCACTATTAGGTACTCATGCGCCAAAAAAGAATACCCCGTTCATTCCTTACCTGATCACGTCCCCTCGTCCCTCGTCCCTCGTCCCTCCGTCCCCTCCTTCTTTCAATTTCTCACTTATCTCACTTACTCATACTTGACTAAATTTCCATTTTCCCTCCCACCATAATTCTTTCCCTTCTTTCACCCACCCACCCAAAAAACATTACCTCCCCTCATCCACATACATACAACCCTCCAATCCTCTCAACTCTTTCGTCCTTTGTCAACTTTATTGGATTACTGCGCTGCTTAATTGCGTCAATTGTTTTCCTCTCGATAACTAGGTCCTCGTGTCTGATTTACTGCTTTCCTTTCGGAATTCGAGTTTTTTCAAAAGCAGTTCTTAACCCAGTCGATTAAAACATGTAAGTAGATCATTTTTCTGCCCTTGCGCCCTTACTGGTCGCGCAATACAGACAGCTTCAACCCCCTCCAAGTCG
Organism: Stromatinia cepivora; assembly: GCA_014898415.1. Classification (NCBI taxonomy): domain Eukaryota; kingdom Fungi; phylum Ascomycota; class Leotiomycetes; order Helotiales; family Sclerotiniaceae; genus Stromatinia; species Stromatinia cepivora. The sequence goes on along the minus strand of RCTD01000001.1, from coordinate 1,045,680 downwards.
ACCCCTCATTGCACCTACCACAACTTCAACCTTCGTTGTGCCAGGCCATTACAGTTCTTTGTTGCATATGATTTCTGGCGGCGGCATTGCCGGATGTAGCTTTGCTGTTGTTGAGCCTGGCGCAAATGTTTGACCTTGGCAATTAGCCTTGGTACTACAAGTTGGTTGTTGCAAACTTGCGAAAATATTCCAACGAAGCTCTCTTACGCTTAAGAGATTCATTACCCCTTCATCAACCCACTCATTCATCATAAATTTCGAATATTGAACAATTGACTGATAAGTTATTCTGCTAGTTTTGAATTTATTCCCGAGATTTCTCCAGCAATAATTCAACTCTTCCACTCTCGAATTTTCGCAGGCGCAAACGTTGTCTTCAAGACTTTTCGAATCAAGTTCTTCTATTACGACGTCGCTTTTGACCATTTATATCTTCGATCGCACATACCGGTTATCTCGTGGGGCGATTCGGATATAATTTATTGGGACGATACTTGAGGAATTTTAAGGTAAGCTACCTACATCCAAATATGAAAAATGGCAGATCCCTATGAGCCCAGACCGGACGAGCTCAAAATTGGCGGGGTGAGAGAATTGAGTCGAATTTCCTATCGTCGCCTTCCATCCACGATTCGCTAGAATGACGAAAAATTAAGAATCTTGAATGATGCGTGTTGGATACAGGGTTTAGTGGCGATTTGAGCAGTTCTCATAGTAGCTGACCGAAATGGTGGATGTTGAAGCTTTTGGGTGGAGTGGCTATTGTACTGCATCAAGCAAGGCTTGTTGCCCCGCTCAATTTCGCCATTTGTGTCCTACACCACCTGTAGGAGCCGCAACAGGTCCTGACCTAGCTCAAGTTTCATCTGTCATCATCCTTTCCCCCCCATAGTGTGTGGTTGTCTGACTGCTAGCCCATATGTTCCTCTGAATCAACTACTCATCAGATAGCCTGTATCATATACCCACCCCCATCCACAATCCACCCACATATAGCACATTCATGGCCCAAGTTCTCCTATTGTTGATTTCGAGAGGAGTGGTTCAGTTTTGTGAGCGCAGGGTCTTTTGTCTCGGTGGTTATCCTGAGATAGCTCTTTCTGAGAAGCGTACCATCATGAGAAGTTCACGGGAGACTCTGGCTCGAGTGGTTTATCCATTTTCAATTATAATTCAATAGTCAGCGAGTGCTTCTGATGTATTCGGGGACCAAAACCGTAACACCATTGAGAACCTTTATTCCAGTACGGTGCGAATCATTTTCCGAGCTCCTCTGCTCCAGCGCAAGTCGGGACATTCCCTAAAGAAGCTTTCTTAAAGTGCAATTTCATTCAGGAGCCGTTTGATTTCTTTTAATTTCATTGCTCCGCCGGATTGAAGTTAGAGCACTGGATTTGGGTGTTTCTTCATTCTACTTGCGTTTTGTGCCTTTGAGGTGATGGCATAGCCATTGCGCTTGCACCTCTGTGGAGTCCCCGTATCCCTTCTGTTTCCTGCTTTACTTCAAATCCCTCCAACATCTTTCCAGTCTGCGGACTCTCTGTATCCAATATGTATTTTTAATCTTTGGTAGAGGGCTTGTAGTTCCTGGAAATTAAAAAACTTAGTAAAATCCAATACCCTATGAGCCCACTAAGCATATCAAAGAATACCCATGATGTTTTCACCAATCTCTCCATCTGACAATCTGCTCTTGAGTCGAAGATTGAACGTATGCAGTAAGTGACTGCTACAAAAGTGGTTTGATGTGACAGCATTTTGCAGATATGCATGTTTGGTGGAATATTAGTCATTAGCTCAACAAAGCTGTAGTTATTGACTGTTGTTGGATATTTTGATAAAACAATCAATGAATTGTGGCGGTAAACTTTCTTGTTGTCATTTTTGTCTTATCAGCAATGAAGGGAGGGTTGTTGTCAGTTGTAAGAGCAGTGTTGATGTTTTGGTGGATAGTTGATGTGAGGATAACATTGCATCAATACTGAATTATTTGTACCATAATTGCATGGAGATGTTGTACAGAGACCTCAATACTAGGTATTGAAATGACATGTACAGCATTGAAGCTTGTTAGATGGTGTTAACTGTGTTTCGTTTTTATTATTGTATGAGACTCTATTGTGATAGCACAGTAGAGAAATATCTAATTTATGACCTGGAAAGATGTTTTATTTTGTTAAATCCCAGCAGTAAAATAGTAACTCATGAATTTAAGTATATGACATGTTTTTTTTTTTTGCTGGTTGTCAGGCCGAGTAGTTCACTGGTCCGAACGTTTCCGGATGTTTCTCCTCCTTTACACTTTGTGAACTTTTTACCTCAGTAAAATCCTCAGCAAGATTTGATTTACACATTCAGATCCAAAGTCTATTTTTTTTTCAGCCATTCAAATATCTATCAATCCTGACTAATACTTGCTCTGATCAAACAGAGCGTGAATCATAACTAGGAGTGATATCATTGACACTAACTTTTGGGGTCTGCCATAACTCCGCTCTAGCGTGACTCTAGTCCATTTGACCACAAGCTAACCTTAAGTGAATCAGATCCCGCCTACTTCTGGAGCTATTTAAGCCATCCTCATTCTCGAACTCTTACTTTTAAATTTACACCACAAACAACTTTTCATTATCTTTCGCAACTACAAAGCGGGAACACTTTGCTTATTTCTTTACATCTTCGTTCTTCCTTGAGTTAACCGTCTCTTCTCTTGTGAAACAAATCGATCTTCGCAATGTCTTTCCAACAACAGCCCTACGATCCAGCTCAGCAAGGTGGCTACGAACAGAACAACGGCAACGGCGCAATGGCCCCACCACCAATGCAGCAGCAACAACAAGGTGGTATGCCTGCTGGAGATGGTGGCTCACCAGCTCCTTTTGCGCAACAAGGCGCCGGCGTTGAAGGCTCTTCCGGAAGCGTCACTGGAGATGCAAAGACCACTCTTTGGTAAGTTCTAAGTCCTTCACTACACTCACTGAAAATCAATCTCTGGTGAACATACCACTCGAACTTGCCCTTCCCACCTTCGCACCTTCCATTCTCCGGTTCTCCATCTCGATCTCAAATCGAGCATACTAGTGTCCTGCATCGCAATACTTGGCTTGCGATCTTAAGTGTGCCTGATCTAGAGGTACAAGTCTTCTTCAAGGCTTGACGTCATGATTATTACTGTATTGCTTTAATACCATGAAACACTGCCTACCATCACAAAGCCAGTTTACGTTTTCATATATGCTGACATATTATACTAGGATGGGTGAGCTTGAGCCATGGATCGACGAGAACTTCATTCGCAGCGTCTGGTTCGGAATGGGCGAGCAAGTCAATGTCAAGATGATCCGTGACAAATTCTCCGGGTGAGTTATTTCTTATCGATACCGCATTTTGCAATAGGGATTGTTAGCTAACCAATATTCTCATCATTTTAGAAACGCAGGTTATTGTTTCATCGACTTCTCATCTCCAGCAGCTGCTGCAAAGGCCCTTTCTTTGAATGGTTCCATGATTCCTAATACCAGTCGACCATTCAAGCTCAACTGGGCCTCAGGTGGTGGGCTTGCCGATCGTCGGTCAGAATCCCGGTTCATATACCTCTATTCCCATGCCGTGCGCTTTCCTGAATATATTGCTGACTCTTTATAGTGACGATCGTGGACCAGAATTCTCCATCTTTGTCGGCGATCTTGGCCCAGAGGTCAACGAATATGTCTTGGTCTCGCTTTTCCAAGCCCGCTTCCCCTCTTGCAAGTCAGCTAAGATCATGACCGACCCAATATCTGGCATGTCTCGCGGCTATGGTTTTGTCCGTTTCGCCGAGGAGGGAGACCAACAACGTGCCTTGACCGAAATGCAAGGTGTTTATTGCGGCAACAGACCTATGCGCATCAGCACTGCCACCCCCAAGAACAAGTCTGGAGCTACTGGACCAGCAGGTATGCAGATGCAAGGCGGCGGTGGTGGTATGCCCGGTGCTATGGGAGGTGCCCCAGGCATGTACGGAATGGGTGGTGGTCCACCTATGGCAGGATATTATGGAGCTCCTCAACCCATGAACCAGTTCACGGATCCCAATAACACCACTGTATTCGTTGGTGGATTATCTGGCTATGTCACTGAGGACGAGCTCAGATCTTTTTTCCAGGGCTTCGGAGAAATCACCTACGTCAAGATCCCACCTGGAAAGGGCTGCGGATTTGTTCAATTCGTTCAACGACATGCAGCTGAAATGGCCATTAATCAGATGCAAGGATATCCAATTGGTAATTCTCGTGTTCGTTTGTCTTGGGGACGATCCCAGAACAACTCTGGTCCAGCTGGAACCCCATACAGACCTGCCCCTCCTCCTCCTCATTACCAACAGATGGGTATGCCACAACAGCATAACCCTTATGGCAATTTCCAACCAATACAGGTAAGATTCACTCATCTTTGATTCATTCTCAACCTAACAATTTACAGTAAGCAAACATCTTCTTTCGCGAATGGAGTTTAGTGTAGCATGGCGTCTTTCTGCACTGGGCTTGCCATTTTTCCGGGGCTTCACTTCTTCGCATCCAATATCTGGATAACTCTTTCTCGTCTTAGCGTTACTTCAAAAGTATCGGATGGGTGGGAATCTGCGTTTTCCAATGATGCCCATGTATAAGCAAAGACTTGTCATGCGACCACGATCTTCGCTTTCTCTTTTTCTCTTTCTTCTACACATGTAATCTCACTGCTTTGCTGCCTAGTCTGCTCGCTTATCTTTTTTTTATTGGCGAATTTAATCGTCGATGAGATCTATTTGCGCAGCTTTGCACTCATGCTTTAGAGCAGCTTTTCTTATTCTGGACTTTATCCACAAAAGCTCAAAAGTTTAGACTCTCTTTTTACCTAGGAGTATCGCGGCTTGTGCGGGCTCGATTACAAATGTATTCTTCATCCATCATTTTGATTGGCGGACCATTTGTTTCCTTTTTGGTTACATACACTTGTTATGTATTACCTTATGTTTTGTGCTATAGCCTGTGCGATGATGATCAATCCCCGTACAAATATTAACTTCAGATCACTGGACTTGTAGCTTTTATCCTTAGGCTCGAGGTACTTCTTGTTCCATGATCCGAAGTATCGGACGGATACATACTTGTCTTCCCTCACTATTTTTGAGATGTTCTTTATTTTGTCTTTGGCGCCCCCACTTAGCAAGAAATTTTGCTAATGATTCAAAACAGATCTGGACAACAGAACCACCAGCAGGGCAACGGTTACAACGCTGGATTCCAGCAGCATCAACAACAACCATCTGGCAGTCAAAATACTAATGGTGGCTTCAACAACCAGGCACCATATTCTTAAGTTACTATAGTCGCGTAGTCCTTCTCAGATTGGTCGTCTCTTGCGGATACCCTTCAGCATGCTTCTACGATTTAGCTTCTTTGGTCTTTCCTTGGTTTCTACCACGCTACTGCGAGATACCCCTGCTGCTTCCAGGATACTTTGACGACGCTTGCTCAACTTTGACGGGATTGACAACAATAATGGTGGATGACTCGGCTTATATGGTTTCTTTGGAATTTACGCTTTTTTCCCTTCCTTTGATTTTCTGCTACCGACTACGAATCACGACTTTCGAAGCGTCTTAAAACTCGATGCACTTTTCTGCGAGCTTTAAAAATTACCTCTACGTTACATACCTTGGCGAAAATGGGACGGCGTCATGGTTTGGTGCATTACAGTACATCGATCATGATACCACTCTTGCGTGCATGGCCGGGGGCCTGGATGGCATTGCTTTTAGGTGTGCTTGGCGTGATATTCATCTAGTTTACTATGTGATCTTTTCTCTCTTTTCAATGTTTCTTTCTTGCGAGTACATAGCCGCGATGGATGGTCTTTTACGTCTTTACTCTTCTGCCATGATGGAATATGCACTAGTTTATTAGTGGTATTTCGGTCTTTCGGAAAAGTTGGTGGATGGCTGGATGATATCGTTGCGTGATTTTTTTCTTAGAGGGTTTGATATTTTATTCTAACTCTCTTGGTCTGATAATTTCTCGAAAATGGCGTGGTGCTGCGTAGCATCGTATAAATATAGTTGCCGTGGTTCATCAGCAAGCAGACTTAGGCATGGGTTGAAGGATTTACGGGCCGGGAGATGTGCAATGCAAGAATTGAAGAGGATTTGTCTATCACCTTATAACTGATTGTGGAGATGGTTGATTCGTGACTATACTACTAGATGACGACTTACTTGACTTGTTCTGGAGCTTTATCGCACTGGACCCTGCCAAGCAGTGAGACTTTTCTCGTTGATTGTTGGTACAGTTTAAAGCAATCATTGAGTCTGTCTACATTATTCACCTACCTACCTTTGCCCTTTCTTAACTATCTATCTTTTTAATACCACAGAATATCAAATAGAATTCATTATATCCTCTAATCTCTTCTACTATTTATTTATTTCTTTATTTATTTATTTATTTATTTCTTTATTTATTTATTTATTTATTTATTTATTTATTTATTTATTTATTTATTTATTTATTTATTTATTTATTTATTTATTTATTTATTTATTTATTTATTTATTTATTTATTTATTTATTTATTTATTTATTTATTTATTTATTTATTTATTTATTTATTTATTTATTTATTTATTTATTTATTTATTTATTATTCTACATTTCTTGTTATTTAGATATATTTATATATAGGTATATATATTCAATTAAAGAGTAAACATATTCACTTCTTTCTTATAATATATTGTTAGATAGCTAAATAAGACTTACCTAGCTGGGACTCTTGAGAAAATCACTGTATTTTTACTTTTGTATTTGTTTTATTGCGTTGGGATGGATTTGGGATGGGATATGATGTGATGTAAAAGGACTTGATAATATGTTTTGGGGTGTGATGTGATGTGTTGTATTGTGTTATGTCACTTATATATTAGTTTTATATGCCGCTTCGTTTCTGTGCAGAGGGCCTCGGGGATGTGGTGTGGTGATGTTGGGTTTAGATGGGATGTTATGGGTTATGGGTTATGGGTTTAAATGGGATATCATGGTTATGGTTTTCGGGGCTGGGGGGGTGGGGGAGGGATGTTTGTTTTGATATTGATAGTGCTTAGAGTAGATATTAGAGGATGGAAATATATGATGAAGTTCTAGAGAGGATATAAGCGGGGAATGTTGGATGAGGGAGGGGATGATGAGGGCTGTAAGAAGAATTTGGAAGAAAGAAGGAAAAACAACAAAGAAAGGATTAAAGAGGATGAAAGGGGATAGGGATAGAGATGGGATAGGATGGGATGGAATAAGATGGGATGAGGAAGGAAGGACGAGGTAAGATTAGTATCAAGAGATTGATTGATTGATGGGGAGAGGAAAGGGTATTTGAGAAATGGATCATGGAAGAGAAAAAGTCAAGGTCAGCAGATCAAATAGACAAATTTGTAATATATATGTATATGTATATCATCAGTAAGTGAGTTTTTAGAAGAATAAGATTTGATAAGGATATCTCTCTATGATTCATTTAGCTAGCATTATAAATCTGATCTGATTAGAACGAAGACAACTAGGCTTTATAGACTTTGTTAGGATCATAACGCTTATCAATATATGCATAGCATAGCATAGCATAGCATAGCATGCCAACAAAAACATGTGAATGCATCACTTCCTAACCTTCCTAGCATGCTTAACTAAGTTTTCAATAACTCCCTCAAAGGCCTCTCTATCTCCCAACTTTTCGTCCGTTCTCATCGTCCAATATTCCAATACCTCTTTAGCTAGGACTACCATGGTCTCGAGTTTTTTCACATGTTCTTTTAGCTCAGCTGTTGTTAAGCCACCGAGTGCTTCTTCTGTAATCTCGCATGTCTGACGCGCGGATACTAAATCTAATTGGGGGGCTGGTGGTGGACCTTTTCGACGTCGACTTTCAGAACGAGAGGATTTAACATTGCCTTGTGAGTCGAGGGATGTGGAGGAAGAAGATTTGATGCGATCTATGGAACTATCGAGAGAGCCGGAGGATGAAGGGTGTAAGGAAAGGGAGGGGAGGATTAGTTTCTTCTGTGTGGAGGCGGGGAGGATTTCGTCTAAGGAGACGGGGATACCGAGACTAACGAGAAAGAGGCGACGGATACGAGATCGGATCCAGTTTGGTGGTTGAAGAGGTGGTGGAGCTACCAGTTGAGACCAGAGGGATGCGGATCGTGGGGTGAGGAATATGGGATTGGGGTTGTCAAGGGGTGGTAGGACTGAGGTATCGATTGTGTCGGGGGGGAATATATGGTCGAGGTAGGGTTCTGTTGCCGAGCGAATATCCTCGGGTGTATTAAGGTTTGTTAGGTCGAAGATGGGCTGAACAAGAAACTCAGGTTAGGACTGGATATACTATTGTTGCTTACGGAAAGTAGATAGCTACTTACAAAAGAAGGTACTACAGGAATTGATTGAGGGGCTTGAGAAACTTCAGGCTCTTGAAAACCATCATCAAAATTGCCAAACTCGGCATCTTCCTCTCCTTCCTCAAAATCATCGAAATCATCCCCAAACCCCCCATCATCTGCACCGTCTCCACCCTGACCATCATCCCCGTCCTCTTCTTCGTTGTATTCCTCTTCTGCATCTTTCTTCGCTGCTGCTGAAGAGCTTGGGCGGCGAGGGCTTAAGGTCGGGGAGCTAGATTCTAACTCAGTCAATAACTCTGAAGGTGTTTGGAAATTGGTGTTTGTACATACCAGGAACATCGGCGACTTCTACTATGTCGTCTGGTTGGGCGTCTTCTTTCCGCAATTCATATGCGGCAGTGCCAGGTACTTCACCATGACTTGGCGCAGAATCTATTCTTTCAACTATAGTCTTGGGAATTGGTAGGTCTCCTGGTGTACTACCAGCTCTTGATCTCGTCGTCATATTGAGGGTGCTTGAACGACTGCGACCAGGAGTTGAATCCAAGACCAAGTCCGGAACTGCATCTGCCTTGCGCTTTTCATATGCAGGTGTACCAGGGACTTCTCCATGACTAGGAGTATCAGGGTCTATCTTCTCGACGACAGTAATGGGGATTGGTAGGTCCCCGGGAGTTGAAGGTCGTCGTGCTAGTGAGGCCATATCATATTCTGGAACCATTGCAACTTGATCTGGCTCAGCGTCCTCCGTTCTCATATTGTATGCTTGTGTGCCCGGAACCTCTCCATAACTTGGTTCATCATCAACTTTCTCGACTCGAGTAGTGGGGACAGTGGGTGAGGTTTCGGTAGATTGTTCTAGACCAGAGTGTGCGTCTGAGAAATGGTCTTCCGAATCTGATGACCCAACAGGTTCTACGGATCACAAAATGTTAGAATAAACGAATTACTATAGACTGCTGGGGTTGTGTTATGTATTAAAAGTAGATTTCAAACGTTTTACCTTCAAGTTCATGTGCGCCTGGATCCTCAAGACTAGTCCTTGTAGGAGGTTCTAGACTTCCGTGGTCGTCCTCAGCCATAATTGATGATACCAGCGAGATACAAGTGGTAACTTCAATAAAGGCCTAAATCAGTAGACAGTGATAGTTTGAAGATACGATGGATGTGTTGAAATATGCCAACTGAGTCTCAACAAGAGAAAGGCCTAAGGGGGGACAATGACAACTGCTCCCTCTTCTTCTCGGTCAATGGATAGCAAGAGCTCCGATGATATTCTCTCGCTTAATTTTTGATTGAGGCTAAAAAGTCGCGCTGGTAAGGCTAATAAGAAAGATAAAAGACTTCAATTTCACACGCGCTTTGGAAATGCGCAAGGCTGATTAAATCGATTCGGTTATTGCAGAAGCTGTACTCGTACCTTTATTCAATTATACATTTCAAGATATTAAATTGCTAATCTTCAACATTTCTCCACAGGAAATCAGCTCCTGATCTGAATCGAACAATAAACAACATCGAAAATCTTCCTTCCTCGATTTCGATTCACATTCCTACTCCCAAAAGCTCAATAATAATATTTACAAGATGTCTGGATTTACTTTCGGTAATACTGGAAGTACTGGTGGGGGTTTATTCGGTGGTGGAAGTTCTAGTAATACTCCTCCTAATAGCTCTGGACCTGGGCTTTTTGGAGGTGCGCCAGCTACATCTGGGGCTACTCCATCATCTTTGTTTGGCGGTGGTGGATCGGCGGCAGCAAGTCCTTTCGGCGCACAGAAACCAGCTGGAGGACAAACACCATTGTTTGGAGGAGCAGGAGCATCAAATGCAGGAGCCGCTAAGCCTGCTGCTGGAAGTATCTTTGGTCAGAGCACAGGGAATGCCCCGAATGCCACGTCTGCTTTCAGCTTTGGAAAGCCTGCTGCAAGCACCACACCTACAACTACAGGAGGAGGTGGATTGTTCGGTGGAGCAGGCACAGCGACCTCTTCGGGGGCAGGAGGTGGAGGCTTTAGTTTTGGAGGATCCAAACTGGAGGGTGCTTCAACGCCAACAACAGAGAACAAACCCGCAACTCCTACAGGAGGTTTGTTTGGTGGATTGAACAAACCCGCGTCAGGAGGCATATTTGGAGGAGCAGCTTCGACTGCCCCAAGTTTAGGATCAACAACTCCAGCACCAAGCAAACCCTTCAGTTTTGCATCTACAACCCCTGCGGGACCACCGCCTACAAACAATGCACCGGCTGCGAGTACGGGAAACCTGTTTGGCGGCGGTGCTCAACCACAATCAACTGGAAGTTTATTTGGAACACCAAAACCTGCAACCGCATCACAACCTGCGCAAACACCCGCTGCACCAGCTCCTACTGGTGGTCTTTTCTCTAGCGGTACTCCTGCGGCTGCAGCTCCCAGTAGCAATCTGTTTGGTGGTGCTGGTGCTGCAAAGGCTCCTGCCGCTAGTAGCAACATATTTGGCGGAAACAAGCCTGCTGCTTCGGTTACACCCGCGGCTACTACAGAAGCCGCTAAGCCAGCCCCATCTTTCAGCTTCCCCTCTGCCACTCCTGCAGCTAGCACACCTGGAACACAAGCTTCTAGTAGCCCCGCATCGACAGCTCCTGCCACCAGCAGTTTGTTTGGAAAACCCAACCCAACCACCTCTGCACCTGCTCCATCTGCATCCACCCCAGCACAAACACCATCTCTGTTTGGAAATGCCGCTTCAACTAGTGCTGCAACCACTTCCACTCCTGCACCAGCTACTACAACGTCAAGTTTGTTTGGCGCACCTAAACCATCAGCTCCTGGTACTTCTGGCTCAGCCGCCGCAAGCACTCCTGCCCCTGCTTCATCGACCGCAAATACGGGATCTGCAAACCTGGAACAACGAGGTGGCGCAACATTTGGCTCTGGAGCAACTTTAGGAGCTTCTACCACTGGCCCAAGACCGGAGTTAAGTCGCTTAAAGAATAAAACTATGGATGAAATCATTACTCGATGGGCATCTGATTTGTCAAAATACCAAAAAGAATTTCAAGAACAAGCAACCAAGGTGGCTCAATGGGATCGTCTTTTGGTAGAGAATGGAGATAAGATACAGAAATTATACAACACTACCTTCGAGGCAGAACGATCGAGCGCAGAAATCGAACGACAACTAGCAACGGTGGAGGGTCAGCAAGCCGAACTCGAACAATGGCTCGATCGTTACGAACAAGAGGTTGATGACATGTTTAACAACACAGCTGTCGAAACACTACAAGGTCCAGATCAGGAACGCGAAAGAACTTATAAAATGGCAGAGAAGTTGGCGGATAAACTTGATGAAATGGGTAAAGATCTCTCAACTATGATCGAAGCTATGAATGAGGCATCTGCTACTTTGAACAAGAGCACCAAGTCTGATGATCCGGTAAGTTACTACAATTCCTATATTAGTCCGAGAGATGGTTTGCTAATTATATTAAATGATGCAGCTTTCCCATATCGTCCGAGTCCTCAATTCACATCTTATGCAATTACAATGGATTGATCAGAATGCGAAAACGCTTCAAGAGAAAGTGGAGGCGGCGCACAAATTGGGACAAAGTATGAGTGCTAATGGTCTTGGTGGAGCGGAAAGTGACGCTGCGGATCATTTCTATAGGTCTTTCATGGGCAGAAGATGAAGGATGAAGGATGGAGAGAGATACAGGAAGTAAAATGAAGGCCGATAGATGTGTATTGGGGTGCTGGACGGATGTTTTGGGCGTTTTGACTCGGCAGGAAATACATTTGCAAATTCAGGCATGGATGGTATGTTTTTGAGGAAAGCATATGTGGATAATGAATATCGAAGACTGAATATCACAAGCCTTTGAAAGGGGATCAAGGGGAAGAAGAAGAAAAGAATTCATGTTTCCAAGATAGGAGAATGCATGGATGTATGAAGGGGCAGAAGAAGTGTTTCAAGGGGGATCTTTGTGTATAATAGATAGCATGAAGCAAGAAAGAATAAAGAAAGATTCATGAAGCTCACAACAAATCATCATTGTCACATGGAACTGGAATCAACTTGACTTCATATACACGGGAATTCCGAGGATCAATGCGGAGAGAAAATGATTGTATTATACAAATCAACAATACCACCAATAATACGGCCATAAATTCATCATCTCATCACAATCTTGATATCATATTTTCATCCTATTCATCATCTTTCCTTCAACCGAACCCCCTTTCCACCTTCTCCCTCACACCCATATCCACATCTGATGTCTTTTTTTTGGTCAAGTTTTCAAATTATTTTAGCTGGTAATGAACCAAAGCATTTAGCATTCGCTTCTGTTTCGAAGTCTGCGCGAGAGGAAAAAGATAGAGGAACATAGGGGAGGAGAAAGTAAGATATTGATTGCATTTGGAGAGGAGAGGAGTGAAGTGGAATCCATCGATGGACAATGAAATTTCTCAAATTCTGACTATGGATATATGGATATGCGGATGGATGCTAGAAGTCTTTCTAAAAGTATGTGTATACTTACTTCTGCTCGCCGCCTGATTGTCTCTCAATTTCGGAAATTGGATTAAGAGAGAGGAGGTTAGCTTGGGTGTATGGTTGTGGGGGGATGGGGGGGCATGGAGGGCATATAACTGAGTGGAGAGGGGCGTTCTTACATGTGGTCCTCGAGTTTCTTCAAGTGATCACGTTGTTCCTTGATTTTCTTTCTCAACTCCAAAAGTTTCTCGTTCTCGCGCTGGCGAATGGTGAAATCCTCATTGGCTTTTTCGCGCTTGGTGAAAGCATCTCTGCAGAGAGCGTGTTAGTTTTGTAGCTGCAAATGTGAAAGGAAGCTTACCCTTTCCTTTGCGGAACTCAATATCGCGAGGATAGTAAAGTAGCATTGGAAGGGATGGTATACTTACTGTTGGCCGCCAAATCGGGTAGCGCCGGTGTCTCCCTCGCCCATGGTGCGTGCTGATACGGTAAATGCTCTCGCAGCTGGGATGGATGTGCGGACTGGGGGTCGCATGGCAGAGTTGATTGCGAGACGATACATGATGATGATGGATGGTTCTCTTGGGGTTTTGGTACTGGTGTTACGGAGGTTGAGGTTGATGGATGTATTTGAGGGGTTGCTCAATTAGTGGTGCGAGTGTTTGTTAAACGATTTGCTGGATGATAGCTTGCGGCTTGGAGCTTGGATGGAAATTCTTGGATGTGAAAGACTTAGTATTGCCTGGAATTTGAGGCTGTGAGGGGAACATCAGCTCATCATCATGATCAGCTGTTTTGTCAATATTTGAACGGGGAATCGAGAGCTGCTTTAAAGATGCGTGGGGGATCTCAGATGGTGAATGTGCTGGCATGAATGTTCAATCACTCGAAAAGCAATGAGAGCATGGCAAAAGTGGCATGAAGATCAAGTATACATTTATTCAAAAGTTTTGCTTCATCATGATTTCTTCAATTATCAATCAAAATATTTTGTGTCAAACTCATGAAATGGACTCCCTCCTACCTTGACTCAATTGATTGTTTACAAGTTTGGGGTCATGAACTACTCTATAAATAATACCAGTACAGCCCCACTAACATTCCCAGCAAGTCTTAAGTATGAAGAAGCCAGCCGAACACCCGAAATCAACATGTGACGTTCGTTCATTGTACTTGTGAATGGTCTCTCACAACACAACGCAGTGGTAACAGATGTCATTCCAGAAACCAAGGCAGAACATCTAGCTTTTAGATCAATCTCAGCACTGCCACAATCATAACAACCTGAAGTCCAACTTCAAGTCATTTGGAAATTGGGAACGAATGCATTTGCCCAACACCTTGAGAATGACCAAAAGCCTTCCACCTTTGGACAAAATTAAACTCCAATGACAAGGTAAATCTGGGACAAGATTAATCATGTTACATTCATGCGATGGACAACAAAAAGCATCAATCAAGTATCAAACATCAAGCATTCAATTATCAGTCATGTTGAGATGAGAAAATGCTCTACTCTTGGACTGCCTAACAATGAAGATATGAAACTACGGAAACTTCATTCATGTCTCTCCCCCTCCTCTCTTATACACCTACTTGATTTAAATCTAGTTGGAAACTATTGTAATAATGAAAGAGCAGAACCCAGATACCAAAAACATATAAGCATCATCCATCTAATCTGTGAAGACTGTATTTCATTCGAAAAGGAGTTGTCCAATTCAATTCAACTCAATAAGAAACCCACATAACATAACGCATGAACAACAGCCAAAGAATCTCAACCCTTTTTTGCCTCACTTGTAACTCCCTTAAGAACTGTGAGAATTTGATTTTTCTGTTCCAATAAAAAAGAAAGAATTAATAGATGTATTTTCTATCATTTAATAATTTTATAGAATAATATATAACTCGAGCCCCTTTAAAGATTTTGAAGTTATTCATTCATTCCCTTTCACTTCGCAGATCGCTTCCCATCTACTAAAAGTGGCACTAGTGTGTCCTTCCAGCAACTTCCTCACGGCCTACCTAGTACCTACCACTTTCTCTAATCAGAAAACCATCCCAAGAACCAAAACCAACACACACATTTCCAACGTCGCATAACTTCCTCCCCTTTCTTCCTATTTCAGTTTGTGAGATCTCTTTTCTAAAGACTTACATATCCACATAAAAAGATACTCAGGTAAGATCTTTATTTCCCCTCAAACAGTTTGGATCCGTCATCTGTTTTCTCCCTCCGCCTTGTTTGCTATCCATCCACCAACACCATCACCAAACAATCAGTATGTGCTACCTTGTACTGTTGTTGCTTACTCGACTCAACGAATGGAATTTTTGATTCATATGCAAGCCACCAAGCATTCAAGGAGCCTCCGACCTTCACCATTGCCCCTCCGGAAGACTGAGGGGCACTTGCTGTTTTTGCCTCGAGCGAAGTCGCCCGTCTTCAGTTCATCATAAGTACTGGAAATGCATCGATTGGAATATTCCTTCTCGCAGATGGATATTTGGCGCATGCGGAAGAGATCGGACCAAATATCGGTGACAGCCTGGTCACATTGGGCACCAGCACAGTCGCAATTGTTCATTCACTAGATTTCGGGCATTCTGTTAACTAACAAAACCTTTCGTTACAAGCAAACAATAACTAACATACTTCTTCCGACAGATTTACAAATCTCAGTCATGGGTTACGAAGATTCCGTCTATCTCGCCAAGCTCGCCGAGCAGGCTGAGCGATATGAAGGTTAGCAGATTAGGAGATTTTGATCGAGGTGTATGAATACTAAATGGAAACAGAGATGGTTGAGAACATGAAATCCGTCGCATCTGAAGATCAAGAACTCTCCGTTGAAGAGCGTAATCTTTTGTCTGTAGCCTACAAGAACGTTATTGGTGCTCGTCGTGCATCATGGAGAATTGTCACCTCTATTGAGCAAAAAGAGGAGTCGAAAGGCAACTCATCCCAAGTCACTCTCATCAAGGAGTACCGTCAAAAGATTGAGGCCGAGCTTGCCAAGATCTGCGAAGATATCCTCGAGGTTTTGGACAAACACTTGATTCCTTCCGCTAAGAGCGGTGAATCCAAGGTCTTCTACCACAAGATGTATGTAACTTAGCTTTTCGAGAGACGGATTTTGTTCAAAGACTTTTACTAATGATATTATAGGAAGGGTGACTACCACCGTTATCTCGCCGAGTTCGCCATTGGTGACAAGCGAAAGGAGTCTGCCGACAAGTCCCTTGAGGCTTACAAGAACGCAACCGAAGTTGCCCAAACTGACCTTGCACCAACTCACCCAATCCGTCTTGGTCTTGCCCTCAACTTCTCCGTTTTCTACTACGAAATCTTGAACTCCCCAGATCAGGCCTGCCATCTTGCCAAGCAAGCTTTCGATGATGCCATTGCCGGTAAGTCTCATGGTAATAACGGATGCAACTATTCTAACTATTCTTTAGAACTCGATACCCTCAGTGAGGAGAGCTACAAGGACTCCACATTGATCATGCAACTTTTGAGAGACAACTTGGTACGTAAAACTATACCCTCCCCGCATTATGGATTCAAGTTCCCTCACTAATAATGCTGACTTCTTAGACCCTCTGGACTTCATCTGAGGCCGAGCCAGCTGCTCAAGAGTCCGCTGCCGCACCTGCCGAGACAAAGGAAGCCGAGGCCGCTGCACCAGCTGAGGAGAAGCCAGCTGCTGAATAGAGAATCATCGAATATGGCGTTGATGTTTGGTCGGCTGGGCGTACGAGGGATGGAGGTTACGACTGGGTTTTGCATGTTTCGGCAAAAGAGATGAGCAGAGGGCGAATTTCATAAAGAGCTTTTTGGGTGTCTCACTCGCAACTTGCTTGCCTTTAGACTCTTTAATGCACCTAACAAGACTGTACTTTCCCTTTCACACATCCTTTCTCTACTCTGCGAGTGTCTCTCGATCGCCCAACATCACTTTTCCTTTTTCCATTTTTTGTTGAAGATCACTTCTACATGTCATTTCCCGGTTGTTGATAGGCTACGGCAGTTTTTCATCAACCCGATTAGACCTAAAAAAAGTAGCAAATCCATAAAACCAGAAACAAAAAGTTCATATCTGGTGCAACGTGAATTATATTGCTTGTGGATTAGATATAATGAAGTTGAATAGTAATTTGATAGTAGAACTTTCCCGTATTTAAGAATTCTCAGTACTAGGTAATGGGGGGAAAGGAGAGTTATGTTGGTTGAGAAGAAGGCTTGTAGTTCGAGTATGTATCTGGGTAGGTATATGATTGTGGGCGTGATTGTTCGGAATTTGAGGAGTAGGTGGTTGTGCGAGTATAGTCTGTTTTTGATGTTTTAAGTGAAGGTGAGGATGGTGATGGTGATGGTGATGGGGGTCTTTTTGAGGGGAGAAGGTTGATAGATTGATGGGTGGGCGTTGGATATTTGGATAATAGTGACCTGGTGGTTGGTAGGTGGTTGGTAGGTAAGGTGGGTGGGTTGGGATTCTATAGGGTTGTTGGATGGATGGATGGATGGATAGATGGGTGATATATGAGATTATAATACAGATGGGTTTGAATACATTTTTGATTGGATGTTTGGGGTTTTGAAGAGAGGGGAGTTGGCGGGGGGAAGAGGGGGGATGGGAGGGGGGTTTGGATGCTGGTGGATGCTGTGATGAAGTGCAAGGTTTTGGGTGTGGAATAAGGTTTGAGGTAATGGTTGGGATGGGGATCAGATGAGATGAGATGGGGTGTGATGTGGTATGTAAATGGGCTGTATTGATTCATAACTCATGAGGGGAGTTGAGGGGGGAGGGAACCGGAGAGGTGAATGGAGAGGAGAGATGTAGGTATTCGAAAGATGAGAATAGAAGATGATTATGAATCCAGAGCTGGGAGAAGAAGTATGTGATATGTGAATGAGATGCGATTGGACAGGAAGGAAAGAGGCGAATGCGGAGGAGAGGTGTTGCTTGAATTTGAGAGTTTGGGGGTAAGGGGGAAAGCTGGGGATTTGGGGGGAATGTAGGGGGTTTAGGATCTTGGTTGAGGAGGATGTGATGGGATGTGTGGGATGGGATGGGATGGTAGTGTGAAGGATGTTGATGAGAATTTTAAATTTTCTATACTAGGTTTGAGGGGAGAGGGGAAATATTGGGTGAGGGATGATGGGAGGTGTGTTATGTGGATGTATGTGATGTAGCAGTGGCGATACGAAGGATGCTGAGGAGAGAGGAAGATATTGGAGGTGTGAGGAAGTGCTCGTGTGATAATATGTGTTGAATAGTGATCTTAAAAGTTCCATTGTGTGTACTATATATTTAAAGTCCTCTCGTGGATGATGTTGTGAGATGGAGGTAAGGCTAGAAAGGCATGTAGAAATTGAGAGTTGAGCTCGAGGTAGACTTTTTAAAGCGCATAAGTTGTTTCTCGTTGGTGTTTCTTGTTGACTGCACAACCATTTTTCGATGTTCGATCATCTCGAGGCGCGATCATCCCGCTCTGCAGGGCCATTCTTACTCTTTATTGTTTTTCCAAAACTTTGAAGAACGGGGAGAGTCTTATTCTCCAAAATCTTTTGCGATAGGATAGGTGCCTTGGATTATGTATGAGAAATTGCTTCAATTTGGTTGGTTAATGACAACGGGGGTTACGGGGAAAGGATTGGGGTATATGGTGGCGTTTTAATGCTTCTAGAAAAGTTTAATCATTGGTAGTGAGCATGGTTTCTAGTCGGGATATCACTGCATTCGGGGCTCGCTTAGAAAGATGCATAGATTCATAAGGACCCTTTTTATGGCGAAGTGTTTTTGAGGATCGGTCTTTTGGAGATGTTGAGTTTTGTCTATGTTGTCTGTTAACATATTGGGTTCGGTAGAGAGGTACCGAGTGCACTAACTAGATCGCTTGCTACCTATACCGTGTTTATGCGCACTTCTAGTCGATGTATGTCCTTGAATAGTATATTATCATCACGGTTAAGAAGAAATGACCTATCCGGTGTTGCATTTCACATAACATAATATAGATTCATCTTCCTGTCTTAACTGTAATACAACCACTCTTATATAAAGAATAAAGATTTGTTTTTGAAAAATGTTAATTTCATGCATGCAAGGACACCCCTCTTCTAGACTTTCCACAAGCAAATATGATTGGTTATAAACATGAACCGAGGGGGTAGGATTGAGAAGGTCACACAACACTCTTGTTCCGTATTCATAGTCATTTGTCTCAAGAAAGAAAGTGAGATGTGAATGATCCAGCTGATGTTGAGTATATTGTTATCCGATGTTTGTGCTTCGTGGTGGTGAGGATGGGGTTCGTGTTATGGTATTACTTCCAAAGTCCATTCAAGTGGAAGTAATATTATTATGAGCACCAACTGACGTTCGTTCCCCTTCTACCATATTTCCCTTAATCGATTTCCCTATAATTACCTCCATTTTACTAGGATTGGAGTACATTCAATAACCCGTAGTATCGCCTATAAACCTATAAATTAATTGTAAAGACTTAATGACTATAACAAGGAGGTCAGTGATAACTATCTGATTCAAAAAGAAAAAGAGAATTTTTCAATCATTCAATTATGTAAATTGAAAGTACTCGAAGCAGTCGGCCACTTGTCTGAGATTGCTAGCCTACCGGAAGAAAGTTCTCGCGGCTGGCTTCATTACATAAATAACAAAGCTCATTTGTATTGGTACGATAAGAGCCCTGGAGACAGTTAAACGTCTAAAACCTTCAGGTGGGAGAAAAGCCAAAGCCACCATCTAAATTAGTACGAAGGTTTCAACGACAACCAAATGAATTTGTTGCTTCACTCTACGAGCACAAAATCGACATCCATCCGGCCAGTACAGAATTGCTAGATAATATATACATTTATTCTTGTCTGATCTGTTTACCTAACTTCTAACTAATCACAAAAGAAAGATCCAACACAAAGCGATTCCGCATCAGACAAGACCATCACCCTCAATTCACTCGCCCACCGTTGAAGCTGAAGCTCAAGCTCAAGCTCAAGCTCAACTACCCGGTGGGAAAATTGTTCAAAAGCCCAACTCCCTTTGACAGACCTCACTTATGGAGTGATATAGCCAACATAACCCGCATTCTCGGTTGTTCATACTTCATCAAACCGCACGGCGCACAGCCAATACCCCTCAGTTTGCGACCATTTTTTGTACAACCAAGACATATACATACACAAAGTGGGCGAAACCTTTCAATTGATCGCAATCATGGATACTTCTGGGGTTTGGAATACTCAGGACTCTAGTTTATCCGTCCCCTCTCAAGATGACTTTCAGCAATTCCTTGATCTAAATATGCACAATATGGCTGGTGGTCTACAATTCGACTTCGATTTCAACCAGCAGCAGTCGCAAAATCAACAAATGATACATCAAGATGGGATGGAGTCAATGGATACAGGAATGGCTGGCAATCATCAAGTTGGGCTCGATGGATCAATGCACGAGCATATGCCTTCAATGACGACAGCCTCTAGCCATTCAGCTATACTCGGGACTCCAGTTGTACATCCACATACTTCTACAGAAAGTTTAACACACCTAGATGCACAAATTCGGTATCTACAACAGCAGAAGCATGAGCAGCAGCTACGTCAATCGCAGGAACAACAGCGGAACTTTTACGTCCAGAATAGAATGATTCCACCAACACCGAATAGTATGGAAATACATGGTGCTAATCAACATTTCTACTCTCAAGCAGAGCAGCCGCCATCTGTGTTTGAGCCTTATCGTCTGAGGGAGCAAGAGGTTAGTCTGGTTAAACCGTACTCTGCCGTTCCTATCCAATGATTTTACACTTTCAATATATGTGGGAATGGTTCCTAATTCGACATATTAGATGGCTTTTACTCCGCTCGTATCGCCAGCTGTTACTCCCTTGGAAACTCATTTCAACATCCCTGATTACACTGTCCCCGGAGCGTATTTTAGTCCTTTGAGCTCCCCAGCTTTGCACGCCCAAAACGACCATCAAGCTATATTTGAACATCGTCATTCGGGGTCAACGAACTCACCAATTGACATGAATGGTGACTCACATTCTGCGCCGGTAAGCTCTATAATCCCACCTCGAAAGCCTGCCCGGAAGTCTGTGGCACCAAAACCTCGAGTCAACACTCGTGCAGTTCGTCAATCGCCAATTGTCAAGCCAAATCGAGGTAGGAAAAGCATAAGCATGAGTGCTCAAGCCCTGGGAGAAATTATTGAGCCTTCAAATTCTCAACAATCTCAATCTAAAGGAACTGGGTCAACAAATTCGGCAGCAAGCACCGATCACTCAGAAAATGGCTCAATATCTCCCGAGCACCTATCAGATATGGCGCCTCCGCCATTACCGAGTTCGGCTGGAAGATCACCCTATGTCGTGGCACAAAAGGAGAATGCCAAAAATAAATGGCTTCCGATTGGGTCACCTGCCACGCCAGCGTCACTGATGAGAATCACAAAATCGCCTGCCGCTAATGAGTCGGCACTGAATCGAGAAATGGAACTTGATGATCCTGCTTTGGACGAGTTTGCATTGCCAGAAGCCGCAAATACCATAAGACCTACATTGTCTCGTATTGATACACAGTCCGACGGACAAATGACACCAACTTTGAGCTCGACAGGATCCAAAACTCCCGGATTTCAACCTTTACCTTCACCAGTAGTTGGACGCCCTGGAGTAGCAACATCCGCTAGTCAAAGCCCCCAGATAGATGCCATGAACGGGGCAAATGGAGCCACGCGCAAAACGCCACAAACCCTGGCACGGAGCGCCAAGAAGAGGGCGAACAGTTCCGTTCTTGCCTCTCCAGCCCTTCTTCCTAAGATATCCCCTAGCATAAAACCATTGCTTCCTGGCAGTTCATCCATCCACGACGACGCAACTGCTTCCCTTTTGCTTGCATCGAAGTCAAATTATCAAAACATACTCGAAGGAACTCATCTTCCTGGTGTTTCCTATCCTTCGGAACTATCAACTAATCTAACATCAAAACGGACTTCTCATAAACTTGCCGAGCAAGGAAGACGAAATAGGATCAACTTGGCACTTACGACATTGCATGATATGATACCTTCTGAATACTACCCTCGCGGGAAAACTAAGGATTCTATAGGAGACAAGAGTGGTAGTGGTGATGCTGGGGAAAACGAATCCGCAGGATCAAAGAATGGCCAAAGTACAAGTAGTAAAGCTGCTACGGTTGAAGTTGCCATTGAATATATTAGTCACTTGGAAAAGGTTTTGGCTGAGGCGAACAGAAGAGCCGAAGAAGCGGAACAGAAACTTGTGGAAAAGGAGAAGCTATAGTTATAGTTTTAATTTCAGATGGATAATTTTCAAATAGGGGTTATCTTTCTCTGGGAGGCGATATTCGGGATTCATTCGCTATGAAACAGAGTTAATGATACCTGAGCACGAGGGTTCTGCTGTTACGGGCTGAATGCAGTTCAGAGGAGATATAAAAGTTTAATGACGGGATAATTAATGCAGGGGAAGTTGGTGGGAAGGCTACTTGATATATATTATATTACATAGATATTTGGGGTGTATTACTCATTCGATATGTTAATATAATCAGCCCCTGAAATTTGACGATTACACGTCTTGTATTCTCAGATGCAGGTTGTGATAATGGGTGGGTACATGGAATGGAATGAGTAATAGGTCTTTGTAGATATGTGGATATGTATTTTATAAAATTGAAATATTTATTTTAAATATCATGCAATATTAGCTGCTTTAAGGAATTTCGGTGGAGAGATCGACTAGAAGAGGTCTTTTCTTTTTTGGGGGGAGGGGAATTTATAATGTGGGTTGGTGGGTTGTTGTGTTGCTGGAAGTTTCATTGATATTATTGATGGATGGATGATTGTGTTTGTGGAGCGGAAATGCTTGGTGCTTTTTATTTGGGTGGATGGATGGATGTATGTGTGTATGTTTATTTGTGTATTTATTTGGCTATTTGGGTATGGATGGTATGAGAGGTAGCAGCACCTGCTTCGATGTCTCTCTCGGATGTACAGATAGCTCCGTCGAACCCTTTCCACCATGAATTAGATAAATGGGTAGATAGATATCTGGGCGCATATATCTTGCACCTGATATATATTGCATGCCCGAGCCACTAGATGATATGCCCACTTCCTCCCGCTCTTGTCCTCTTCAATACCATCTTCCTTCTACGCTTCCCCCTTCCCCTATCAGCATCTTAGAATGAAATTCTGAAGACCTCAAGTCCTCAAGGGTAGAATAGTGCTAATCTGGGTGCATGATTCATCCCACGAGCCATCCCCCAGTCCATCACGAACCAACTTGCGCCTCAGATCCTCCACCCTCAAGAACATCAACATCTAATTCCTCCATAACCCCCAAGACAACGGATAAACTCTCCATAAATCCATTGACGGCTACGCGTAACATGCGGTTTGTGGTTGCGCGGTAGATGGTACGGAAGATAGATTTGGAGTCTGCAGGGACAGAGGTATCTGAAGAAGGGGAAATGAGAGTGAAAGTGCGTCGGACGAGGGGAGAGAGTTCAGCGTCTACGGATAGGGCTGAGAGGGCGGCGGAGGCGAGACGTGCGGTGGGGAGCGGAATGTCGATGGTACTGGGGAGTGGAGAGGTTAGTGGGCTTTGGGAGGGAGGGAAGGGGAAGGGAAAGGAGGGATCGTACAGTGAGCATGGAAATTCTAGTTCAGTTGCCATGATTGTTGATATTGGAGGAGAAAAGGGGTGGTTTGTTTATTGTCGAGTTTGTTGCGCATTGTGGTGATATTGATTTGGAGGGATGGAGAGATTTGGGTGCAGGGGTTGATTGTTTCCGAGGAATAACCGGATCCTCGACCGTCAAGATATCTTTGAATTAAAAATTGATATTAAATCAATTGATTGATTTTTTGACTTGAAAAAATTGGAGGGCAAAGTATTGAGTGGTTGCCTACGACTTGCTGCATTATGAATAGAAACAAAATATTGGAATGAGTTTATTATGAAATTTGAAAATTGGGCTTTGTAGACTTTTTGGTGTTTTGACGAGGATGAGGATGCAGGGGTAGCTGAAGTTTGGAGCGAGTGAAGTTTTTGAATGGCCGGTGAGCGAAGTAGCGAGTAAGTTGAGTGAGTGATGAAGGAAGAGGAAATTGTTTAAGGGATTTCTGGTGAAAAGATTTGGGAGCATTTATTCTTCAATTGTTAATTAGCTACTAGGTATTCTACTTATCTAATATAATAGATTCATCTTAGCAGAGACTACTAGAGACTACTATCTATCTACTGTATGAAAGAAAATAATTCTATCTAACCTTTGTAAAAATCATCAAAAATCATCAAAAATCATCAAAAATCATCAACAATATAATTCATTATCCACGCATCAATTGTTTACTATGTTCTAGCCCATCTCTCCTTGCCTTGCCAACTCTTTCGTCTGAGCTTTTACTCCGTACTCCGTAGGTTAATGGAATGGTTTGTTTGGAATCTTGAACCTTGTTGCTGTCAATTTTTTGGTTGCCGGGTCAGAATAATTACTATAATCAGACTAGTAAATTGTTATTGATCATTAACATTCACATACATACAAATCCATAAGAATTCCTAACAAATATTTGGAAATCCTTCTTCTACTTAAACATTTCTCTTATGTTACTTTGGATTTCTTATTGATATTTTATTTTCTTAGGAATATCTCTTTTGATTCGAGTCACCTTCATAGACAAAGTACATTTGCTGCGCAGAAGTGTTTATTTGTTTTTATTTGGAAGTTTATCAACAACAACAAAATAAACTTTTGTGCCTATTTCTAAACCTCGAGTATTCATCACCGCCATCGCTCTTGCCTACTGCAACAACAACAACGACAACAAACCTTCAGTTTCTCGCGACTGCCAATACTCGGTGCCTTTGCGTACCTTAGTCAACAATGCCTCCTTCCTCTCAATTGAAGTATGGGCAAATCATCGAGTACATCCCAGGTGTGTTACTTTATTTACAATATTGTCAAAACATCATTCACTGCGCGGCGCGAACCATTGAGCATCTTACGCTCAGTATCATTATATTATTGATATCATGCATCCAATGGACTACAATTCTATGCTCGAGTGGGCAACATTACTACCCAACGATAAATATACTGGCGCCTGCGCAAAGAAAGGACCAAAACAACCTCGAGAAGAGGATAGACCGTTCCACTGGCTAACATATACAGACCGATTGTATTTAGCATCTTACACTACACCTCCTTCGCCCGATACTCTCTTCCCTTACCCTGAGCAACAGAGCTCTCGACGATCTCCGACAAAGCGGTCAGCAAGAGCTGCAGATGGTCCTTCGGTCGTTTCTGAAAAAAGAGAACCACCTCATTATTTCTCCGTCGATGACACACTCCTCTACAATGCCTTTCACCATGACTTCGGACCATTACATATTGGACATCTCTATAGATTTGCAGTTCAATTCCACGACATCCTTGGTGCCCCAGAAAATAAGAACAAACCTGTTGTATTCTGGAGTAAAGCAAATGCGCGTAGTAAGCTACTTTGTTTCATAAAAGTTCGCTGGTCAAAAAAAAACTAATTGAGTAACTCAGGTCGAGCCAACGCTGCGTGTCTCTTAGCCACGTATATGGTCTTGATCCAATCGTGGGCACCACATCTCGCGCTTGCGCCAATCGCTCAAGCAGACCCACCTTTGATGCCTTTCCGCGATGCAGGATACAGTCAAGCAGATTATGGTATTACGGTTCAAGATGTTGTGTATGGTGTCTGGCGCGCAAAGGAGCAAGGATTCTGCGCTCTTCCGCAATTTGATCTCGAGGAATATGAAAGATTCGAACGCGTGGACCAGGGTGATTTCAATTGGTTGACTCCCGACTTCCTTGCATTTGCTTCCCCACAGCATCACCCAGTGCAACCAATACTTCCCTCTTCTCCACTATATGCGACTCTGCCAACAACTTTGGAAGACGTGGATACCCACCCAACCTTACCCACACCCTTCAAGAATGTTTTGAAACATTTCACATCACGGAACATCGGTTTAGTAGTTCGTTTGAACTCGGAATTATACTCTCCATCTTATTTCACGGCGCTTGGTATTGAACATTTGGATATGATCTTCGATGATGGCACGTGCCCACCACTTAGTGTTGTTCGAAAATTTATTACTTTAGCACATGAGATGATCACTGTTCAGAAGAGGGGCATTGCTGTGCATTGCAAAGCTGGACTAGGACGAACAGGATGTTTGATTGGGGCATACTTAATCTACCGATATGGATTCACTGCCAATGAGATCATCGCGTATATGCGTTTCATGAGACCGGGAATGGTTGTTGGTCCTCAACAACATTGGCTCCATCTTAACCAAGGAACCTTCCGAGAGTGGTGGATTGAAGAACAGTTCGAAGTGAGAATGAGGGAGAAGCTCGCCAACATGGCCCCAATCACACCAAAAAAGGGACATTTCACAACCAAAAGTCAAATTGTTACTCCTCCAAATGGCAATCAAAGAACTCCACTTGGTGAAGTGGACAATGAAAGAAGTCACAGCATTGGAGCCCAGGAGGATTACTTGCCAGCACCAACACCAGGTCAACCAAGAAAGACAGGCAGGGGTGATCGCCACCATCCATATGGACGTCATGGTTCGGCATACAGTTCTACGGAAGACGATAATACACATTGTGAAACTGAAGTGATCTCGATCCACCGATCATCGACTGATGCTACCGAATCTGAAGAGGAATGGCAGCTCCGTATGCGTACCAGCCGCAAAACGTCAAGGTCTCCAGCTCGAAGCGAGAGGTCAGGAAGATCCATAAGTCAGACCACTACGACAATCTATACATCCATAGATGACAGTAGTTACGATGTTGAAAATATTGGTACAGGAGGTCGACCTAAGACACCATCTGCCATCAAAGCTGGTAGTGGCTCACTTGGAAAGGTTCGAGGCAGCCCTAAGCGGAGTGGGGACAGTCTCCGCAATAAAGAAACTTCTGGAGCAGTTCGCAAAACCAGCGGGAGAGTTGGGAGTGTCAGCACTCGCAAGGTCTCCGGCTTGTAAATGATTCACGTTACGAAAGCAATCTCTGTACTGTATAGTACCTTTGACATGCATTTTAGAATTCTGGCGTCCATGTTGTTGTTACAGCATACATGAAGCAAATGCGGAAAGTGGTGTGTGGCGTTATTGAATTAAACTTTATCGTCTGCTAGTGCAAATGTTGAGTATATCAGGCTTGTTTGGTCTCTTTTGGCATTTACAACTGCTTGTTTTGTCTATTGGATGGAGTTACATTTGGAATTGTGTTCATCTTTTCTCCGCGCCTTTGCTTGGAATTTAATGATGATGGTGCCTATGGGTTGGATGGATATATTTGAAAGTGGAGTGTGGAGAGGGGCAGGGCGGGAGCTAGTGGGGAATGGTAGTCTTTAAACGTATCTTGCTTTACGGTTGGATTTGGGTTTGGTGTATGGAATGGTGTTGGTTGTCTTGATTGATTGTCTGTCCCTTTATACAAAATCATTACGAGATCATGAGAATTGAGAATGGTATGGATGGTGCTGTTTGAATGTATGTAGGTGGCCTGGGCTCCTTACTATATAACATACATACGTACGTTAGTACTACTCACGGGTAGAATTAAATCCAATCATTATGAATAACTGAGTGAGTGTGGATTGTGGTGAATAATAAATATTTTGTTTCGCCTTGGTCAGAACTATCCTGGTTTAATTTGTATTGATATCTATCACTCCCTTTCTTTCCTCTAAGGCGATCGCATGATATAGTCTAGCTCATTCCGCGTTGCTTTGCTTTGCTTTGCTTTGCTTTGCTTTGTTTTGCTTAAATCAATTACTATCCTATTATATTTAAATCTATTTATCTATTTAAATATATAAATAAATATATATCTCTTTATTATTATATATCTATTATATTCCTTCTTCTAGATTAGATATTAAAGAAGATATAGATATAAACAACTTGATAAGAATTTTATTTCAAGACAGATTAAATCTACTCTACCCGAAATTTACTACCAAACTTTCAACTTTCTAACTTTCCATTTCCTCTCCACCGAGCTTTCCAGGTCCTGCAACTTTCTTGGTTTGGTGTATTGGTTGTGGTTTGTTGATGATGTATTTCCAGCTGAACTCGACATCACCGATACTATTTGAACCCCGATTACCAGTATAGCACTACATACCCGTAATCCGCATCATCGCCACTCAATCATCTAATGATCAACTGTACCTCAAAAACACCCTCCTTTCCTTACTTTCATCACTAAGATTCCAAATCTTCTACTGCATCCAATATCCTCTACATGCCAAAAAGAAGTTCTTGCTAAACTTGCTCTTTCCACTTCTCTGATAAATGTCATAAGAACCGGAACACCGCCGTTTTTGCATTCTTGTTTGTGAGATATCGGATCCACGAGATTTGAGATTCGAGTGGCATTATCCGTAATATTAATCATTAGAAAATATTGATTCCCTCGTGGATTGTGGAGATGTGTCTTGAATATCGAAAAGATCGCAGTGAAGGCGGCGAGCTTATTATTCTGAACCATATTTTTGAGTTGTTCGAGGTCTTGTTCCTCATACATCCTATTGTAAACACTCTTTTACACACTGTTTCTGGAATTGAAGCTGCTCTCACTTTCCTTCAGAGTACATGTATCTCTACCAGAAAATGGCATCTAGAAGGTAGCAAGGCAGAAGGAGAAGGAGAAGGAGAAGGAGAAGAAAGACCAGAACGACCGATTAACGTGACTGGCTGGTGTTTACAGACGAAGCACTCTTAATTTTTTTGCTCTTTCATACTTCCAGCAAGTTTGACTATCATTCTTTGGTTGGACGGCCACACCTATTAAGCAGCATTGATATCCTGACCTGTGGCCGACTTATCCTTCTCAACACCCTCGAGACCAAAGTCTGTGTCCAAGGTTACCCGCATATCCACATGCTTCTCCACAAAAACAAACAAGAACCCTAATAATGAGAAAGCTAAACCGGCATACCAGAATGTACGCAGAGCACTGGCATATACACTCAGTGTCTGCTGTAGCGTCTGACCACTGAGTTGTTTGACATTATTTGCATAAGCGTAGGCACCGCCATTAGCAAGAGAGGTTCGTACATCTGGGTCGTTTATGTTACCAAGGACCGCGTTAATGCGACAGTTAAAGACGATCGAAGGAATGGTCGCACCCCAAACGAAGCCAAATGAGCGGATGAAGGAATATGTACTTGTGGAGATGGCGGTATCGCTTTCAGGGAGCACAGCTTGAATCGCGGGTAGTTGTGTCTTCAATGGAAAGCCGATGCCGATTACTGCAAGAATCTGGAAACACACCCACGCAGCCTTACTAGAAGTACTCGTCATGGTAGAAAACAAACCGATTGCAATGGCAAGAAGCGCGAATCCAATCCAGTGGAGAGGTTTGTACTTGCCGGTTTTCGTCAACAAAGCTCCAGCAATGCCAGCACTGGGAATCATAAATCCGTTGATGGGTAGAATATCAATTCCGGATTTGAGAGGAGACGCGGCGAGCTGTGACTGAAAGTAGAGGGGCAGAACGTATATACACCACTCAAGAAGGATCGATATTATGAGATCCAAAAAAGTATACTGTGGCAGCGGTTCCATGAGCAAAGAGCCGCAGTGGCATCGTAGGCTCGGCACAATAAGCCTGCTGCACGAAAAACACAATCCAACCCAAACAGCCAAGGATAATAGGTAGTATGGTACGCCAAGATCCCCAGGGGTAAACAACTCCTCCTTGTATTACGCCTAAAAGAATCGATGTTATAGGCGCGATAAAAATTGCATTGCCCAAGTAATCGATGCGCGCTAGTGAATGCTTCCAAGTAGGAGACTTCTTCCACGAGACGCGCAAAAATGGTATGATAACCGCCAGGGTAACAGCACAAACTGGGAGATTAATCCAGAAAACCCATTTCCAAGAAGTTCTGCTCACAATGGCGCCCCCAATGACTGGTCCTTTCAGAGTGCCTACAGCGCATGCCCCAAGCACAATACCCAGATATGTACTTCGTTCTCGCAGAGGAACGATATCACATACAATCAAGTCAATCAGCATAATCATGCCACCAGCACCGATTCCTTGTACTAATCGACCGGCTATAAACATAGCTGAGGTGTTGGCGCCTCCTGTCTTTGTTGCCCTACCAACTATCACCAGCTATAGAGAACTCAATGGCCAAGAGAACTACAGTTGGCTAGGGGAATGCCTATGTGTTTGCCACAACTGCCATTCAACCCTTATACGGTCAGATATCCAATATCCTCGGGCGACGCTATCCAATGATCTTTTCGGTCGCTCTTTTTGCCCTAGTCGCATCAGTTGAGCTGACGAAACCGGCGAGACAGATACCAAGGAAGATGAGCCAGAAGCGTACACCTTTTGGACTACTTGTCTCTTCAAGCTTTGTGGGTGTTGGGGGCACTTCTGATTCGGGCGTCAAGTTGCTGTTGCCTACGATCTCTTTATCTTTGACTAAGTCTGTTTTTGATGGTTTCTCCGGTTGTAAATTGGATTGCGATGAGTTTCGGACCCCTACCTTCATTTTTGAAGTAGAAGATGGATATTGTTGAATTATAACTTGTCCTCCACATCAATACTAATTTCAAGTATCATGAAGTGGTTGATTTCAAGTATTATGAAGACTGTTAGGTGTTACACAATTCTACCTATTTTACTATGTTCATCAGGAGAGACGCAAATAAATCGTTGTGTTTAAAGCTGCAGTATGATTTGTTCTTCTACCAACTGAATAATTTGTTGTGCCTCTTTCTATGTACCTAGTCATGTTTTCTGTGAGGATCTCAAACCATGTGCCACCAACAGATCACGGTTCCTGACAACACAACTTTCAATGGTTTCTCATCCTTGAGGTGAAGTCTCAGCCCTCTAGACTTGCCAGAACTACTCGAGTATCATAAACACAATAAAATTCAAATACATTAATATTCGGGTTTAATTTGAGTTTGAAGATTTTAACAACAGATAGAAACTATTTTATAGTAATATATAGAAATAAACTAGATATTGATCAAATGTAGTATCATTCTAGGTTTATCGTAAGAATCTCGAAAGAACATAAATAGTATAATCTCAGATGAGATGTTCATTGGTTGCTGTGCCGCACACCTACAGCTGTGCCTCATATCAACATAATGAAATCTCTGGTTGCCTATTGGGTTGCAAACAAAAGTACAAATCAGACTCCATCGAGATCACTACCACGATGCTATGAAGCTTGGTAAGGCCGCGAACTCTTAATTATCAACCCTTTTGATGCCTCTAAGCAAAGGTTTTCACTTGGGCCCATTTCTCATTTCTTTTGCTTTCGTTTTCAATCCACATACAAGCTCACTATGGCACCTTCTATGTATACCGAGACCCCACTCGCGCCAATTAATACACCGAAATTCAAAACTGGCAAGGCAAGGAAATTCATGCTTCCTGACGTGCGGCTTCTAACAGGTTTGATCAGACGGATCCATTCACGGTCGAAGCCTCCCACACGGCATTGAGTCATAACTCATTCATCCGCGGTTTTAATAGTATATTTCAACAGGCCCCACGCATCCAATCCCCAGTTGACAAAAAAGATTTCGTGGGTTATTGCATGGCGTGGGTTGACTGCGTTGATCAGCATCATCACTATGAAGAGACAGAGTTTTTCCGGCCCTTGAGAAAGCAGCTGGTCGAAAGGGCTTGATGGACGGCGCTGTAGATCAGCATGGTAAGTTATATGGTCCCTTTGCTCGAAAACAATTGCCTAATGAGTTTGCAGCCGCTTTCCACGACGGCCTAGAATGATTCAAGAGTTATCTCAAGGAAAAGGGGCCTGATTTCTCATCTAAAGAGCTCATTCAAATCATGGACTCTTTCTCTGAACTATTGTACAGCCATCTGAAGGAAGAGCTTCAAACCATCGCCGATCTCTCCCAGTACAACACTCCCGAAACACCTATCGACATCTTGGCCATAGCCGCCGAAGCTGGCAAGAAACAAGTCAATCTCTCCTTCGTTTTCAATGTACCCCCCGTCTTTTTCTTGAACATGGAAAGTGTAGAGTTCGAGAACGGCTTGTGGCACACAGCTTTTCCTCCCGTCAACAAACCGGCCAAATGGCTTATGACTAAAGGTGCTCCTATGTGGCAGCATCATCTTTGGCGTTTTGCGAGCTGTACCCCTGGTGGCGGGTATAGGCAGTTGGCTGTCTAAAGTATCTGGTTTTTCGTCGTTATACGTAGTTGTTTAGGGAGCTGGGTGCCCAATCCCAAGTAACATAGCCTGCGCGAGGTTCCTCGGTTATTGGATTTCTTTTCGTAGAAGTTGATTAATTGTTAATAAATTCGATGGTTTTCTCGATATCCGTTTTTGTATATAGTAGATCTTTTAGAGTTAATCGGCGGAGAATCGGGATAATTATGGTATGGAGTGGGATGGAATGGATTACTGGTAATCAACTCACCATCGTTGGGGAATTTAAGGGACGTCAAGATTTCTTTGGGATTGATATAGATACATAAAGTTCTTCATATATATATCAGGTACGTACGTGATGTTAGTAGTGTCTTAACCTGATCATGAACAAATCTAGAACTTTCCATTCCTTTTGAGATCATCTCTGGTATAATGACTTCGTTCGATGCATTTGCTGTATATGTGTTCATCATCACAGATTCACAGGGCATCGTTATGACAGGCGCCTGACTGTACACTGTAGTGTACTCACATGCCCCACTCCCCATTTTTTACAGCATGATCATCACTGTTAAATCGGGTTTTTCCTGTATCAACAAACGGGAGGAATTAGGTCGTACCAGATGCATTAAAAGAAATGGTCCCTTATTTTAGCGACGTGTGCGTGTGGCATCTCTCTTCCGGAAATTTGTTGATAAAATAATCCGTCACTTTTTTGTTAAACATTTGCTCGTCTTGTGTTGATGATTGACCAAACTCCCTAGAAGAAGCTGGAAATAAATTATAGTTCTCTTTCGGATCTTCATTCGGTACACTTGGAACTTGGAGGGTTGCGTCTAATCTATTTTTAACTTTTTGAATTGATCTCAAGTCAGTCGTTGGAAACGTGAGTCGATCAATCATACTAAGACTTCCCACCTCTAGAAATATTTTCCTCTGCGTCGACGGCGTCAATCATCGGTTAATCTGATCAATCTTCCACATATACGTTCAAGTATCACGCACCACGCACTAGCAGGTCAACTCTTGAGAGTTAGAAGCATGCTAGATCCGAAGCAACTTGCAAATAGTGTAGTGGTATATCCAGCAAGCGATAGGAGTTACTGCAGCATGTATGCTACTTTGGCAATGGGAGGTAGCTCTCATAAGCAAATGGACAAGAAGGTGCCTCGGGCTATGCAGCTCTACTATACAAATAAGGTTGATGGATCTCTAGTTTCAATTAAGATCAAGCTAACATGAGCAGAATGTTCTCTTTACCGTTTGTGCTATGAACGAGCTTTTCTTTATTGCTCTTTACCTTCTCTCCTTCTCCTCGCCTATCCCCATATCGACCATGATGCAAGCAGACGGTCAACTTGGGTCAATAGCACCCGGAAACCCTCCAGATCCATCATTGATTTGGACCAATATACACACTTGATTCATCGGGTGTATCTAGTAGTCTTAGAATTATATCAATAATCCATAATAACAAATCAAACAATAAACTAGCCATACATAAGATTTTACATTAAACACAACTACTAACACAATAAAATGATGAAATAATCTAAAATCCAAACTCATATTAAACATTAAACATTATATTATTTCCCAGATATTACTACACCTCGTAGAAACCTTTCAAGGATTCTACCCTGACTATCTATCTATTCTACAAACTTTTTGTGTTGGTACAGGGTGTAAAAGGATTAATTAATTGAATGTCATACGAACCAGACTCCTGACCGAAGCTTCGACTGGTGAGGGGTTCGGCCATCATGTATATATATATTACATTTCTAGACGACTTTGCTTGAAGCAATACTCTGTACTTCGCTTAATTACCCCTTGTGTATTGATGCCTCAATTTCCATTACCTTTTTCTTAGAGGTCTGGTGGTACTGAGGACCCTTTGCCCTATTTGATTATATAGTAAAGCTTTAAAAGTGCCTCATGAATTCCATAAGGGTTTCGAATTCACCAAAGAGTGCATCGTTTGAAAAGAACTGAACGATGCCATTGCGGGGCTCGAAGGACAACATGATGAAAACTGAAGTTGGACTTCTTGCAGCTTCATCTAAGCTTTTGTTTCTCCATTGAGTCTCTTTAAGATTAATTCTGATGTGATGAGTTGAGTGGGTGTCGATCCATGATTTGGAACAATGTGGTTGTTAAGGGATCAGAAGGGGATAATCTCACGGGATGAGAAGAGTGAAAAAGCTCTCATCCCGATTTCGCAGGTCGAAATCAATGTCGCGTGACCATACTGTAGCTCCCCCGAAACATTAGTCAAAACCATAACAACAGTTCCTTCTTTCCATGAGCTATCGTCACGTCGCATCGACACCCCAAGCCTGAAGTCTCGTTGGTTCCAATACAGCTTTATAAGCAATCAAAGCCGACACGACAGCCAACCGTTTCTGTAATTTGTCGAATCCTTCTTGATCATTGGCCAATAAATGCTCCTGTAAATAATCCTGCGCGAGCATCCGATAACTGCGTCCATTTGATGCTCTACGGTTCACATGAGCTCCGTGTTGAAGAAGAATGGCAACACAATCACAATAGCCTTTGCGTATGGCGTGATATAAAGCAGTGTGACCATCTCGGTCTTTCTGATAAACATTAGCTCCACTCTGGCAAAGTAATTCGACGATCGCTTTGGCGGCGGATTCGTTCGTGGGAGATAAGGATTCGATAATGGCTGCCAGAAGCGGTGTCCTGCCGGCTTGATCATAATGGTTGATATCTGCTCCGAAGAAAGTGTATTGTTTGAGCTTATCGAGGCGCCTTTCGGTGTCTTCCAGTGTACAAGTTCTGAGTGGCAGGACCAAGCAATGGAGTGCGTTACAACCGGCACTATCTTCGCTATTCGGAAGTGAATTCGCCACGTTAGGGTTGGAATTTCTAAGAACCGCGATGCAATTTTGCGTTTCCTCAATGGAGTTACCAGGAATCTCAGTCTGTGTGATGAATCGATTGGCGATATTTTCGTAGACCACTATGGCTTGGGCGTAACCGACATGGCCATATGATGCATAAGGATTTTGAGCTTGAGCAACGTTCCGTATATGCTGTGCTGCATTGAGACCTTGATTGTCCCGAATCGAGAATTGTATTGCTCTTTCTGGGCCGTAGAAATCTACTAAATCATGGTACACATGAGGTAGTATTGGATTTCGTAGAAGACCATGTAACACTGTTCGACCATTGTGATCACGCTGCTCTAAAATTCCGCTATCTTTGAACATCTCAAGGAAGTTGATCAAATCATCACTAAAACGACTGGGATCTAAAACATGTAGGAAGCTCTGGCCAATGGTATTCAGTCGTCTAGGATTAATACCTGACGCAATCATGTATTCAAGAACTTCCTTTCGCCCAGCTGATGCGACGTAGTGGAGTGGACTATTTCCTGCTCCATCAAGTTCGTCTTTCTTGAATACATGTCCTAATATTGTGAGAATATGATGATCAGGCAAATCGATCATACACATGCAGACAGCATGAATTTGAGTTACGCCACAATCGCATACAGGTCTTTTGCCGAGCGCAACATCCATGTGATCATTCCTGCAAGGTATCGTGTGTAGTATAGATGATCGGCGTGGGGGATCTAGCTTCTGCCTTAGAAGAGAGTCCATTTCATTGGATGGAATCATGGAATTGGCATCAAAGAGCTGGTAATAAGCTTGATCTGGACTCTCGGGTCTTGGGTCGACCATATCAAAGTCTCCATCGACAGCGGTCTCCTGTTCTTCTTGGATGTAATCATCTAATTCTTGGTATCCTGTAACCTTTTCAACCACTTCCATTGAGTAATAGCCAGAATCAGTATCAGCTTTGACAGTGGACGATGGTGCTGTTAGGACGCTTGGGTCAATATATTCAGAGAGTGTATTGTTTTGTCCCTGGATTCCGCCCCAACCTGTTGATTCATGTGAAACGAAAGAACTCGCTGAAGAAAGTAAGATAGTATCAGCTGAAATTTGCTCGTTGGTAAGTTCCTCAAAATTCCTTGGCGAAGCATCTAAATGATCCAATTGAAACATCTCGTCTAGCATCGTAGAGCCTTTTGACATGGTGGAGTTCGGCGCTCTTTTATCAAGTGGTTCTATGTTTTCAGTTATTGTTTTCCCTTTGGTGGCCCCTAGAGTCGGCGAATCTCCAAACTCAAATTGCGTGTCGAATACTCGTGCACTTGGAGAGAGATGGTTGGGATCCATTTCAGCATCTAGGCTTGGTAGGCCAGACGCAATCGGGAAACCATTCTGAAGGTCAACTGGAATTTTGCTTTCCCAAGCGGCTGCTTCTTGTCGCAATCGACCCATAAATATTTGTCTGGATTGTGGATTCAGAGGGTAGCCCCATGCTTCCAATCTATTATCGCACGTCCGAGGACTGCTGCACACGTCAATGATCAATCATTTCATGCGAGAACTCAATTATTGTACTTACGATTGGCTTGAGAATCGATAACCAGCGGCAGTGATTTCTCGCAATATTCTGGCGGAGCTGAAATTTCGCATGTAGTAAAAGAAAATATCTCGTTTGTGTGCTTCCCATTCGTGATGCTTCCGAACCTCAGATAGTTTCAACAATTTTCCGTGAATGGTGTTTGGTTTGCTTATACGTTTCCGCTCTTCGCGTTTCTCGTAACACGCTTGTAAAAATTCTTGTCCATGGATAGTTTGTAAAAAGGCAAAGCAACGCTCGCACTCTTCCTGTGAGATGTCGGACGAATCAGCAGTAGGGGTAGACATGCTGACTGGATGGGTGCCCTGAACTACCCCGAAGCATCGAGAAATGGAAAGGTTGCAAGACTATCATGAAAACCTTCGGATTCGTAGTATCAATCCGTGTTCGCAATTTTAGATAAAGAGATGACCCAGATGTTTCGTAAGAGAGTATTCAAGTACAAGTAGCTCATTGAATATACATGAATGGAAAGTATCACTAAAGATCTTCCAATTGGCTCGTGAATATTAATGACTTATCCAAAGCATCTGCGTTGATTTGAAGGATCAAGCTTTGATCAGTGGAGCTGTTGAGACCTCGGAGTCCACAGATAGACGCAATTGTAGTCATCAAGCCTTACGAAGCTAAACCTAGATCTTGAACCTCACCAAGTACGAATGATAGCTACAAAGCACAAAGGCGTATCCCCAAAAAATATATATATAATGAAATCAACTCGGCTGGCAATAGCAACATGTCAAGCAGCAGCACAATGGAAAGGGTAATAAGAAGTGAGAGCCGTGTTGCGAATGCATCACTACGTGATGACAGGCATATAATCCTGTTCTTATGCTTATCTCTTTCTGGCAGCCTGCATTATGAACTTGTAGTGGCACTGGCCTTGGCTAAGGCTCAATCAGCCAATGGGTTGCATTAAGGCGATATGCGAACTTGCGAGCAGGGGCATGAAAATACTCGTATGAACAAATATATATGAAGAGCCGCACACATGGCCAGCTCATATAATTTTCAAACGTCCAAGAACCGCCATCGTTCTATGATGATAGTTCTCGTTCATTGAAGTGTTGGTGGTTTGGTCCTAAGTAAAAGTAAGAAATGATGGATCATCTTTCATGTTGAAAACTGAAGTTGAGGAAGGGCGCGCGGACTATGGCTGGGGAGAAAGTGGCTTGGCCAGCATCATGTGATTCAATATTTTACGCAGTGAAGCTAATGAAGCTATATGACTGCCTGAAGAAATACGGTTTATATTGTAATACCTAGACATGATCAAATATAAACATGAATGTTAACGCGAAGGATCTTTTGCATATTGTAGATTGCACAATCGATCTAGAATCACATGACTAGACGAATAGCTCACACGCGAAAAGCAAGATAGAGGTGAGATTAGGCTGACGTATTATCTACTCACACATCATCCTATCAATTCAAGAAACTCAGCCCCTTTCTCCTCTCAAAATCTACTACGTTACATGTATTGTGACGCGGTGTCAGTGGAAGTATCCGGTAGCAAAGACAGCAAAGGTTGTACACATCACATTTCAGATCAGGTTACTACACAGATATATGTGGTTATGTATGTTACATTGTTTTTGATTGCTTGAAAACCCTATGTAGTGCCAAAACGCCTGATGCCGCCGAAGCCATCATTGCCCCGTGGTATCATTACCAACGCCGTAAATTTGCTTTCGAATCCTTCACCATGCGATAACTTCCTGTGGAAAGAATTCATTTATCAGTTCTAGATAATACGGCTATCGAAGGTTAGCTTATTTATTTGTAATGCAGTTGCAGATGTTCATACCTTAAGCTCTTCCACATTTGGAGGCGCATCAGCCTTGCTATAAAGGTCATATGGATTGAACATCTTCACAGCGGCCAGCTTTTTTTCATCCTCCTCATTCATTAGATGTTTATATTTGCCATCCCTGTGCATTGAGTAAAATGAATGATATCTTATCATATCAAGTGCTTCTTGTGGCAACGTGGACCAAGTTTTGGCAACATGGTATAAATATTCATCATGACCGTATGACATCATGACGTTGTCTAATCCACAATTTGGCGAGTAAATTCCATACTTGGTGTTGTATTTTGGATTATGATAATCTGGGTTGTTGATGAAAGTTTCGGAGAAGACGATGTCTTCGTCAAATGCACAGCCTACTGGGAAGGTATCTCCGACAACTTCCCACTGATCCACATCCCCAAAGAAACTCAGCAATTTGCCCAGATCATGAATGAGCCCAGTCAATATCATCCAACGTGGACGTCCATCCTTTCTCATCGCCTCGGCCGTTTGTAAAAGGTGCTCAATCTGAGATAGCCGGGTATCGGGGTCTGAATCATCAGTATACGTATTAAGCAGCTCAATTGCTTGCCAGAGCGACATCCAAACGGGCTCTCTATTTTTAGCATGTTGACGAACTCTGATGTTAAAATCGTAAGTTTGATTCGTATGTTGTCTGGCACATTGTTAGCTTGTATGTAAAATTGAGAAAGGAGGACTGATTCTTACTTTATATAGAATTCTTTCACACCATCTTCTGCGGATTTGTACTGACGAAATAGTACTTTTTTTTTCTGAGGTTCGTCGCTCTCTCGTAGTTGTGCGGCAAGTAAATTAACTTGGTCGATATTGTCTGACGTTCTCTCCAATTCTTGTCCACCAAAGCCATTGATGGGCCGCTGAACTTCAACTGCCACGTTTGAAGACATCTTTAGAGAGATGGTGGAAGAACGGGTATCAAAAGCTATGAAGTTGCTTTGGAAGGAGTTTGATAAATTGAGTAGGGAAGAGTATCGTAGTTGAAGGTATATGATTAAAAAAGTTGGGGAATGGCGGGGTAATTATACCAGACGACTTGCTGTGTAAGCTTTTTGTGAGGGGAACCTCAGAAGGAGGACGAGAAAATAGGACCAAAAAGTGAATATTGTATGGATACCTGACCACTTCCATCCAGAATTGAGTCGGGGGTATAAATAGATAGTATTTTTGCGCACAAGCATCTCAATTGTGTCATACTGACCAATGTGTGACAAGTAACTAGTCATGATTTCCAAGACTTGCCAAGTTACAAACAGAAGGGGAAATAACATTTTGAATCATGATCATTTTTAGGGGGTCATCGTGTTACAAACTAAATGCGTGGGGTGACAGTTGAAGTGGGAGTTCGGGGAAGCCGGATCTTTTGATGATCAGTTGTCGATCTGGAGATATGTGTAACAAACAAGAAGAAAATTACTGGATTGAGTCATGAAGAGGTAATTTTCCGGGATTTGGTTATTTCCCTCGACCAACAAAATTGGCAACTGCCATTTTTTAATTGCCAAGCAAGACAAGATTGAAGTCAAAAAAGCTTCGGTATTTCCCCCATAAAATCTTGTCTAAGCGGCCCAAACATATCAATCCATTATTCTGGGTAATATTTAGAGTTTTACCCCAAGTAGATCCTATTATCAAACGGTTTTCGCGATATTCCGATATGCCTTTTCATGAAAGATGGAAATTCTTGATAACTCTCATCAAAAGCCCACAATAACCCCCGCGGACTTTTCCCTAGACCGCGTCCAGGCACCCCCCTCCGATCATTCACTCTATGATCGTCCACCGCGCACCACATTGACGTCTTACAACATGATAGCCAAGGAGTCTGGAGGTCAACTACCAAACTGTTAGTGCTCGCACCTATATCGGCTCTTCGTTATAAGTAATCTAGGACCGACGTCGGATTTAAAAGTGCCGAGCTTGGCATTAGACATTATAGTACTCCCCACTATAGGTTGGTTCACGATAATCCTTCCTCACAATACGAAATAGAACTATCTCGAATCAAAGATAAACCGGTATTGAGTAATCACTAAAGTGTTGTTCATATTGAATTCCATTACTTCATGGCTTAATAGCTGCTTGCTACTACTCTTGCCTCAATTTCACGATCACGATCCTTACCACTAGCCTTCGGTCTCCGATCATCTTCGGTTTTCG
This sequence comes from Stromatinia cepivora, assembly GCA_014898415.1. Lineage (NCBI taxonomy): Eukaryota > Fungi > Ascomycota > Leotiomycetes > Helotiales > Sclerotiniaceae > Stromatinia > Stromatinia cepivora. The sequence continues at coordinate 1,005,057 of RCTD01000001.1, read as the reverse complement.
ACATCATACCTCGTGATTTAATATTGAAACGTTCTTTTGGTTGCAGGTCTGATTCCTTATGCACAGGAGATGTCAATTCTCCTCCAAACTCATTCAAAATTTCAAGAGGTTCTACTTGCTCTTCATTCTTAACACGTGATTAATGAACAAATTAAGTATGTGCCATTTGGATATGATGACTATAAAGTACCGAACCGTGCGCATATTTGTTGAATGCTGCTCGAAGCGGAATACTATGGATTTATAACAGAGAAAGAAACAGTAGCATACAAGTCGTCTACCCAAGTCTCGTTGACACGAACTCACAGTCCATTGTCTACGACCTTCGCTCATACTTCTTGTTTAGAGAATGCACATGAACCTAATAGTAATACTGAAAGCAGAAAAGTATTGTGTTGCAATCTTGTTCGGAGCACATCCCCGTGATCTCTCTATCTATATACTAATCTTACATCCGGTTGAACTTCTCATGCCCAGATTGAAATGCGAGCATAAATGAGCCAGGCACATGAAAGAAGAAAAAGCCCATGGAACTTTCTATCCATAGTTTCACAGAGGCCTAAGCATTCAAAAACAATCAATCAACTATTGCGCTAATAGAGCAACTTCTAAACCCCATGGCCCTCTTGGTTGTATCTTTGCTTAGACGCGAAAGTACCTAGTACTCAATCGTTCTCCTATAATCTCCTTCCAAATCATTACACACCCCAGAGGAAAGTTTATCAACCTGCTGCTTCTAATGGGATATGCACCAAGGATAATATAATCACATTGAGGATCGCACGTTGTGGATGACATCATCTTTTAGGGTGTGGAGTACCTACTTACTCCTGGTCCAATCAATCATAAAAGCTAGTAAAATATCTCGGTAGACTCAAAGGTAGGAATACTGCTCTTTTTCTGATGGAAATCTCACCAGAGCGCGACTCGAGATCAGCAAGACGTCGAAAGAGCAATTGCGGAACTGTTCATCTTTGGGCCATGGGAAATTCATAGATAATCCGAGTGAGAACTGATGGAAATTGAATCTCTAGAGTAAATATAATTTATTAAGTATAAGTTCGCATATTGATTTAGAGAAGTCTTTGTTGATGAAAACGATCAAAATTTATCTCCCTACATTGCCCACCGAATGTGATTATTTCCAGTCAACTCTGTACCAGAATATTGGCGTCACCAAGATATAAGTATTCACTCAATCCAAACCCTCGCTACCCCCAATTTTTGATATGGTGCGTTAGCCGAGGAGAATCTTCTAAAAATCACGGGTGAGTGAGTAGCTTTGTGAAATAGAAGAACTCCTTCTATGACTCAGTAGTATCAACGACGACTTTTAGAACCAATCTACCATCATCATCCTTGACTTTACCAGCCATCGCAAATGCCTCCGGAATATTCTCGAATCCCTTGTATCTCTGCGTGATTAACTTGGAGAGATCTGGAAGTAAGGGATCCTTGCTCCCAACGAGTTTGATGGCATCTGCGTAAGTATTGGCGTATCGGAAGACACCTACGAGATCAACTTCTCGTAAAGCCGCGGCGGAAATCGGTAATGTTTGTATGGGCGTTCCCATACCAATTAACATTATCTTTCCTCCCGGTTTAGTTGACTGCTGAGAATTAGCATCGATCTCTCCTGAAACACAATTCAACTTACATATATGGAAGCCTGAAGACATGATTCAACACCTGTGCATTCAAATACTGCATCGACCTCTCCTTCTCCAGATGCCTCCTTAACCAATTCTGCGACCTCTTTCGCAAATGCCAATTTATCCTCGATCGACTGAGGTCTGGTCATAGGAACTAGAAGCTTGGAATCTGCAAACTTGTTCTGAATCGCGAAATCTAATCGGTCGGGTTGTATATCTGCTATAACAATATTTTTGGCACCGGTGACTCTACACATCGCGGCACACAGGAGCCCCACTGCTCCAGCCCCAAATATGAGCACGGTCTTGCCCTTTGGCAGAGCTGCTCTTCTCGTACCGTGTATTGCGACACTGAGAGGTTCGAGTACGGCACCGAGCTCAAGAGATACATTTGGTGGTAATCTACACTAGTGAGCACGTGGCCACAAAGTACGGAATCAATACATACAAGTGACAATATGCAGCGGGATGATTGATCCGTTCTTGCAGAGTTCCCTGGAAATGTGGAAATGCTTTCGCTGAGCTTCTAAATTTCATTTCTTTGCAGATGTTGTATCTTCCATTTGCACACAAGTCACAATTCTTGCAAGGAAGTCCAACCTCTAACGCAACGTGATCTCCAACCTTTAGATTGTTGACTTCAGAGCCGACGGCAGTAACAACACCAGCAGATTCATGACCAAGAGTCATAGGCTCCCTTACGATAATATCTCCATTCCTATAGTGATTGTAGTAATGCAAGTCAGATCCGCAAAGACCAGTCGCTTGTACCGCAACTTGTACTTCTGTTGGTTCAGGTACACCAAGTGTACGAGTTTCCTTTGAATGTTAGGCCAACAGATTCTTGTCTTATGAAGCAATTAAAAACCTCCAACTTACAACTTTCAAATCTTTGGCGCCATGAAGCACAGAAGCTTTCACTTCTCTTTGCCCACTACTTTGGGTATTATCAATAGAAGCCATAATGTCGAATAATTTCTTGTAGGAGATGTTGGTTCTTATCGGATTTTGAAATAATTTCAATGTCAAAATGAGTACTTGTGACTTTACTTTTCACCGTAGTACTTGGCCGACAAACCAACCGGTTATGACGGTGTTACAAACAGGGACAGGTCATTTACTCCCCACGACCCCACCAATGTGGAGTTCGGGGCAATTCGCCCCCACGTTCAACTTTTCGGCCCGCTTGTCGGAGGGGAAGCACAAGGACATTTTGTGAATTTGATCAATTGATTACATACCTAGTACCTGCTAGTACCTAGTACTTATTTTATTCAGACAAGATGTGAAAGACCATCAAAGGCATCTTCAAGTACAAGATTTCAGGTACGACATCATACAATGGCTACCGCAGCTTCAGCAGTACTCTTCTCATTAGAAGGACAAACTGCCCTCGTTACTGGTGGTACTCGAGGTATTGGACAAGCAGTCTGCATAGCACTGGCAGAGGCAGGAGCAGATTTGATCTTGATACAGGTAATTTGATTTAGCTGCATTGAATTCAGATTGAATTATACTAATGAATGCTTGCACACAGCGTAATCGTGAAAATCTCGAGACTCAAAAAGCTGTCGAAGCTCTGGGCAGGAAAGCTCCTATATACACCGCGGACCTTGCGTCGAAGGAAGAAGTCGCTGGAATCACTTCTAAGATTCTGAAGGATGGTCACTCGATACATATTCTCATAAACTGCGCCGGGATTCAACGCCGTCATCCAAGCCACGAGTTTCCGGATAATGACTGGAATGAGGTGCGTACCTCATGGTCTTTTCTTGTAGAGCAGAATTGTGCTAACAAATATCATTTTTAGGTTATTCAAGTCAACCTCAATACTGTCTTCACCCTCTGTCGCGACGTTGGTGCGCACATGTTAAATCTCGAACCTTCCGCTTCCACCGGCCGACGAGGTAGCATCATCAATTTTGCCAGTCTCCTTACCTTCCAAGGTGGTCTTACCGTTCCAGCATACGCAGCATCGAAAGGGGCCGTGGCACAACTTACCAAAGCTTTATCGAACGAATGGGCATCGAAAGGAATTAATGTAAATGCGATTGCTCCAGGTTATATCGAGACGGAGATGAATACTGCGTTATTGGCCAATCCGGAGAGATTGAGGAGTATCAGTGAAAGAATACCGGCGGGTCGATGGGGTGCTCCAGATGACTTCAAGGCGAGCGTTGTTTTCTTGGCAAGCAAGGGGAGCGCGTATATCTCGGGACATATTCTTACGGTAGATGGTGGCTGGATGGGTAGATGAAAATTTATGAAGAAATTATTAAAATCATTTATTTCTAACATGTATTTAAAATACCCTTGATTTTTGTCGTCATTGTCTTGGGCAGATGTTCATGTTGATCTCACTCTTCGGGTGGTGATCTCAATATTTGTTTTCACATGCCGAAACGAATTGGACTCGAACGGGTCAAGTATATGCTGTCGATACCAATGGTTAACTTCAAGGAACAGATTTCTTTTTCTCAAATTGGAGGAAGCATTTGCAATATCATTACACTCTCGTATATGTCCGTGGCATTAATCGTTGAAATGACAGTCCAGCAATTCATCATGATAGAACAAGAAATTGGAACATCTGGCAGCTGTTACCCGCCATCATTCAAAGACCGATAAGATTTCGTCCATCCCACACCAAATCAAACTCCATACACCAAATCTAGACACAAAACCCCGCCGTTCCCATGGTATCACTGTGTTTTCTTCTCAATGTCCCTTCTCGATATCCCTTCTCGAGATCCTGATTCAATCCAATCTTTCCCTTCCCACCCCACCATAAGGAATCATTCCCTGCCCGCCATCCATCCTCCTCCAAACCATCTCGACCATCCTCTCACCCTCTCCTTCCCCCTCAATCTTAACCCATCTCCCTTCTTTCCCCTTGTCCTTCCTTCTTCGAGTCAATAACTTGAGTTTCATAAATTGCACTTCGGTGTTGAGTTTTGTGTAGAGAGATCGTGTGCGTGAGAGGGTGCTGGAGGGTTTCAGTGAAGAGCCGGACGACTGGGAACTGAGGCTGGGGGATTTGGAGTGGGAGAATGCTGAGGTGTATGTGGAGAGAGGTCTGCTATGGCTGGATTTGAAGCTGTGGTAGGTGGAAGAGGTTGAGGAGGAGGTGTGTGTGGAAGTTGGGGTCGAGGGACGGAGAAGAGGTGTATCCATTTCCATATCCATTCTGGACTATTTTGAGAGAATTGCTGTATAATTTGTGATGGGAAACTAGGAAGAGGAAGATAGGAAACGAATTCTATGCAATCGTAAAATTCGGAAGGAAAAAAAATAGAGAGTTGTGATGCACCAGGCAATCTATATGAAATCCAAGATGTCGAATTATTGCACTCTACCAGAGAAGCCTTTGAAAATGTATAGCATAGAAACACACATCATCTCCACAGAAACTCCCTCTTTCTTATATACACCTCCATTGCCTCTCCCGCGTCTATCAAGTCCCAAAAATAAAACAAACGCATCCACTCCTCCTACCTTGTTACTCACTTCATTCTGCATTTCAGAATCAACAAATCCATTCAATCAACACCAATAAATTCAACATGAAACCCGCGGCTATAAATCCTCCAAAAATAATAACAACTTTTGAAAGCTCTGGATTGGACGGGGACAATCATGTACGATTTTATATATGTGATTGGCATGTAGAGCTTGAAAGTAAGACGTCGTGGCGGTTGTGGTACCAGTTTGCTGGGAAAATATTTGAAACGGGTAAGTTACAGGCTGTGGTTGTTCCGGGGGTTTTTGGCGCTTAACGGGGGTTGAAAGATTTTTGGGGCTTCAAGCGACTCTGATTGTTTGGTGGAAGATAGGAATCTTGAATCAAGTGGGCTTCTCTCAAGAGCACTTGTTGTATCTACTCGAGTATGATCTATGTGGATGTGAGGTAACGTGACCAGGAAGATAGCAAAATATGCAACTCACTCCATTTCCGTTGCACTCCCTCGTCTCCAAACTATCCTTTGCGGGAGAATTTGTAGGGCTGGAGTAGCAGACGTACGAACACACTATGCAGGCCACATCCACCCATTCATATTCACGACCCATTCCACTCATCCATCATCATCCATCCAATTAGAAAGGTAAGACATTTAGAAATATGTTCTGTGGAGTACAGGTTCTACTGTATATTCATTAATGCGCGACGACATCGGTAGTTAATTTCATTAATAGTGGAGGATTTCCGAAACCCGTTTTCCGGAGACGAGATTAAATATTGATATTTCAAAAAGAGATTGAGATTACCCAGATTAAGACAGCGTGGCAACAAAACCTTATTGATCCCGTCGTGAAGATATTATGAGAGATTATACCAAAAGGTGGATTCATGTTCATGGATATTGACTGGAGAGTTACTCAATTTCCTTATGATTCTTCATAAAACAATACGCACACAGACATTACTGTAAGACATTCAAGACTTTCATCATAACTTCTCAAACTCCATACCATTACCATTCGATATTCTCTTTCTTCATTCACTCCTTCATTCTGTTGTTTATTATTATTACTACATTTTACTACATTTTACTACATTTTACTACATTCGTTACGCTTTGGGCAGCCTTGCAGACAAGTTCTTCAATCAATCAAAAAAATCACTTCACTCATTCTAAAACGCGAAACCCTGCAACTTCTCCTTAACACCGAGAAATTATTTGATACTAAGAAGGTCTTGGTAGTGTGCCGGCCGATATAAGGTTACTCATAGTCTTCTATAGCAACCGCGTTGCCTTGGGATTTTGACCTTTATAAATCCTTTTAGGGAAAAGGATCCAGAGGATTTCAAAGCTGTGCCAAGTGAATAATCTTCGACTATTAATAATATCACATTGGATTGAAGATTTATAAAGACATCAGCAACACGATTTCTAGAAGCTACAGCATAGGGAGCCATGGAGACAGCAGAAGAATTTAACGGACGACCCTCGTTCACCAGAAGATCCCCATCTCCCACTGGACCGCCTAGACCAGCTATAGGAGCAACTGGAAACTTCACTCGATGCATTTCTACAGCCTCCGAAGGTTCGGTTTTCTCTGGCAGATCAAGTACAATGAGTCATGCATCTGAACACAGTTCGGGGACCTCGGTATCTCGATCATCATCCGCGAGTTACGGGACTAGAACATCTATGGCAGGTCCGGAGAAGCCAAAACGACGCGGTTATGTTCGACCACAAGGAACCAATTTTGCAAAGTCGGCACAATCAAGAGAGAGTGTTCTGAGCTTGGGAAGCATAGCGCATATACAATATTACTTCGCTCGAACTGGTCTGCTGGACGGGAAAGGTGGGCGATTGATGAAGAAGAGGAAGGATGGAAGAGAGACTTTGGATTTATCGGCTTTGGACACGTCATTCCTTGTACCTAATTCGGGATCCGATGCGGACTCAACATATGCTTCCACAGCTAGCAGCCCCGAGCTCTCTGCGCAACTAGGTGGTCTGATCGTGGAAAGTCCTCTGCATGACTACAACGAGGACGAGGACGAATATTTCAGCGGCGACGAAGACGATAATCCTTTACACCTCCTTCCTCCCACAGCAAGTACCTACATTCACCGCGATAAGGTCATTGAACCTCCTCCAACTCTCAATCAGCTTAGACAGAGCTTGGTCGATGCTCTCAATAATGCTACTATTGCTCTAGAAGATGCAAAGCACGCAAGAACCCCACCGGCCTCTCCATTACCCATGCCCAGAGTCGAACCTACAAATCCCACAACCCCTGATGCTAAGAATAGAGGTTGGTTCGAGGTACAAGGCATGCATATGCTCGACATTATGACTCTTGCTATCCGTGCAGCAAAAATGTACTATACCGCCCACGAGCATCCTGAACGCCTTCTAGCAATAAAGTCAGAGAAAGAAATCCGAGGAGAATTGTTGTCTGTTCTTGAGGTATTGAAACGTATGGCTACTCGAGGATTCGCCAATGGAATACGCACAGCGGAAAGGGAGACGATGGACAATTGGGTTGACGGCGTACGTAACATGCTTAGACGAGAGAAAGTCCTTGAGCAAGAGGAGAGAAATTTAATAGCAAGTTGGACGTGGCTTCATGCAGATGGCTGGGTAGGAAAGGAAATCGAAAGAGAGTATGCGTTTTTAAAATCCATGGATCCGGAACCCGATACTCTACCACCATTGTCATTAGTAAATGATGTAAAAGATGACAGTCTACTCCCTACACCACTCCTCGCGGAATTGAGAACCGGTTTAAGATTAGTGAAGCTACATAATGCAGCAGTCAAGAAGAGTAAAAGACCCTTTGGAGCAATATCTACCTTCCACACCGAGTTCAACAAACCATATCGATCAGCCGAAAATCTTCGATTCTGGGTCAAGGCCGCGGAATTAAGATGGGAAGCAGATGTCAAATTTGATGTCATGGGAGTTGTAAATAGCGAGGATCGTGATGCATGGGAAGGATTTGAAGAAGTAATTTGGAAATGGTGTCGAACGGTCCGGGAGGAATTGTCGGAAGAATTGAAAAGACCAAGGAAGAATTCTATTAAGATCTAATTGTAATAGACTAATAGGCACTTCCGTTATGAGATTTTACCTTCGCATGTTTTTACGCTAGGGAAAGGAAAGGGAAGGGATGGGAAGGGTAGGAGAAAAGTTCTCCCTACATACATACCAATATTTATTGCACATAATCAGGGCGTGAACTTTACGGAGAGAGGTCAGTGGACATAAAGGTTTTATGGGCATATATTTTGTAGTATTTTTATATTTCTTTCATTCGCGCTTTTTCGCGCCATTTCTTTCTTTTTACTGTTTTTCCTTTTTTTTTTTTTACTTGCACTGGCTTTCGCTTTAGCTTTAGCATTAGCTGGCTTGGAAGGAGTACTATACCCATACCCATACTCCGATTACTTTTAGCTATAGATAGATACCTTAGGTACTTTTATAGAGTTGTCCTCACAGTGATGAGGTGGGCGAAATAGAATTAAAGTTCTTGTTAGCGTGGAATGAAGTACATAGGTACTAGGTACATACATGCTTTTGGGAAAACAAATAATATCACACATCTTCTTCCCAAAATAAAACATTTTCGAATCCAGTTCTTGATGTTTTGCTAATGTTCTCGATGGTGTGGTTCCGGGGGTGTTTCTCTAGTTTATTATTGAATGCTGAAGCTAAAAAGTAACGGTTTCTCCGTAGTGTAGTTTTTGAGGTTTAGCGGCATGGTATTTGGGATAGATGCGGGGGCCTATGTGCGTGTTTTTGTATTAGAGATGTTAGGGAAAAGCTAGAGTTAAGGATGGCTTCATAATGGTGTAGTTTTACGCGTTTGGTGTGCTTTCTAAGGGTTTGGAGCCTGGCACACTCGTCATTTTGAGAGAGAAAATTGATTTTTGTATTTATATTTATGTTGCATCCATTTCAGGACTCTGATTTTTCTTCGATACTGACTGACTGCGAAGAATTTTTTTTAGAACTGAGATACCTTACACTACAAACATCTACTTTTCTACTATTCCAAACAGAAAGAATCAACGACTTCCTATTCCAACCCAAAAAGCGAGTCACCAAAAACCGCAACCATGGGTCGAAAAACCACAGGATTCAAAACTATTCTTTTTAACATCTACAAAGCAGTTGACAGCACCCGTCCCAACGTCCTCCAAAACCCCAACCTCTCCAAACCCCAACCTCTCCAAAACCCCCACGAACACCTCCATCACGCTCCCTGTATACGAATCACAAAAACGGGAAAAGAAACGCGAGAAAGAAGCGCTAAAAGCGCAGAAAGTTGAGCGGATCTTAGAAATTAATATCGAGCTCCGAAGAATTTGTTTCGAATATTTGTATTATGATAATATTGATTATGATAAATATACATCTTTGGCACGAGGATTACATATTGAACGATACCAGCTTACGCGCGGCATGGGGAAAAATGTGAAAAGTGTGAAAGATACTGGAAAGATGGAGAAAAAAATTAAAAAGGTAATGGAGAAAGAAGGAATGATTCTGCGCATGGAATGCATAAGGAAGAAACTCAAAGATGCGTGTTCGGAGAAAAGAGATGTGGAGGAAAAGTATGGGGTTGTGCTTGTGGGGAACAGTGGTGGGTGGGGTGGAGACAGGGTCCGTTGTCTGAAGAGTGGGTGAGGTTGCTGGGGGATCGGTTTAGGGGGGAGCATGGGAGGGGGTTTTTTTGGGGTGGGATGCGGGGGAGGAGGGGGGAGGAGGAGGAGTGGAGGGGTTGGGATGTGCAGGGGGATGGGGATGGGGTGAGTTTGAGGGAGGTTTGGGGGTGAAATTTCTTTTGGGGGGGGGAAGGAGGCGGAGGGGGGATTGTAATGGGTGTTTGATTTGGGGTTGGAGCGTAGTAGTGGATTTGGAAGATGTCGATTTGGAAGATGTCGATTTGGAAGATGGATATCCCGATGTAGAAAACCCCAGATGGACAGAATAAAAAATATAACCTCTTAATATTTATAAATCTAAAAGATCTGAAAGTTTCAAAATATCACATATTTCATATATTTCACGTTCTTTTGTGCTTCTTTTCATTTCATTTCATTTTATTTTATTTTATATAGAAAGAGTGACCAACCAGTCTTGATATCAAATGTTTTGGTTAATGGCTAATGCAGGATATAGAGGGATCGAGCTAGAGGAGAGTAAATTGGAATGGTTTTATAATGGTGTGTTTTTAGTGTTGATGGTTCGTTCTCGAGATTCTCGGTTAATACGGGATGTGAAAAATATAAACTAAAAGGAGAGTAGATTGAGACGGCTTGAGAATGGTGTACTTTTAGATTGATGGTTCGCATTCGTCATTTAGAAAGAATATTGCTTAAGTACTCAGCCTTTCCCCCAACAAGCGTTATAATTTTTGTGCTGTTGAATATACATACCCAATCTACCGGAGCAAAGAAGTCTTATCTTATTGAATGGACGTCTTACGAGACACGATATAATAAGATATACTATCATTAAACATTTTAATGAACAGTATTAAATTGACATTTATAATTTAACTTTTACCATGTAAATACGGAAACAAATTAGTTGAATTCGAAGAATAGTTATATAACCATGGGCCTTCACAAGATCTTCTTCAATATCTATAAAGCAATCGACAGCACACGTCCCGACTCTCTCCAAAACCCTAATCTCGAAAGGGTTGATTCGAATACCTCCGTAACCCTCTCTATTTACCAAGAACGCAAAAGGAAGAGGGCGATTGAGAAGAAGGCAGAGAAAGAAAAGAAGGAGGTGGAGAAGAAGGAGAAGGAGTTGAAGGAGAAGAGGGCAAAAGAAATAGAAGAGATGCGTGAACAGAAGTTGTTTGAGGAATGGACTTCGGGACATATAACTTGGAAAGAGTTGCAGGCGAAGAAGGAAAAAGTGAGGATGGAGAAGGTGGAAAAGGAGAAGGAAAAGATGAAAAAGGAGAAGGAAAAGGAAAGGAGGCGCGAAGAAGCACTTCGAAAGAAATTTGACGAGGTAGTTAAAATAATAAATGAGCGTGTGGAGTGGTTGAATATGAAACAGATGGTACACGAGAGATATGGTGTTTATCCGTCCAAAGGCGAGTGGGGACATATGCAGGGAGAGCCATGGACACGGTTGATTGGGAGCGTGGGAATGAATGGTGGTTTTAATGCTGTGGAACCGGATGAGGACGAGTTTGATCGGGACCGTGACTGGGAGAGGGATGCGGTGAGCGTGAGAGAGATATGGTGTTGAAGGAGAAGAGGGTCTCGGGTAGATAACAGGGCTGTGGATATTGGATGGCTGTTGGGGTATATATCATGGAAGCGAAGTTGGAAGGCGACAAACTAGAAGTTGGAGTTTGATGGGATAGTGGCATTTTTTGTTATGGACGATCTTAATTGGTAGAATAATGGATTCAAGAGAAGTCTGGATGAGTGAATATCCGGTTGATAACGGAGATGTAGATGGGACTTTGGAAGGAAAATTATTAGAGATGCAAAACTTGATAGACATGATAGAAAATGTGGCTTAAAATAACCAAACATGATAGTTTGTACTCCAAGAGGGCACAAAAAGATGCCCCACCCGTATGATATCCAGTCAATGTATAAAAAGGGTTGAGGAAAGTGGCAAGAGGAGTCCAATGAACTCAGCGAGGTAAGTGGAAGAACTTAAGTATCTTGCTCAACTACTAGCTAGACCTAACCTCCTAAACATTCAACATTGGTCCAAGACAGGAATTCTCATCATGGATTAGAAGACACTTGCTTCAATTATGTAAATGAACGAACTCTAGTTTTCGAAATTTCGATCACGTACTTTGTGATTTTAGTCGGGGAATTGAGAAGGAAAACTTTTGAGATCGGTAAAGGTCTAGTAATACAGCAAAAGGAGGAATCTTAGATATTTGAACTTTTGTAATGCTCTCATAGTTGATGACAATGGTTTTCAGTGAGACTTTGTTTTCTTTCAAGAATTGATTCTTCGCACTGGATGATTAATTAATGAAAAGATAGAATTCAAAAGCGAGGAAGCTTGGAGACAAGGTCCGGTACTACAATATTCCGATGCCACTTATTTAACACGTGACAAAAAATGAAATTCAGATTGAAGATCCCTGCCATACACGTCTCGCGTCGCGTCTCCCCCCATATTTTTCTTTTTCCACTTTCCACACCGAAACTTTTGTTTCTTTAGTCTTCTAAACCCCAAACTTCAATCTTGACTCAATATCATTCATTCATTTACTCACTCAATCATTCACTCACTTCCACTTCCACTTTTACCTTCATCTCTTCTCCCCTCTTCTCATCTCACCCCATACTTTCCAAATCCAATCCAAAGCCCAATACCAAGTCAAATGTCCACACTCCCACCCCATTCCCCCACTTCACCACTTCCCAAACGTCAAAAGATATCCCCCTCTAAATCAATATCAACACCTACAACCACAACCACAACCGCAACCACAACCGCAACCACATCTACAACCGCAGTAGCAGCAGCAACCACAACATCTTCATCTTCCCTCCAAGAAATCATGTCTTCAAACACCGCAACCACCGCGACAACTCCAACTCCAACACCCACATCAAACGGCACAACATCCACCACAACCACAACCCCCGCCGTCACAACCCTCAAATCCTCCACCCCCCCACCCCTCCTCATCAAGAAACTCTCTCCCCGCGCCCGTCTCCCTACCCGCGGTAGTGCATTCGCCGCCGGCTACGACATCTATGCTGCGAAAGAGACCGTTGTACCTGCCAAGGGAAAGGTTTTAGTAGATACTGATATCAGTATGGCTGTACCGGATGGAACTTGTATGTTTTCTTTTTCTTCTTCATCTTCCTCTTTCCCCCCTTCTCGTCAATCCCCCTCCCCAATTAACTGCAAACTAACACCGCCCTTCCCCCACCTAGATGGCCGCATCGCCCCACGTTCCGGTCTCGCCTCCAAACATATGATTGATACTGGTGCCGGTGTAATCGACGCTGATTATAGGGGTCAAGTAAAAGTACTCCTCTTTAACCACGGCGAAAAGGATTATGAGGTGAAGGAGGGCGATCGTGTTGCACAGTTGATTTTGGAGAGGATTTATACACCTGAGGTCACGGAAGTCTTGGTTTTGGAAGAGAGTGCGAGGGGTGAGGGGGGTTTTGGAAGTACTGGTTAGGTTGTGAGGAACGGGAGTGAATGAAGGATGTATGATAGTTAGGGTTGGCAAGCTGAGGATGAGATATACCGTGCTACGTATACTTCAAGGAATAGAGACGATAGTTCACGCAGAAAATAGACAAAATAATGAAATTTCTCGCCGTCTATATATCATACATCTATGTCCTTTTTTGTTCATGCCTCTAATTTGTTCCTGCTGAGCTCTACACACTTTCCGCTTTGAAGCTCACCACCGGATTCTTCAAAAAGTGCACATTCCTTACCAATCTCACCTCGGCCGCCTTCGACCTAACCAATCCCTCTCTTTTGGAATCTTCATCCTTTCCCCTTCCACCCACAACACTCTTCCACCTCTCAATCTCCTCATCTCTCGCGATCTTCGTCTTCGCAAGCACCTCATGCATACTAGCCAAAACCTTTTCCGTAGCCCTCGCAAGCGGTAATTCCGTAGCCTCCACCTCGTCATCACTGATCCACGCATCTTTTTCCAATAGTCCTTCCACATTACACACTGCCTCTTTGAATCTCACCAACATGAGCGCTGCAAACATATCTCCCGTTCCACTAAAGAAACAATCAATCGCCGGTATCTTGATGCTAAAAATTCTTGGTTCGGCTGTCGATGTCATGGTTGAGCCTACGACCGAAAGATGGGGCTCGGCGCCGGGAGAAGGAAGTGAAATGGATGTAACCAATATATGAGGAATTTTGTATACTTCGTGTAAAGTCGTTATGGCCAATTTAAGCGTATCCATATCCTGAATCCTGACACCAGATAATGTTCTACGAGAGTCAGCAAATCTATTTTTCAGAGCAAAAGAATGGGAACCTTACTCAACCTCAAACTGGTTCGGCAGAATCAAATCCGCATCTTTGATCAATGTTTTATAGGCCGGCACCACATCCTCTGCCACATACAATTTCCCATTATCCCCCATCACCGGATCTAAAACCCAGAAGAAGCTTCCTGGTTTCATTGTACTTTTTAATTTCAGGTCGCGTGCTATTGAGCCGACGGCTTCGACTGAGGCGGCTCCAGGCAGATAGCCCGAGAGCATCATATTAAAATCGTCGAGGTATGAGTTCTTGAGACCTTGATAGAGATCCGATATCTCGGCCGCCGTAGCGCGTGTCCCTTTAGCTTGTCCATAACCTAGATGATTGCCTTTCAATACCAGTCAGCATAATGTTCATCCACCCCCCATGGCGATTGGCAATGTAGGTATATCCAGGAACATACTGAACTGTACGGTATTCAGAGCAGCGACTTCGCATCCTAGAGATTGCATAACGAATGTAGCCATTGTATTTCCGACATATCTTTAGTGGCATTATGGCTTAGTCGACTTGTGCGGAGGTATGCATGGAGAGAGTTTGTGACTCATGAGACTCACCCGTAGACGACCTTGAGCAGAGGATGTTAGTTCAGGGAGTGTCGTGTTGAGAATGGTCTCCCTACATGACTGGCTATAGCAAGAACCCGTGTATCTGGCACGGGAAAGTCTTCAGACATCTTGCTTGTTAGCAGAGAGATAGTTTCGTGGAAAGGGAAGTGGTTGATTGAAGATAGATATCAAGCTAAGCTGTGCTGAAATCACTAGAAAGTATGGAGAACAGAGTTTCAATTACAATGACGGGTATTTTGAAGAAAATGATAAATTGATTGATACTGGATTTGCAAAATAAAATTTCACTGGTCAAGAATGTTTTGTGTATCAATTGAGGGGAAAATAATAACCTTATCTCCATTGACAATTTCATTTCATGCTGGCCATCAGAGATAGATAGTATTCTAGTGGGGCATCAGGCTGCCCCGCGCTATTCTCGATCCAGGGACATGCATGAAAAGCCCTGAAGCAGCCAAATTTACCTAGTATGCACAACGGAGATTGGAAGATTGTTGAAGATACTTCCCAATTCTCTAGTTTGGTATGTTCTTAGAGAGCAATCAACGAATTGGCATAAAGAGATTGATAGAATATTCGAAATCCTGTTCTCTGAATATATCTCATTATTGTTTTTTTTAAACAGGTTCTACAGAGAGAAATCAACGAATTGCTTCATCGCATGCCAGGTACTGAAGAACAAAACCATTCATTCATAGCACAATTTACCACAATCATTGTCCATATCCATAAATTAACCCACACGCCATACTGAATATGCTGTAAACTTTAATATCATCGTTCATTAAACCTTTTTGACTACCATTATCTACTCATCATCACCAATCTAAAAAATTAATGTTAGCTTCTCTAGCAGTAGATATTAGATGATGCATGTAACATACCTTTGGTGCCAAGTAAAATCTTAAGTAACTGCTTCCAGCAAGCTGATACTCGACCAAAAGAGGAACCTCATTGGACAAGCAAAGTTTAACAGATTTGGACAAACCAGCAGCCTTGCAGAAGTTGACCAAGTATTTAAGGGAGAAGGTCAAGGAGACCGGTTCGGTAAGCTCAATATCGACATTAAGTTCTGGCTTGTCCATATTGCTGTGGCTGCGAAGGGTAACAGCACCATTGCCAATATCACCATTGCAGTGGAACTTGACACCATCTTTCGAAGCCTCAATCGATACTATCAAACAAATAATTAGTACCAATTCCCATGTAGGGAAACAACTAATACATACCAGACTCAGACAAAGCCATAAGATCTACACAGATCCTCTTGAACTCCGAACTTGGCATAGTAATAACAGCCGCATACTCTGTATCAGGAATACCCAAATGTTCTTGATCAATATCCATCAACTTCAAGTCATACTCGCTCAATCGATCACTTTCACTGCTCTCAAACACCAAGTTCAAAACATCTGGTGCATCCTCGGCTTTGATGGTGAGAATATCCTCGTTTTGTGCAGCCCGCAGAACTTTTGTAAGAGAAGTGAGATTGACACCAAGCGCAACATTGCGATCACAGCGGTAAGGAGAGAAGCCTTCAGCCTTGAGCATCATCGAAACGAGCGCAACGTGTGAGTTATCCATAGCTTGGAGCGCGATTCCTGAATCATTGCAGTCGAAGTTGCAGTCTTGGACGAGATCTTTGATGGCATCGACAACCTAGATTATACCGTTAGCATGATAATGGGGTTGAAGATGATATTTTCTTTACCTTCTTAAGGAGGTCGGCTTGTTCGAGGCGAGCTTCTAACACTGGTACATCGTTAGTATTAAAATGTCAAACGGCGGAACCCATTGGGAAATTAGCATACTCTTGACGGTATTCGAGTCTGTAAATGTAAAAAAGTAAAGGATTGGAAGAGTATCAAGAAGTTATACAGAGTGTGTTGTTTCGTGGATGGAATGATCTGTGTTGCAAAATTGATTGTTTGACTTTTTGAGATGGAAGGGCTGCGACGCGGTGTTGAGAAAACGCGTAGAGTGGTTTTTTGGTTGGTGCACAGACCTTCAGTATAGACCAATCACAGAGAGATTAGCTTGCAACCGCAAAGATAGCTTACCGGGAGATACGAGGGGATCCAAGGTTCACCACCAGTGGGAAGTCTTCAAAATGTTGGAGTGGATCACCGGGAGCTGTTTATCCAATAGACTATTATTTCATTCCCTCCTTTCATACTTCAAATCAATCTTCTAATTGTCCAAGGTCTAGCTACACATTCTAGTGGTTGTTCATATTCTAGGTATACATTCTAAAGTCACTTTTATGCCACGAATTTTGGGCCCAGCTAGTACCAGCATATATTAGTATTTCCATTGTTCAAATTTAAATGATACATTCCAAAATCTCTTTTAAACCCTCATTTTTCCGCAATAGCACCAGCCACCAAACCAGCGTCCCCATTGTTCCACCCGATTTTGTGACATTCAATTGTCAAAAAGATCATCCATATCTTCTAGCTTACAACCTTTCGTTTCAGGGACATAAAGCCATGTCCATACGCCAGAAAGCGCACAAAAAACGGCAAAGAAAACGTACGCACCCCAATTGGTGTATACGACCAACGGTGGAGTAATCAAACCGATAATGAAATTGTTCCTATTCGTTTCAGACATTAGAAATACCCATGAAAAAGGGGCTGAAATTATCACTTACAGCCAATTGGAACAAGTGCTTATAGCGACTCCTTTTGCCCTTAAATCTGTCCGGAAGATCTCCGATGGCATTGCCCAAGGTACAGGACCCCAAGATGCACCGAAGACCAGCATATAAAACAGGAGGAATGCTACACTGACCCATGCAGCCGTGGCGTGTGATTCCCAATCATAAGAGAAAAGGCAGACCAAGGCAGCTATCATAACATGGCTGATGGTCATGAAGAAGGAGCCTAGCATGAGTAGTGGCCTCCTTCCGTATCGATCCATTGTAAATAGACTCGATGCGACGCCAAAGAGCCTATTTAACAGTTAGTGTGGGTCAAGAAATAGGGTTTTAAATGTTCAAGATTGCCACAGACATTCAAAGTTAGTTCGGAGGGTGATGCTTACTGGCAAATATTTAGAATTCCCGACATGACAAGTTGCATTTCTGACCGCAAGCCCATCCTAGCGAACAAAGTCGGAGAGTAGTAGATCAGGGCATTGATACCAACGAATTGCTGGAAGAACATGATAACTACACCAATGTGTGTACGTTTGATGGAGTCAGATGCAAAACAATCTCCCCATAAAGCCAACTCAAGCTTGATTGCCGAGTTCATTATATTTTCGTGCTTTTCTAGGTGAATCTCTCGAATGTGTGAAACCTCCTCATGCATTTGGCGTGCCTCTTGTCGGATTCTTGGATCGGTATCTGGTAACTGTCTCAACTTTGTTAGAGCTTTCAAAGCCTCATCGTCCTTTCCCTTTGAAGAAAGCCATCGAGGCGAAAATGGAAGGAAGTAGACGCCAACTCCCAGTAATAAGGCAGGAACGATTTGGATAAAGAAGGGAAGGCGCCAACCCCATTCTCCACCAAGGTATCTTGTGCCGAATGTAATCCAGAATGCAATAACTATGCCCACAACTATCGAGAGCTCTTCTATATCTAGTTAGCACAGTTCATTGTATGAAACCTATTGGAACAATGAGACCTCAGATTGGCCACTTGGAAGATTGAAATGCCGAATTGAAATCACTTACCCATAACAAGCAAAGTTCCACGAATCTCAGAGGGAGCAATTTCCGAGATATACATAGGCGTAACCATCGACAGCATTCCAATGCCCATGCCTCCAATAAGTCTAGCCACAATGAGCATATTGAAGCTAACAGCCGCAGTCTGTAAGATGCTTCCCACGAGGAAGATGCCAACAGCAATCATTATAGAGTATTTTCTGGAGTATTTATCCGCAATCCAGCCCTGGTTCAGAGCACCGAAAAAGGCTCCGAGTTCGATCATGGCCGTCAAGAGACCCTTCAAAAAGCCGCTAGAATGAGGACCTATGCGTGGGAAATCGGCGATGAAGCTTTCCATGACGAGGACAACGGAGACTACGCCCTGGTCATAACCTAAATAACGTTAGAACAATGAAATGTTGTGAATATCTGAAATCCAATGAGACAATCAAATGCTGTGAATTATCTGAAATCCAATGCGACAATCAATGCGCTACGTACCAAATAAAAGTCCACCAACTGTGCTTAAAACAGCAGCTCCAGCAACATAAGGCGAGGCGATAATGCCTCTGAACCCGCTCTGAACATATGGGTGTGTGGCATCTTCCATATCTTCCTCCGATGCACTTACTACGGCTGCTACCGGCTCATTGATCAAAGCATCTTCGGGACCTGCTTCATCATTCGGATCATTTGAACCATCTGGAGCATTCGAATGCGTGGACTCCTTCATCGTCTCGCCTATTGTATCTGTCATCCCCTCAATTATAGCTTTTGATTGTACGAAATAATCTGAGAAATCGAAAAGTCGGATTGAGAGGTTGAAAATTGAGAGAACGTATGTAAAGGTGAAGGTTTCATCAGCTGCCAGCACTGGCAGATCGTTGAGTTACGGTTACCCCGCATCGTACTTGCCAGTTTTGTTCATTCTAGAAAGAACGATGGATGAGGAAAGAACGATTGTCCATCGCTGGTCGCTGGTCGCTGGTCGCTGGTATGTATTGCCTACCTCCTGGAAAAGACACAGGCCGACATACAGCAAGTACCTTCGTAAACCAGCCTCCATCCATCATGTGGGCCGAGAGGGAAAGCCCCCACGTTTAAATCAAACGATAGACTTGAAAATCGACCTGATTTCTTCCCATCCAGCTTATTGGCGACTCGAAAGATTGCATTCAACCATGATTGAAGCGCCCTCCAAGGGTATCTATTTCCAATCTCATATTTCGTAGAATATAAACTATTTTAAGAAACCTCATGTCTTAGCCTTTTTCATCATCCCCACCTCTGTCGATCAAACCAACACAACAGCTACCACCTGCCTGGAAAGGTAGGACAAGCACATGGGGGCCGACCATCGCGTTCTGCAAGGGCAAACTACTCCTTGCCTTGTTTGATGTTATATCTCGGAAATTTCAGATGGTTGTAGAAAATTGCAAGTGGAATAAAAGATGTAATTTTAGATGTGATTGTTCGGATAAACGCGGTATACGTGATAAATCGCGATACCTAAGCCGTGACGTATTATCGATTTTTCAATATCTAAATTGAATATCGACAATCAATTGATCTTGTAGACTTTGAAACCTCGTCTCTCAATACCTTTTCAATGTCCTCATTCAAATTTGACAATCAAAAGGATTTCTCATGCTTGTGTTTTGGTGTGCAATTTTTATTTCAGGGGGTTCTGTAGCGGAAGCGCTATTTCAACTGTACCGCATCCCTCATCCCATCCTGCCTTTCGCGGGACGGGGAACGATGCGAAAAGCGTGGTGTGAGCGATCATGATGAATCTAAGATCCAAAGTTACCGATTGAGTTATGGTGAAAATGCTGTTCTTAGTTTTGATATCAAAAGAATTCGGACATCGCGGCTTGTAGTATTGAGTTCTTTTCCTTGTGAATTTCATGGGTTCCTGGAACGTTTCAAACCAATCCCACGCCGCACACATGCAGAATGCTTAAAGTATTATATACTGCTCATGTTGAGGCCCGCACACTAGACCATATGTAGGCGCCACATGCCAGCATGGATGTTCTTCGTGTGGATACTTCATTCTGTTGGTAATGGGGACGATGATCTTGAGCCATTAGGGTCTGTTGGGTCATGCCACATGGTAATGAAGATATCTAACTTGCTTATCTCGATCTCCTAGATAGGAAGGAATTTTTGTTTGACATGTGCTAAACGAATCCGGGAAATCGAGATTGTAAAATCTCCTGGACTCCGATAACCTTACGTCTTGACATGGAAAAAGAGCGATTGGAGCGGAAGCGTATGACGATTTCAGTTCCAAGAATACATTATAGTTCTGAACGGAACCTTGATGGAGATTGAGAATAATGCTAATCTGGTATTTTTGCGAGTTTTCGATCTTTTCTTTTGCTTTTTTGCGCCATTTTCTCATCATTCTCGCGCTATTGAAAACTATTTTCTGATTTGCTGAGGTTATATTGGTAACTTCTTTTGATTTCGTACGTGAGAAGGTATCTTGATCTTTGGTGTCGAGCATGATAGTAATTTGCCCTCCCGAAGGCGTATACTATTCTTACCTGACTAATATTTTTAAGACATTCTACAGACGATGTAATGTCAGAATGTATAGTTGGTGGAACATGCAACCATCACATAAGCAGAGGTGGGAAAGCTGGTCAAGCAATTTGAAATGTTACTCCTTTTGAAGATCAGCATTAAGTATCCATCAGTATGCTCGTTCGTCCTATATCAAGATTCCTAAGGTCTAAGACTAGGTACTTTACTTACAACCATACTTGAAGAGGTACATGCATTTGGGTATTCGTCCACATGACGAGGTTACAAGCAGTAAAGCAGGTAAGCAGATAAGCACTTAGAATGTAAGAATGAGACGCTGCCAACGAGCGAATTGGAATTAAGTATGAAAATCAAAATGAGGTAATCATGGGGGGCCGTATGATTCTGGAAGTGTTCTATCTTGGCTAGCTGCAGGTAGTGCAGGTTTGAACAGGCCAGGGCTGCAGACACTAGTAAGGTACTATAGTGTTGTTGTTGTTTTGTGTTTATTTTAAGTGTCATGATGAAATTGAGACGACCTCGGGAATAATTTTGAATAAAAGAACTTGTTTTTGGTGATGAGATTCGTGATGAAATTCATGATGATGCATTCGAGACAGCGGGTGGGTGATTGTGAGCCGTGCGATAAGTTGGTCTACATGTACCTAGATTTGGTGAGATCTTTAGGTCAATGGTGGCGCAATGCTTCATTTTCTCCATCATTTACCATGTACCTCATGGAGCATTATTGGGCGGGCGGGACAAATGCAGTGTCCAAATGCATATTCCATATATCCCTAAGATAGTAGTATAGTAATTACAATGAACTAGTACCTTCCAAATATGGAATGTGAAACAATCGAAAATGGACATATCGTCAAGTATGAAATCAACAGTAACATCCTAAATGATCCTTTGAGCCTCTTTTCCTCCTTGAAGTTTGAACGGAGCCGCGGTGAGTTGAAGCTAGAAAGTACAGTACCGCATCTCCGGCAACGGGTAGTTATATCGAGAAATCCCATTCTCGATTCCGGATCTCGGGTTTCGTGTTTTGTTGGTTCTATTTTGAGACATTCTCCCACCTTCGAGTAATTCACCGACACTGCCTCGAGAACCATGTTTCAAATTCCACACCTACTGTATGACCGTAATAATGGTGATATGTAGTAGGTGTGATGATAGTGATTAGACCTTGACGATGATCCATATTGCCGTATCGCTCCGAAGATTCTAAATTACAAAACTGTAGACATATGCATGTGCCGGTCGTCGAGATGGGTAAGGTGCAAATGAAAATGTAAGATTTTGATGAAAATGTAGATACCTTAGTATAGACGAGCTCAAAGTGGAGTTCGCATTGGATGCCATTTATATCGTTCTGGACCCCACTGGCTGATTGGTAGAAAGGGGGACTACGGAGTAGTAAGCCTGTGAGCCTGTGAGATATGAGATGGGTATCTAATTAGCTGTTGCTATCACACAACACGACCCACCGCAACGTGGAAATAGTACTATCTATGAGTCTGTGAACATTGAGTATTCTATTAAATGATTATTCACTAAGAAAGTAAAACAGGTCCAAATCCACATATAGCCAAGTATAGATCTCTTCAGCAAGGCAACGAGATTTTGATATATTAGCCCGGCGGATAAACTAGTACTGATAGACGGGTAGCGTAGTAGCATTTTCCAACCCCTACAATTGTTAAGCGAACCTGTAACGCGACGGATTTGGGGGTTCTTCGCGTCTTCGTCAAATCAACTTACCTCTCTACTGGGAATTTAATCAAGCTCAAAATTAAGAGAAAGATATTCTCAGCGAGGCTGGGCTGCTGAAAATCAGAATCAACATCATACAACACTACATGAAGCAAAATTAAGATTACATATATCATTTTTATAACAGGTAAATTACACCAAGACTACCAAATAGTGCTACGCCAGTGAGATACTGACTGTACGAAATATCTTGCTCGTGTTCTTCATCAAACCTAACATCCCGTGTAGAAAATAGATAGATGTACAATAATGGTAATGCAAACAGGAATAAGAAAGACATCATGTTTGAAATGATTTTGCCGGTTAAGAGCCTCGGGTACTGAAATGAGAAAATGTGGCAGCTAATATCTACCTTGTTATTATTCGAGAGATGGGGGAACAAGCAAAAAATGAAGATGGTTGTTTTGGGCACGACTAGTGTATGGATTTGGAGATACCGTAAAATTATTTAGGTATAGCCCATTTTTCGTATTTTCTTCACTGCCTGCCCCCCCCTCACTGTTGAAATTTAAAGTACATTTATATGGAGAGAATAGTGAGACATGCTTGCGTTCATCAGACTGGTGCCATGGTAACATGGTAGTAACCCCTGGCTACTTCATCCAAAAAAAAACGTGGGTCTGGCTGGAGAAAAACAGATATGGTAAGGGTAATTGAGATGGTGTAGGGATCAAGGTAAAACAAACTAGGGAATTAAAGCTGTTTCTATCTGTCGGAACTTCATACCGTTCAACTTTTCATGCGGTTGATCTGCACCTGCCAATGTTTGTACCCATCATATGGACCCGCATCATTATACTGACTACTTTTAATTCTTTTTTCTTGCCTGCCTACACTAAGAGTTGCCTTGTCACAGTACAAGCCTCTTTACACCTTCAACCTGCTTGTCTGTGGTTCAGGTTCATGACATGATACTGACGATATATTAAATAACATCAGAACATTAATATGTTGTGTAAGCGCGCGCAATGTTTCTTTACACCGAACAAATTTCCCTTTATCGAAGCTATGGAACTCAGTAGATAATGATTGCTCGCATAATTTTAGTCCTTTTTAGGGTTAGCTTACAAAACGTTAATTATAATGCTGGTCTGTTAGTTTGTACACAACACAACAACCTGTCAGATCTATCACGAACTGGGTCTAAAATTGTTGTGTTACAAATTACCCGCAAGTTTGGGAATGTCTCTTCAACATGCCATTCTGATGGTGACTTCAAAGTAACGACAATCAAATTGGATCTAGGCGGACATTTTACATTTACCTAGTAATGTTGCCGAAAGTTGTTTCATCAAAAATTCCACTTCAATACATCAAGAAAAATTACTCAGACACCTGGATTGTTGTTCAATTAGAATTATCGTTAATTAGTCTTGGTTATTGCCATAATATGGGTCCCTTAAATGGTCTCAATGGGGTCCGTGATGAGCGGCGTAGCTCATAGTTTGAGAGGGGAAAATCTCCTGTGCTCCTGGTTTAACTTTTTTGTGGTGTGCCTTGTCTTTTCCTCAGAAAGCCCTACGGGTCGCGCTAAGTTATTCAAACGTTGACGTGCCCAGATGAACCCAGAGTGCGGGTGTGTCGCTCTGGCGCCTGTTTTGTTTTCCCCCATCTCTTCACGAACAACTTTACGGTCGAGGGGCAACCATGTATGACAGGGTTTAGAATCCTTCGAAACTGTCCCCAATCTGACCAATCAGATGCTGACGGGAGCAGCGCTACAGCGCCTTCCACATACGCTTTAGGTACTTTAAGCCTTACTCCCCTTGGATAAGTTGAGGCGGAGACCTTGATTTAAGTGCCTCCTGGAATCCCTCGAATAGAACCAAAATAGGTACATCACAACGTCTATTGTTCCTCATCAACGCCGAGCTTATAATCTCCCCAGATCCGAAAGTAACGTCAGTCTATTTCGAGTGTCTCATCTCTTTAAAGCTATCTGTATGTGCCGCCATCACCAGTCACAGCCTTCTTATCCCCTGCACAGATGGATTCTTCGTATGTAGACCAGAGAGACTCACGTCAGTTCAGGTCCCGAACAGACAGTCACCTGTCATCAACTACATCGCAATTTCAAGGTCTTCTTATTGAGACTGACCCCACCACTTCTTCAGACTACCAAGTTGGTACATCTTTATCAGACTCAGACTCAGCAACAGCAGCCTCAGCTACAACAGCTACCACCCTCATTAGTCCACCGACACCCACATTCCTTCAACAAACATCTGAGTCTTCAACTGCCACTAGTCTATCATCACCAGCCCCTCATCAATACACACCATTCCCGATCCTCAACGAAAGTGAACTTGACACAGACTGGTCCTGTATCACGACTTCAGAAGCGCAATCAGGCAACTCACTTGAACTACGAATCCTCCCAGGTCAAACATTTCCTGGGATTGAACTTCTTGAATACAAAGTTCCTATTCATTCGAATTCACTTCCATTAACTATGTCTACTCTTGGCATTCAGCACTATGACCCACGGTTCGATGCCGGTGCACGACCATCATACACTTGGCCTCGTACGTATTCTAGGAGCTTTCCGGAAGGATTGGAACTAACTCGAGCAGAATTCGAGATGAACGAACAATTCATCTCACAACATGAATTGAGTCCACACATGAGCCCTCACATGAGCCCGGGACAGCTATCCCCCTATGATGAGCTTAAGCCATCACCAATATACGCACGAGCGCTTTCAGACAGTCCACCACGAGCTGGTCTCACGCCTGAACAGAGGGAGTTGAAGCGTCAACGCGACCACGCAAGGAGGGAAACGAAGACGAGACAGAGAAGGGAGAGATCCTTGAGCAATCCTTATGCATCAAACAGATCGACACCAGACATGTTACCACGAACTCTCCCAGATCACTATTCAAACCCTAATTCTCTCGCTCCAACTCCACTCTTATCACAATGTCCTTCAACTCACGGCCTCCCAAGTCCATCTTACCTCGCTCCATACTCGCCACAAGTGTCTGTGACTGATACTGCACCTTCGGAAATGTACGGGCCAGTTTTTACAATGGGCCCAAATGATTTCACACCCATTTCAGCGTATTCTGCACCATACTCAATGGGAGGTCCTGAATCTACTCTTCCATCATACGCGTATGTACTTCCAATGGAAATCAATTTTCACTTAAATGATCTAACTAACGCCGTCCAGTCCCCGACCACACTCTCTCTCATCTGCTTCCGACCAATCCAGCCTCAGTAGCATCTATGCACCACACCCACACTCACATTCCCCTCTGACTCCCCTATCCTCAATTTCTCAACCCTCCCACTCACCACTCGAGCCTCGCGACCACGTTCGCGTC
The DNA here is from genome assembly GCA_014898415.1 of Stromatinia cepivora. Lineage (NCBI taxonomy): Eukaryota > Fungi > Ascomycota > Leotiomycetes > Helotiales > Sclerotiniaceae > Stromatinia > Stromatinia cepivora. Next base: position 979,051 of record RCTD01000001.1, on the reverse strand, counting down.
GTGCAATCGCGGCCCAAACCTCAATGTTGGGATCACGGCTGCAATGGCCGTCAATTCAGTACCTTCTCCAACCTTCTGCGGCACCAACGTGAAAAATCGGGCGTGGCAAGTAAATCTTCATGTCCCAACTGTGGCGCCGAGTTTACAAGGACTACGGCTAGAAATGGCCACATGGCGCATGAAAAATGTAAGCAGAGGAGAAATTCTTGAGCTGGCATGGCGCCTCTTTTTCTTCAATGCGACGGTGCGTTTCATGCAAATTTCCCTTTCAGGGGCTGTGTAACGCAAGGCGTAGGGGTGTTTTATTTGGGGGAGTAGGCTGCTTTCTTTATTACTTTATGAGATGGATATCAGATATGATGACAGACGTGATGAGACGAGACGAATTGGCTATGAGAAAGAATAAATGAATTGTAAGAATATCGGGTACCGGGTCATCTCATCATTTCATCATCACACTCATCATCATCAGATTCAGGTCTCTGGGGCAAAGGAGGAGTTAAAATTAGAATTGTCACTCGTTACATCTTGTTTATCGGGTTTTGTTTGCTTGGGTGCTTGATTTGGCTGGGGAGGAACATCTTTTTTACCCCATTTTTTGGTTTGCCACAAAATACCTTCTTGTATATGGTCATCGACTTCTTTTCTTTACACTCTTTTTGGCGCTCTTATTATATCATAGTATAGCGAGCTTGTTTTTTTCGGGGAGGCGATAAAAAATCATGTTGTTTTATTTCATATTTTTTATTTTTTACTATGTACTGGCTTCCTGGTCTGGTCCTGTTGTCAACGCACTCTGCAGTGTTATACCCCAACTTTTCCTTAGAAGCTATTAAAGAAGGATTTTCAATCGTTTTGTCTTGTTTGGAATCAATCATGGGTTCATTATCCTAGGTATACATCATGTATTTGGATTAAATGTATTATGGAAATATGGAAATATGAAAAAGAATTGAGATATCGAGACGTTAAGACTAAAGAAGAAATGAAATTCGGTAAAATCATGGAATTTAAATTCATTATTCATACCTAATTAGCCCCATTCTAATGCTGCCCCCAGGGCTGAAAATTCTAGTGATGAATGAGCGATGGTATTGATCGAATGATTAATTGATTACTACATGACTATCTATGACCGAATGAATGAATGAGCTAGCTAACAGATACCACGAATCAATGACTCGAAGGGGGGGAGAGTGAGAAATAAGTGTCGAGATATTCGAGGCTAGCGACAGCTACCGCAAATCGTAAGAAAATACAAGAAAGGATCAAATCATATCAAGAAATCAGGTTTGCACTAGTACTCGGGGTCCAAAAAGTGCGGTAAGTAGGTTATGGAAAGGGGAGTTGGTCATAGTTCCAGCCTGTGGCGACGAGGCGTTTCCTTTGATAATGCTGTTGTTATTGCATCGGACACTGGCGCGTTAGGCGGTGTGTGTTTTGTGTATTCTTACTTCAAAGTTTTTGGGGGGGGGGGGAGATTCAGTTGTATTCATTGGTGTTGGTTGAGGGTGAGATGAGGGAGGTGAGAACGAATGAGGATCGCCCTTTGGTTGGATGTGCGACACACCATGATAGTCAGTACGCCTAGATGCAAGATGCGGCGTGGTAGGTATGTAATACAAAGTTTGAAGAGTGGGAATTTCTTCACATCATAATGGGTGTAGAGAATTCTATTCTTCAATTTGTCCTTCGTGATTGTGTTGCTGTTTTTGTTTCGAGAAGTTTGTTTCCATCGTGTACATAATTTCCCCAAATCATAACACAGCCCCTTCACAAATAGTAACAAACGCCAGGCTAATTCTGCTAGTCACAACGCCTCTGCATTTCTAGGCACTTCAGATCATGTGGATGCAACTTCAGGTACAGCACGTTTTACATACTCATGAAACGCAGAATTGCAGGCTGGAGGACATAAAAAGCGACGTTCAATTTGTTCACAACTTGTTGCACTAATTGAAATGCTACATGTACATACATAATGCGTGAAACCATGTCTGCACATTTTAACCGGCATGGCATGTGGAATTTCTGCAGCTTCTTTACTCTCTTCGTCCTGGCTTGCTGTGGCTACAGTCAGATTTGAGGGTACGGGAAGTCGAAAATATCCTGGTTTGCCATGCGTACCAGTGTATTCCTTGTCGAGCCACACCATACATAGAAGATAAAAAGGGAAGGGTCAGGTGCGTTGCTGATCTGGGGTTGGGGGCCGGACTTCTTTGGTTGGCTGGTTTGCCTAGCTATGTTGCATTGCAGATTGGAGGTGCAGCGCAACGTGGAAAATTTATGCAGATGCAAAGAGGGAAGAGAAGATGGAATAAAAATCTCATGTTTACTTGTACAGTAAGGTTACTGCATTCGGAATCCTAACGGATATGCAGATGCGGAGTGTTTTGTATGGTATATTTCTTTTCTGCGCGCTACAAAATGAGTAAGCTGGCTTGCTTGAGAAATTGAGGTGCTGTTTCATGTTATGTTCGATTATCTCGACATGAAGTGGCAAGTTGAAATTTGTAACGGTGCAGCATATGCTAGATGATGCAGGGGAAAGGACAATTTATCTAACCAGGCTGCCTGTTATCATGATACTTCTCAATAAGGAGGTTTTCGAGAATGAAGAAAAAGCCACTTGGTCGATCAATTTCAATCTTTTAAGCTGGAATAATTGATGTCACCGAGTGACCGAGGTGAACTATCAGGTAGAAGCTGAACATTTATTGATATTGTATTGTGTCCGCCGAGTATGTAAGATCAGATGTGCTGTACGACAGTTGTTCGGTGACTTTCAATTGTATGAAGATATTTTTGGCATCTTCACATGTCCAAATCCGGTTCTGCGGTATGTAAGCAAACTTGAGCAAACCTGGAGATGATGTGGTTGAAAAATTCCCGTCTTACGCCATAATGGCTCTTTTCGTATATCTGATAGATCTCATTTCTCTACTTACACTTGATTTTTTCTCTTTTCAGATTACTGAGATAGTGTAATGTAATCCTTCAGCCTCGAGTTGCATGGTTTTGCCCCTCTTTATCGGATGAAATAGGAAACTGCTGATATAAATAACGTGTCAGTGATACATGAGATTATGTATCTATGGAGGAATCAGTCACGATATCGCATCTAAAACAAGTTGAGTATCTTGACAGGACGATAAGGTAACGGTGACAAGGCATACTACATAGTGACAAGGTGACAGGACGATCAGATCTAGAAATTCTATATTCGATCCCGCATTTTAGATAGAGATAGTAGTACGTAGCAAGGGGTTGAACCAATAGATAGAAATGGCTAAATCACGAGACCCATATTTAATTTGTCAGAGCTAACTTAATATCAAGAAACCTGATCATCATGACAAAACCTTTCGATTTCACGACGACTAGGTAGGTTAAGAACCCCTGAGCTTCCTTTTTACGGAGGATGCGGACACAGTACCTGTCGATAAAAGGTGCAAATTTATTGTGCCGCAATTAGTGTATCGATGAATGCTGGACGATGTTGCAATGCATGTGCAACGTCTCAGACCTTCGAAGTCCTGCTTTTGAAGCGATTTGCCACATCTTGCATGTTCATTCTTACTGTGTACTCGGGTTCGCCGATGCCCCTCGCCTATATCTACCTCGATTGCATAGCATACATCTGATGATTTTGTCGAACATCTCGGACCCGGAGTATTAAACAACATACCTTCCTTCTGGGGAAGTTGAAACGTCCAATCTGCAAGTTTTCTTTAAAATCTCAGCGAAACTAAAAGCATTAGTGCTTTGTAATAGATAAAATTGCTTCAAATCTGGAACTGGTCCGGAACATTCGGCGATGATCCATCAAGAATTATAGTCGCTAGAGGGTTCAACATTCTAGCTCAAGTCACATATTCAGTATGAAGCAAAATGAAGCCTATAATGCTCAAGCTTCTAGTCAGGTAGCCCCGAATAACTTTTTGCAGTCAGCTACTCCCCAGTTAATAGCTTTCTACATGATTTCTAGGCACAAGACAAAAGATATGCAGCCTCGCGGGACAGTTACAGAGTTATTCGATCGAGGCTTACAGAGTTCTAACTAACTGCCACTTCCTTCCTCCAGTGTATCTTGTACTTTTGTCCTTATTCCACTTTCCTTCATTCGTTCACTTACCTGTTAACACATTTTACTTTATTTCATCCTGGAAATAACTTTCTTCTTTTGACTTTCATGACATATGTAAGTTACCACTCTCCCACGCGGAGTTGGACACCATTAGAGGCACGGATATTCCAGTACGACCTCCTTTCTCAATGGTACTATGTATCGTAGAACAATCAAGAGTTTATAAATATGTAGTCAAAGCAGGGGAACTTGCCCACTTGTAGACTTGCAAATTTTGGCTCAAGAAGATGGGAGATTCATGCAAGAATATAATCCATCTTCCGATGGACCCTCTTCTGCAAGCTGATTGGCACCAAACTTTAGTACTGTCTTTCTGGGCCTTTCATATTTCTATTGGATGTAAGTTTGACACTTGCAATCTTTCAATTCTAGTGATACATCTTTCGACAATTCCCTCAAGTTGAAACTGTCACTAGACCGCGGATGTTGAAATACTCATTTGACTTCACATTCAGAAGAACCTGATGCGAAATGGTATTCTTTCATAAGAGACTGCAATGCATTCAAAGCGTGGATTGAGATGCTCAAATGACGGCATTACTCAGATTACCCAAAGTTGGAAAAAGAGTCACTGAGAAGTTACACTCCTCTTCTCATAACTTCACCTTCCCAATTTATCAAGCGACCAGCAACAACAACAACAACAGCCAATTATACCAGAGAGAACTTCAAGTAAAGATTTCTTGTTCCCTTACCAAACATTCACTCTGCTTTTCTCGTGCTTCTGCTTCTCATTTTTTGGCTTCTTCTTAGGATTCAATTCAGATATTTATTCGTCTTCCAAAGTAGGAAAACTTAAAGAAAACCGGTGTGCTGACCTCCTCCTTTGGTAGTAACAATCTAACTCGAGGTTTACTTTCGAAAAACTGTTTTCGATGACTGACTCGAAGAAGGGCAGCTGTGCGCACTGCCAGAAATAGACAATTGAGAGATGCTCTGAATGCCTCGGTGCCCCAGACTACGATGGTTGTGCCTTCAGATATATCTTACTGTAAGCCAGAATGCAAGAGGCTGATTTGAGTCAACACAAACGAAAGTGCAAAAAACTACAAGCTCGCAAGCTTCTTGGCATAGCCGCCGACCTCCTACGAGCTATTAATGTGCCGAATCCTGTTGCATGCCTCGATATTTTGGTTTGAGTCGGTGGATATATCAAGTTCAATTATTCACCTCATTCCGCCGAAAAATAGTGGCTGTGGGATAGCAGTTTGGATACCATTTCCTGTGCTCTCCAACGTTGATCAAGATATGTTTGAGGCAGTTTTGACAAGCCAAAGTTGTGTCGAAGCAATGATTTACCTTTGGAGCTTTGCCAGGGAATCCCTGAATGGTAAATATTTGTCCTGTATGTCTTGTCAGTGCTTGGACACTGACTTATTTTCTCCACGGATCTTTTTTCCCGGGCCCAAGAAGTAAATTTATCACGAATCCAAGGTTAAAATCCTTGAAACAGAGGTTGGATGCCCAACCTTTCACGCAGATCCTTTATACCATACTATATATAGAGTAACACTCAAGAATGAAGGGGTATGAGCAATCGATTGCACAGGAGTGCAACATGGATGGATACACGAGGCCTCTCTGTCCCTGGAAGCATTATGAACAACATCGATCAATCGAAGTTATCAACGAGCAAAGCCTTGGCTTTGTCCGCAACGACACTGCCCAGAAGTCGAAGGTCCTCTCCTCGAGTTACTAAGTAGGGAGTTGTGGAAAGAGCAGAGTGAGCTTGCAAGGGTGCTGATAAGAATATACCATCATTAGCACGGGAGAGGTGAACGCCGCGCTGAAGGGTTCTGATGTCATGTTTGAACGAACGAAAGACAGAATTTTAGGACATCATGAGGGTTCTGTTATGACGTTTGTTTCTAACATGAATACTCCGGAACAGGTTGCGGGAAAAGACAAGAAGGCGACTAAGATCATACTCTATGGGACGGAAAACTCCAAGCAAGAAAAGCAATGAGGCAACTTTTGAGCTCGACGATTCCTAAATTTCAGGCATCGTAGGCTTCTAAATCAAAATGATATTATCAATTAGCATTGCCGTTCGATACACTTCTCTGGAACCTCAACCATTTTTCAGACAATTCAATTCCTTTTTCTGATATGTGTTTCCCCGAGTCTATTCGAGAAAGAACGGAAGCGACCTTGCTGCACAATCTGTGTCTAAGGTCGTCACCGTGCCAGACTAGACTATTGTTCCCGAGATACAGGTTTCATCACATTCCTGACTCATCGGAAGCTCTTATCAAGCATTATATTCCGGACCCTTGAGCTAAGCCTTAGCACTCGGGAGCTAAGATAAATAGCTCATTGAAAAAGCCTCTTGTGCCTGGCGTTCGACGAAAAACTTAATGTAATACGCCAGAGAACACGAAGGACAATGATTGGTTTATTGATAGGAGGGATACCAGAGATATCAAAGATATGAAAGATAACACTATTGTGGGGGACTTATCTACAGATATGAAGCCAACTATAAAGACGATGAACCCGGGGTTGTCATGACAGTGAAATGATGATCTCCGCGGCCAGAAAAAGAGTGAAGAATGGTAATTGAACTTATGCCATACATGGGGTTGGAACACTCACAACACTATACAACTTCTTCTCGGAAAGAACACGTGCATGGAGAGGTCCCCCATCCCATTGCTCATGGTTACTACTTCACGGGTACAAAAACACTAGTTATTTCCCACCAGATATCAAACCAGAATTTGTGACAGGAAGAAATTCCGGATAAATGGCCCGGAGAAGGAAGATAAAATACATATTCTTGATAGAGAATCTATGAATTTCACACATTTCTTTTTGGTAGATGATCTTGAAAATATCCCCCACAATCCTTATCTACAAGGTGGGTCTATTTCCATTCTAGGCTTCGCTAAGCCTCGTCAAAGATAAGAACCGACGACGCGACTCCCTCAATCCAAACTTTTCATCTCCCCTTCAGGGACTTCACGAATCACAACAGCCACCAACCACTCTTTGGCCAGTGATGACAATGACATGGTATATCCTAGCCAACGTCATTGGTGGTGTTGAATAAAAGGTTTATTTGCTCTTGACTTCTTTTTGATAAGGTTGTCTCGAGTCGTCTGTGCGATTATATTATTCATCTATCAAAGGTGTCTATGATTGACCTCGATCAGAATATCACTGAGGCACAAGGTCACGAACACGGGGAACTGAATACATCGTGATTAGGAGCAGGAATACAGAGTAGCCACTTGTTTCACGATACCGTTTGCTCGCTGCCATTCTTTCAGCTGCTGAGGTGCACCAATGTTGAAAACTCTTCCATTTCTCAAATTCAATTTAAGGCTGGTCAATCTTGTATATCAATATTACGCTGGTATCCTCCGAAAGCTTTGTCCCGTTACAAAAATATCATATCAGCCGCGTATGATTCGAGGAATCGTCTCAGACTCGCCTTCACAAATATTTATCTATTGTTGTGGCTCACCTCGGAAATCTATGACATCTCAGATACACATGTTCTTGGTCTGGCAGCCATCAGATATTGGCACCCAAAATCCTTAAGCTGGAGATCCCTATAGTTGGTTTCCCCATGTTGCACTCGGCTTGGACCTTATCTATCAAGTACAGACCAGGCGTTATACACCCGCGCCAACCCTCTGGTTTACCGTGGATCCGCGCAGGGAAGTGGTCCGAGGAATCATTTACTCGCCCTATTGATTCATCTAAGATTACTCTGCCGGAGATGCTTCAACTGCCAGTGGGTGGGCGTCACTTATCTATGATCTCAGGCCATATCATTTCATAATTCATATATACGTTCAAGAATCAATTTCATTATTTAGATGGTCGGCAATTCAGCGCTTTACCACACTTTGTATATTCTCTCAAGTTTAAAATTAAAGAACTAGTTGCATTGAAAATTTTTAGCAGACTGAGTCCCAATCGACAGCTCTTTTCTCAGACATTGCACCAACTTTGCCATGTTCAAAATCCAAACACTTTGGCAAGCGCCAGAGATCAATCCTGTCAATGGAAAAGCTCGCTCTATCCCCATCCTTAACCCATTCAACAAATATGGCAGAGTGTTCTTCTTTTCTTGGTGGGGTTTCTTGATAGCCTTTTGGTCCTGGTTAGTGATCCTAAAACCCCTTTACATATCGATCTTACATTATGCTAACCCTTATATCAGGTATGCCTTTCCGCCATTGGTATGACTTACTCCTATCACTTGCTCTGCGGCATCTAACATGTTCTAGTTATCTCTCACGATCAAGAAAGATCTCCATCTTACTCAAAATGAGATTGCTAATTCCAACATCATTGCTCTTGTTGCTACGTAAGTATGGAAAGCAGCCTGCTTCCTTCACTGTACCATTTCATACCATGCACTGTACTAATAGCCTCCCTACAGCCTTCTGGTTCGAGTAGTCGCAGGTCCATGTTGCGATCATTTCGGGCCCAAGTTTACATTTGCAGGATGCCTTCTACTTGGTGCTATTCCAACTGCTCTCGCCGGTACCGTCAAAACTGCAACCGGTCTTATGGTTCTTCGATTCTTCATCGGTATCCTCGGTGGCTCTTTTGTTCCATGTCAAGTATGGTCTACTGGCTTCTTTGATAAGAATATTGTTGGTACAGCTAACGCATTGACCGGTGGCTGGGGTAATGCGTAAGTGCTCCCCTAGTCTATGACATTCTGCATATCAATAATCATATACTAAAACATGATATTACAGTGGAGGTGGAATAACTTACTTTGTCATGCCAGCCATTGTCGACTCTCTTATACTAAACCAAGGACTTACCGCCCACGTCGCTTGGAGAATATCCTTCATCGTCCCCCTCATTCTCATAACCACCACCGCTATATCGATGTTAATCCTCTGCCCCGACACCCCCACAGGCAAATGGTCACAACGTCATCTTGCCGTCCAACAAAATCTCCAAGTCCATGGCATCCACAGCCCATCCGAAAACATAGTCTCCATACCAGGCTCTATCACCGACCGCAAATCCGACAAAATCCATACCTCCACTGACCCAACCTCATCCTCCAACTCCACCATCAACAACGAAAAACGTCTCGAAGAAGCCCAGATCGCATCCACCACCCCCTACAACAACGAAACCTCCCTCCCACCCCAAGAAATGCTCACCATCGCCTGCGGCGAAATAATCCAAAAACCCTCATTCCGACACGCCGCCAACATAATCCTCACCCCGCAAACCCTCCTCATCGCCTCCTGCTACTTCTGTTCCTTCGGCGCCGAGCTAGCCATAAACTCCATCCTCGGCTCCTACTACCTCAAAAACTTCCCCACGCTAGGCGAAGCCGGCACCGGTCGCTGGGCCGCCATGTTCGGTCTCCTCAACGTGGTTTTTCGCCCCCTAGGCGGCATCCTCTCCGATCTCCTCTATCGCAAAACAGGAAGCGTGTGGGCGAAGAAAATCTGGATGCATGCTCTTGCGCTGTTTACCGGCGCCTTCTTAATCGCAATCGGACTCACGGATCCACATGAGCACGCGACGATGTTTGGACTCGTAGCCGGCATGGGCCTTTTTCTCGAGGCGGGCAATGGCGCGAATTTTTCCCTCGTGCCTCATATTCATCCTTTTGCCAATGGTATCATTAGTGGTGTTGTGGGTGGCTGTGGAAATTTGGGGGGCATAGTGTTTGCGATTATTTTTCGCTACGAGGGGAAGGATTATGCGAGGTGTTTTTGGATTATTGGCGTTTTTACTATTGCGGTGAATGTGGCGGTTTCGTGGGTGAAACCTATTCCTAAGGGTCAGATTGGAGGGAGATAATTTGATGGTTTGCTTTGCTGTTCTCGCTTTTGGCTTTCGGTTACGGTCTTTGGTCTTCGGTCTTTTGGTGTTGATGTATTGGGATTGTATTGTGGAGGGAAAAAGTATATCAGTCAGTGGTCGTAGGTGCTTACATGCAGTATGGAATGTTGGACCTGGATGAGAAATATCAAAGAAATCAAATATAAGAATACCAGAGAGCGTATAAAAATTTACTCGATTTCTTGATTCCCAGATGTACATTAAACCCATCACTATGATCCATCCCACCCCCCCGAACACTACTCTACTCAAACCAAAGATAGAAAACTAAAGCTGATTTGAACAGATATCTCCCGACATCATAATCGAAAAGAAGATCATAAATCGAATTTCAAAATATATAAAGAAAAATCAATAGATATCCCGTATAATTTCAACGTTCATCTTAGCTTGCCTCTTGAAGCAAAAGGAAAAGCATCTAAAATCACAAAATTAAATTCCATTCACCCATCCATTTCTCGCTTCATACGTCCATCCGGTATACCATAATGCAATTAGCTAGCCATCCTTCCATGCAACCATCGTGCCCGTTGAAACGACATACTCCTAGTAAAAGCATCCATCCATCCCGTCCTGTAATCCATTGCAGTTTGTCCTTTGAAATGATCCCCCGTACCAAAAAAAATAGAAAGAAAAGATAAATACGTATAAAGCTTCTGCTTCTCCATTTTATATCGTAGCCAGATCAAATCGATTAATCAACGTTTCGTTTTTGCCTCATTAATTCCCATGCAAAGACCTATCATATCCCCAACCATTACGTTCTCCTCGTGTAGCTGAGTAATACTCCTAGCAACCCATCCGTATCATCAAAGTCTACCGTGCCTCGCTTTAAATATAGCAACCTTATCATCGTAAAATAAAATCTCCCTCAACCTTAACCTCACTTTCCCCTTCCCACCACAATCACTCGCCCCATCCCAACTATCTTCATCAGTCTCACCATCATCATCTCCATCAACATCCGACAACTCGTCCTCTGTTTCATCCGGATCAATCGGAGCAATAGCTGTCCCATTATCATCTTCCTCTTCATCCAATTCGTCATCATCTTCGCTCCCTTCCTCATCGTCCTCCTCGTCGTCGGTTACGGTGCCGCCGTTTGCGGCTGATGTGTGAGGATCATGTGATAAGGGCAAAGGTTCTTCATGAGGGCGGTTTTCGAGGATTTCGAAACATTTATGCGAGATACCTACGTAGCAGAGTTCTACTTCAGGGCGGAGGAAAATGACGTCGAGAATTTGATGAGCGAGTTCTTTAGGGTCGAATAAAGGTGTGATGTGATCGGCTATGAAAGGAATACTGAGAGAGCGGAGTTGAGGTACTTGAGGAAGGCGTTGAAGAAAGTGATGCTAGACTTTGTTAGACATTGCAACAATTCAGTGATAGCATTTCAAGAATGCTTGAAATATATGTCAATAGGTCATCTTCAGATGACTTACCCAGTCTCTGTAATCGATTGCAATACTTAATTCGCGGAGATTGGTCATACGCCCACTAGTGATGAAATTCAGGACGTCACGATTGGGCATCCAGGCTTTCCATTTCGAGGAGGACTCTACTGAATTATTCACATTTCTCGGTGGCCTCTCGGAGCTGTCCAATAATAGCTTTTTGAGACTAGCACGATGTCTCTTAAGTGGCCCTTTATAGATAGATTCCTATGGTTTGATTAGCACTCGACCAAAAATTTTACAATGACGTCAAGCTTACAATTGTAACCGACGAGTTTGATGCTCGTCTTCGATCTTGTAGGAACAGTGTTTCTAAAGTATTTGGTGCTAATGTTTCTTTCAAAAATGAAATGAGAGAAGGGGACGCAGCATCAGTATGGACTTTTTTAAGATTCAGATGATACAACATTTGAGTGCTATGTTTCGCCGAAGTATGATTGCCCAGTGGTGAAGGAGCAAAATGTTTCCTAAGTGTGGACCAAAGTTTATCGTGTTGTGGACAGTCGAGAATAGTCAAGTTGGTTAAAACTGCCCAGTCGAAGGCTCTATGCAGCACATACACAGATAAAGGAACTCGTTCCAGCTCCAATGTCTGTAGGCGTAGTTTCCCCTCGAGTCTGTCTCTGCCACTGGGAGAAATTTCGGGAAGATGTGATTGCTTCTTATTCGATGATTGAGAACGTCGCAAAGGAGATTCTGCAGGAATATCGGAAGGCACGGGCGGTTGTAAGATATCGTGGACTGTAGTATCATCATTCGAGGTAAGTTGATGTTCAGATATTAGCGCGGTAAGCGAGTCCATGTCAGAGTGAGGCGTCAGGAGGGTACTCGATGGTGATTGTTCCTGGCTAGGATCAACATTATCAGGAAGAGAGTCTGCTTCGATATTGAATGCTACTCCAGGTGGGTTAAGTGCACCTGACACTGCTGGACTTTCTTTATCACTCCAGCCCGGCTCCATAAAATCATTGCCGGCGATTTCGGGAAGTACGATTTCTGCGGCGTTGTTGCCATTTTGCTGGGCCAATGGCTGGCTATTTCCCATGAAAGAACCCAATTTAGGACCTTTCGTTCTCTCATTTTTTACTCTCCGTTTGTTCCGAACATCGAATACACGACCCAGAATGATTCCCAAGACTCCACCCAATCTTCGCTCGCCAACCTTACTGGCACCAGGCCACTTCGCTTCGTGGTCAACTTGTTGGAGCTCAGGCCCGTCCCATGGAAGAGCAAAATCGCGTTGAATGGCCTTCGTAGAAATACCAACACGAAGTTCCCGAAGTTTGTCCTTCGATCGCTCTACCAAGACACTCATCTCGTCTAGATAATCTATTTCATCGATGTCCAACACAGACAAGCTTTGCAATGGCGGAAGTACGCTGAGTGTAGGATATTCCACACGACCTTGTGAATACGCCATGGTCTGTGTAGGAGCTGTTGAACTTGTTAAAGAACCGGATGGTACTACCCATCCTATGGAGGTCATTGTCGTCCCAGCCAACATTTGATTCGTAGTAATGGCCGGTGAACTTGGGCTTTGTGCTGAGGACATGTGAATAGCTTCCGTATTATCATGCCACCTAACCCAAACACGTTCTAATCGGCATTCTTGTTTTGGACTCTTGTATTGTAAGGAGGATAGGGCAAGCCAAACGTCCCTCAACACCCCTGTGGGCATATCCCAGACAAAAGTTTCCAGATTTATCATTCTGGCCACGGCCAGCGCAACAAGAGTACCCAACATCTTTCCACTCTCTTTTGTTATAAGATATTCCTGTACCCAGTCGGTAGGTCCGTTCCCAAGGGAGAACTTTCTAGTAAATTGTGGATAGTCATTACCCATACGTCTGGGGGCACTAAAGGGCTCTTGTTTGACCTCATGGCTGCACGTTGTAGAATTATCTGTTCCGCAATGCTTGCAAACAAAAGATTGGGATAGATTTGAGTTCGTGAATGCGTTGCCCATACAGAGAGTAGAAAGTCCATAAGTAAGCGCATCGACTCCGGTCCTCGGATCAGACGTAGCGTGTGCATCGGGCCAAACGATATCAAACCGCGAATATATATAAGGTATTGCTAGGTTGTGCAAGGCAGAATGGGTGAGAGCAAGTGATGTTAAGTCATTCGTATGAGTAACCTAAATATCCCATCAGCTTTGGACGAGGAGGCTGAAAGGTGGATAGTCTACCTCCTTCACAATTTCTTTCAGAACATCCATAGGTAAATCTAACAATCGCAAAGGACCAGTCCTTTTTTCCACTACAGCAGTCCATTCCTGTTCTTTATCCTTTAGTAAACTGGAAATTTTGGTCCTCGCATCGATCCCAGCCTCGTCAGCCTTTCCGGAGGTTGAAGTTGGTGTAGCCATTGCACCACCGGAAGCACAATCTAGTAACATGGGATTATCAGATGCCTGTGCAGCGGCAGAAGTTTTTGGACATAAAGGGGACAGTTCGTCGGAATGTGATACAATATCATCGAGCTGCGGATCTGGAGGAGGAACGTGGGCTGTCATTGTGATGCGGTGTTGAAATCGGAGGATGCGGGTTGTATATGGAATCGATCACGGTGGTGGCAGTACTACTTTCCCCTGTATGAGCAACCAGCATACTTGATGATATATAAATTGATCATATAGTGATAAAATTATCTGCGATTTATTCCAATATTATTCACTGATAATTTTAGTTCCCAGAATCAATATAATGCTTTATGGCATTATTTTGTGGTGGTTGAAGTTGATGGATCAATACAATGAATGAATGAATGAATGAATGAATGAATGAATAGTGATGAATGAATGGAGTCAATTGGTAAGACTTTATCAGCCAATTGCGGCGTTGAACTAATGTGCCTACTAGTTTGTAGCCAATCAATTAATGCCTTTTCTTTTCTTTTCTTTTCAGGCATCAACAGGCAATAAATAGGCTCACTCACAGTTTCCAACAGAGCGTTCTTAGGCTATGGATCTAAATAATTAGTGCCCATGCATTGGAAAAAGATAGGCAACGCCACCATTGTGACTTTATTCATAAGAACAGTAGGTACTTGTGATATTATTCTATATACGATATTATTCCATCCCTATTCACGGTAGAGTATCCTTTCATACATTAATATATATATGATTGGACTAAAGGATGCTTCATACTTCAACTTGGTTTATGCAATTTAGACAAGTAAAGAAGGCTCTTGTAAGAAGGGATATAATTAGATAGATGTGATGATATGAAGTATATAATTAATTGTATTTGGGAAATTGAATAACAAACAACATCCGATCATGAATCAATCAATCTTCTTTCATTTAAATTAATAGTAAGACAAATGATCCCCTTTCGTGACTTCACTTCCCTTTCCTTACCTTTCCATACCTTACCTCGCATTAATATTGAATAAGTTCCCTTCCCCTTCCACTATTAAGCTTCTTTACTACAACAGAGGAAAAGAGTAAAAAAAGGATCAAGAGTTCGTTTTGGGCATACAATCAATGCACTGTGCACACACACATACCACTTTATAGAGAAACAACTTTGGAACTTTAAGCATTCAAGCCACTTTAACAGACCATCTGACCCCCTGAAAAAATAGATTAGCGGTTCCAATTTAAGGTACTCTCCCAATCTCAATCCTCCCCCATTTTCATGAGGCTGGCATTTGGCCTACCGTTACTCTTCCATACGCCTCTCCTTGACATCTACAAAAAAAAAAGTTACCTCATTACCTCATTCGTTCTCTGCATGTTTGAATTTACTATCGCATTTCATTGTCAAGATATATTAATGCTCTTACCGCCATCATAAAAAGTCAGAGGCCATCACAATCTGAAATCGCATATTCAAAAAAGATAAATCTGGTTTCCCAGAAGCTTTGAACAACGACTTGGCAACATCCTCCCCTCTCTCTCTCTCCTCATTGTATCTGCCCCATAACTGTTCTTTGGGAAGACAAGATGTCATCCGCCTCTCGAACTCGGCCCAACCGTCGAGTGAACAGTCTCGCAAACGGTGAGCGCATGTCTATCTCTCGAAATAGTTCTCGATCACGACCGAAAGCTGTTAGTTATACCGATGCATATACATTCGCCCTCAGGGTTGCATACCTGCACCACCTCCTTCAACCTCGACGAAAGACGAAACAATACGTCCCCGCAGAGAGGAAGATAATTTCAAGGAAGAGTGTTATGATAGGAGAATTAATGCAGGATTTCTCTCTTTTGAAGGATACAAAAACCAAATTTCCCCATGGCTTTATGTCGCAGTTAGAGAAGCGGTTGCAGGGAGTATTGACGGGAACTGAGAGACGACCAGAGTACAAAGAACCGATCATCAAAAGAACCTTCGCAGAGGCGTATACAGCTCTTACCGAACCAGGCTTTCGAAAGCGTATGGATAAAGAGAGACGTGTCGAAGACTTGGTTTTGATATTCTATTCAAATACCACTAAATCCTTACAGAAAGGCAAGGCAGCGGATGATGAATCATGGAAAATCCTCGTGGATCGCCATGTGGCACTGTTCGTGAGATTGATTAGTGCAACTCTGAAGGACCTTGATAAAGACAAAGATCGACCCGAGCTGATGAGTCGTCTGACAACCTTGGAGAATAAGTTATTGACGAATTCCCAAGATTTATATGTTAACTCTTCTACTGCTCCAGGCGGTGGGCATTCGATTGAAGTGACTGCACCGGTGAGCTACGATGTCAAAGACATGCCCATGGCACAAGTTGTTGGGAAAATATTTGGTATGAGCAATTCGGAGGTCCAAACAGACATTGACTTGAACAAGAATATCTGGACGGAATCTGCAGCGCTCACTGATTTAAAATCCTACCAGCATTGCCTGAATGCGAACACTAAACGGACTCTTCGAAGCGAGGATTTTGATGTTGATGAAGGATATCAAGCATGGAAGCGGGCAGAAATACCAGAACTTTCGGCGATGATTTCCGAGATACTTCAAACTAGGCCAGATCTCGTCAAAGCTTCCACTGGCAAGAATAGGACTCTCCCACCGCTCCCACCACTTTCCGTGTCCTCTTCGGGTGCCGAAGATCAAGCGTATGCGGACTTAGCCAAGTCTATAGCCATCACAAGTCCGGTAGATGGAAGCTCAGCCTATAATTTCGATCAACCGGCGGATATGTCTTCGTTGTCCCTGGAGGATGATGAGCCCTCCAAGATATTTCTCGAAGAATCCACATTTACATTTATACCGCCAGATACACGAGCGTACTATCGAACAATCCTAACTTATGCCATGACCTATGATCAGATCCACGCTCAAGCTGACGGGGCTGAGAATCAGCCCCTCAGCAAACAGTCTCTAGAGTTGTTGACGGAATTATGTGTTCGCTGGAGAATTCCACAATTTTCAAGACTTGTTCTATTCTTGGATGTCGCAAGCCAAAAATTTCTGGATCAGGAAATTGGACTTGATGGGCTTGATAGTGCCTTCGAGTTTATCAAAAACCCCCCACCTTCAGAAACCAAGCGTACACATACGCACACACATTCTGCAAGTCTATCCTCTTTCGATCAAAACAACTGGACGATTCATGATTTTGCTTTGTACCGCCAAACTCTGACAAACTTGCATGATGCACTTCTCCGTGATCTATATGATCTCCTACGACATTGTTATGAGGCTAAGCCGCCTTCCCCTGGCCCAGTTTTACTTATCTTAGAGACCCATATCAAAAACGATCCTTTATTCTCAACAAGCCCTGGCGGCTACGATGCTTATGTTGAACAATTGGTTGAAGGTCTTAAATCCAAAGCTGCAGAGGTGTATAGGGAGTACCTTGAAGCAGAAGTTCCTCAAAATCAGGAAGAATGGGAGTTTTTCCACGTTGTTCAGCTCGGGAAATCCGTAGTAAAGTTGTGTGAGCGGATTCAGAAGAGATATCGGAAGAATCCTGAAATAATGGGTGTTAACCCTTTAACAATCCTTGTCGAGACGATGTTTCCTAGCTTCGAGGATGATGCCAATGATTTGATTAAGAGAATTCTACACGTAGCACATATCAATGAAAGCGAAGTTCCTCTACAGGACGGGTTTGATCTCTATAAGGAACTTGTAGAGATCCGCAGCATCCATCATCAGGTTCTACCAAGTAGATCCTTCGCCTTCAATATAGAAGATTTGCTTGCTGATTTTGTTTGGCGATGGATTCGCAGTGCCGATGCAAAAACGGTAGATCTTGTTGATCAGGCTATCAAACAAGACCAATTTCATGTTCGCTCGGATAATCCTGACCAAATCCCATCAGATGATGAACGTCACAGTGTGTCTATCATTGATATATTCCGTCTCTTCAATCAGATGGCTGATCAGATTTTTCAACTTAACTGGGCCGATACGATTCAGCACGCTAAATTTATGACGGCCCTGTCGAAATCTTTTGGCATTGGACTTGCCAGATATTGCGAAGTCATCGAGCAGAAATTCTCAAAAGAGATGGACAGGTTGTCTCCCGCACAAGTAGCGGCGGCAACACAGTCGAAACAGGAAAGGTGGATGCAATTTGCCAAGGAGGCTTGGAACAATAAGGAAAAGATAGAACCTTTCCAATTCTATCCCGAAGTAAGTCTCATTCATGCAAGAGTAATAGGATGCGTCTAATGAAGTCACAGTCTTTTGTTAAGCTCAACAACATCGAGTATGCTGTGCAGCAACTTGATGCGCTTGAAAAGACAATAAATGTCGATGCTTGTGCAGATCTTCTTGCCAAGAACGCACCACCGGTAGAGAAAAAGAGAAGAACTGCAAAATATGTGTTCACCATCAAGATAGTAGAAGGCGAGGATCTTAAGGCTTGTGACCCTAATGGTACTAGCGATCCTTATGTCGTTCTCGGTGATGAATATCAAAAGCGTTTAGCCAAGACGCGGGTTGTAATGAGAAGTCTCAATCCTCGTTGGGATGAGTCAGTGGATATTACAGTGCAAGGTCCATTGAACATCATTGCGACCATCTGGGATTGGGACACATTTGGTGATCATGATTATGTTGGGAGGACTTCTTTGAAGTTGGATCCATCTCACTTCAGCGATTATATGCCTCGTGAGTATTGGCTCAACCTCGATACGCAAGGTAGATTATTGTTGCGTGTCAGTATGGAGGGAGAACGTGATGATATTCAATTCTATTTTGGTAAGGCATTTCGCTTGCTCAAAAGAACAGAAAGGGATATGACGCGCAAGATCACTGATAAGGTATGTTTATAAAAAATTTGTAACTCAAGAACACAAGCTAACAATTCTAGCTGTCACAATATATCAACAGTTCTCTTTCACAAGAAGCTCTAAGAGGCTTACTCTCTCGAGGCATTTCAGTTGCATCAGTAACTAGTCTTTGGAAGAATCGACAATCGGTAGCCCCAACCTTAACTCCTCAAGACGTTGAAAATGCTTTGAAGCCTCTATTCAATTACTTTGATGAGAATTTCGCTATCATGAAGCAGACTTTAACGGATGCATCCATGATTATGGTAATGACTCGATTATGGAAGGAAGTTCTCCTCGCCCTCGAGAGTCTTTTAGTTCCTCCTCTTTCAGATAAGCCATCTACTCAAAGACCCCTCACGCAGCAAGAAATGGACATTGTTTTTAAATGGCTTGAACTTCTATTTGAATTTTTTCATGCTCGAGATGAGGAAACTGGCGAGGCAATGGGAGTACCGGCTGACGTTCTTAAATCCCCTAAATACCACGAACTTGCCTCACTCAATTTCTTCTACTTCGATACCACCGACAACCTCATCCGCACCTCTGAAAGAATGGCCACCGCAACCGCTCAACGTGCCCAACAACAACGCAACCGTCTCTCGGCACCAGCTACTCTCGGCGCTTCGTTTGGGGGCCTCATGGGCTCGACTTCAATGCGCAGAAGTAAGAGTATCATGTTAAGTCGAAATTTGGGAACGATGAAAAAGGCAAAGGAAGAAAAGAGGAAACAGGCACAAGCAGATCCAAGCGATGACATGATCTTGAGGATTTTAAGGATGAGGCCGGAGGCAACTGCTTATTTGAGGGATAGGAGTAGACAGAAGGAAAGATTGGCAGCCGCTGCAGCGGCGGAAATGATTGTGAGACAGAGTTTAGCGAGTGGAGGTGGCCCAAGATTTGGGGCCAATAATTTGCCTAGAAGGTAGAGGAGAGTTGGTCTTTCTTTCGATGGGGAGCAAAACGAGGGTCTAAATGTATGATGGGAATTAATTATGACTCTTAATGAGGGGAGGTGGGCTGATATGGATGGCGTTTTTTTTTTCACTGAGAGATACCACTGGCATATTTTGTTTTGGGGGTTTTAGAGAATCTCTTTTATGTTTTCGGTGGCGGTTGGGAAGATTTGTTTTGATGATGTTAGGGTTTGAGGTGGGAAGAGAAAGGATGAGAGGATATGGAGGGAGATAGCCGGGAATGAAGGAGGGGTTGATTATTAGTTAATTATTGAGATGATATATCGTAAATTTCGGAGAGGGGGAATATGTCGCATGTGTTTTTTGACTGCGGGTGGTTTATGGTGGCTGGTGGCTGGTTGTTCTACTTGGTTTGGCTTTATTTGGTTTGGCTGGACTGAATGGACTGAACTGGATGGATCGATATGGATTGATTTGATAAGGTAAA
The DNA here is from genome assembly GCA_014898415.1 of Stromatinia cepivora. NCBI lineage: Eukaryota > Fungi > Ascomycota > Leotiomycetes > Helotiales > Sclerotiniaceae > Stromatinia > Stromatinia cepivora. The sequence continues at coordinate 958,984 of RCTD01000001.1, read as the reverse complement.
GGTGGGTGGGGGTTTGTGTGGCTAGATAGGTGTATGTAGATGTGCTGTGTAGGTTAATAGGGTATATAAGGATGTAGGAATATGAAATTTAAATAATTGATTTTCAAGGTTATTACATGTTGAAAGTCGGGAAGTTGAGAAGCTGGGAAATATTGGATAGTTGAATGGTTTGTCTTGTGTTTTGGGATGTTTGATGTGAAGAGGGGGGTGGATGAAGGGGGGTGGATGAAGGGGGAAGGGAGGATATAATGGGAGGAGAGGTGATGAGATGAAAAAGAAGATGGAGAAGATAGAATCAGGGGAAAGAATGGTTTTGTAAGATTATAGGGTAGAAGGAAACACGTCCCATAAAAATCGAAGGAATATGAGACGATATTTAGGGATAAAAAAGGACGGTTGCTTTTGGGAGGAGATCCATTATACCCTTCTATATTGAACTCCAGCTACGATCTAATTAGGTGCAGTAATATTCTACAAAACTCAAAAAGTGATTATAACGCTCTATATCACCTTCAATCTATTTTTGTTTTGAGTATTTGTAATTAATTTATATTATTTCAAATTGAAATAATATTCCTTCTCTTTCCTACATTTATATTCTTCAACTTGACTTCCCTTGTTCCTATGCACCATTTGCTTCGTGTATATTGAAGGACTTGCTTGGGTTTTGTTGAAGTTGAAAATATTGATAATTAAGTAGCCAAATACCACTTAATCATCGCTCTCGTCATCCGATGAAGGCCAGAAAGCACCTTGAATATATTTCAATGCATTCTGATTGCCTCTTAGAAGTCGTAAATACTTGATAAGGTGTTTGTCTATATTTCATTCAAGGTCTATAATAATCGGTATAAAAGATAATAATATAATTCTAATATCAAAATAATCGATTAAATAGATTTTCTTATTATGAAATATAATATCGTTGTTATTAAAATCGTTTAGAATATAGTATAAAGATTCGTTTGAAAAATTAATTAGTTTGATGATTATTAAATAGGTGTCACGAATCGTGAACCACAGGAGGCTAACCACGTGATACCTCTTATCTCCCATATCAATTTATGAGCTGATCATCTGTACGCATGTATTACGAATCATACGATTTAGTATAATAAAATGGTAATCCTAATAATGCTTACATACAATCCTACAATTCACAAATGGGTATTTGTATATATATATCTAATCGTTTCTTATAAATCATAATTCTTCAATTGTAGATTCTAAAGAATATAATTGATTTTGTTTATTCAACTTTATTATAGCTTTTATATATTATATTATCTACAATTTATTTACAAGCGTCCGGTTATTTGATAATCGTTCAAATAATACCTTATTTTAATAATATCTTCTTAAATGAACTTTTACAAACATTATATTCAAAAAAAAAAGATCTATTCCGATTTAATTGATAAAGATATAAATACCTTTAAAAGTGTACTATTACTTTTATAATACAACGAACTCCTTCTCCTATATGCTCCGAATCTTTGAAAATATATTTTAAAGAACCTTTTTCTTTTCCTCAATTATTTCAATAATTCTTCAAAGAAAATATAAATATAAAATTGGATAATATTATTATTGGAAGAAAGAAAACTAATAAAAAAAAGATTCCAGTATATAAAACCGATACTTTCAATAATTCAATTGCTCCTTTTGAATTATTATTATAATTACAAGATTTCTATATAATAATTATAAATTTGAAAAAGAAGAATCGACAATTGAAAGTTATAATGACGATAAGCTTTGTAATAATGTAACCTTCTTTTGAACCCCAAATAATGCTTACACAAATATCCAGATCAACAATAGTACCTAGGATTCCCCTTATTCCCTCAATCGAAATCTACAGATCTTTATCCAAATAAACCTGAAGATCCCGAAATCAAAAAAAGAAAACTTTGATTAGATGATCTGATCACCAAAGGCCCTTCAAGGATTCTCCTTCCCTTTCAGGAAATGATAACTCACTTAATAATTAAGGGTCTTTTTATTCAAAAAACCAATCTAATTGATTAAAATTGTATTCTTGTGTTAATTATAATTCGCAGTAAGATATATATATATTAAAATCTACAAATCTTACTATTAAATTTAACGATGATATTGAACCTAAAATTAATTTGTGGCAATTATTAATTATAAAACAATTCAAACTATATACTATATCATTTAAAAATGAAATACAACACCGTATATATATAATCAATCAAATCGAATCAAAAGTACAAATATATTATCATACTCTTTACATACGAATACCCCGATTTACGGTATTCGAATTAGTCGAATAGTTTGCAATGATTTATCGGAATCCGGTCGAAATCAATGATACTTGCTCTCAATACAAGATGTAGATTATATCTAATATAATTCAATATAGCAATTTCCTAGAATAATATAGGAAGTTCAAATTATTTGTTATTTAAATAAAAATTATCAACAATAAAATCCTATTTAGGGATCTCGAACAAAAGATTTCCGATTTTCTTTTACAAATAATAGTAATATTTATTAAGGATTATAAAACTATAAAAGAACTTATAAATATATTTATTAGAATAAATCAAAACGAAGTTTCATTATAAAAACAAAATCAATATTATATTAATCGAAAAGCTCTTATAATTATTTATAAACCAACAATTATTACAAATCCCTTGCAATCTTTTCGGAACTTTAATAACTCCAATTTTGGAATTTCCATATTCCCGAAATCATTTCCACTCCAGAATACCTCTTCCGGATATACCAACCCTATCACACCTAATAATTATTCGAACTTCAAATGTTCATTATCCTTTCCCTTTCCTGGAGCAATATATATATCGATACCTTATATCGATAATCTCAATAAAATCGAAACAGTACAAAAAAAAACAGAAGAATTCAAAGAATATCGGGATATCGAAGAAGATTTCAGTTTAGAAATTATAATTGAAGTTATATAGAATGCTTATTTAGAAAAAGAAAAGCATTTAAAACCAAATGTTTAGATTCTGTTTTTATTCTAAGTATTATACGGAATATAAGATTTCTTGATTTAATTAAGTTTATGAAAGGAGAAACATTCATTTTTTCCTGTAATTTTTCGAAAAATGGTTATATTTATCAATCAAGAGTATTTATTAATTTTAAAGCAAATGAATTCGCTTTTATTAATATTATACTTTTTATTTATTTATTTCCTATGTTTAAATCCAGAATTATATCGCTTAAAGTTTCAATTAAAGTTAAAGGGTATAATGATATATAAGATTATATTATTATCTATTTCACATTCCTTAATTTAATGGTCGATAATTATAAACAATCTTTTATCCCTTTCTTTATTATTGAATTAAAGAATTATAATATTATTTTAAATAAACTTTGGTTATCAAAGACTTAAGCGAAATTCAATTGTTTTAATAGATATCTTGAATGGCCTAAAAAGAGACCCTATACCATCTCCTATTCGAATAATCTCCTCATTACTTAATCATCCTTTCACAAACAGAAAATCGATCGATTAACCCAACAAAATACTGATCAACAAAATGACCAACTCGAAGAATATTGAAATCGAAAAGATTCACAACTAAATAGATCAATCGCAATTAATGATATACAACAAAAACCTTCAAATATAAATGCAATACAGATTCTTATTGAAAAGAAAAAAATCCCGATTCCTTTCAAATCCAATCTACCTCCTTCCCAATCAATCACATTACCATTGCAGATCTATAAATGCCTCCCCTGTATATCGCTCGAAATCCTCGATCTATATATATTCAAATCCGATAAGTTCTAATTAGAATACAAAAGAGATAAATAAACTAAACTCTTTACCATTATTCTAAAAGAATTCGATAATATAATAAACTTCCAATAAAACGAATAATATATAGAAAAGAGAATACTGATTGCCCTAACCAAATTCAAGAATACAAAAGTTCAAGAGAAACTCGATCAAGTACTAACCGAAATCGATTCAGAATCTGAAATACTATCTAAATATCGACAATATCATCGAATTTTTTTCAAGTATAAATCAAATATCTTGTTTTCTAATCAATCTTATAATTATAAAATCATATTGGAAGATGAAGAAGAACAAATCTTATATTATAGCCCGCTTTATAAGATATCCCTAAAACAATTAGAAATTGTCAAAGAATATATTATAAATAATTTCAGCAAAGATTTCATTAAATTTAGTCAAGCTCTTTATACTGTACCCATTCTATTCGTCAAGAAACCCAATAATAGTTTGAGATTCTATATAGACTTTAGATTATTAAATTCTTTAATATATAAAAATTGATATCCCCTTCCTTTGATCGACAAAATGCTTTCTTGGCTTTCCGATGCTAAAGTCTTTATCAAATTCGATATTCGTTAAGCTTTCCATTGTATAAGAATGGATCTTGCTTTGAAAGAATATACTACTTTCCGAACCCGATATGGATTATACAAATGCAAGGTCGTATTATTCGGATTAATGAATAATCCCATAATCTATCAGTGTTATATAAATGATGTTCTATTCGATTACCTAGATGTTTTTTATATAATATACCTTAACAATATTCTAATCTATTCCGAAAACAAAGAAGAGTATCAAATTTATGTTAAACTAATTCTCGAACGATTAAAAGTTACTAACCTATAAATGGATTTCAAGAAATGCAAATTCAACATTACATATACTAAATACTTGGGCTTTATTATTTCTATTAAAGGAATAAAAGTGGACCCTGAAAAGATTGAGGTAATTGAGAATTGGACCTTTCCGACAATAATGAAAGGGATCCAATCATTCCTCGGTTTTTGCAATTTTTATCAACGGTTCATTAAGGACTACAGTATAATAACGAAACCTTTCAACGAATTCATTAAAGCAAACATTAAATTCGTATTCAACAAAATATACCAAAACGTATTCAATATCTTGAAGAAAAAGTTTATCTCCGTTTTGTTTTTACAATATTATAATCACCGATTCCCTTATATACTCGAAACAAATACATCCGATAAAATAATTATTAATATATTATCACAACAGTATAACGAAGATTAATTTCCTATAGCTTATTTCTCCAAAACCATAATTATCACTAAACTAAACTATAAAGTTTATAATAAGGAAATACTATTAATCATTCGATTTCTCAATTATTGAAAAACGGAACTTATCAGTTCATCATATAAAATCAAGATTTATATCAATTATAAAGCCCTTGAATATTTTATAATTATCAAAACTCTCAATGTTTAACAAACTTATTGAATAGAAGTTCTAACCAATTATAACTTCATTATTATATATTACTTTGAAAAAGATAATCCTTTTGCCGACGCTTTAATTTATCAGACCAACAAATTAAACCTTCAAAATTATATCAAAAAAAAGAATCGTCTCCAATAATTTATTAAAGATAATCAAATTAATACCGAAATCATAAAAAATTTTTTACAAAAACATTATTCAGATAAAACAGCGATTACTAGTATCGATTTGAATGAAATCGTTTCTTGATTTGATCTAATTAATTATATTATCGAAGTAAATAAAACTATAGATAGCTTATTAATATTCAGAATACAAACTACCCAAAGTTATAAATATATATTATTCCAAAATGATCTTTTACTTTATAATAACCATCTAATAATACTTAATATCGATAACCTTCGAATTTACCTGATTTGTAAAATCTATAATTCCGTTTTTATTATTCATCCTGATATAAGCAAAATCTACCTTTTATTATTTCAACAATATTACTGGTTTAGAATACACAATACTATAATCAGATATATATGCAATTATCATGCCTGCAAATACAGTTCTGTTTTATATAATTGTACCCCCGATTTATTATATCCACTTCCGATTTCTAATCAAGTATAGCAATATATCATTATAGATTATTACAACTTTAATAAGGATAAATACAGATATAATAATATTTTAATCATTATTGATCGATTAACAAAGCAAACTATCTCTATACCTTGTTATAAATCAATCGATGCTCAAGCTCAAATATAATTATATCTTTACCATGTATATCAATATTATAGTCCTTTTAACATTATAATATCGAATCGCAGCCCTCAATTCATATTACAATTCTAAAAGAAATTCAGCCAAATCCTAAAAATCGATCTCAAACTATCTATTACTTATTATCCCCAAATCGATAATCAAATTGAGATCTATAATCAATACCTTCAACAACAATTAAGATCGTTTGTTAATTATTATCAAAACAATTAATCAGAATTCCTATTTATAATGGATTATATGCAATTTATTCTTCTATACAACTTTTTAGAAGGGTTTATACCCTACAAAACCCTATACAGGTATGCACTAAAACGTATATAGGAATAGAAGGAAGATGTTAATAAATCAATAGATAATATAAATATACATAATGCCCGTATATACGTAGAATGCAATAGATTAGCTCTCGCACAAGCGAAAGAAGGTTTATTGCATATCCAAACCAAGATGTCGAAATCCATGAATGCTCACCAGTGTAAGATCGATTTCGATATCGGAGATTATATATGGCTCAATATAAAAAGTTATTCTATTTAGAGATCATTTAAAAAGTTGAACTTCTTAATTCAAAGAAGATTCAAGATCATTAATCGATTTGGAAACTTTTTCAAATTCGAACTCCTGATTACAATAAAAATTCATCCTGTTTTCCCTTTAGATTAATTACGCAAAGCATATAACAATCCTTTTCCTAATCAGATACTCGAACCATCTCCGCCTATTAATATAACTAATGATTCGGAATAAAAAATGAAAAAAATCCTAATAATAAAAAAAATATGAAAAACCCTATTATATAGAATTTTGTAATTTAATAACAATATCGATCTTATCTAGTATCCTGCTTCCGATCTTAAAATATCATTATACCTCCTATACGATTTTCATCTGACCAATCCAATATTACCTGATCCTCCTAATCAATTAATTGATTGAATAAAGCTCTATAAGAGTAGAAAAGATAATTATAATTATATAGATAACGATTTATTTATGAAATTAAGGGAAAGAAAAGTGTTCTTCAATATAATAAATTAGATGTTATAATTTTATAATGGTATATACGTATATAATCGTGAAAGGATCGAAAACCCATACAAATTCGAGAGAATTTGATTGTATATATATATGGCCCGAGCTCTATACAACAGACGAGCTGCCACCACCAAGATAATACGAAGATAATATATTTCAAAAAACTTATACCTATAATCATTTCAAAAATCATACAAAGGGAAGCTTAAATATAGTAAAAACGAAATATAACGTTACCCCTATCGATTTCGTTCAATTTGATCGATTTGATCAATTTGGTCGATTAACTTGATCGATTTCGAAATTGATCATATTAACCATCCATTATCATTATATCATAATTCAATCTCCTTCCCTTTTCTATTGAAACTTTTTCCTTTCAAAGATTCCCTAAATCAAGGAAAATACAAATCAATATTAATTTAACCAATTAATGAACAATTTGATCAATTTGATTAATTCATTTGTTATTTTGATTAATTTGGTTGATTAATTTGGTCAATTTGATCAATTTCCAGTAAATTGATTAAATCAATTAAAATGATCAATCTAATTGATTTAAAACTCATAAACCTTTATAAAATCTGATTTCTGGTGAAATAACAATAGAATAAAGGAATAAAATATTCGAAAACGAGTTTTTCCGAAAGGAAAAATAGTGTTACAAATTGTAAATCATAAAAAACTAATTACATAATATCTCTTATTTTTTATATCAATTTATAAACTAATCATCTATACATATATATTACAAATCATACGATTTAGTATAATAAAATGATAACCCTAATAATGCTTATATACAATCTTGCAGCCCACAAATGAGTATTTGTATATATATATTTAATTGTTCCTTACAAGTTATAGTTCTTCAATTATAGATTCTAAAGAACATAATTGACCCTGTTTATTCAGCTCTACTACGGCTCTTGTGCGTCACAATAGGAATCTGTTCCGGGCCAATGTAATATCGGGATTCCGAAATCCACGTAGCATATTTCGAAATAAGAGCTTGGTACATACAAAAATATATCAGAATAGAAGAAAATTAGATGCTTAGGGTGATATATTGTTGAGATGCAAGAAGTCGAGAATGTAACAAGCAAGCAAATGATGTCAATTTGAGCTGACTAAGTTATTCAGAGCTACCAAAAAAAGAAACCCGGCCGACATTTGTCGACTTCACCTCATCAGGCAACTGACCCCGCCAAACCCAGCCTAACTCCACCAAATCTGTACCTCATCTTGGTCAACATCGCATTTTTTTCAATTCTACATCAAATATTCATCCTACTTCTCCAACCTTCGATCCTTCGCATCAGCTTCATCTCGGTCAAAAGAATCCGCAAAGTGGTCTGCATCCCCTACGTATATCTGCGAGTTATTGCTAATTGCGTAACAGTCAAATCGAACAACCCCGCTTCGAGTCTGCAAGCTTCCAGAAACGCGACAAATTTCGACCTTAACCTTCCTCATCTACTTGCATTTCAGGAGGAGTGTATAGGGTAATGCGCAGTAACTATTATATTTCTGTTATTATTGCTGATCTGGGTATAGGTTCATCACAGAACGCGTCTTTCTATTCATCCACATACAACATTCCACTTGCAATCTCATCGATCTACGACGATACTCCATCTGCGACATTATCCCTTCGCACAAACATCATCAAATCGATATCTTACTTGGTGAGAATATACCCTACTATCATGTATATGGGACTTTATTGAACATATCTGAAAAGGCCTCGAAAGTTATTTGTTGTATTATGCCTGAGGAAAAGACGAAATTTGACCTCTGGTACATCAGAGAAAGTGACCACGATAGGAAGATTGAGTTTAAAGGTCAATGGATCAATATATATCATTCAACAACAAAGGATGCAATCAAGCAAAAGGAAAATGTCGATCCTATTGAAGAATTCATCATTCCGAAGGATTATATATGCGAACTCATGGATGATACCACCAACGGATATGCTAAACTATCTGATTGATATGATCTGAGGAAATAGTTAGGAGCCAACTTCAAATATTCGCAATCCAAACATGTGTTTAAGTTGATACCCCCAATCTCGATCAACCATAATAGAAAATGTGATATCATTACTATTCGTATCGTCCTTAGTGATAAATGCATAGACACAAGTGCAACGAGGTCCCGATTCCGATTTGAACTTCCCACAACGAATTATCCCTTGAAAAAGATTATCTCCGAGAAGAAATAGCTTTTCCTTTGGCATATTCGAGTATTGTTGCAGCCGACCTTGAGTAGATTGAGCTTGTAAATCGAATAGTTCAATTAGTTCTAATCCAATCGTAAGGTCGACGGTAATGGTGAATGTACAATCTTGCTTTTGATTTCGTGGTAGCATTAACATAACAGGCGGACGACGATTCTCTAGATCCATCTGATATTTAGCCATCACAGGACTGTGAAATGGTTCCTCAAGATTGCTATCCAATTTCTCTTTTTGCGGATTGCTAAATACCTACTCAATTTCTAGATCCATTGTTGTCAGCTTCAGCTCGAAGATATACACGCATTCATACTTACCCCTTTGATCATTCGTAGCTCTAATGGAGCTGTCGAGGGTATGTACTTCAATAGTTTCAATAGCCTTAATCCGAACACCCTCTGTCTGAGATACTACGTTGATGTAGACATCCCTCGGAGTCGAATTCCCAATCGCTCCTTCTTGGGCAGGTGTAACTACATTGGATGGTTGGGAAAGGGTTGAATCGTGGCTTTGGAATGTATCAACTCGGCTTCGTTTGCTAGGCGGACCATCCTCTTTGGCCGGGGACTCTAAAGCTCTCCTCTCCCCTCTACTCCCAATCTCAGCTTGTTCAATAATGACATGATCGCGACCACGATCATCAAGCTGTACTTCGCTGGCGATTGGAGCTGACGAAATTTTAACTGACAACTGCTGCTGACCCTGGGTGGACTTCGCAATATAATCTGCAGCATTCAATAGTGTGCTTATCGAATTGGGGTTGCTGTTTCTGCTCGAGCCGGTTTGGGTGCTAGCATCTCCGATTGCAGAGATGACTCCTCCGGCCGTTTCCGGGACTCTTATTGGCGCCTTGGACATAAGGTTCTCATTGCGAACAGCAGCCGTTCCTTGTGGCCTGTATTCCAATGCGGTCCATTCGCCCCCGATTACTGTCTCTATTCCCGCTGCGACGTCATTGGCATGTATCTTTTCAGCTTCTTTGCAAATTCCCCGATCCTTCAAACGCTTCATCATTTCATCAAACTCCATTCCCTTGGAAGGAAGAAGCTCTTCCCATCTATCTATCTTAGCAGGGTCCAGATGGAAAGAATCCACAACTTACACTGACGCCGAGACATCATCTGGTAAAAGCAATAATGAACCAATTCCATCCAATTCATCTGCGATTGCTAGATATCTTTTCCCTGCTTTTGTCCAACGATCGATGTTACCTTGAACATCTACCTTCTGATTCTCAGTCAAGCCGGATTTTAAGACGAGTGCTAGAAAGTCAGCCCGTGTCTTCCCACGAAGAGATTTGGAATTGAAGGCCGCCTTTAGCTTGTGGAGTTTGATGCAGAGAAATCTATGCAGTATACGATGGACAGTAATTCCTTTCTCGAGTCCGATGAGTAAATGATAGGTACTAGACACAGGATGGCTTGGCAAGCTATGAGCCTGAATAGCAACAGTGTGCCGAATTATTGTTGATGGATCGGCTTTCCAGAGCTGATATTCCTCTCTGATGGATGGAGGAAGCGTAATAGAAGCTCCTGACCGTAGTTTTGGCAATCTGTCTGCCCTTTTTGAGCGGCCTCGTGTGAAATTGGTTTTATATTTGTCTGGCACCTCTTTCCAGATTGCAACAAGCGTTTTCAGCTTCTAGATTTCTCTTTAACAATGTGATTTGGAAGATTGATTGATATCGGCCTTACATTAGGATCCTCGAATATGAGGATAGGTTCGCTCGCAGTGTTGACAGCATGTAACTGCGCTTCTAACTCACGACTCGCTGCAAGACCCATTGTTGATGTTGAATATGAAATGAAGCGTCTGATAAAATGAAGCATCTATTATATGTGCTCGCTTAAAGCAAGGCTAGTCTAAATTTTAACTGAGCTCAGCGACAATCACATATTTCAACGATAAACGGGACTAGTAAGTATCCCCACCTGTATTTTTTGGTTAGGCTAGTTCTGAAAGGACATAATTGACCACATGTAGTGCATCTGGTGAAGACTTATGCACCTGTCTGCAAATTGACTGTAATTGATTCACAATACCACCGTACCCGGACTTGAACTTTTCCTGCATGTGGATGGAGCTTTGTCAGATTAATGTAGCATTCTATTTGATATGCCCTATATCTTCCTACAATGTATAAGAGGAAGCTTATGGAACGAGGCAACCAGTGTAAGCACTTTACACAATCATAGGGAAGGATTACACAAACACATCTCCAAGGACCTCATTTCACCTTCTGCACTCTATTCAGTATGTCCAATAATGTCAGAGAAATAATGTACTTACTTGTTCTTGGAGATCAAGGCGTCGGAAAGTCTCTAATAATCAGCCGAATGATCGTCGATCTTCCTATTGTAAGTTTGTATATACTCGGTTTCTCCTTCAATTCTCGATACACTAAATCTGATTATGTGATTTGATCTAGCTTCATTTTTCAATAGATAACCATTCTGCCCCTATAAAATATCCCGTTATATCGGAAATAGGTGGTCCGTTGAAATTCGAGCTTGTATTTCAAGAATACTCGACCTCAAAGGAACTAAACAAAATCATAGCTGAAAATAATCATTTTCTATGAAATATCGTTCTTATATTCTACTGTGGTTCAGAAACAAGTTTTGAAAGTTGTGAAGTCTTTTATAGAATACTCCAGAAGTATCGGACCCAATGCAGCTTTCTTTGGATTGCTAATACAGATTGCTCGTTTGGAGGAACTTCTGAATGGAGGGAGAGGATTGCACAACTGGTCGGCGAATCGAAACCTCGATTTTTGCAAACCTCACTGATGGAACTATACCCAGATCTTCGAAACGTTCTCTGCTCTTTTTTTGCTGATATCTCGAAAAACAAACAGCTTACGATTGATAAATGTTTCCTCGATAATCAGATCTCTCCTTATTCCGGCACAACAACTTTTGAAATTCCCAAAGAATGTTTCGAGCGCCTATGGATCAACGATGTTCTGATGATAGAACATTATACACAGTGGCAGACCAGAAGAAATAGGCTCGTCAAGATACTACAAATGCAATCCTGAATAGGCGGCAGAGACAATATGAAAGAAAATTCGCAAGGGTTTGCTGTTGTGAGAAGAAGTGCATCATGGAGCAATTGGTCCTGGGGTAATATGCAAGATAAGGGAGATGTAGCAGAAGCTCCGATCGACCAGGAGAGTCGCATCACTTTGCAGGGATTGAACAGTGGAAAGTCGGATGATGAAGTGAGAGAAATTGTGGCACAGAGCGATTGTATTCCGAGTACGACGCTAGGGAAGGGATACAGAGCAGAGCAGAAATCGACCAATAGAGAAGGTTCGAGTGTATTAAACGAAACGAGCGGTTGGGACACGGACGATGAAGAGGAAGCATGGGTAGAATGGAGAGTTGATTGGAGTATTAATGTTCAGTGGCTTCGACGCCTTTATTTCGGTTGTATTGGCAGGAGATGAGGATCATGTTACAATACGTTTTTTCTTTTGGCGCTGTTGCCGTCCCTACATCTTCTTAGATCATAGTCTGGATTACTTCTTCTGATTTTGTTACACTATCGATATCTTCTTATTGCCTATAGGTATACATGATGTGATGCTTCTTAACCCTGCAGGAGGATGCAGAATACGAAGATTCCCTGTGACGTACTCTAGTCAGGCTGCCAGGGCCTCGTTTGCTTCACCTGAGGTTCCGCCCCGGCTCGCTGTCGGTAATACGAATTCGTCTCGCAGCGTAGCAGCCGGGAAAAGAAAAGAACACCTATTACGCAAGCACCATTATGGAGTCATTTATGCCCATACCTGGCCTTGCACCATTTCACGAAATTCGCCTCGCCTACCCACCTGTTCACCGTGGACGGCTCATGGTTGTGGGGTTTGTATTTGACTTCGAAACAGAGAACCAGGGTTCTGATACGCAGATATAACAGTGTTTGTACAGGATCTGCGTAGGCTCATGGAGGAAGAGAACAGCTGGTGGACCAGGGAATTTTCGATAACCTCAATGATCGCTGAGAGAGAAGCTATGCGGAGGAATAGGAGGATAAATACCGCTGCAATGTCCCATGACTTCATACCACCCAATTTTTCTCGAGCTCGGAGTATACTGGTCCACTTATCCCTTCTTTGATCAATGCAAATTTTGATAGGTCGGTTGTTCCTTCCTGAGGATCTTTCCGGCTGAGTATCTGACAAGAAAGTGCTGGAAAAGAGCGGTTCGTGGCGGAGACTACTACTTGACTTCTCTACCCCTTGTAGGCGACGCAGACAAAGTACCGAACAGATATCCTAGATCGACATATCTATATAGAACCATAGGGAGCAACTTCCACCGCTAGATGTTCAGTAGAAATCACCTTGCCGCTTCCCGGATCACGACTTGTGTTGCTCATCCTTCTCCATCCTGATCATATTGAGACAGCTGAGGCGGCATTTCCGATACATCTATAGGACCCATTTCTTTCCCGCTATTACCACAATTACTAGACCCTTAAGTAAATAAGAAAGATATAGGTTTCAAGGATATATTGATTGTTCACAAATCAGTGCAAAGCTCTACATTTGCCAGAAAGATCCATATTCTTTCGCCAATATATGTTGTATCTCCTCTGCCAAGTCTTTCCACCATGAACTTCGAATAATTAAGGCAAACTTTCCCTGTATAATCTGCTTGCCTCACTTTTAACCTCCGCATCAAAACAAATCTTGAAGCAATGGTAATATACAAGCCATTACAACTGAGGTAATATATTGCTGATACTTCATAGAATACCAATCAGCGCCCAGAAGTCCGAAAACGAAAGCAGAATTCTACAGCCGTCGGACTAAGCGATGGATTGCAGCATCGGAAGAAGATCAAAACAGATATTGACGACATACTGTTTGGTAAACTCGAGGCGGAGAATGATGAGTGTGATGAGTATGATAAAAAGATGACAAAGATGATGAAAAAATTGAAATTGAAGAGAGAAGAGAAATCAAAGGAACAGATATAATATGGAAGATAGATTAGAAAATATCGTTGCGAATCTTATTTTGCTATAATTGGTTCGGAGATTATATATGAAAAGTGTAAAATGAGGGAAAAAGAATGGAAGAAAGATTTATTTTATATTTTGTTCCGATTGTAGGCGGGGGTATATATAAGGAATGTCGTAATAAGATATATTAGTTATTAGATAACTTTCTTAAAGATATTATTACCCTCATCTATCTCAACATCTTATTTATCTTATCATCCCATCTCATCCCAAGAAACAAAACTGAACTCTTGACCTGGACCCAAGTTTGAAGGGTTCAAAAGCATGTATTGTTCAATTATGAAAGTTGTTGATCTTTGTTTTGTTTTTTTTTTTTTGGTTTTGGGTTTTATAGATAGATAAATAAAGATATAAATGTATAAATGTATAAATAGATTTGTTTGATCAGGATAACGGGGGGAGGGGTGGTAGATATAGGGAGTACCTAGGTATATATGTATGTGGTGGGGATGGGAGTTGAAGATGGAGGGAAGGAAGGGCACCGGGTTGGTTGGTTGGTTGTGATGAGGGTTTGTTTATGGTATGGAGACCTGGTGAGAAGGAATGGGATGAGATGGGATGAGATGGTATATTGATATAAAGGGAGAAGGGAGAGATGGGATGGCATGAGAGGAAGGATATGTGATATATCGATGATTACAGATGAAATATACATTCCATTCCCTCCCTCAAATCCCATTCACATACCATATAAACCTAAACCCGAGAAGTTCGCAGTCTTGACATTTGGGTCAGACCAACCATACATTAAACCACCTCCTACAGTCTCGATGAATTGATGAGATTATTGTGGCTAGAGAGTTATACTCGACGAGCCGCCGAACTTTCCACCAGGAATTCCAGGTAGAAACGGTTTAATATTCGTCCGTCCAGGAATTGGCCCAATATGAAGAGTCTCAATCTCCCAGGTAAATCCTACCACAAGACCCAGCTAGCATATCAATATCAATATCAGTACCCAAAAACGGGGGAACGACTGGAGCCACGGCATCGGTAGATCACTACAAAGTCGTACAAAGTAGTAAGGTTCTTTCGCACGGTACTCGGTTTGGGTCTAACCCGATTGATTCAAAGATGGAGAAGCTGAATAATGTATATGATTGAAGGAATTAGCAAAGTGGATAAGAAAAGCTAGAACTGAATATGGTTAGACCCAAACCGAGTTTATCAAGTTTATACGGTATTTGATAGGTAGGTAGGTATCTAACCAATCTAAGACCTACCTAAGAAACGGACGGAACACGAATAATTTGTGGGGATAGGTACTTAACTTGTTATGGTACTCCGTACGAGTAAAAGTTTATGATCATGCTTGTTATTCCGAATGTTGCTAAAATCAAGGGGTCCACTGGATTAAGTTTTTTTTTAGGACCCTGAGATATATATATTTTTTCTTTTGGATCGCTTTGGTTGGTGGTGTTGAGTGTTGAGTGTTGAGTGTTGAGTGTTGAGTGTTGAGTGTTGAGTGTTGAGTGTTGAGTGTTTAATTTGATGACAATTGGGGAGCTTTGAAAGAAATGGTTTTGAAGGTGCAAAGAAGAACTTTCTTTGCGTGAGGAATTCAATATGTTTGTTATGTGCTACATAGGCATTGATAATCTTATAAAGAGATGAGATAATAGATCAGACAGCTTCGTCGTAAGGAAAGAAAAGGGGGTATGGAAACAGGGATTGCTTTGATGGGTTTTGAGTCAAAGTTAAGCGGCTCTTGGGTGTTGTTGCTTTTGCTTTTGCTTTTGCTCTGTTGGCTCGTGTTTAGAGAATTCGGGTTTTCCGTATGTGGAAGTTAATGTAAAGCTGTAAAGCTGTATGTACGGAGGTTGATGGGGTAAGTATTGTAAAACATACCAAAAAATGACCGTGCTTGGTTCCACAGACAGGGGTTCTGACCAATAATATCATTACGCTGATTGAAAATTTGTATGATGAAATCTAAGTGATTAAAGTATTGTAAATTCTTAATTATCTATTTAAAATCATTCAAAATCATTCAAAATCATTAATTCTTTATTCAAAAATCTATCCTAAAGTTATTGAAAAAGATTATATAAACTTTAAAAACTTCAAAATCATTAAATTGTTGAAATTTTATTGAAATCCTCGAAATACAATTAAAATTTTCGGAATTCGAAATTTGAAGGGAGAACAGCTCAATATCTATTCAAATGGTTTAAAGCAGCATCAAAAGACAGGAAAAACAGCGATTTGTGGGTAAAAAATGTCTTACAATACTTACCCCATCAACCTCCGTACGGAGTTACACAGCCTCCGCAGGTTAATGCAGTACAATACGGTTCGTAGTACAAAATAGATGGGTTTCCATTCATGCCACTTTCGTATGCACAATCCCCGAAGTTAAGCAAGCATTAAATTGTGCATGAATTTTAGTGTTGAAGGAAGAGGTATGATTGGAGTGACGTATGCGAGAAGGTTTGGAAGTTACTAACCGAGAATCAGCTGAATGGATAATGGGATTGATAAATACTAGGTAGCGGTACGTACCTAACTAATTCTCTTCAGGCGTGGTGCTTGAGGCTTTTATTCAGGCAATAGGAATTAAGTTAATGCAGAAGATCCTTTCCCCAATATCAATGCCAAATTTTTACTACTAGAAAATGTATGATGTAGCAGAATCAATGCTCTCTCCAGGTTTATCCCCAAAATTATTGAGAAGGTTTAAAAGTTTGTTTCGCTGTGCGACCCAGTGTTGGTAAAGAAGGGATGAATGAAGGGATGAATGAAGGGATGAATGAAGGGATGGATGAATCTTGAACGAACACAAGGAGTCAAAACCGTTTATCGAATCTTGGTGATACGGTCAAAGCCTCATCGTTATTAAAGGCTCGTGACATGATGATTGAAATGTAGGTCTGCTCCCATATTACTTGGGCAACAGAATTACAAAAAGAAAAATGTGCAGATGTCACCGAGTACTGCGTTAGCATATTGAGGCGAGCACAAACTGGAGAGAAGGTTCATTGGATAGAAAGAAAGATCATTTCCTACAATATAAAGCAATCTATCGTGGGGAAGAAGAATGTCATGTAGAATTTGACATGACTTGCGATTCGTCGGTTCATCTCCTTGGGTATGGTTGGCATCTGTATCCCTGGCTTTCCGGATACAAACAAGCCATTCAGGTTTCTTACCCTTCTTTTACCCCCTTGTCAAAGGGTTGTGTGGTATGGTATATTCAATATGATAGGGAGGTTTCGTCTGGAGAAGACAGCGGATTGAGTAGAATGTTCATGAATTTGTCAATCTTTGTTTACCTAGGGATTTCTTTTTAAAGTTTTCTTTACTTTGATCACAATTTCCAATATTAGATGAAATTGGTGAATTATAGAAGCATTCTTATTTAGTATCTAGGTAGGTAGGTAGGTAGCTATCTAAATTATAATTTCGAAGGTTCACGGAAGGTTTGGTCCCTGTGGAAGCCACCGCTAAGCCTCTACTGATAAAGTTTAGACAGTGAATTTTGGGAAACTAACTAATAAACTCACTCCTTCAAAACTGCCCAAATCCATACCCATACCATACATCAAAGGGAAAGAAAAAAAAAAAGAAACCTATTAATAAATGCTTCTTCTGGGTGGACATCGCCTTGTTCACATCTACGAATATTAAACTTTAATACAATCTCTAACTATACTCTATTGTACATATTCCGTATACTCGAGTAGAAAGATTATTCTTTCTTTCAATACCAACTACGAATACAGTAGAAATAAAACAACAACGACGACAACGAAGACAATTTATTTCCCTTGATCATCCCCCTCGTTAGCGGACCTGATCTACCAACTGCTCTCTATCACACACACTCACACACTCACACACTCACGCACACACACACACACCCCCTCTCTCTCTCTTTTTCACAGCCGGCACACACTACCTATTTCACCACTCTTCAGATTTCACTTTTCTGTTTTATCAATTCTATCTTAGTATCCCACCTCTATTATCAGGGACTGTGCTGTTTTTAAACCCCTTCCAATCGGGAATCGGCATTATCGCTTCGTGGTGGAGATCAAAGTGTCGACTTGACAAGCTGTTGGACTTCTACGAAAGAAAAGACAATCCACATCTTCAAAAGAGTTGGGGTGATTCTTATCCTACTCCCAATCATTGTAATAATTCATCCCTTTTTACCCTACTCAAGAGCGTCATGCAATTGTGAAGTCTTTTGACTCGACTCGCTTTTCAACTCATCCCTAACAAACTTGCAGCTCGTCCACTCTTTTCACACACCACCTCATTAGATTTACAAATCGAAAATTCCCCAACACCGTCGAAGCGGGCAACAAAGATTTTTGACTTCATGGTAGAGGGAAAATAATTTGTTACGACTTAGCAGCCTGGCTGCAAATTCTGAGACCAAAATGGGGGACACTACAATAGCTCACACGACTGCGATTCTGCAAACTCTCGCAGTATTGAGTCTCGATCCTCCGCAGACGAATGTTTACGGCAACAAAGGGATTAGGTTACCAGGTGCAGATACGGCAGAAAAGCTTGCCCTCGAGCGAGAACTTGCGGCGTTGGTATCAAGGGTTCAGAGATTAGAAGCAAAAGCGATCACAGCCAATAATCATGTATTGCCTGATACGCCGAATGAGATAGGAGCACCATCTGCTTTCGCCGATGTACTCACCGGTGCTCCATCCCGAGCCTCGAAGAGTACTACATCCCGACAACAACTCGTAAATTCGTTACTTGCCGCAAGAGAAGCGCCCACCGGCGGTGAACGACCCCCCAAATTTACAAAATTAAGTGATGAGGAACTCGAAGCACTCCGCGAACATGTCGACGATCAATCTAAACAACTTGATAGTCAGAAATCCGAATTGGCCGGAGTACATGCTCAACTTTTTGAGCAGAAGCAGAGACAAGAACAGGCACTTAATGTTCTCGAGGTCGAACGCGTAGCAGCACTCGAAAGAGAACTGAAGAAGCATCAACAAGCCAACGAGGCCTTTCAAAAGGCTCTACGGGAAATAGGTGAAATTGTCACAGCTGTAGCTAGGGGTGATCTCAGTAAGAAAGTACAAATCCACTCTGTGGAGATGGACCCTGAGATCACAACTTTCAAGCGGGTAAGCATGATACATCAAAATTTTCCCACTCCTTGTTTTCTAACTTTCTCTAGGTTATCAATACTATGATGGATCAGCTTCAAATATTCTCTAGTGAGGTTTCTCGTGTAGCTAGGGAAGTCGGCACAGAAGGTATTCTTGGTGGACAAGCCAAGATTTCAGGCGTCGACGGTACATGGAAGGAGTTGACTGACAATGGTATGTGCTTCACCATTTGGATAACCACTCGAATGATGTGGACGAATTTACTAATTGTTTGTAGTCAACGTTATGGCACAAAACCTCACCGATCAAGTCAGAGAAATTGCATCCGTCACTACCGCCGTAGCCCATGGAGATCTCACACAAAAAATTGAGAGACCGGCCCAGGGCGAGATACTACAACTGCAACAAACTATCAATACCATGGTGGACCAGCTAAGAACTTTCGCTGCCGAGGTCACCCGCGTAGCAAGAGATGTCGGAACGGAGGGTATTCTTGGGGGACAAGCAGAAATCGAAGGCGTTCAGGGCATGTGGAATACATTGATAGTGAACGTCAACGCCATGGCCAATAATCTCACCACGCAAGTGCGCGATATAGCAATCGTCACAACAGCTGTGGCGAAGGGTGATTTGACCCAAAAGGTTCAAGCCGAGTGCAAGGGTGAAATCAAGCAGTTGAAAGAGACGATAAATTCCATGGTGGACCAACTACAACAATTTGCGCGAGAAGTCACGAAGATTGCTAGGGAGGTCGGTACGGAAGGCAGATTGGGTGGGCAAGCAACAGTGCATGATGTTGAAGGCACTTGGAGAGACCTAACCGAAAATGTGAATGGTATGGCCATGAATCTTACGACACAAGTACGAGAGATCGCCAAGGTTACTACGGCCGTCGCGAGAGGAGACTTGACCAAGAAGATCGAAGTGGAAGTGCAGGGAGAAATCGCTTCGCTGAAAGACACCATCAACACCATGGTGGACAGACTTGGAACATTTGCCTTCGAGGTTAGCAAGGTAGCGAGGGAGGTCGGAACTGACGGAACTCTTGGCGGCCAAGCCCAAGTTGATAACGTGGAAGGAAAGTGGAAAGACCTCACCGAAAATGTGAACACGATGGCCAGAAACTTGACCACTCAAGTACGAGGTATATCGACTGTTACACAAGCTATTGCCAATGGAGACATGAGTCAGAAAATCGAGGTTGCTGCTGCGGGTGAAATACTCATACTAAAGGAAACCATCAACAACATGGTAGACAGATTGAGTATCTTCTCCAACGAAGTGCAAAGAGTCGCCAAAGATGTGGGTGTGGATGGGAAGATGGGTGGTCAGGCTGACGTCGCTGGGATCGGGGGCCGTTGGAAAGAGATCACAACTGATGTCAACACCATGGCTAACAACTTGACAACACAAGTGCGCGCCTTTGGTGATATTACTAATGCTGCAACCGATGGTGACTTCACAAAATTGATCACTGTCGAGGCATCTGGAGAAATGGATGAGTTGAAGCGAAAGATCAACCAGATGGTGTACAATTTAAGGGACAGTATCCAGAGAAACACCTTGGCTAGGGAGGCTGCCGAATTTGCCAACAGAACAAAGTCTGAATTCTTGGCCAATATGTCTCACGAGATCCGAACACCTGTTAGTACCCCTCTCCTCCCCTACCACCATTTCCCACACCCAGCTGGAGCATCTTTTCAATTGTTGATGATACCTTGAAATTTTGAAATGCCCTCTGTGGCAGATATTTTCTGTTCATCACTAACCCCTCTCCTTACTAAACTTTTTTACTGTCCCCAACCTAAACATATTTGCTCTTTTGCTAACGTCGGATATTAGATGAATGGTATCATCGGAATGACGCAGTTAACGTTGGATACGGATCTTACACAATATCAACGAGAAATGCTCAACATTGTCCATAACTTGGCCAACAGTTTATTGACCATTATTGATGATATTCTAGATTTGTCGAAGATTGAAGCAAACCGTATGATTATGGAGGAAATTCCATATACCCTTCGAGGAACTGTCTTCAATGCACTGAAAACACTTGCTGTAAAGGCAAATGAGAAATTCCTGGATCTTACCTACCGTGTGGATAGCTCAGTTCCAGATCACGTTGTTGGTGATTCGTTCCGTCTTCGACAAATTATCCTCAACTTGGTTGGAAACGCGATCAAATTCACAGAGCATGGTGAAGTTTCATTGACAATCCAAAAAGCCGAGCAAGATCATTGCGCACCAAACGAATATGCGGTCGAGTTCTGCGTGTCTGACACTGGTATTGGTATCCAAGCTGATAAGCTCAACTTGATTTTCGACACTTTCCAACAAGCCGATGGATCTATGACGAGGAAATTCGGAGGTACTGGTCTAGGTCTATCGATTTCAAAAAGACTCGTGAACCTCATGCGTGGAGATGTTTGGGTTAAGAGTCAGTACGGAAAGGGCAGTTCGTTCTACTTCACATGTACAGTCCGCCTCGCAACCTCAGATATCAGCTTCATTCAGAAACAACTCAAGCCATATCAAGGTCACAATGTTCTGTTCATCGACAAAGGACAAACTGGCCATGGCAAAGAAATAATCACTATGCTTACACAACTTGGTTTGGTTCCCGTTGTTGTCGACTCTGAGCAGCACACTATCCTTCTCGGCAATGGAAGAACAAAGGAGAAGATTGCTTCAACTTATGATGTAATCGTTGTAGACTCGATTGAGACTGCTCGAAAATTGCGATCAATTGATGAGTTCAAGTACATTCCAATTGTACTCTTAGCTCCTGTTGTTCATGTCAGCTTGAAGTCTGCCTTGGATCTTGGTATCACTTCTTACATGACCACTCCATGTTTAACAATCGACCTTGGTAATGGTATGATTCCTGCCTTGGAGAACCGAGCTGCACCTTCTTTGGCGGACAACACCAAATCCTTCGATATCCTCTTGGCCGAAGATAACATCGTCAATCAACGCTTAGCCGTGAAGATTTTGGAGAAGTACCATCATGTTGTTACCGTGGTCGGCAATGGCCAGGAAGCACTCGACGCTATCAAGGAGAAACGATACGACGTTATTCTGATGGATGTTCAAATGCCAATCATGGTATGTGCAACATAAATCAAGTTATAGTATAAGAGATGACTAACACTGTTGTAGGGAGGATTCGAAGCAACCGCTAAGATTAGAGAGTACGAAAGAAGCCTTGGAACGCAAAGAACGCCTATTATCGCCCTTACAGCACATGCTATGTTGGGTGATCGTGAGAAGTGTATTCAAGCCCAGATGGATGAATACCTTTCTAAACCTTTGAAACAAAATCATCTGATTCAGACGATTTTGAAATGTGCAACTCTCGGAGGGGCACTTCTCGAAAAGGGTAGGGAAGTTAGGCAATCCGCCAATGAAGAGAGCCCTAACTCGCAAAATGGTACTCGTGGCACACAGCATCCCGCATCGAGTCCCACACCAGCACATTTGAGACCGACTATCGAGCCTCGTGCATATACTACCACTGGCCCTATAAACCATGGAAGTGTAGAGAGTCCTTCACTTGTAACGGCAGATGCTGAGGATCCACTTGCAAGGGTAAGCACTTGCTGATTAACATTCCAACTTCCCCAGAACCTGTACTAAGCAGTTCTGTAGCTCTTAATGCGTGCGCATAGCAGCTAGTGTGATGTCTATCTAGGCCGAAGTTTGATGATATATGCATGGGTTAATGGGCACAGGAAATATTTGCCATTATTTCCATTTTCTTTTTTCGTAGATACCACCAGCTGCGAGTAGTTGTTGTTCTTTCCAATCATCTCATCAAACCAACATTTCCCAATGGCGAAGGGCGTTTTTGGGGAAAGGGAATAAATCACGTTGCGTCAAATACATTTGGGCGAAGTATATCTGTTTGGTGCATGGAACCGCTTTGTTTTATCTCACACATCTGGAAATTTCTCCAAAGGTTTTCGAACTACTTTACTTTTCACAACACTCGTTCCTGTGCGAACTGGCAGTGTTTGCTACTATTACTACTTTTTTTTCGGTGCGGAATATGTGTGCATGAGAATTCGGTGGATGGTTTGATGGAATCGCGGAGTGATTATGACGATGGATACGTATGTGTGCGGGCGAGAAGATAAACTGAAGAAGGGGATAGAAAGAAGTTAAATGGATGGAAAGAAAAGGACTCGATGTATGTATGGAGATAAGAATTAAATGAGAATCATGATGCACATTCAAATTGATTGAGATATATATGGTATTGCTCGCCAAACGCGCAGTTACCTTCCCCCACGCCATTCCCCCGACATGTTTTAGCTTGTGCTAGCCGAGATGGGAAAATCGGGGGGATGGTGTAGAGGGTTAGTGAGTGAGTGAGTGAGTGAATGAATTTGTTAGAGTTTAAAATTTAAAATTTAAGATGGGAAAACTTCAAAGGTAAAGACCTGGAGGGTAAAGACTTGGAAGGTAAATGGGATGGGATGGGATGAATAGAATGAAATCCGGAGGGTAGGGGAATGAGAGCGGGGGAAAGGGGTTCGCTAATGAGTGAATTTGTTAAAAGATAAATGGGCTGAGTGAGGTAAGGGATAAGTCAGGCGAGTAAGTGAATGGATTTATTGAAGTTTAAAAATTTGGGAAAGATAGATGGGATAAATGAGGGATGGAGATGGGTGAGGGATGGAGATGGATGAGGGGTGGAGATGGATGAGGGGTGGAGATGGATGAGGGTGGGAGATGGATGAGGGGTGGAGATGGATGAGGGGTGGAGATGGATGAGGGGTGGAGATGGATGAGGGGTGGAGATGGATGAGGGGTGGAGATGGATGAGGGGTGGAGATGGATGAGGGGTGGAGATGGATGAGGGGTGGAGATGGATGAGGGGTGGAGATGGATGAGGGGTGGAGATGGATGAGGGATGAGATAGAGGATGGATGAATGAATGAGGTAAAGGATGATGGATGTTAAGGGTTGGAAGATAGGAATAATCATCAGTACAATATTCAAATAATTGATAGGAGTTAAAGAATAAAGTATGAATACTCATTATTTATGAGAACAGATTTGAAGATGATAGATAACATTAACCCTAAATTATTCCTATGTTATCAAAAGTCGAATAAATTACTCTCATATTAGGAAAAATTAGGTATATTTTATTCGCATACCTTTTAGAATCTAGTCTAAAATAGCTACATTCTATAGAATACATCTTCAAAATCTAGAGTCTAGCCTTCTTTTGATATATTTTTGAGAGGCGAAAAAGGGGCGCGGCTAGAATTTATAATGAGAGGGTAAAATCTGTAGTGGGAGGGTGGAATCTGTAGTAGAAGAAAAGAGAATCTATAATAGAATTTATTATAGGAGAATAGAATCTATAACAGAAAGGTAGAATCTATAATAGAATTTATTATAGGAGAATAGAATCTGTAATAGAAAGGTAGAATCTATAGTCTAGGTTCTGAATGGTATGAAAGTAAAATAGCTTTAATTTTTGTAATATAAAAATAATTTACTGTAGCATTAAATATCTTAAGAAACTTCCCAGATTTCAATTTCCCATCCCCAATCTCCAATCCCCCACCCTCTCTCCTCCTCTATCCCCCACCCATTCACAAATCCTCATCAGCACCATACCAAAAATCCACCAAACCCCTCACAGCATGTTCCCTCGTCCATTGATCAATATATCATCTTTATATCCCTACAAATTTTCGTTTCGGGCAGTTGCGGAAGCGGCTTGTGAGCTAGTTTATCTATGGCCCATGAAATGGGCGTGGTGTCGGCGTTGCAGAGGAGTGTTTGTCGGATCCAGTTGAGGCAGTGGTCTGGGGGTTTTAGTGGGGAGTGAAATGAGATGGGTGAGGAGTTGTGGTTGGGATTTGGTTTTGTGGGATGTTTTTGGGGAATGGGTGTAAAGTGGAGGGAGGGGGGGGGCTTGAGATTACGAGTGCGATGTATAGGGGAAGGAATTGGGGTCATACTAATATGTTTAGCACCATGGCCTATATAGTTCCTAGATCCATCACGCAAATAAAAATCTTTAAAATGCGGAGCTCGATAGCGCGGAGCGCTATCCAGCCATATGGCCTGTCGAATCGTGTCCAGACAGTGAAGTTGATGAGATATAGATCTTGATTTTCGTGATGAGGAACTGCTAAAGTAGGAGTTGAGAGACGGATGGCTTGCGAAGAGGATATTTGCGTGTGCATGCTTTCTGGGGGGAAATGAGGTGTTAGATAGATATGGTGTGAGAGGGGGTTTGAGGGGGAAAACCATTGTAGAGCATCTCCCACTTTTCGTCGGTGGTGGTGGTGGGGAGACCGCTGGTGGGTTCTACCATGAAGGGATTGCGGGTGTGAAGGGGGTTGGATTGCTGGATTGTGGTGTATTGTATGAGGTGTTCTACTGGGGCTGTTGGTTGTGTTAATTGTGAGCTGTACTAGGGAAGGGAGCAGCGGAACTTGGATTGCACTTACTGTATATATGAGACTGAGAATTTCTTCTAGCAAAACTAGGAGTTTGTTCCAATATTACGGTTGTGGGTGCTCCAGCAAATACAACAGTGATGTACAAGAGCACCAAAATTATGATGTGTAGGTAAGAGGATATTCGCGATCTTTTCATATGATTCTGGCTGGAGGTATTTTCCTCGTCATTGCTTTCTTGGAGAAGATGATATGTACTAGAACTCGTCATGATACATACTCAGTTAACTGGAAGGAAGAAGTATTGAGTTGAAGAGGTATTAAACTGAAGAAGAGAGGGGGAGACGTTAAACCCGAACATCAATTACGCAATTTCTGATCATTCAAATCAAGATTCATCCGATCTTTCTAGAAAGGGCAATCCCAAAGCAATCATGCAACATTTTCCGGGCAAAACAATTTAGTCACATTTGATCTATCGACAAAACTTCAAGTATACCATATTCATACAACTACATACTTGAATAACTTATCAATGAAAGTAAGAACTGACCCCCACAAGCCGCTATTTTCTCACACAAGACTGCTGCGATGAAAATAAGCTTCATTAAAAGACCGTGGCGTCAAAAGTCCGTGGAGAATGTAGATCACGCCCTTCGTATACATGGTTGAGGTAACATGTCACTTTACCATTGCAATTGAGCTTACAAAGTATAGAGTGGGTATTGAACTATAGGATTAATTGCAAGCTCCGCAATCAATCATTTCAACTTCATAATTAATTTTATTATCTCTAGATGATTTCACCTCCGAGTCTATGGTAAACATGATTTAAATAGCACGCAAAATAGGTCTAGTCGTTAAGCGATAGATAGTCACACAATACGCTTGTGGAATATCGCTTGTTGATTCACTTGACCGCATTGGGGAAATGGGGTCGCTTCATCGAGACGGATATAGATCACATAGGTGTAGAATATTCAGCGTGTTTTAATGACCCCTTCACTTTTCGCGGGAGCTTTAGAGCAAGTTGATAGTCAATAGTCCGATCGAGGGATACATGCTCGCCTTGCTAGTATGACGACTGCTATCGTAATAATAAGATGAGAGGCAGCACCAGTAGATAATGGTAATCACTACCCGCTTTGATGTCCATATGCACAAATTCGGTAGATGCCCCGGAGTGAGGCTTCGCTCGTCACCAGTGGATGAAAGTACTTAGCAATTAGCGAGTTCCATGTAATCTGATGCTATTCACTCGAAAACGAACATCATCCGGAAAAAGCTTGAAGTATGCCGCTTGACTTCAGCCTTCAGGGAACAAATAAAAGTTAGCTTCTTCGGATATTGGCATAATCTTACATTGGTCCCCAAACATTGGGGGATTGTGTATTCGTTTGCGGAACTACTCATCTCAAGAATTCAACCCACTCGGGCATTCTTCTAGCGAAGATCAAATGATAGGGGTAGGATGGCTCATGAGCAGGTATTATGCAAATTCATAGTCTGTAAGCAGGTTACAGTCGGCGATTAACACGGTGTAATTACTCCTCATCAAGATAGCATGTACCGATGGCATCGACAAGCAAGAGCGGGGAAGTCGCCGATATGCTTTTCAACCTTGTGAAGTGTGAGCCTCTCCCCGCATTAGGGCGTCTTATGATGACGAAAAGAGATATATAAAGGTCCTTCGTTCCTTATTGACACCCCAATAATCACATCTCAACAATCCAAACATTCTCTCAACTCAAGGACGATCACCTCCAAACTACATTTCTCAAAATCATCTCTATAAGAATTTCTAATAAGTTTATTAAATCATTTAATAATATTAACCGAACCGATGGTTATATGATCATGTGATATATTAATAATATAATTTAATATTATTAAATTTTATTATTATATAAAATTTTGATCATGTATCATATTAGAATGATTTATAATGGAATAGAATGTGATGGAAACATATAGAACTTTCTCATTTCTAAGTTTAAATATTATTGGTTACTATTTCATTTCATTATATAAAATAATTCTATAAGATTCGATTTAAATCGATCTTATTTATAATCATAGAATATTATAGAATTTCATGGAATCTTATCAAATATTATAAATAAGAAGATTTTCTTCAAAGAATTCTTCGAAAAACAAGCAAAATAAATTCAATATTCAATACACTCATATTTTGACTTCAATCATTATATATTCGATCACCCTTTTAAGCTATATAACTAAGTCTTCCACTATAATAATAGTAAATAATAATATTATTATATTACTCACTATTATTAACCGATCAACCTCCTCCAAGAATCTCGAAACCAACAAGTCATCATGAAGATAACATACTTCCTCACAGCTAGCATAGCTATGTTGGGCCTAGCTATTGCTGCTCCCGTTGCGTAAGAGTTTAGTCTTTCCAAATATTGGATACCATCATACTAACACAGACATAGTGCCCCAGAGGCTGAAGCGTAAGTTTAAATGTCCTTTCTGTTAGGATTTTGTATCGATATGTATTATTCAAAGTGCTCCGTGGAGCGATAAGCGTTGGGAGGGAAAGAGAGAGGCTGGGCCATGGGAGGATAAGCGCTGGGAAGAGAAACGTTGGGCCCAGAAACGTGAGGCTGCTCCTTGGGCAGAGAAGAGATGGGAAGAAAAGCGGGATGCTAGTCCTTGGGCAGAGAAGAAATGGGAGGAGAGACGTGAGGCTCCTCCTTGGGCAGAGAAGAGATGGGAGGAGCCCTAAGGAAACTAGAAATACTTCCTCTGTATATTTTTTTATAGTTTTTCGTAAAAAAAAGATCATAATGATCTTATTGAAAGAATAAATGAATCCAAAATGATCTTCATATTCTTCAATTAATGATCTTCAAAATTAATATATTTATAAAGAATATTATATTCTTCAATTCTTTAAAATTTAAATTAATGATTTTAGTTTTAAACTAAAGTTATTAATTTGAAATTAAATCTATATATATTTGAAAATGAATATATTCTTTATAAATATGATTTTCGTAATATAATAATAAAGTGAATAATTTGAATAAAAAAAATTCAAGAAATAGATAAGATTAATAATAAATGAATAATTAATCATCAATTATATAAATGATTAATCATCGAATATAATCGTAATTCGAAATAGTAATAACTTCATTTTTGCTGAATTCGGAATATATAATCTTTCTATATATATTATTCTTCAAATATTGAGAATCTAATTTTTTAACCTTTATTTAACAAATATATATATATATAATATTCTTCTTATATAAATTTATGATCCTTTCAGAAAGGATTTGAAAGTCCGTACAGAAAGTATTTTAAGGTCCCTTAAGGGAGAAGCGATCTGCTGAGGCTGCCCCTGAGCTTCTAGCATAGATCGTAATCCACCATCCTGCCGGCTGTGATACTGGAGAAACAACTTTCCTGATGATGGTTAGCCATGGATGTAAAGGGACTGATTGGTTTTGATAATGATGTGAAAGAGCTTCTTGTGGCAAAACATGTCGGTGGTTGTCGAGTTCTGATGGTTATGGTTTTTTACACAATTCACTCCTTGCCGTTTCTTTTCCTTGCAGATTTTGTAATCGATCAGAAGAAAATATATTCACAGTCTTTACCGTAATAGCTTACAAACACTTTATCGCCTGTGGCACTAGTTGTTTCGAGGGGTACGGAATACAGAAATGGGAATGGTTGAGAATACCTTGGAGACCTTGGGAAGGTTTAGTGATCAAAGGGGAGGGTTCTGAGACCTGTAATCGCTGATATCATAGATTGAACCCTGGTAACAAAGTGCCGCCAGATCAACCCGACAAAATCATAATCGAAGGTTATTCTGAGCGCGATGAAAGGGTTATTCTTGTAGGTGTGAAGAGGGTTGATTTATCATTATCGTACAAATGAAACTATATATTCTCATTAGAATCGTACCTGTTAAATTATATTTATATAATACGATCCCCCTCCCCTCTTAAGATTCTGGGATAAGCATCCTGAATATTTCAAAATTATACTTTCTTATACAGAATTTATACAGAGTTTGAATATCCAATTGATATTCTAATATATATAGACAATTATACAAAAAAGACTTGTATATGATTCGTTTTTAATATAATAAAAGTTATCGAAAAAAAAACTATCTTTATTTAATTTACAAGTTAATTTTAGGATTATTTATTTCGATAATATTCAAATTTTTTTAATTTTTTTAATTTTTTTAATTTTTTTAATTTTTTTAATTTTTTTAATTTTTTTAATTTTTTTAATTTTTTTAATTTTTTTAATTTTTTTAATTTTTTTAAATTTTTTAAATTTTTTTTAATTTTTTAGTTTTTTAATTTTTTTTTAATTTTTTTTTAATTTTTTTTTAATTTTTTTAAATCATTTAAATTACCATTGTATTATAGAATCTACTACGTCTTATAGATATTAAACGTCAGAAATCTATTTTTATTTTGTATTTTATATATATATATATATTTTCTAATTTAATCATTAATAAGATTAAGTTTAAATAGTTATTTTATAAATATATAAAAATCTATCAAAGAAATAGAAATAAAAGCTTATCAAAATTATTTTATATAAATCTTAAATTAAAATTATTTTCAATTAAAAAGTTTAATCAAAATTATTTCAAATAAGAGTTTAAAACAAAAGTATTTTTACAGTATTTTTTAATTGAAATTATTTTCTATTAGAAATATAAATCAAAATCATTTCGAATAATTATAATCAATAAAAGTAATTTTCAAATAATTTATAAATTAAAATAATTTGAATTTAAAATCTTTATTCGAAATTATTTCAAATGAAAATTATTCTATTTAAGAAAAGAAAAATACTCAGATAATCTTTATTATTTTATTTCTATCTTTTATTCTATTTGAAATTTCCTATTTCGATTTAAAGAATTTTCAAAACTAGAAAACTAATATATAGTATATATTATATAATCTAAAGTAAAATAAGATAATATATTATATTCGATTATAATAAATAATTTCGAATTTTGTTTCTTTCTATTTTATAATATATAATATTTAAAATTATAATTCTTAAAGAGAGCTCTTTTTTATAATAATTTGATTATATATTTATCAGAAATCTTAGAATTCTTAAATGAAATAATTAGATTTCGAATTGAGATAATTGTTTTTAATTTTAATTGAAATCTTTGATTTTATTATTATTAAATTAATGTTAATAATGAATATTAATCAAAAACTAATAATTAATTAATTTTAATATTAAATAATATATATCAATGATAAATAGATTTCAATTCATAAAATATATTAGTAATACTTTTAAAAAATTGAATTTTTTACAAATAAATTTTCTAATCAAAGAAATTGGAAAAAAAATTAAATAAAGAATAAATAAAAAATATTTTATAAATAAGTTAATTTTTAAAGAAAACTTATAATAAAAAAGAATTATTTGTAATATTTTAAAGATTCTATTATATTTTAAAAAAACTTTTATCCTATTTAACTTTTTAATAAGTATAAATAATTTATTTTAATATATATATTTATTATATATAATAATAAACTAAAATAAAACCAGTTAGGGTTTGGAGTTAGGGGAACTTTGATATATAGTTCTTTTTGAACGAAGTTCAGGATTAATGATTGTAGAAAGAGTTTTATTAGAATATTTAATAAAATAAATTTATTATATTAAAAGAATTTTATATTTCTATTTAATTATTTTTATTTCATTTATAAAGAGATATTATTTATATAAAGAAATTATATTTAAATTATTAGAGATCACGTATTTCAAGGTGATAAATCTTATAATTAGAAAGTAATGGCTTGGAGATTATAATGGAATAAGCAAGTATAAAGTTATAATAATAAAAATAGAGTTATATAATGATATAGTATTTTATATAATTTAATAATACTGAATAATATTGAATACAGATTCTTAACCTTCAATTTTGGGAGTATAGTTTTTCTATATACCCTTTCCGAATTCTTTTATATATCAATATCTCATTCTTATTCATCGATTTGAATAAAGATTTATTATTCTAATTATCTTGATTAATATTATAAAGGTTCTTTATTTGAATACTTTTAATATTCGATTAATTAGATTTCTTTATTTGAATACCCCTCAATTCGATAATTTCATATATACTAATGGATTCGTAGAATTCAAATTCATATTCGTATATCGAATAATTAGATTATATATAATATATTAATGAATTTGATCCATTTGATCAATTTGATCAATTTGATCAATTAAATCGATCAAATTGACTCAATTGACTCAATTGACCCAATTGACCAAATTGATCAAAACGATCTAATTGATTATATTGATTATATTGATCTTATTACTCGGAATGAGTATAATATATATATATATAGGTCTTTATATTATGAAATGATTAATAAGAGTTAGACTGCGCAGAAATAACCCGCAACCCACGGGTACCCATAGATAATCCGCCCCGTAGATTATCCATTGAGATTTTAAAATAATCCGTTCTGTATAGATTATCCACAGATTATTTGTAGATTACCCACCTACCCACGGATTAATGGAT
Organism: Stromatinia cepivora; assembly: GCA_014898415.1. Classification (NCBI taxonomy): domain Eukaryota; kingdom Fungi; phylum Ascomycota; class Leotiomycetes; order Helotiales; family Sclerotiniaceae; genus Stromatinia; species Stromatinia cepivora. The sequence continues at coordinate 926,508 of RCTD01000001.1, read as the reverse complement.
TATCCGCAAATAATCTACGGATTAATGGATTATCTGCAAATAATCTATAGATTAATAGATTATCTGCAAATAATCCATAAATTAATTGTTGTAATTTAATAAATATCATTTTAAATACTTCAAAATATTAATTGAAAAAAGGAATTAATATTTTTAAGAAAAATATCTCTTTATAATAAAATAATAATATTTCAATAAATTTAAAGAAATTTCGTATTTTCTTTATATTCTTTAATATAAAATTCATAAATCATTATGAATCTTTAAATATTATATTCGAATTCATATAATACTATTAATACTATAATTATATAATTCGTACTACAATCATATGATATTATTCGTACTACGATCGAAATCATCGATACAGGAGTATTCAAATAAAGAAACTTTAATTTAATTGAATATCAAAGATATTCGAATAAAGAACCTTTATGATATTAATTAAGATAATTGAAATGATGAATCTTTATTCAAATTGACGAATAAGAATGAAGTATTGATATATGAAAGAATTCGGAAGAGGTATATAGAAAGATTATACTCTCAATATTGAAGATTAAGAATCTGTACTCTAATATTATTTATAATATCATTATATTATTTAACTTTTACTATTATAATTTGATATTTGCTTATTCCACTATAGTCTCTGAGCCACTACTTCCCAATTATAAGGTTTATCATCTTCAAATACGTGACCTCCAACATTAATAAATAATTTATATAATTTATAAAGATTAATATAAAAATTAATATAATAATATAGAAATAACTTCAAAAATAAGCGAATATTCACTAATCTATAAATTGATAGATATTTATAGATATTTATAAATAATCCGTTAATTATCTGCATATACCTATTCAGATTCTTCAATTATCTACTCTGCTAATGGATTATCCATGGATTATCCACCAGAGCCATTATCTGCCCCGCGGGTAATCTTTGCGCAGTCTAATAAGAGTTATTTATTATTTAATAATAATAAAACTTTTGTATAGAAACTGTTATCAAGAAAAAAAAAGATTACGATAGCAAGAAAAAAGAAACCCGAATTGCTAATACGAAAATCGAAAAAGAAGATTTAAAAGATAAATTAGTTTTCTTCAAAAGAGAAATAATATAATGATTCTAATATAAATATCTCAGAATGCTATTATAAATAGAGTTTTTTATTCGTTTAAGATTTTGATTCCTTTTACAAGGATTATAAAAGGTTTAATTCTATTATATATTATATAATAATTTGTTATTCTCTAATATAAATAAATTGATTCTTTCTATTATATCTTGAATTAGACTATCGTTACAGCTACATCGAAAGAAGACTCTATAACAATCAAGAATATTAAAATTCAATAAGAATTATCCTTCTAATAGATCATCTTCCGATTCGGGAAATTCGTTCTATTATTCGAATTCTGGATCTTGTTTTTGATCTTTATATTATTTTACTTTTGTTATAAGCGAAAACTCTTATTTTTTTAAACGATTTAATTTTATTAATAAGTTTAATAATGGAATTGTTGGAGGTTGCATGATACCTTTTATCTCTCTTATCAATTGATGAGCTGATCGTCTGTATATATGCATTACGATTTATATGATTTAATATAATAAAATAGTGATCTTAATAATATATATATACAGTTCTATAGTTTATGAATAGGTATTTGTATATATATATCTAATTGCTATTTATGAACTATAATTCTTTAAATGTAAATTCTAAGGAATATAATTGATCTTGTTTATTTAGTTTTATTATGATTTTTATATATTATATTATCTATAATTCATTATAAGTATTCGGTTATTTGATGGTCTTTCAAATAATTTTTATTTTAATAATATTTTTTAGATGAATCTTTATGAACATTTTATTCAAAAAAAGAAGATCTATTTCGATTTAATTGATGAAGATATAAATCCTTTTAGAAGTATATCATTATTTTAATAATATAATGAACTCCATTTCCTATATATCCTGAACTTTCGAAAATCTATTTTGAAGAGTTCTTTTCTTCTTTTCAATTATTTCAATAATTCTCCGAAAAGAATATAAATACAGATTTTGATAATATTATTATTAAAAGAAAGAAGATTGATAAAAAGAAGATTCCAATATATAAAACCGATGTTTTTAATGGTTCAATTGTTTTTTTTTTTTTTTTATTATAATTATAAGATTTTTATATAATGATTATGAATTTGAAAAAGGAGAATTGATATTTGAAAATTATAATGATGATGAATTCTATAATAATGTAATCTTTTTTTGAACTTCAAATGATATTAATATAAGTATTTAGATCAATAGTAATATTTAGGATTCCTTTTATTCTTTTAATTGAAGATTAAGGATCTTTATTTAAATAAATCAGAAGATTCTGAAATCCAAAAAAGAAAACTTCGATTAAACAATTTGATTATTTGGGATTCTTTAATGATTCTTTTTCTTTTTCAAAAAATGATAATTTGTATAATGATCAGGATTCCTTTTATTCAAAAAGTTAATCTAATTGATCAGGATTATACTTTTGTATCAATTATAATTTGTATCAGGATATATATATATCAAAATCTACAAATTTTATTATTAAATTTAATAATGATATTAAATCTAAAGGTAATTTATAATAATTATTGATTATAAAATGATTCGAACTATATATTATATTATTTAAAAGTAAAATATTGTGAGAATCACAGCAAAGAATCGGTTAATATTCGAATAACAATAGGTTTGGATTTAGAATTAAGACTTTTCATTACTTTCTTTTAATGGTATTGAAGAATTCCCCTTTATATAGGTGAAAACTCTTCAAACTAGTGTATAATTCGGCCCGCTTTCGGTTAGTCCTAGTTTCGTAGTTGAGGTTTGTAATAGAGCCCTCTTTTCCGAGGCTTTCGTTCTCGAAAGCCTTTGAAATGAAACCATTTAAGTTGAAATATCCAATCAAAACCAATATCATTCGATGTTATATTGTATGCCTTTTCGTGAAACCATTGTAGATCCATCGATATTGTATTGTATGCCTTTTCGTAGAACCATCGATATTGTGTTGTATGCCTTTTCGTAGAACCATTGATATTGTGTTGTATACCTTTTTGTAAAACCATTGTATTGTGTTGTATGCCTTTTCGTAAAACCATTGTATTGTATTGTATGCCTTTTCGTAAAACCATTGTATTGTGTTGTAGGCTTTTTCGTAAAACCATTGTATTGTGTGGTATGCCTTTTCGTAGATCCATCGAAATCCTTTTAATTCTTCTAATTCCTTTATTCTTACTCTACAATAGTCGGCCGAGCTGAAACTCCAATGGAGAATTCTATACAACGATTAAATTCATAATAATTCCTTCAATAATGAAATTATAATGCTTACATCTTTATTTTATGAAGTTCAGTATTTTCATTTTTTTGAAAACTTTTCAATATCATTTAAAAACCTCTGTATATATATTCATTTTCGATCCACTTTCAATTCGATTTCGGTACGATTTCGGTACGATTTCGATAGGTATACTTTCGATTCGGATTCGGTATGTTTTCGATTTGGATTCGGTATGTTTTCGATTTGGATTCGGTATGCTTTCGATTTGGATTCGGTATGCTTTCGATTTGGTATGCTTTCGATTTGGTATGTTTTCGATTTGGTATGCTTTCGATTTGGTATGCTTTCGATTCGGATTCGGTATGCTTTTGATTCAAATTCGGTATGCTTTTGGTTTGGGTTTGGTATGTTTTCGATTTGGTATGTTTTCGATTTGGTATGCTTTCGATTTGGTATGCTTTCGATTTGGTATGCTTTCGATTTGGTATGCTTTCGATTTGGTATGTTTTCGATTTGGATTCGGTATGCTTTCGATTCAAATTCGGTATGCTTTTGGTTTGGGTTCGGTATACTTTTTAATATGATGAGTAGGGGATATTGATGTTTCCCTTTTTGGATCGACGTCCTTGTCGATTTCAATGATCCTGTAAATTCGGTAAATAATAAAAGGGGGGGGGTTTTAACTTGCTTTTTCTTTTGAAATTTGAAATACAAAATATATTATATCCTTTAATACTATTAAATTTGTATCAACAAAATGATGATTCCAATATAAATACTGTTTCGTCTTCAGCTAATATGCTAACTTTCCGATATGGATCCGATTGTTTGCAATCAATTTTCATTAGTGATCCTTTAGAATCACACAAGGGCTAGTTTCATCTTTTTTTTTGGAAGAGGCCTGGCATTCCGTCAAAGGGAAGAGGCTTCAAGCATTCCGCCAGAATTCTATTTGAAACAAAAGTGTGGTTAGTATCGTATATAAATTTGCTTATTGTATTCCTTAAGGATAATATTATTGTACTCCTTACAGATAATACCAAAGGTTTCATTATCATCATTATAAATCCGTTCATTGTATTCCTCAAGGATAATACCAAAAGCTTCATTATTATCATTATAATTCCGTTTATTGTACTTCTTACAGATAATACCAAAGACTTCATTATCATCATTTCAATTTCAATATCTTCAATTTCAATATCTTCAACTTCCAATAACTTTTATATTCAAATTCTTCACTTTTCCGATGGGATCCCGAAGATTCTCCATATGCTTTTGTTTTTTCGTTCTTTTGTTTGAATGATTTGTATAATTTAAGGATTCGTTTTCGAATTTCGTAAAATAGAGTAGGGTTCGGTTTGTATATCGTATTCATATCTTTCGAATAAATCTTTTCAATTCCTTTTCTTGTTTTTCTTGATTTTCTTGATTCGAAGGTTTTTCGTAGTATTTTTGTAGGTTTTCGATAATATTCCAAAGGGTTTTCGAAGGTTTGTTTTGAGGTCAAATTCGTATATGTTTTGAAGGTAAATTTCGAAAGGTTTTCGAAGGGTTATTTCTAGGCCCAATTTGTATATATTTTGGAGGTAAATTTCGAAAGGTTTTCGAAGGTTTTCGATAATATTCCGAAGGGTTTTCGAAGGCTTGTTTCGAGGCTAAATTCGTATATATTTTGAGGGTAATTTTCGAAGGTGAATTCTGAAGGGTTTTCGAAGGGTTTTCGAAGGTTTTTCGATAATATTCTGAAGGGTTTTCGAAGGCTCGTTTCGAGGCTAAATTCGTATGTGTTTTGAGGGTAATTTTCGAAAGGTGAATTCTGAAGGGTTTTCGAAGGTTTTTCGATAATATTCCGAAGGGTTTTTGATAAGGTTCGAAGGCTTTTATAAATCGAAAAAAATGAGGTTATTCCCAAAATTAACCGACGAGTTGCTCTCAAAGGTGAATAAAAAGAATTGTAAGAATCACAGCAAAGAATCGGTTAATATTCGAATAACAATAGGTTTGGATTTAGAATCAAGACTTTTCATTACTTTCTTTCTAATGGTATTGAAGAATTCCCCTCTATATAAATAAAAACTCTTCAAACTAGCATACAATTCGGCCCGCTTTCGGCTAGCCCTAGTTTCGTAGTTGAGGTTCGTAACAAATATAATATTATATATATATAATCGATCAAATAGAATCGGAAATATAAGTATATTATTATATTCTTTATATATGAATACTTTAATTCATTATATTTGAATTGATTGAATAATTTATAGCAATCTATTGGAATCTAATTGAAATCGATTATATTTATTCTTAATATAAAATATAAATTATATTTAATATAATTTAATATAGTAATTTCCTAGAATAGTATAGGAAATTTAGATTATTTGTTATCCAAATAAAGATCATCAATAATAAAATCCTATTTAAGGATTTCGAATAAAAGATTTCAGATTTTTTTTTATAAATGATAATAATATCTATCAAGGATTACAAAATTACCGAAAAATTTGTAAATATATTTATTAAAATAAATCAGAATAAAATTTTATTCCAAAAACGAAACCAATATTCTATTAAACAAAATACCTTTATAATTATTTGCAAATCGATAGTTATTATAAATCCCTTACAACCCTTTCGGAATTTTAACAATTTCAATTTTGGAATTTCTATATTCCCGAAATCATTTTCATCTCGGAATATCTCTTTTGGATATACAAACTCTATTATACCCAATAATTATTCGAATTTCAAATGTTCATCATTTTTTTCCTTTTTTAGGATAATATATATACTGATACTTTATATCTATAATCTTAATAAAATCGAAACAATAAAAAAAGAAACAAAAGAATTCGCAAAATATCAAAATACTAAAAAGAATTTCAGTTTAGAAATTACAACTAAAATCATATAGAATATCCATCTAAAGAAAAAGAAGTATTTAAAACCAAATATTTAGATTTTATTTCTATTCTAAATATTATACAAAATATAAGATTTCTTAATCTGATAAAACTTATAAAAAAAAAGTATTCACTTTTTTTTATAATCTTTCAAAAAATAATTATATTTATCAATCAAAAGCATTCATTTTTATTAATACTATATTCCTTACTTATTTATTTCTTATATTTAAATCAAGAATTATATTATTTAAAATTTCAATTGAAATCAAAAAGTACAATAATATATAAAATTATACTATTATTCATTTCATATTCCTTAATTTAACAATCAATAATTATAAATAATCTTTTATCCCTTTTTTTTATTATTGAATTAAAGAATTATAATATTATCTTAGATAAATTCTAATTATCAAAAATTCGAATAAAACTTAATTACTTGAATCGAGATCTCGAATAATCTAAAAAGAGATCTTATATTATCTCCTATTCAAACAATCTTTTTATTATCCAATTATCTCTTCGGAAATAGAAAATTGATTAATTAGTTCAACAAAATACTGATTAACAAAATAATCAATTCGAAAAACATTAGAATTAAAAATTTTTGTAATTGAACAAATCAATTATAATTAATAATATACAATAAAAACCTTCAAATATAAATATAATATAGACTTTTATTTAAAAAAAAGTCCTGATTTCCTTCAAATTCAATCTATTTCTTTTCCGATCAATTATATCATTATTGCAGATCTATAAATACCTTTCTCATATAATATCCGAAATTTTCGATTTATATATATTCAAATCTAATAAATTCCAATTAGAATATAAAAAAGATAAACAAATTGAATTCTTTATTATTATTTTAAAAGAATTCGATAATATAATAGATTTTTAATAAAACAAATGATATACAAAAAAGAATATTAACTACTTTAATCGAATTCAAGAATACAAAAGTTCGAGAAAAACTCGATCAAGTATTAATCAAAATCGATTCAGAACCTGAAATATCATTTAAATATCAATAATATTATTGAGTTATTTTCAAATATAAATCAAATACCTTATTTTCTAATCAATCTTATAATTATAAAATCATATTGAAAAATAAAGAAAAGAAAGTTTTATAATATAATCTGTTTTACAAGATATCTTTGAAACAATTAAAAATTATTAAAAAATATATTATAAATAATTTTAATAAAGATTTTATTAAATCTAATCAAATCTTTTTTATTCTATTTATTCTATTTATTAGAAAATCTAATAATAATTTAAGGTTTTATATAGATTTTGGATTATTGAATTCTTTGATATATAAAAATCGATATCCCTTTCTTTTAATTAACAAAACATTTTTTCGGTTTTTTAATATCAAGATTTTTATTAAGTTCAATATTTATTAAATTTTCTATTATATAAGAATGAATTCTATTTCAAAAAAAATATATTACTTTTCGAATCCGATATAGATCATATAAATACAAAATCGTATTATTCAGATTAATAAATGATCCTGTAATTTATTAGTATTATATAAATAAAGTTTTATTTGATTATCTCAATTTTTTCTATATAATATGTTTCAATAATATTCTAATCTATTTTGAGAATAAAGAAAAATATTAAATTTATATCATATTAATTTTCAAATGATTAAAAGTTATTGATCTATAAATGGATTTCAAGAAATGCAAATTCAATATTATATATATCAAGTATTTAAACTTTATTATTTTTATTAAAATAAAAATAGATTTTAAGAAGATTGAAATAATTGAGAATTGGATCTTTCCAATAATAATGAAAAAAATTCAATCATTTTTCGGTTTTTGTAACTTTTATTAATGATTTATTACAGATTACAATATAATAATGAAATATTTTAATGAATTCATTAAAGTAAATATTAAATTCGTATTTAACGAAATATATTAAAATATATTCAACATCTTGAAGAAAAAGTTCATCTTTGTTTTATTTTTGTAATATTATAATCATTGATTCCCCTATATATTCGAAACAGATACTTCTAATGGAATAATTGTTAATATATTATTATAATAGTATAACGAAGATTGATTACTTATAATTTATTTCTTTAAGATTATAATTATTGTTGAATTGAATTATAAAGTTTATAATAAAGAAATACTATCAATCATTTGATCTTTCAATTATTAGAGAATAAAATTCGTTGATTTATTATATAAAATTAAGATTTATATTAATCATAAAACTTTCGAATATTTTATATTATCAAGATCCTCAACATCTAATAAATTTATTAAACAGAAATATTAATCGATTACAATTTCATCATTATATATCGTTCTAAAAAAGATAATTTCTTTATCGATATTTTAATTTATCGAACTAATAAATTGGATTTCCAAAATTATATTAAAAAGAAGAATCGTTTTCAATAATTTATTAAAAACAATCAAATTGATATCGAAATTATAAAAGAAATCTTACAAAAGTATTATCCAAACAAAACAATAATTACTAGTATCGATTTGAATGAAATTATTCTTCGATTCGATTTAATTAATTATATTATCAAAGCAAATAAAATTATAAATAATTTGTTAATATTCAGAATATAAATTATCAAAAATTATAAGTATATATCATTCCAAAATAACCTTTTGTTCTATAATAATCGTTTGATAATGCTTAATATCGATAATCTTCGAATTTATTTAATTCATAAAACTTACGACTTCGTTTCCATTATTTATTCTAATACAAACAAAATCTATGTTTTATTATTTTAACAATATTATAATCAGATATATATACAATTATCATTTCTGTAAATATAATTACATTCTATATAATTGTACTTTTAATTTATTATATTTATTTCCAATCTTTATTTGAATATGATAATATATTATTATAAATTATTATAACTTTAATAAAGATAAATATAGATACAATAATATTCTAATCATTATTAATCGATTAATAAAGCAAACCATCTCTATATTTTATTATAAATCAATTGATATTTAAACTCAAATATAATTATATCTCTATTATATATATCGATATTATAATCCCTTTAAAATTATAATATCGAATTGTAGATTTCAATTTATATTATAATTCTGAAAAAAATTCAATCAAATTCTAAAAACCGATTTCAAAATATTCATTATTTATTATCTTTAAATCGATAATCAAATTGAGATTTATAATCAATATCTTCAATAATAATTGAAGTTATTTGTTAATTATTATCAAAACAATTAATCGGAATTTCTATTTGTCACGGAAAGCCCCGCAATCCCCTGTATTTTATGAAGGATCAAAGCGTATACTTTCCAATCAGAATGAAGGATCTATTAGCCCTTATCAATCCACCAATTGATAAAGTGATCCTAATATACTAATAAACAAAAATCTAATCTAATTAAAATGCATATCAACTAAATAACCATTCATTTATTCTATATATATAGTTTTTGATTTATATAATCAAAAACAAATCATTTAATTCTTTTACTCTACCAATCACATATACCATCTATTCCCCGATCCCTGAAAGTACTATATAATTATACTATCCCATAATAATTATAAACCCAATAGCTCTTAAATCTATATAACTTTCTATCCAATAATTACTAAATATTCAAAAAATCATTTTTAAAATATCATTCCTATCTTATCTATAATTCAATATTCATATCAATTCAATTATCTTTATTCAATATAACAAAAGATCAAAACAATCTTCTTCTTATAATCCATATTCAATAATCAGAATAATATCTATATTTGAAAAATAAATATCAAGTTCAAGAAATCTGAGATTCAATCAATCCAAAAAACGATCCATTTGTTTCTATATCAACGATATCCATTCCAAACTTTGATTTGACAAATAAACCTATCTATACTCAAATCGATTAACTCTCAATCAAACCATTTGTTTTACCTTCCGCTATCGATTTTTAAATCAAATACAATCAAAAGAAACAAACTTAATATCAAAAGAAATTCTCAGAATATCTCATAGCAATCCAATCCAGAGAAAATACTAATGGAAATACAAAGATAAAAGATTCTAATGATAATATATCAGGATCCATTCCTAATAAACCTACTACTCCACTCCCAACCACCTTCCAAGAAATCTCCTTCGAACTTGTCTTTTTCCAATTGAAATATCGATACCAATAATAAGAATATATACAGAATCATAAAGCTTTTTGTAATATTTATAAATGAATCGAATTATCAATTGATCAAATATACCTTATAAAACTATTCATTTTTAATCAAAGTACTACAGCTCTTCCATTCAAAACGATCATCAATACATTCAAAAAAAAACTCGCACCTACAATAATTACTGCCAAACTCACAATACTATAAGAATATCGATCTGTTCTAATACAAACCTCGTTCAGCAGAACCGATTCTATTAAATGATATAGGGATTGGATTATAGCTTATACCAAAACTCTCATATACAAAATCATTAAAATACAGAATAAAATCGTTATCAACACTTTTCTACAAACCATTAATACCAGAATACTCCCAATCTGGACAAATACTATAATCACACAAATCGAAATGAATAATCAACTTGAATTACTCAATTTTTCATTCAAACAATTCGAAAACGTTTTTGAAGGATTAATCTTCCAGGATTCTATTTCCTTAAAAACTAAAAAAGAAATATATTCTATACTTACCTTTTCTTAAAATAATAAAAAATCTAAAAAAAAAAAAAAAGTATCAATTTTAAAAACAATCAAGAGATCAAAAAGATCTAGGAATATCTTTACAAAACCGAATCTGAATAGAACAATGGAATTGGTTATAATTATATTATATACAATTACAAAACCATAAAGTTAACATTCACCGAAAGGATTAATCCATCGCTCAAAAAAATATTTAATAAAAACAAGTTATAAGCAATTAAGGATTAAGTAAAATCGTATTTATAAAAACAGTTTCATCCTAATTGAATCAAAAGGAAATGGATGAAAGATTCCATTGATCCTTTAGGACCTTCAATCAACATTACTATTTTGAATATTTGATACAATCAATCAGGAATATACTTTACAATAATAAAAGTACACCATCTATCTAATAACACCTTGCTCGATAATTATAATGTTATATATATCATAAATAATATATCTTTGTTGAATGATCATCGATATCGATTATTCGATCCCAATGATTTTATAGAAATAGATATTTCCAGTTTTCAAATCCTAGAACACAGAATTTGTACTATCAAAAAAATCATCAAAAGAAAAGATTACCTTAATAATGATCTGATCTTGAATAACATAACATTCATCCCTGATTTTCATATTAATATCGTTTCGGAGATTCGATTAAAAAAAGCCGACCTATAGTTTTTAAAATATAATTATACTTTTCGTAAAGAAGATTATATAAATAATATAATAATTACTCAATGCATTTATATTGAAAATCTTATATTCTTAGAATATAAACCATTTTCTATTTATTCGAATACTCTTTTATCTATTCCTATAAATAATCTTTCTATAATATATTCAATAATGAATAGAAAAATAAACAAAGTATTCCATCATTTTCGCAATCCATTTTTTCCAAAAGAAAATACAAATGAAATATAATATAAACGTTTCGGACATTTGGAAAAGGAAACTCTTGAATATTTAGTATTTGTAATACAAAATATCAAAATAAAAGATATCATTTGTTCCAATTATACCGATTGTATTCATATTTATATAAAACAAATCATTTCTCATACTCCAAATAATCGCCAGCCATTTCAGTCCTTTTATAAAATCCAATAAGATCTTTTTAATTTCGATAAAGGATATAATAATATATTATAGTTTCTATTGATCAAAAAAATATACTATAATAAAATCTTTTCATATTCTATCTACCACAAAATATACAATGAAATATTTACAATCATCTAAAGCTTTATAATTTGGATTCACTATAAGTACAGTTTAGTGATTGTAATAATCAAACAGGATAATGATATATCTATTATTGAAGTTATAGGAGCAATGTTATTTGAGAAATGGATCAAGCAAAAAAACATCAAACTCAAGTTATCCCTATCTTATATATATAAACCCAATAAAGGATCAAAACATACAAAATAAGAAATAATTACAAAACAAATAAAAATATAGATCACAATAGATTTACTGGATAAATTATAAATGAAAGTGATACAAACTATTATTTATCTATATAATATAAATCCTTTGAAAACCAAATCCTTCAAATCACTCAATAAAGTATTCGATATATAATTCCGTAATTACCTTTATAAAGATAATCCTCTGCTTGTAAAGAAAATATTTAACAATCTCCATCCCAATTGAAATAGAATCTACAAATATAGATACCGAGTTTACCCTTTGAATAAAAATAAAGAAATTGGAATTAATAGGAAATAATACAAAATCAATCCTTGAATACATATTGAGTATTTAATAAGCTATATCCCAGGCATATTGATTTACTATATATGGATATCCAAGCTCAATAGAGTTATTATTATTCGAAATATAACGTTTAATAAAGAATTCATTTATTATATAGATTCTATCAATCGAATAATCGATATTTATACTACAGAAAAGTTTAAATAACTTGTTAAAGCCTTTAATCTACAAAATCATATCGAAATAAACAGAACGATCATTCAAAACAAGAACAATCATAAGGATTTCATTCACCTATCTATTTTCACAGATCGAAAAATCCTTAATTTATTCATTAAGCGCACTTTAGATCTACTATCTACAAACGAACTAGTTTCAGGGGTAGATACAGATCTAGGGAATAATGATAGGAATAAAGAAATCGATCTAGGACTATTTAATCCATTTAATCCTTCAAATGATAAGAATAAAATATATAATAAAGATATACAAATACCAATTGATCTTTCCATTAAAGAAATTGGAGAAACCGATTCTTTCATTGAAAAGCAATCATATCTCACAGGTAAAAATATTGGCATTGTTCAAAAAGATATCCATAACAATAATACAAATCCCGATCTCACCGAATGTATTGATATAAGGAATATGGAATATGAATCTATTAATTGTACCACCAAAGTTCTTTGTGGTATATACGAAAGTGATTTAGAAACTACTCCAATCGATCAACCTCAACATTCCAAAAGGAAGTATATACATTGAAATGATCAATCAGAATATTTCGTAAAGGAAATCCAATTATTATAAAGATTATTATACCCTACACATTCATTTGATCGATTTATAGAGAATTCACGGATTCATGATTTCGAACAGATGTCTAAGAGAGTTTGTATTATAAGGATTGAAATATCTAGGGTTCAGATCAATCCATCTGAGTTTCAATCATACGATTATTACTCGGAATCACCTTTCTTCCGGAAATCATCTGGCTTTCATATTCTAAAGCAATTAGTATATATACAAGGCAATTATATATATAACAATATCATCAAGGGAGCAATCCCAATATTGAATCCTATATAGGAACTGTTATATCTCAAAGGATAGATTCAATGAGATTACTCTGTTTAAACAACTTTCATTTTATATTCTGGCCTAATCAATAAGGAATAGATGATATAAAGGAGTATTTTCAATTTGTGATAATTCATAATATAATCACCATTGGAATTAAAGCAAAACTACTATTGCCTTTTATCTAGTCTATAATCAATGGATTACAAACAATATCACTTTTTCGAATTCATATATTTGTAGCTCCAAAATTACCTTGTTTTATTACCAATTAAAAAATCATCAAATAGAATATTGATTCAAATAGGATTATGATCTTGAGATTAATAATTTTAAGGTTAGGAAAACCTGATATGAAATCGATTCTGGATCGGAATCTACAAAATCGATCCCCTTTCAATAAGTGTTTATATATAAATGCGATAATCAAAATCTAATCATTCGTTACCACTCACATTTAATAGTATAAAGAGATCTTTAGATTAAAAGTATTATTGAGATTACTTATACTGTTATATTAACAAACCAATCATTCCGAATCGTAATGGTAATCATTGCTAAATACGATTTCGAAATAAAGCAATATAATATAATCAATACCTTCGTTAATATTCTACACAATCCTTTTGGTACTCCAATTATATACTATCTATCTGATGAATATAAAATCCTAAATAAAAATATTATAATTGATTGAGCTTTATATAATCTATGAGATTCCCTAATTATATGGTTTAGGAATTTCATTTAGATATTCAAGAAACTAAAATTAATATAATATAAAAAGAAATTGTATTTATATATTAATCCAGAGTATATCGTTATAATTCTTTTCTTTATAAACGATGTTCAAATTATTTATTATAAAAAAAACGAATCAGCTGTCACAAAGATTATTAAAGGAATTAAAACTATATATGAATTATGAGATCTAGGAAATATTAAATAGTTTCTAGGTATATATATATTTTGTAATCGATTTAAAAAAAAGCTATAATTAATCTATGATATATACATTGAGAAAATTATTAAGAAATTCAAAACAATAAATGGGATAACAAATACATTATTTTCGATAATAATATTTCGGAAAAATCAAGGTCAAGCTTTTATATATATTATAAAAATATATCAAAAGAAAGTAGATTCAATATTATATACTATAATTATTATAAAAGCGGATATGTTATTCGCTATTTTGCAATTAAACCATTATTTGATCAATCTATCGAATGATTATATAAAAGCTATCGATCACTATTTACAATATCTATGGAATACAAGGTATCTCGTAATTTAATATAATAATGATTAAATACTACAACTTTTTATTTTCTCAAATATTTCTTTTATAAATGATCCAAATATTCGTTAATCATCCCAAAAATATATTATATCCCTTTTCGATGATTTAATCGTATAAAAAGTATCCAAGCAAAACACTATAACCACTTCGACTACCAAAACAAAGTTTCTCGGAATCGAACATATATCAAAAGAAACCATAACAATC
This sequence comes from Stromatinia cepivora, assembly GCA_014898415.1. Classification (NCBI taxonomy): domain Eukaryota; kingdom Fungi; phylum Ascomycota; class Leotiomycetes; order Helotiales; family Sclerotiniaceae; genus Stromatinia; species Stromatinia cepivora. The sequence continues at coordinate 911,212 of RCTD01000001.1, read as the reverse complement.
TTACATTTCTTAAAAGAGATCGATCTAATAATAAAAAAGTTTATAACGATCTTCTGCAATAATTAATAAACAATTAAATTGGTAATTGATAAAAATAAATGGATTATTATAAAACTACATTACATCGATATCCAAAATATATGATTACATCAAGAATATTCAAAAGGAAACTTTTATAAAACCTATCTACCGATTACCGATATAATTGCTAACGAGCTTACCAAGAACCTTATAAGACAAAAGTTCGAATATTTTCGATCCCTCCTCAATCTACAAGATATAAACAATAGAATCATAAAATTTGGGTAACAACGATTATAAAGTTTGAGTAACAACAATCTGAAGCTTGTATTTCTTCTTTTTGGTATAGATGGAATGAATCCTATTTAATATTCTAGATTATTATACTTTTCTATAATATGTTTTAATTTGTATATTCTATATTCATCAGGAAACAAAAAACAATTAAGGTTGATCATTTCTTTATTGTTCATTTTCCTGTTTTCGAAGAAGGATAAGCTTTTTTCTAAGCTTAATAATTTGAAGTTCAAGTAAAAGAGTTTTTGGATTATCCGCAATAATCAAGGAACAAGGAATAATTGAAGTAATCAGAGTTATTGATATTATCGGTACTATAGAAGTTAAAGAATTATCCCTCCTTTCCTTTTTCTTTGGATATATTACCTATTCTTTTCTTCTCTTTTTCTTTATCATTCTTTCTCTTTTATCTTTATTATCATTCTCCGAAATTACAATATATTTTTTCCATTTGGTTTTTTGAGGATTTCGATAAATAATATAATGAGAAAAAGAGGAACAATAATATAAAAACAAAAAAACAATTTCTTTTTTCTTTTCGATCTTTAGTATCATTTTTATTGCAATTCTGTATCCCTATTTGGATTATACAATTAATGATTAGTATATTATGAAAATAGGGGAGTGAATAAAGAACTTATTTTCGAATTTTGTCGATGAATGGCGATATAATAATCTGTTAGAGGATAAAGGAAAACCGGTAAAGGAGTATACAGATAAATATTATAATTCCAATATCAACGATTATTCGGTTTGAAAAAATCAACAAAACATTCATTATAAAAATTATATTTTTTAATGATCAACGATTTCATATATCGAATATATGGATAATCGTTCCTTTCCCTATAATTCTCTTTATTTCTTGTTTTAATTAAAAAGCCAGCAATTTTCGACAATCTTTTTTCTCTCTTTTCTTTATTTGATTTATTATCCGAAAAATCTAATGTTAAAGGATCGAATGGATCGTTATTATTAGATGAAGAAATACTCCCTCTTTTCTCTTTTTCATCGAACAACCTTTGCCTCGACAATTACAAATATAGAATTAGTAAAACCTTTCAATTATACAATAGGATTCAAAAATAAAACCTACCTTTAAATTACTATCTGAATTTATAATTGATAATTGATTACAATGAATAATAATTCCTTTGACAAAAGGAAACGGTTTCTGAAATAAATAATTGTATATCATTTTAGGAACAGATTTAGTTAAATTATACTCTCAGAAATCGATATCTTGGTTTATTATCTACACTGGACTTATTAATTCTTTTTATTCGATTTGATAGTCCCTCGAAGAAATATTGGGATCTTCTTTTGTATTCGACTCTTTCAAAGTTTTCTTTTTAATCGTTATTTGTCTAATACAACTGAGATTCGTTTATTTAGCTTTCTTAGACCCCGAAATCTTAGATATAATAATAATCAATAAAAACTTGATTAAAACAAAAACGAAAATACAAAGAAAGAATCCATATACCTTTAAAAATTCATTCATTTTACTTCATTATTGCGATCAACACACTGTAGCCTAGCAACTACATGTATTCTCAATTGCTACACCACAGAATCGATTATTCATTTATATTCTTCTGATGGAAAACTTTCTTTTTATTGTTCAAAATCTTGATTTTGAAGAATATCATAGGTAACAAGCTGAAGATCAAAAGAAATTTGCGATTTATATATATTCAAATTCTTTTCTATTCTAAGAATACCAGAATCATTTCAGATTTATATATTATACCAATCCTTAATTAATATCTATCTATAATCGCTTTGTATATTCATTTATGAATTATATGAATTGTCATTTTCTATACCTTTCCATTTGTTTTAGATCGTCTTCTGATTTGGAGGGTATATTATGGAAAGTTTTGCAATCCCCTATATTTTATAAAGGATCAAAGTGTATACTTTTTAATTGGAATAAAGGATTTACTAACCTTTACCAATCCATCAATTGATAAAATGATCCTGATATACTAATAAATAAAGATTTAGCCTAATTAAGGTGTATATCGATTAGATAATTATTTATTTATTCTATATATATAGCTTTTGATTCATATAATCAAGGGCAAGTCATTCAATTCTTTTACTCTACCAATCACGTGTACCATCTATTCCCCGATCCCTGAAAGTGCTGTGTAATCATACTATCCCGTGATACTATTTATAATGGATTATATACAATTTATTCTTTTATATAATTTTTTAAAAGGGTTTATATTCTATAAAACCCTATATAGATATATATCGAAATGTATATAAGAATAAAAGAAAGATATTAATAAATCAATAAACGATATAAATATATATAATACTCTTATATATATAGAATATAATAGATTAACTTTTGTACAAATAAAAGAAGGTTTATTATATATTTAAATTAAAATATCTAAATCTATAAATATTTATTAATACAAAATCGATTTCAATATTAGAGATTATATATAATTCAATATAAAGAGTTATTTTATTTAAAGATTATCGAAAAAACAGAACTTTTCAATTCAAAGAAGATTTAAAATCATTAATTACTTTAAGAATTCTTTTGGATTCGAATTTCTAATTATAATGAAAATTCATCTTGTTTTCTTTTCAGATCGATTATACAAAGTATATAACGATCCTTTTTCTAATCAAATATCTGAATTATTTTCGTTTATTAATATAATTAATAATTCGGAATAAGAAATAAAGAAAATTTTAATAATAAAAAAGTATAAAAAATACTATTATATAGAATTTTATAATTTAATAATAATACCGATTTCATTTGATATTCTATTTCCAACTTTAAAATGTCTTTACACCTTTTGTATGATTTTCATCTGATCAATCCAATGCAATCCGGTCCCCTTAATCAATTATTTGATTAAATAAAGCTTTATAAGAATGAAAAGAATAATTATAATCATATAAATAACAATTTATCTATAAAACTAAAGGAAAGGGAAGTGTTCTTCAATTCAATAAATTAGATATCATAATTTCATAATGGTATATATATATATATATATATATAATCGCAAAAGAATCGAAAATCTATACAAATTCGAAAGAATTTAATTATATATATATAAAATACAAGCTTTATATAACAAATAAATTATAATTATTAAGATAATATAAAAACAATATATTTAAAGAATCATATTTATTATTATTTTAGAAATTATACAAAAGAGAAATTTGAATATAATAACAACGAAATATAATATCACCTCTATCGATTTTATTTATTTGATTGATTTGATTAATTTGATTGATTAATTTGATTGATTTCGGAATTGATTATATTAATCAATCATTATTATTATATTATAATTCAAATCCCTTCTCTTTTCTATTGAAACTTTTTCTTTTCAAAGATTTCTCAAATCAACGAAAATATGAATCAATATTGATTTAATCAATTGATAATCAATTTGATCAATTTGATCAATTAATTTAGTTAATTTAATCAATTTCCGATAAATTGATCAAATCAACCAAAATAATCAATTTAATTGATTTAGGGCTTATAAACCTTCACAAAATCTGATTTCCGATAAAATAATAATAGAATAAAGGAATAAACATTCGAAGATAAGTTTTTCCGAAGAAAGAGATAATATCACAAATTGTAAACTACAAAAAATTAATCATATAATATCTTTTATCTCCTTTATTAATTAATGAATTAATCATCTATATATATACATTATAATTTATACAATTTAATATAATAAAATGATGATTCTAATAATATATATACATAGCTCCATAACTTACAAATAAGTATTTATATATATATATTTAATTGCTCTTTACGAATTATAATTCTTCAGTTGTAGATTTTAAGGAATTGACCCTGTTTATTCAGCTCTACTACGGCTCTTGTACGTCACAGAGGTCACGTATTTGAAGATGATAAACCTTATAATTTGGAAGTAGTGGCTCGGAGACTATAACGGAATAAGCAATTATAAAGTTATAATAATAATATAAGGTTGTATAGGGGTATTATATTATATACAACTAATAATACTGAATAATATTCGAATTCAGATTCTTAATCTTTAATATTGAGAGTATAGTCTTCCTATATACTCTTTTTGAATTCTTTTATATATCAATATCTTATTTTTGTTGTTGTTATTGAATAATAAATAACTCTCATTAACCACTTCACAATATAAAGATCTATATATATATATATATATATATATATTCATGTATATATAGAATATCCTCATTCCGAATAATAAGAATAATATGATCAATATGATCAATTAGACCAATTAGATTAAATTGATCAATTTAATTAATTTGCTCAATTTGGTCAATTCAATCTAATTGATCAAATATATCTAATCGATTTATATATATATATATTATATTCATTCTTAATAATAAGATCAATACGATAAACAAGATCAATTAGGCTATTTTGATTAATTAGGTCGATTTAGTTAATTTGATCAATTAAATCAACCAAATTGATATAATCAATCAAATCAATCTAATTATTCAATATACGAATATGAATTCGAATTCTATGAATTTATTAGTATATATAAAACTATCGAATTTATAAATATTCGAATAAAGAAATCTAAATTAATTGAATATCAGGATTATTCGAAATAAAGAATTTTTATTCTATTAATCAAGATAATTGAAATGATGAATCTTTATTTAAATTGATAAATAAGAATAAAGTATTGATATATAAAAGAATTCGGAAGAGATATATAAAAAGATTATACTCTTAATATTGAAGATTAAAAATCTACATTTTAATATTATATATAATATTATTATATTATTTAACTTTTATTATTATAATTTAATATTTGTTTATTTCATTATAATCTTTGAATTATTATTTTTCAATTATAAGATTTATCATCTTCAAATATATAACCAATTGATTATAAAACTCGAAAAACTCTAAAACAATTATAATTACGAAAAAAACAATTATATAATCAAAACTCTTTATTATTTAAGATTAATACAAATTATAATTATTATTATACATTATCATATATCAATATTATATTGAATATTATCAAAACTATAATTGAATATCGATATAATATCAAATACTATATATAATATCGAAATTATCCTTTTTTATTAAATATCTTATTTAATATATATCAATCATATATTATATATTTTATATATATATATATGAATATTATAAAAGGATTATATACAAGTATTCAAATATATATATATTATATTTCGAGTTATTTATTCGAATCAAAAAAACATTTATTCAAAAGAAGTTCAATTATTTCGAAACAATTCATTATTATTCGTTAATTATAAATTGAAAATCGGATATCAATTATTATCAGAACTACTCAATCTAAATTTTACTTTACAATTCGACAAATCAAAATACAGATTTAGTATATTCTATGAATTTTCAAATAACGAATCAAAAGTTATATAAAATGTTCAATTTAAAACCGAAATAATTATAAATATCAATCTAATCGAAACTGAATTTCGATATATTAATAAATTCAAGAATATCAATAAAGATATAATAAATTATTTAAACTTTATTCAAATCAAATATATACGAAACTTCGAATTAAACGAAATAAACGAAAACCAATATTATTAAAATTCGAAATCAAAATTAATAATGAATCGAAAATAAGGAATTTCAATATTCAAAAGAAAATAAAAGATATTAAATGGATTATATATCTTTTATAATATTTACAAATTTATATTTTCTTTTCGATTATAAAAAGGAATATATTTTATATTAAAAATCATTAATAAAACATTTTTCTGAATTTTATTTTGAATTTATATTAGAATTCTTTAAAAAAAAAGAATCGAATATAAATATATTCATCAAAAAAACAAAATAATATTATATTGAATTGAAATTACAATATATAAACTTTGAAATTTTATTGAAATTAATTATATGGAAGATAATTATATCGAAATCACTCAAAATTCTATTTTATTCTTGATATCAATTATATATATATTTCATATTGAATTATATTTTATAAATAAAAAAAATGAAAAAAATTATTAGAAGAATTGAAACAATATTCAATAACAAATTCGAAAATATCGAATTAAATCACTATAATCAATTCATTCAAACAATTCAAAATATAATAAATTAGAATCAAAACAAAGATTTTTCAATAATATTCAATTCGAATTAATATATTTCAAATCATTCAATAGAATCTATATTATCAAATATATTCGAATCTAAATCTATTGAAGATTATATTCTAATTCAAAATTCATCAGAAGAAATTCAATAAATCAATAATATTGATTTTATATTGAAATTATATATTTATAAAAAGTTTAAATATAAATATATTCGATAAAAAAATAAATTAGTATTATATTGAACGAATATAATTTAATACAAAATCAGAAATTTAAATTAACGAATTTCATCAGAAATCTTTTAAACAATTGAATATTATCTCGAAAATCTTATATCAATAATATATATATTCTATATAGAATTATATTATATTAAAAGTTCGAATAATAATATAAATCGAATTATTAGTCATATTGAAGTTATATTTAATTATATATTCGAATATATAGAATTTCAAAATTATAAAGATTTTATATATAAAATTTATAATATATTAAACTAGTATCGAATCGAAAGCTTCAATATTCTATTCGATTAATTAAAGAGTATTATAAATATATCTAATTAAAATAAAATAAGTTTTTATTTTTTGATATAAAACAAAAACTTATTTTATTCTTATAATTTAATAATAAAATCAAAATTATTATTATAAAAATAAATCATCTAATCTATATTCCTAAAACTAAATCTAATTAAATAAATAAAATTAAATCCTTAAAAGTTATATTTGAACGATTTCATTATCTATAAAGAATAATATAATAATATATCTTATATAAAGATACCCTAATTTATTTAAATTCAATATATATTTAATATATTTGAAATTTAAATTAAAAAATAACTGATCTATTAATAAATATTATTATAAATAAAAATGAATCAAGAAATAAAATGCAAAGAATCTATTTCGAATAGATATTCTAATTATATAGAATAATTCAATAAAACAAAATTATATTTAGAAATGAACAATTTTATATTTTATATTGATAATTCTGAAATAGAACCTGAAAAATCATTTTATTTTAAATCAAATAATACAGACCCTTTTATTAATAATGATCTTTATTTTAAATATAATGAAGAAGAAATTTTTTTTTATGAAAATATTAAAAAAATATTAATTACTTTTAAATCTATTATAAATATTAATTTAATTGAAAATTTTTAAAAAGATTAATAAACTTAAAAATCTTTGAAATTCTATTAATAAAATATATAACGAATCTTCATTAGATTTAATAGACCGATATTTTAATAAATTAATAGAATCAAATTATTCAAATTTTAATAATATTAATGAATATACAAATAATATTCTTGGAGGAGGTTGATCGGTTAATAATATTGAATAATATAATAATAATATTATTTACTATTATTATTGTGGAAGACTTAGTTATATAACTTAAAGGGTGATCGAATACATAATGATTGAGATAAGATTGAAGTCAAAATATAAATGTATTGAATATTGAATTTTATTTTGCTTGTTTTTCGAAGAATTCTTTGAAGAAAATCTTCTTATTTATAATATTTGACAAGATTCTATGAAATTCTATAATATTCTATGATTATAAATAAGATCGATTTAAATCGAATCTTATAGAATGATTTTATATAATGAAATGAAATAGTAACCAATAATATTTAACCTTAGGAATAAGAAAGTTCTATATGCTTCCATCACATTCTATTCCATTAAAAATCATTCTAATATGATATATGATCAAAATCTCATATAATAATGAAATTTAATAATATTAAATTATATTATTAATATATCACGTGATCATATAACCATCGGTTCGGTTAATATTATTAAATGATTTAATAAACTTATTAGAAATTCTTACAAATATTATATCATTATATATATATTTAAAAGATTTAAAATATGAAATTCAAAACTCTATTATAATTTGAATAATTTTTTATAATTTAAAGAATTCATTTAATTCTTTTAAATCAAGAAAAATAAAAGAAATATTAAAAGAATTAATAATTAATATAGATATTAATATAAATAAATTAATATCTGAATTGATATCTGAAGAATTAAGAATGAAAAATTCAGCAAAAATAAAAAAAGTTATTAAACCATTAAATACTATTCCAAATTATATATATTATAATAAAAAGAATCATTTAGAAAATAAACACTTTAAAAAATACTCTAAAATTTATAATAAAGATTATAATAAAAATAAAAATAACTCAAAAATTAATACAAATCAGGTCTATGATAGGAGGGATAAAAATCGTATTAATAAAATAAATAAAGAATTAAATAATTTTAGAAAAATCAATAAGAAATTCAAAAAATCCTTTAAATCTAAATATAAAAAAGATAATAAAAGGATAATAATAAAAAGAATTATAAAAATATAAATCTTAAGGAAAGCTTTAACATAGAATATATAAATCAATTATTAATTAATTATTTCAAAAAGAATAACTCTGAATTTGATATAAATGTAATAATTTTATTAATAAATCGAATAAATAAATCTAAAAATAATATAATTTTAGATTCAAAGATAATAAAGGATTATAACTCTAATAAAGATTGATTTATTAATTATTTCGAATATAAAAAACCAAAATTCATTATAACAACAAATAACGAAGATACCCCTACAAAAGGAATAAATGATATCCTCATAACAACCAATAATAAAGAAATTTTATTTAGAAAAATAAAATATATATTTACTTTAAAATCAATTCTAATTAATATTAAAGAAACTATAAAAAAAGAATAAACTAACCATTTAATACTTTTTGAAAATATATTTAATTTTAATTGTAAATTATTAAATATAATAATAATAATAAAATGAATAGAAAACATATTCTATTTAAATTGTAATATTAATTATAAACTCTTATTAAAATATAATTCTCATAAAATTATTAATAATATTAATAATGAAAATTTAAATAAAAATAAGAGTGAAATTCATAATTCGAATAATAATAATATAGATCAAAAAGAATTAGATCTAGAATATAAACATTTAGACCATATTAATAAAGATTATATTATAAAATTATTAAAGATAAAAGGTTTAAATATAAATTTAAATAAATATAATAATTATTTATATACTAAAATATATCAAAATATCAATGAGAAATTATCTGATTTAAATTTAAATAAATTTGATAAAATAAGTATTGATATATATACATCTTTAATAATTAATTTAAGAAAAAAAAGATATATAATAATCTTTATAAATTGAACAATAAAAGTTATATAGATATATTCTATTAAATTTAAATTTGATACTTTTGATATATTAAAAGATTTTTATTATTTAATATTAAATCAATTTAATATAAAGATCAAAATAATCAAAAAAGATAATAATAGAATATATAAATCTATATATTGATTCTCAAAATAAAATAATCGAAAAATTAAATAGATTTTTAATAAAAGGATTATTAGTCTTTATTAAAGATTTAAATATTTTTTTTAATTTGTGATCCTATCTAATAAAAGATATAAATTATATTAAAAATAGAACCTATAATAAAATTATTAAAAATTCTTTATTTAAACTTTTATATAATAAAGATTCTGGATTTAAATATATAAAAACCTTAGATTCATTTTTTTATATATTAAAATATAAAGAACGAAAAAATGAAAAACTTAATTATAAATCAGAAAAAGATATATTAATAAATTATAATTCTTTGAATAATTTATTATTTTATATTCCTAACAAAAATAAAATAATAAGTTCAAGAGATTATGTTATTAAAGAGAGTATCAAATACTGTAATGAAAATAATAAAAAACATATTAATATAAATAATCTTTTTAAAGATCTAACTCTTAAAGCTTTAAAAGATAATAATCAAAATGAAAATTATTATTATAAAAATCATAATAAATCATAATAAATCATAATAAATCATAATAAATCATAATAAATCATAATAAATCATAATAAATCATAATAAATCATAATAAATCATAATAAATCATAGTAAATCATAATAATCATAATAAATCATAATAAATCATAGTAAATCATAATAATCATAATAATAATAATAATAATAATAATAATAATAATAATAATAATAATAATAATAATAATAATAATAATAATAATAATAATAATAATAATAATAATAATAATAATAATAATAATAATAATAATAATAATAATAATAATAATAATAATAATAATAATAATAATATAATAATAATAATAATAATAATAATAATAATAATAATAATAATAATAATAATAATAATAATAATAATAATAATATAGTTTGTTTTTGAAGATTATATAAATCTTTTGAAGTTTTGTTTTCAAATCTTTGTATTTTTTTGTTGTAATTATAATATTATATTTTAAAACTTTTGTTATTCTTTTTATTATGTTTTAGTTTTTTTTTGAATTAATAATATATTTGATTTGTATATTTTTATAATTTATATATTCGATATATTTTTGTTATATTAAATATATTGTTTATTATAATAATACGAAATCCTTATTTGAAAAAAAGATAATAAATAAGAAATACTTTTTTCTAAAAGAATTTGATTTAGTATATATAGAATATATTTAAAAGAAGAAATTTTATATAATATTATTAAAAATATGAATTTTATAATAAATTGTTCATTATAATTTTGTTTTGAATAATAAATAATTGAAATAGATTTGTTTGAAGAGATTATATTATTAGGGAAATTGGAAGATTGATAAATTAAATTTATATAGAAAATAAAGATTTTCTTTTATAAATAAAAAAAATATAATTTAATATAATTATTTTATAATATAAAGGAAATTGTATTGGTATTAAATATATAAATAAAAAAGTTAATGAAATTGATGGAGATATGTATGGATTTGTAATGATATTTTGTTAATATATTGAATATAATTTATTGTTTTTTTTTGTTAATAGTTGTATGGTTATATTAATAGTTGATGAATAAATTAATAAATAAAGATAAATTGAAGGATATTATTAGTAAAAAGAATGAAAAAGAAATCTTTGAAGTTTTTTTGATTCGATTTAAATTATTGAAATCTGTTTGTGTTTTATTAATGAAATTAATATATTGAAAGATAGTTAAAGGTAAGGTTAAAAGTATTAGAAGTATTAGTAGAATAGTAATGAAAAAATTATAAATTGTTGTATTTTGAATAATCAAAACGAAATTTATTAGAAAAAATTTTAAATTGATTTTTATTAAAAAAAAATATTAGAATTGATTGAATTTTTTGATAATAATGATAAGGATCTATAATAATTTAATATTAAATTATTGAATTTTAAAAGATTTAAAAAGAAAAAGATCCTGATAATTAATATATTACTTCTATTTCCAGTAAATTCTAATAAACTAAATCCAATTCTTAAAGTAAATATAATATTGTTAATTGATCATCAAGAAGTATTGATAACCTTAATAAAATTAATAATGTTTATAATAAAGAAATCAATAACTTAAATTAAGAATCTCGATTTTTTAAAAGATTTTAATGATAATGATATAAATACTGTTTTAAATAAGTATAATTAGTTGATGAAAAAGTTTTTAAATCGAATATAATGAATTGAATTTAATTGATTGATAATTAAATGCTAATAGATCCTTTGGATCTCGATTACGAAGTATAAATAAATCTTTTTTTATATTTATTTTCATAATGATTCCATGAATTTTTATTGAAATCCTATTATCGAAAAATATATTTGATAAATGTTCTATTAATCAATAAAATTGAATATTGATAAGGATTTGGATAATATAGGTAAAGATGGATTGTTAAAAGAGGAGATAAAAAAATAAAGGAAATACAAATGTTTGATAGCAAAATAAAGATAATATATTTTTAATGATATATTAAAATAAGCTATTTGTATAAAGATTTTTAAATATAGATATTCTAATTTTCTAATATGAATATAAATCCCTTTCATTTTTGTAATATATTTTGATAATATTATTTCTTTGTTCTTTATTATTATTATAATAATAATATATTTTCTTTTTTCTAGTTCTTTAAATATCTTTTGATATATATTAAGTTTTATAAAGTTTTTTATATATCTTTTGTTGATTAATAGTTTTTTTATTATATTAGATATCATATTTTTTGTTCTTTTTTTATAAATTAATATTTTTTCGATTTTATATTCTATATATTCTTCGATTTCTTCAGGAAATAAAGGATTGACAGTATTTTCGCATTCAAATTATAGTTCAAATAGCGAAATATAAAAAACATTATATATTTTGTATGATATTGAAAGTATTAATTTGTATACTTATCTATTATTCCTGATATTAATAATAATAAAAAGATTTATAAAACGATTAAAGAATTTCTTTTTAGATTATAATTGTTTAATATTCTTAATATTGAATATAACTTTATCATCGATATAGAATCGTTAGAGTAAATCTTTTTTATTATTTTTTGATCTTTTCTTTATTAAATTATTTCAAATTTCTATTAGTTTTATTCTTTTTTGATTTAATAATTCGATATATTTTTGTATAATAAATATTTTTCTTTTAATATTAATATCTTCGTTAATATAACTAAATATAGGTAAGTATTTATATATTACTTTAAAGGGTATTTTGTTAATTGTATTATATTATATTATATTATATTATATTATAAATGAATTCTATTAAGAATAACAATAATCTCTAATCGTTTTATTTTCAATTGATATAACAAGTAATATAATGAATTAAATTCCGATTTTATTGTTCTATTTGATTATTGATTTATAAATAGAATATTATTAATAATTTATAATATATTCTTAAATAGAAAAATAAACTTCCTTAAAATTTGTTTACGAATTATAATCCTCGATTTGAAATTATTTTTTTCGGTATATCGAAATCCTTAAAAATATATTGAAACAAAACCTTAACTAATTCGAATGAAATTATCATTTTATTGATTAGAATATATCAGATAAGCTTTATATATCTATTAATAACAATAAAGATAATATCATATATATATTTATCTATTTTTGAAAAAGATAAATCTATAATAAAATCCATTATTATTTCTTTCCAAAGATCCAAAAAGAATAATAGGGTTTGTAATTCATTATAAGATTAATAACGTTTTATAATTGTTCATTAATAAATAATATATATTTATATATACTTTTTTACATTTTTCATTATATTAAATCAGAAATATTTGTTTTTCGGGATTTTTTAGGTTTTTTTGATACTTTAATAATCTTCTATAAGATCATTATAATAGATCTTCAAGATTTTGATCTTTATAATTCTATTTAACAATACGAAAATGTATTTATTATAAATGAACAAATCATCAATATCGACTTTCCAAAATATAGTATCTTTAATTAAATTATATCAATACTCTAGATATTTTTTGCTTTTTGTAAAATCGTTATTCTTTTGAAATTACAACAAAGCATTTCTTATTGATTCCAATATTAATTTAAATATTATTTCGTTATTAGTTAATATACTAATTATTCAATATAATATCGATTATTTATAATTAATTCCTATTAACGATCCTCCAAAATCGTATAAGGGCAAACTATACCCCTTTCATTAAAAGAGATCTATAATATTCTGCAAAGATTCCATTTCTACTTTCGAAAGAAAGAAAATTACGATTATTATTACAATACTTTTCAACTTATTTTATAGTATAGATAATATTTCATTAATATTATTCATATTTTCCATATAATTTGATCATTTCGATAAATCATCAATAGAATTTAATTTGCCCAACCTATAAATGATTATAAAATCATAAATAATCAAGATTTCAATCTATTATATTTGTTTACTATTGAATTCTTTTTTCTTTATAAAATATTGAAGATTATTATAATCTGTTTTGATTATAATAATATATCGATTATTTGTAATATAATACCACTATTGAACAAAAGCCATATAAATAATCAAAAATTCCTGATTATAAATGAAATACCTTTATTTTACTGAATTGAATTTCCGCAAATAAAAAACAACAAAATACTATTGAAAAATAATAAAATCATTTATATTATTAAAGAACAATTAAAAAAGTATATATTCTAATACAAATTCAAAAGTATCAATTTCGATTAAAATTCGGAATATTGAATCGAAATATTGGAGTATTAGTATTATAATAAAGGCTTCTTTTAAATTATCAAAAGCATTTTGAACCTCTTTTGTCTATTTGAATTCCAATATAATCTTTCCCTTTTTAATACTTTATAATAGATCTATTAAATTATAAATGATTTGTAAATAGATTATAATAAATCATTAATAAAAGTTTACAAAGTCTAAAAAGATTTGAATTTCGTAAAAGGATATTGATACTAATTATTCGATAATGATTTGAATTCTATTCGGTTTTATAATATTGTTTTTCCTTGATATAATAAAACCTAAGAATTTTATTTTGTATATATAGAATATATATTTCTTTAATTTGATATAAAGTTTATATTCAAATAATCTGGCAAGGATTTTATAGATATCAGTAATATAGGTTTTTTTATCTTTAAAATAATTAAAAATATTATTTAAATATATAATATAAATATTATTTGTAAGATTGACAAATATTTGATTGATATATATTTGAAAGATAATAAGGGTATTAGTTAGACTGAAAGGTATAATTAGATATTCGAATTATTTGTAATGAATATAAAATACTATTTTTTATTTGTTGTTTTCCTATATATATATTTGATAATATATATCTTTAAAATCGAGTTTTATAAAAAAGATTCTTTGTTTTAAATAATCTAATGATTTATTAATTAGAGATAAAGAAATACAATTCTTTTTTATAATCCGATTAAAATTACAATAATCAATATATAATCGATAATTATTTCTTTTCTTTGGAATAAATATAATCAGGATTTTAATAAAATTAATTAAATAACGAATCCAATCTTTCTTTTGATATTTTTCGAAATATTTTTGTAGAATTGTTAATTCCTTTTCTAAAAGAATATATATTAGTCTTTAAAAGAGAATTGATCCGGATTTAAGATTAATATAGTATTCTATTAAATGATAATTAGGGAATATATTATTTTTGTTTTCGAAAAAGGCTTTTTTATATTCTTTATATTTAGAAGGTATTTATAAAAATGATAATATAAGGATGCTTTTAGAGTTTGATGATGCTTTTGTGATTAATTGGGTTTCAGATAGTAATATATAGATTTTGATTTCGATTTTTATTTTTTTGTATAATTCTTTAATCATTATTATTTCGAAATTTCATAATGTAAGTTTGAAATAGAACAAAATTGATTATCAATCGATATTTGGGTTTATTATTTGAAGCCAAAGTAGTTTTAAAATAATGTCGATTTCTGGTAGATTTAGAATGGTAATGATGAATTGGTGAATATATATTCTTTTTTTTATATTCGTTTATTATTTCGATAATGAATCGATGATTATTATAAAAGGTGTTAACAAGTCATATTGAGTGGGTGGAAAAGCCTTATTATTCTAAGGTTATCTGGCTAGAAGCTATTATACAAGTTGTGTGATTCGGTAGAATCACGTGCAGGCTAATCCCATTATAGTATAGTCCCATGCTTAGATATACGGTATGATCCAAAATCCAACAAAAGGATATATTAATTTTATTAATTGATATTAATAGAGTATTTTTGTTAGGATTAGGGATTTAATTCTATTCGATATATTTGTTTTATTAGATGATATTAATTTACACTTTGGAATCGATGAGATAATATATATTTGTTGGAATATTATCGATTTTGAAATTTGTTTCGATAATTAGGATAATATATTTCTTTTATTGAAAACCCAAGATTACTAGAATAATTAAAATTATTATTGGATTGTAATGTTTCCTTGGTTATTATTTTGTAAAGAATATATAAAGCAATTATAAGCAAAATAATTATTTTTATATTATTGATAAATATATAGATTGATATATCTTTTCGAATAATAACCCGATTGTTGATAACAATAATATTGCAGTTTTTATTCTTAATAATCTTTTTTCGAAGTTCCTTTATCTTTCTTTTTTGTAAAGAAAGATTTGAAGTATTAAAATTGTGATTATATATTAATAATTAATAATTAATAATGAATTATTTTGCTTTTGAAATTGTTTATTTTAAAGGAAATTGAAAGGATGATTTGATTATATAAAAGGATTATTTTGTTTTCAATTACAAAATATATCGAAAAGATTCATTATATAATATATTTTATCTATATTCTTTAAACAATATATTTATTTGATCAATTCGTTTTTGTTTTCTGATTATTAAAATAATTCCGAAATTCTTTTTATAATATAAAGAAGTAAGTTTATTAAAAAACATTTTTTCCGAATATTTTTTATCTTCGATTCAATCTTTTTCTTTAAATTATCAAAATATATTATAAAACTATTTATATTTTATATAGATTATTATTTAATATAAATTATTTATTGTATAACCAAATATTGATAATTGTTTTTATCTAATATCATATTATATATATATTTTCTGAACTTTTTTTATAATATATTAAAATCCGTTATTTTGCTTTTATATCGATATTAAGTTGCAAGAGATTGTTTTTGGAAGTATTAAATAATATAATCTATTTTCTTTTGATTTATCAGAAAATAATATCTATCGTTATTCCGAAATATAAATTTAATTTGAAAAAAGAAATCCTTTGTTTCTATAATAATAGAACCTTTATAGAATCAAAGTTTTTAAAGTTTCAGAGATCTTCTTTGAAGAATTGAAATAGAATTAAATATTATTTCTTTATTATTGATAATTATTATCAATAAATTAATTGCTCTTTTTTATATAAAACAAATAAAAATCTTTTTGATCTGTTATTGATTTTCTAATCTAAAGATTTCGAACTTTTCTTATATATTTTCGAATCTTTATATTAATTCTATTTCAAATTGTATAATAAATTGATGATTTGATATTAATGCTTTATTTTCGTTACCACTCTAAATCCTCGATACATTTTCCCTTCGAATTTGAAAAGTATTTGAATTGATTAATAGATCTGAAATACTTTTTGTTCCTATTATAATTATTCAAAGGGATATCGATAATGATTAATTGATGAATCGTTTTTAAAAGTAAAATAAAAAGAATTATCAAAATTACAAATAATAAAAAATCAATTAATTCTAAAACAATTATAAAACTTTTCATTATTCTTTTTTTATTTAAAAAAAAACCTTCTTTTTTTAAATCCAATAAAGAACGATATCAGAATAATAACAAATTGTTGATTATATATTAGAATTTAATAAATACAAAGATTTTATAAAGTTTTCTAATCGAATAATAATATACTATTAATTGTATATTTGTTTTTAACAATAAAACCGCTTTCTTGTAGAGTTTTTTTAGCTTTACTAACAATATCCTTCTAACAACCGTAACATTTAGAATTGGAATTTTCTTATTTATAAAGATAAATAATTCATTTATAAATAAAAACTTTATTGTATTTAGAATTCTAATATACTTTTGATATTATTAATTACATTTCCGAATAAAACCTTTATTGATATATTCCTTTGAAAACAAAAAATAAAATAATAATTCTATTAAAAAATGATTCGTTTTTGATATAATGAATAAAAATAAATAAAAGAATTTCGATAATCGAAACTTCTTTATTCAAAATTTAATAATCTTATATTTTGAAAAAGTTATCTTTTTAAAATCAATTTTATTCTTATTTACAAATTATTAATTCTACTTTCTTTTCAATTATAATTTCCTTACGAATATATTTATACAATATAAATCATACAATTCGAATCCAGTATAAATCACTATTATAAAAAAAGTAAATCGAAATATATATATCCCGATAGTATATTACAAAAGAAAATAGGAATTAGAATTAATCAAATTATATTATAAAAACTTCAAATAGTAGAACTAATAGATTTAAACAATAGTTTGGATTATATATAAATAATATACAAAAAATTAATGGAAAAACAATTGATTTCTTTAAAGAAAGGAAAGCAAAATCCTCTTTTATATCTAACTACAAAGAATCATATAATCATATAACTACGAACTAATTACACATTAGGCCTTGATATCCCAACTTTCTCACAATATTTTATAAAAAACTTTTAATTTAATATTAAATATATTTATCGATGATATAATTGTTATAGATTCTATAAAAGATCTAATAAAAGATTTTATTAAAAATCTTAAAAATTATTCAGATCTGAAAGATTTAGGCTTTATAAAAGATTATTTAGATATTCAAATTAAAAGAAAAAATGATTCTTTTGAATTATCACAAAAAGAATATATAAATAAATACTTAAAAGATTTAAATTTGGAAAATTGTAATATAATTATTACTTTTATAAAACCCAAAAATGATTTGAATATAAATCTAGAAAAATTAAATATAAACAATATTAAATGAGTTCAAAAAACTATTAGAAAATTATTATATTTAGTTTTAGAAATTAGATAAGATATTGTTTTTGTAATATTAAAATTAATTAGATTTATATTTAATCCTCGCAAGGATTATTTAACTTAAATAAAAAGAATATTTAGATATTTAAAAGAGTTCAAATTATTTAAAATCATTTAGAAAAAAGATAATAATAATTTTATAAAAGGATATAATAATACAGATTATATAGAAGATAAAAAATCAATTAAATCAATTAATAGTTATATATTTATATATAGAAATGAATCAATTAATTAGAGAACTAAATTACAATCAATACCAATTCAAAATATAATTGAATCTAAGTTAATTTCTATTAATCTAGCTGTTAGAAAAGTTATATATCTCCAAAAAATATTGAAATAATTAGATCAATATAATCAAAGTATATTTCCATTATATATTGATAATAAAACTGTTATATTCATATCAGAAAACCCTATATATTATAATAGGAATAAATATATTGATATTAAATATTATTTAATTAAAGATTTAATAAATAAAGATCTAATTAAATTAATATAAATATCAATTGATAAATAATTAATAGATAATTTTACAAAACTATTAGAAAGAATTAAATTATCAAGATTTATTGAAATAATTCAAAATATAAATTAATCTTTCAAATAAATATTAATAGTTTCCGTGAATTTAAGTTATATATAGAAACGATCAGATTTCATTATTTTAGTATAAGATTTTGATTATTCTAAAATTGTATATATATCCAATTTAAGTTTACAATAACAAGTATATTGAATTACAATAAATTATAAATAATTCAAAATGATTTATTATTATTATATATATCAATAATGATTCAAAATGATATAAAAAGTATATAGATCTATTTTTATATAATCTAAAAAGTAAAAATATATATAATTATAAAATATTTATTATAAGAGATTGTTGTTGTTATTGAATAATAAATAATTCTTATTAATCATTCCATAATATAAAGATCTATATATATAGAATTGTCACGGAAAGCCCTGTGATCCCCTGTATCCTATGAAGGATCAAAGCGTATGCTTTCCAATTGGAATGAAGGATCTTCTAGCCTTTATCAATCTATTGATTGATAAGGTGATTCTGATATATTAATAAACAAAGATCTAGTTTAATTAAGGTATATATCGGCTAGATAATCATTTATTTGTTCTATATATACAGCTTTTGATTTATATAATCAAGGGTAAGTTATTCAATTCTTTTACTTTATTAATTATATATACCATTTATTCTTTGATCCCTAAAAGTATTTTGTAATTATATTATTCTATAATAATTATAAGTTTGATAATCTTTAAATCTATACAACTTTTTATTCGATGATTACTAAGTATTCAAAAAATCATTTTTAAAATATTATTTTTATTTCATTTATAATTCAATATTTATATCAATTCAATTATCTTTATTCAATATAGCAAAAGATCAAAACAATCTTTTTTTTATAATCCATATTCAATAATCGGAATAGTATCTACATTTGAAAAATAAATATCAAATTCAAGAAATCTGGGATTCAATTAATCTAGAGAAGGATCTATTTGTTTCTATATCAGTTATATCTATTCCAAGTTCCGATCTAATAAATGAATTTATCTATATTCAGATTGATTAGCTTTTAATCAAATCATTTGTTTTATTTTTTATTATCGATCTTCAAATCAAATATAATTAAGAGAAACAAATTCAATATCAAAAAGAATTCTCGGAATATTTTGTAATGATTTAATTTAGGGAAAATGCAAATAGAAATACAAAGATAAAAGATTCTGATAATAATATATCAGAATTTATTCCTAATAGATTCATTATTTCATTTTCAATTATTTTTTAAGAAATCTTCTTCAAATTTGTTTCTTTTCAATTGGAGTATCGATATCGATAATAAGAATATATATAGAATTACAAAGCTTTCTGGGATATTTATAAATGGATCGAATCGTTAATTGATTATATATATTTTATAAAGTTATTTATTTTCAATCAGGGTATTACAACTTTTCTATTTAAGATGATCATCAATATATTCAAAAGGAAGCTTATATCTATAGTAATTATTGTTAAGCTCGCAATATTATAAGAATATCAATCTATTTTAATATAAGTTTCGTTTAATAGAATCGATTCTATCAAATAGTATAAGGATTAGATTATAATTTATATCAAAACTTTTGTATATAAAATCATTAAAATATAGAATGAAATTGTTATCAATACTTTTCTATAAACTATTAGTACCAGGATATTCCTAATTTAAATAAATATTATAATTATGTAAATCGAAATGAATAATCAATTTAGATTACTCAATTTTTTATTTAAACAATTCAAAAACATTTTTGAAGGATTAATCTTTCAGGATTTTATTTTTTTAAACATTAAAAGAGGAATATATTCTATATTTACCTTTTTTCAAAATGATAAAAAATCTAAGAAGAATAAAAAAAGTATCAATTCTAAAAGCAATCAAAGGATCAAGAAAATCTGAGAATATCCTTGTAAAACCGAATCTGAATAAAACAATAGAATTAATCATAATTACATTGCTTACAATTGCAAAACTATAAAATTAGCATTCACCAAAAGAATCAATCCATTATTCAAAAAGATATTCAATGAAAATGAATTATAAATAATTAGGAATCGAACAAAATCGTATTCATAGAAGTAATTTCATTTTAATTGAATCAAAAGGAAATAAATGAAAAATTCTATTAATTCTTTAAAATCTTCAATCAACATTGTTATCTTGGATATTCGATACAATTAATCAAGGATATACTCTATAATAATAAAAATATATTATTTATTCAATAATATTTTATTCGATAATTATAGTACTATATATATTATAAATGATATATCTCTATTGAATAATCATCAATATTGATTATCCGATCCTAATGATCTTATAGAGATAGACATTTCCAATTTCCAAATCCTAGAATACAGAATTTACATTATCAAAAGGATCATCAAAAAAGAAGATTACCCTAATGGTAATCTGATCTTGAACAATATAACATTTATCCCTAACTTTCATATCAATATCGTTTCGAAGATTCGATTAAAAAAAGCCGGCTTATAGTTTTTAGAATATAATTATATTCTTCATAAAAAAGATCATATAAATAGTATAATAATTATTTAATACATTTATATTGAAAATCCTATATTTTTAGAATACAAATCATTTTCTATTTATTTAAACACTCTTTTATTTATTCTTATAAACAATTCTTTTATAATATATTTAATAATGAATAGAAAAATAAACAAAGTATTTTATTAGTTTTGTGATTCATTTTTTCTAAAAGAAAATACAAATGAAATATAGTATAAATACTTTGAGTATTTGGGAAAAGAAGCTTTTAAACATTTAATATTTGTAGTACAAAATATCAAAATAAAAGGTATTATTTGTTTCAATTATATCGATTATATTCGTATTTATACAAAACAAGTCATTTTTCGTATTTCAAATGATCATTAGTCACCTTAACTTTTCTACAAAATCCAATAGGATTTTTTTGATTTCAATAAAGAATATAATAATATATTATGATTCCTATTAATCAAAGAAATGTATGATAGTAAGATCTTTTTATATTCAATCTATTACAAAATATATAATAAAGTATTTACAATTATTTAAAACTTTATAATCTGGATTCACTATAAATATAGATTAATGATTATAATAATCAAATAAAATAATAATATATCTGTTATTGGAATTATAAAAACAATATTATTTAAGAAATGAATTAAACAAAAAGATATTGAATTCGAACTATCCCTATTTTATATATATAAATCTAATAAAGAATCAAAATATATAGAATAAGAAATAATTATAAAATAAATAAAAATATAGATTATAACGAATTTATCGGATAAATTGTAAATAGAAATGATATAAATTATTATTTATTTATATAATATAAATTCTTTGAAGATTAAATCCTTTAAATCGTTTAATAAGATATTCGATATATAATTCTATAATTACTTTTGCAAAAATAATCCTTTATTTGTAAAGAAAATATCTAATGATCTTTATTCTAATTGGAATAGAATCTACAAATATAAATACTGAGTTTACTCTTTGAATAAAAACAGAGAAACTAGAATTAATAGGAAATAATACAAAATCAATCCTTGAATATATATTGAATATTTAATGAGCTATATCCCAGATATATTGATTTATTGTATATGAATATTCAAATTCGATAGAATTATTATTATTCGAAATATAATATTCAATAAGGAATTCATTTATTATATAGATTTTATTAATCGAATAATCGATATTTATATTATAAAAGAGTTTAAATAGTTTGTTAGAATCCTTGATCTACAAAATTATATCGAAATGAACAAGACAATTATTCAAAATAAGGATAATTATAAAGACTTTATTTATTTATTTATTTTTACAAATCAAAAAATCCTTGATTCATTTATCAAATATAGTTTAGATTTATTATTTATAAATGAATTGGTTTTAGAAGTAGATATAGATTTGAAGGATGATAATAGGAATAAAGAAGTCGATTTAGGATTATCTAATCTATTTAATCCTTTAGATAATAAAGATAAAGTATACAATAAAGATATACAAATATCAATTGATTTTCTTATTGAAGAAATTGAAGAAATTGATTCTTTTATTAAAAAGCAATTATATCTTGTAAATAAAGATATTGATATTGCTCAAAAAGATATTTATAATAATAATATAGATTCCGATTTTATCGAATATATTGATATAGAGAATATAGAATATAAACTTATTGATTGTATTATTGATATTCTTTATAATATATATAAAAGTAATTCAGAAACTATTTCAATCGATCAATCTCAATATTCCAAAAGGAAGTATATATATTAAAATGATTAATTAAAGTATTCTATAAAGGAAATCCAATTATTACAAAGATTATTATATTCTATATATTTATTTAATCAATTTATAAAAGATTTGTAGATTTATAATTTCAAATAAATATCTAAAAGAATTTATATTATAAGGATTGAAATATTCAGGGTTTAAATCAATTTGTTTGAATTTCAATTATACAATTATTATTCAGAGTTATTTTTCTTTTGAGAATCATTTAACTTTTGTATTCTAAAATAATCAGTATATATATAAAGGTAATTATATATATAATAATATTATCAAAAGAATAATCCTAATATTGGATCTTATATAAGAATCATTATATTTCAAAGGATAAACTCAATAAGATTATCTTGTTTAAACAATTTTCATTTTATATTTTGATTTGATCAATAAGGAATGAATAATATAAAGGAATATTCTTAATTTATAATAATTCATAATATAATCATTATTAGAATTGAAGCAAAATTACTATTATCTTTCATTTGATTTACGATTAATGGATTACAAACAATATTATTTCTTCGAATTCATATATTTGTAATTCCAAAATTACTTTGTTTTTATTATCAATTAGAAAATTATCAAATAGGATATTGATTTAAACAAAATTGCAATTTTGAAATTGATAATTTTAAGATTAGAAAAACCTAGTATAAAATCGATTCTAAATCGGAATCTATAAAACCGATTCCTCTTTAATAAATGTTTATATATAAATATGATAATCAAAATCTAATTATTTATTATTATTTATATTTAGTAGTACAAAAAGATCTTCAAGTTAAAAGTACTATTGAAATTATTTATATTATTATATTAGCAAATTGATTATTTCGAATTATAATAGTAATTGTTGCTAAATATGATCTCGAAACAAAATAATATAATGTAATCAATATTTTTGTTAATATTCTATATGATTCTTTTGGTATTCTAATTGTATGTTATTTATTTGATAAATACAAAATCCTAAATAAAAATGTTATAATCAATCGAGCTTTGTATGATCTACAAGATTCCCCAGTTATATGGTTTAAGGATTTCATTTGAATATTCAAAAAACTAGGATTAGTATAATACAAGGAGGAATTGTATTTATATATTAATTCAGAGTATATTGTTATAATTCTTTTCTTTGTAAACGATATTTAGATTATTTATTATAAGAAAAACAAATCAGTTATTATAAAGATCATTAAAGGAATCAAAGCTGTATATAAATTACAAGATCTAGAAAATATTAAATAGTTTTTAGATATATATATACTTTGTGATCAATCCAAGAAAAAGTTGTAATTAGTTTATGATATATATATTAAGAAGATTATTAAGAAATTCAAAACAACAAATAGGATAGTAAGTATACTGTTCCCGATAATAATATTTCGGAAAAATCAAGATCAAATTTCTGTATATATTATAAAAATATATCAAAAGAAAATAGATTCAATATTATATATTGCAATTATTATAAAAGCGGATATATTATTCGTTATTTTGTAATTGAATTATTATTTGATTAATCTATTGAGTGATTATATAAAAGCTATTAATTATTGTTTATAATATTTATGGAATATAAGATATCTTGCGATCCAATATAATGATGATCAAATATTATAATTTTTTGTTTTTTCAGATATTTCCTTTACGGATGATCTAGATATTCGTTGATTATTTTAAGGATATGTCTTATCCTTTTTCGGTGATTTAATTATATAGAAAATATTCAAATAAGATATTGTAATTATCTCGATTATTGAAGTAGAGTTTCTTGGAGTCGAATATATATCAAAAGAAATTATAATAATCTTATATTTTTTAAAAAAAATCGATTTAATAATGAAAGAGTTTATAATGATCTTTTGCAATAATCAATAAGCGATCAAATTGATGATTGATGAGAATGAATGGATCATTATGAAATTATATTACATCGATATTCAAAATATATGGTTATATTAAGAATATTCAAAAAAAAACTTTTATATAATCTATCTATCGATCATCGATATAATTATTGATAGGTTCATCAAGAATCTTACAAAACAAAAGTTCGAATACTTTTGATCTTTTTTCAATTTACAAAATATAAACAACAAAATTATAAAGCTTGAATAACGATAATCTAGAATTTGAATAATGATAATCTAGAGTTTGAATAATGACAATCTGGATTATAAAGTTTGAATAATGATAATCTGGAGCTTGTATTTCTTCCCTTTGGTGTAAATAGAATAAATTCTATTTGATATTCTAGATCATTATATTTTTCTATAATGTATTTCAATTTGTATATTCTATATCCATTGGGAAACAAAAAACAATTAAGATCGATCATTTCTTTATTCTTTATTTTCCTATCCTCAAAGAAAAATAAATTTCTTTCTAAATTCAATAATTTGAAATTCAAATAAAAGAACTTTAGGATTATTTATAATAATCAATAAATAAAAAACAATTGAAGCAATTAAAACTATTGATATTATTGATATTACAAAAACTAAAGGATTATCTTTTCTTTCCTTTTTCTTCAAATATACTATCCGCTTTTTTCTCCATTTCTTTTTCATTACTTTTTCTCTTTTATCTTCATTATCGTTCTCCAAAATCACAATATACTTTTCTGTTCAATTTTTCGAAGATTTTAGTAAATAATATAACGAAAAGAAGAAGAACAACAATACAAAGGTAAAAAAATAATTTCTCTTTTTTTTTAATCTTTAATATCACCTTTATTATAATTTTATATCCTTATTTAAATTATACAATTAACAATCAATATATTATGAAAATAAAGGATAAATAAAGAATTTACTTTCAAATTTTGTTAATAAATAACGATATAATAATCTGCTAGAGAATAAAGAAAAACCGGTAAAGGAGTATATAAATAAATACCATAATTCCAATATCGATGATTATTCGATTTAAAAGAATCAATAAAATATTCGTTATAGAAATTATATTTCCTAACAATTAACAATTTTATATATCGAATATATAAATAATTATTTCTTTTTTTATAATTCTTTTTATCTTTTGTTTTGACTGAAAAACTAACAATTTTCGATAACCTTTTTTCTTTCTTTTCTTTATTTAATTCATTATCCGAAAAATCTAGTATCGAAGGATCGAATAGATCATTATCATCAAATGAAGAAACCCTCCCTCTTTTTTTTTCTTTATCAAACGATTCTTATTTCAATAATTACAAATATAAGATTAATAAAACCTTTCAATTGTTGGAAATGAGGCTATCATAGGATTAGAATTGAGGTCACGTGATCACAATGGTGCGCAGACCATATTTGGGGATAACCTTAATTCTACTTTTACTAGAATTATAGATCCTTAGTTCAATCTATATAATCAATAATACTATTACTTTTTGTATCAAAAGTTAATAGATTATAAAATCCGGTTGTATAATAATGATTAGAAAACAAAACAAATCGAAAAAGAATTAGTATAACTAATAGAGGTAAAACAAAATGAAAATCAAAGTTTTCATACAATATCATCGAAACAGAATTGAAATATCACAATACAGCTTATAACTCATAATATTATAGACCAAAGCGGAGAGCAATCTGTATAATGCCAATATAGAATTATAATAGAAACGAAAAACAAATTTGTATAGTTACAAAAAAACATATTACAATACAATTTTACGAATTTTTTTATTGTTTTATTTTTATATTTCTTTATTATCTCGAACCTACTTACTATATATTTTTTAAGATTATCTTGAAAACCTAAAGATTATTTTCAATATCCATCAAACAATAAAAAACCTTTACAATATCGAAATCAAACAATCCTTCGAAATTCGATTAAAATAATCATAAATAATAGTTTAGACAAACGAAGATACAATTAAAAGGGAAAGAATGATTTTATATAATTGATCAAACATTAAACGAATATACACAGATTACAGAACTTAATACAATATCTACCTACAAAATCAATAATTGTATATATTACAATATCGAATTGAAATCAGAATACTTAAAAAACAAAGCGAATATATTATTATATATTTGTATAACATTTAATAATAACAATAAAGCCTTTACCAACAAATATTTAATAGTATATACATTTTGAAGATATTTTAAATCAAAATATACCAGAATCAATATAATCATAATCAATATATATATAACAATGATCTAGAATTTCAAATTTCAATCTGATATCTATTCCGATATAACTATTATCGAAGTCTGGAACAAATTGAAAGAATATAGAAGGAAATTAGAAATTATAAACGAAAATTATTGATCAGTATATCAAGATACTGTTTTGTTTTTGATTTTAATATATAATCTTCCAATCGATTATCAAAAAGTAATGGATATATTGGATATCCAAATTAGTTTTAATATTGATAATAAGATTAAGCATTTGTAAATTAAGAAATTTCGTTTTAAAAATAGATCAAAACGAATGCAAATTGTAAAAGGATTTAGGTATACTTTTCGATATTAAGAATCAGATTTCGAAACCCCAAATAATGTTTATGATCTGTATCAAAAGGAAAGTCATTATATACAAGACTGCTTGTATTTAGTATAAATCAATAAATTCTTTCATAATTATTTTCGTTATCAAAAAAGAAAAGGATCATCAAATCCGAAAAAAATTCATTTCAACAAAAAAGATTAAGTATACCCTGTTAATAATATCTTTGAATCAGATTCCGATATTGAGGATATAATAGAGAAAAATTGTAATTTGATAAAGGAAATTATTAATAAAATTTCCTTTAGCAAATAGTATACCGATACAGATGCTTCTTTATATATATCTGATCAATCTTCATTATTCAGATCAATAGATCCTATTATTAAACGAAGAATAAAAATTAATGAGGAAGTGATGTATTATTGCTATTAAGGTTTAATGGATATGGTATTGTGAAAGAGGTAGGTCGAGATACGTGTGTCCTGATAGCACGCTGCGAGGGGAAATGGGAATTGGAATTGATCAGATTACATTGTAGAGGCTTCAAATAGTAAAACTAGTAGATTTAGATAATGGTTTGGATTGTGTACAAATGGGGTACAAAAAGATTAGTGGAAAAACGATTGATTTCTTTCAAGGAGAGGGGAGCAGAGTTTTCTTTTATATCTAACTACGAAGAGTCATGTGATTATATGACTACGAACTAGCTACGTGTTAGGCCTTGATATCCCAACTTTCTTACAGTATATAAAGATGATTCTAAAATGCTACTTTCAAATATGTTATATATATCAGGGCTAGGAGTAAACTTGTTGTTAGGAAAAAGAATTTGCGAAATAGAATTGTAAAGGGAATTCAACTTTTATTATATATATTTCAAGAAGGATAATAAGAAAGTCATTTGTATTAGAATGCAAAACGGAATGTATATGGTTTTATATATGATCAAAGGATATGAGGATATAGCTTTTTATTTGAGTATATATCAAAATGATCAAGAAAAAGGCTTTTTTTCAAAGATAATCGATAGCACCAAAAATATCGATAATGAATTAATATTCAAAGAGAAAAAGAGATATCTATTATGATATCGAAGATTCAATTATCTAGATCCAGATAAGATCAAGAATCTATACAAAGTATCCAATATAATTAAATCAATAAAGATTCCAATTGAATTAGATATCTATAAAGTGTATATACTTATCAAAATAACCAATCGTATTCCGAAGTAATTGAATCTGCACAAATCAAAGAAACTCGAATTTATACATTTCGATATTGCAGAATCATTCCCAAAATCGATTCAAAGGAATCGTTATTTCATATTAATTATTGATAATTATACAAAAGTAAATTGGATTATACTATTTAAACAAAAAGACGATACAATTCAAATATTGAAAACTTAAAAAAAGGAAATGGAATTGACTACTAGAGAAAAGATTATTGCAATCAGAATTGATAATACATTGGAACTCTTACAAATTATTCGTAAATGATTATTAGGTATACAATCCGAAATTACAATAATTGCCTTTTTATATCAAAATAGATTCGTAGAACAGAATATAAGGATTACAAAAGCAAATATGAAAACAATGCTAAAAGAAGTTGAATTACTATTAAAGTTTTGGGATGAAATTATAGAATATAATATTTATATTAGGAATTGTATTAGTATTGGTCCTAATATAAACAAAATAAATCGATTCTTTATAAAAACTTTTATAGGTACAATATCAAATATAAAGATATACAAAGTCTGAAGGAGCAAATGTTATACTTATATTAATCCCAAGATTATTCCGAAAAAGCAAAGATACAACAAGTTGCAGGATATTTCGAAAATTGATATATTTCTAGGATACTCAAAAGTTATGAACAAATATATCAAAATGTATTCTCCAGAATTAGATTATATATTTCAATCAAATAGAATAATTATAAATAAATCTTATCGAGGAAGAGATTTGGATTTTAAATTAAGAAATTATGAATCAAATTTATAAGGAATAAAGAATATAAAATCAAATCAAAGATCTTATAATAAATCAATAATAAACAAAACATCTTCTCTATCCTGAATACCAAATGCAATATTTGTATCATCTTCATTCTAAACATTCTTTCCAATAAATATTATACCGAATTTAATGATTATACCAAATACCCCAATTGTTGAATTGAAATCAAATAAATTAGATATATCAATATCAATATATAATAAAAATGAAGATAATAATATCCAAAAAACAAATCAAGAATCTTTTTCCAAAAATACTTTAAATATCGAATCCATTATTCCAAAAGTTCCAGCCCAAAATTCAACTTTTATAAACCCTGAATTTATATTAAAAGCAAAATTTAAAACCATCTTAAATTTTGTTAACAAATCCATTTTAATAAAATCAGAAAACAAAATAAATCTATAATCATTTAAAATCGAATAAAAAAATATAATAAATCTTGAAAACGAACCTTTAAAATATCTAATATGAAAACGGAAAAAAGATATAGAATAAGATCCTAAAGGAGAACAGAAAAACAAGATTATAAAGATATTGATTGCAATATCTATATAGACCAAAATTCAAGAAAGTATAAAACATATTATAATTATAATCCCAATTATTTACAAAATAAATCCTTATATCAAAAACAAAATCATTTCAGATTTCATAATTTCATTAATAGATATAAACAATATAAAAGATATAATATATCCAATCAAAAAAATTCTGGGAATCAAAATATCAAGAACTTATAAAGAAGCAATATCAGATCAAAAATATTTTGAAAAATGGAAAGAAGCTATTCAAAAGAAAATTATATTTTTGATTCAAAATAATATTTAGAAAGAATATATACTTCTTAAAGAAAATAATCTGATTTCGACGAAATGGATATTTATAATTAAGACTAAGAATAACAAAATAGAACAATTTAAAGCAAGATTAATGATTTAAGAATTTAATTAGATATTAGAAAAAGATTATAATAAAATATTTGTATCAATAATGAGATTAGATATATTCAAACTATTCTTAGTTATTATTACAAAGGAAAATTTGGAATGCTTATATTTTGATATCAAAAACGTTTTTACTAAATCATATTTGAAAAAAAAGATCTACTTCGAATTACTCCAAAATATCAAAATCGAAAAGGGATATATATTACAAACTCTATAAAATCTATATAGTTTGAAATAAATTAAAAGGAACTAGAATTTATTATTAAAGAAAAAGCTTTTAAATATAAACTTTATACAAAGTTTGGTAGACCTATATCTATATACATCCAAAGACCATAATATAATATTATTGATATATATTGATGATATCGTTATTATATTATATATATCATTACAAATTACTTAATTCGATGAAAAATTATTAGTCCATTTTAATATCAAGAATCTAAAGAAGATTAATAAAATCCTAAATATTAAAATCATTCGTAATAGAAAAGTATATACATTAACCATAAACCAAAAAGAATATCTCAATACTATACTAACCAAATATAATATTACATATAAACAATACTAAATCAAAAAACTATCAATAATAAATTATACTTATCTTTAATTAGCAATTAATAACAATGAATTAGCAAATATAAACGAATATCAACAACAAATAGGAAATATAATTCATTCAATAATATATACTCAATCAAATATAATATTCTCAATTGAAAGACTTTTACAATTTATAACAAAACCAGCAAAACATCATATTATAGCTTTAAAGAATCTGATACGATATTTATAATCAATAATCAAATAGAAATTATAGTTCAGATCAAAAGGAATACAATTTGATATCTACAAAAAATACAATATACCTAACAATATAATAAAGGTATATACAGATACAGATTGAATTAATAACAAATATAACCGGAAAAGTATTTCAAAAGGAATTATAATATTCTATAAAGACCCTATATTATAGATTAACAAAAAATAAATATCTGTAGCTATCTCTAATACAGAATCAAAATATATTGCAATAGCAATATTCATCAAACAAAAAAGATGAATTACACAAATATTCAAAGATCTATTCAAATCAAGTTATATTAAAAAGAACAAAAATACAATTCAAATGTTTAATAACAATTAAAACACTTTAACTTTAACCAAAAACTTATATTTATATAAACAATCCAAATATATAAATATCAATTATCATTTCATCAAAGACTTAATAAAAAAGAAGAAAATCGCTACTAATTATATCAATATATATAATATAATTACTGACAAAATAATAAAGCTTTATACAAGAATTGCTTTCGAAAAATTCAAAAAAATGTTAGGATTAATAACCTAGAAGGATCGAATAGGATATCTTTAATAAAAAAGTATTGGAAATAAAACCATCATAAGATTAGAATTGAAATCATATTTAGGGATAACCTCAATTCTACTCCTATTAGAATTATAAATCCTTAGTTCAACCTACATAATCAACAATACTACTACTTCCTGCATCAAAAGTTAACATCAATTATATAATAGAATTCAAAAACGAAACCTACCTCCAAATTACTATCTAAATTTATAATAGATAATTAATTACAACGAATAATAATTCCTTCGATAAAAAGGAATGGTTTCTGAAATAAATAACTATATATTATTCTAAAAATAGATTTAATTAAATTATACTCCCAAAGATCGATATCTTAATTCATTATTTATATTAAATTCATTAACTCTTTTTATTCGATTTATTAATCCTTCAAAGAAATACTAAGATCTTTTCTTATATTCGATTCTTTCAAAACTTTCTTTTTAATCGTTATTTGTCTAATACAACTGAGATTCGCTTACTTAATCTTTTTAGATTCCGAAATTTTAGGTATAATAATAATCAATAAGAATTTGATTAAAACAAAAATAAAAATACGAAAAAGAGATTTATATATTTTTAAAAAATTCATTTATTTTATTTCGTTATTATAATCAATATATTATAATTTAGCAATTATATATATTCTCAATTACTACATTACAGGATTAATTATTCTCTTGTATTCTCCCAATAGAAAACTTTCTTTTTATTATTCAAAATCTTGATTTCAAAGAATATCATAGATAATAAATCGAAAACCAAAAGAAATTTATGATTTATATACAATCAAATTCTTCCCTATTCCAAAAATATCAGGATCATTTCAGGTTTATACATTATACTACTCCTTTGTTAATATCTACCTATAATCATCTTATATATTTATTCATAAATTATATGAATTACCACTTTCTATACCTTTCCATTTGTTTCAGATCGCTTTTCGATCTAGAAGATATATCACAGAAAATCTTATAATCCTCTATATCCTACAAAAGATCAAAATATATACTTTCCAATCAGAATGAAAAATCTTCTAACCCTTACCAATCTATCGATTAATAAAGTGATCCTGATATACTAATAAATAAAGATCTAGTCTAATTAAAATACATATCGATTAAATAATCATTTATTTGTTCTATATATACAACTCTTGATTCATATAATCAAGGGCAAATCATTCAATTCTTTTACTCTACCAATTATGTGTACCACCTATTCCCCGATCCCTGAAAGTGCTCTGTAATCATACTATCCCGTGATAAGAATATATATATAGAATATATTTATTCCGAATAATAAGAATAATATAATCAATATGATCAATTAGGCCAATTAGATCAAATTGATCAATTTGGTCAATTTGATTAATTTAATCAATTCAATTTAATTAATTAGATCAATCAAATTGACCGAATAGATCTAATCGATCTATATATATATATATTATATTCATTCTGAATAATAAGATCAATATAATAAACAAGATCAACTAGGTCATTTTGATCAATTAGATCGATTTGATTAATTTGGTCAATTAAATCAATTAAATTGATCAAATTAACCAAATTGATTTAATCAACCAAATCGATTTAATTATTCAATATATGAATACGAATTCAAACTCTACAAATTCATTAGTATATAATTGATTTAATCAACCAAATCGATTTAATTATTCAATATATGAATACGAATTCAAACTCTACAAATTCATTAGTATATATAAAACCATCGAATTCATAGATATTCGAATAAAGAAATCTAAATTAATTGAATACCAGGATTATTCGAAATCAAGAACCTTTATTATACTAATCAAAATAATTAGAATAATGAATCTTTATTTAAATGGACGAATAAGAATAAAGTATTGATATATAAAAGAATTCGGGAGAGGTATATAGAAAAGCAATATCTTTAATATTGAAGATTAAGAATCTGTATTTTAATATTATATACAATATCATTATATCATTTAACTTTTACTACTATAATTTGATATTTGCTTATTCCATTATAGTCTCTGAGCCACTACTTCTCAATTATAAGGTTTATCACCTTCAAATACGTGACCTTCAACATTCAATAACAACAATAACATATAAAATGCTTTTTTAGAAAATGAGGTTTTTGATAATGGATTTATTTGTACTTTTATATATAGAAATACTCGATACAATTTAGGCATTTCCAAGGAAGTTCTGATAGAAATAATGAATTCATTCTTAATTGCAAATCCGGATATCATTGATTTTGAATAACAATTCAAGAAGTTATATACTCAAATCAAACAGGATTTTAAGTTCATTAGATATATATCGAAAAGGATTAGAAAGTAATACAAAGATCTTCGAAAGAACTTTAAGAATACTAAGAAAAATCTAAAAACCGAAATTGAAAAGGAATTCAAAAAGGATTACTTCTTTTATATTTATAATAAGATAATGAAAAAGCAATTGTATAAACAATCCAGTAAGATTATAATAAATAAAGAGAAAGATATATTTATTATTTAATACCAATTTATTGAGCAATATCAATTATAATGGATTTTGTATGATTTCTTTAAAAACCCGAATCAACAAAATATTATCTCTCGAAAGATTTCTATTATCAATTTTATAATTGCTTTCGCATCTCGACAAGAATTCCAAACTTGTAAACCATAACCGGCTTTAATCTTTAAGGATGCAAACAAAAAGGAATCTCCCGCTCCGGCTTCCTCCTTATCATCAGATGAATTTTCTGTGGTCTGTGCAAAGACCCAATGCATTATTTGCCTTGGGAATGAGCGGCTGTTATATGAGCAATGGACACGCACGTTTCGTCGCATTGCTCACATATAGGATCACGTCGAAAATGTTCATTTGCACGGTCAAGCAGCAAATGGCGTCTTTGTTTGTTATCATTCTATATGCAAAGCTGAGGATCTGGTTTTCGACAACATGATGCAATTCAAGAACCACGTGGCTAGAGCACATGGGATTGAGCTTCGAGCCTGAAAATATTCGCCCTGATTACCAATGGACCGTCGATCAGGTGTGGCCGGTGCGAAGTGCCCCAACGATATCCATTCTAGGTTGCAGTGACTACAGTTGACATAGAAACTTCGCCCGATGTCGAGCCATTCTCTTTTATCTCCCTTTCTGTTTGTGACAAAACTCAATGCCCGTTCTGCATTGGAGATGAATCAAAGAGCTACGAACAGCGGATGGCTCTTTTTGCCGCCCTGCAAAATGATGGATCACGTTGAATAGGTTCATCTCAAAGAACAAGGTCCGAAGGCCAGGAGGGAGTGTAATCATCCAACATGCAAGTCTCAGAGAGGGATAACGAACACTTGCAACATTTTAAAAACCATGTACAGTCTGTTCACGGAATCAATCTCCGAGCGTGGTGGATGTTACTCTCGAGATGTTAGTGTAGAGCATGACAGGCAAAGATCCCGCAAGTACTAAGACTCTGACGAAAAGAAGCTGTCCTAAATCAGCACAAACCTTTCTTCGCCAAATCTCCCTTTCACTCGCCCACTGACCTTGCTAAGTGTGCCCTTGTTCTTGAGGCTGGAAATGTTGAGGTTGGGATCGAGGAGAGGACGGCGCAGGGTTGTCAAGTTTGAACCCTAAATCCAAATCCTAATATAGTTTCTTAACAAGATCAAACACTATCTTCTCAGTAGCAGTTGATCCTAAGCATTCAGCTTCAAAGTTAGTCTAGCATCCGTAAATTCGTCTCCTTCAGTTCCCCACCAACCCCCCCGCTTGTTTCTGTGCTGACTTTAGTGATTAGTCTCTCTCAAGCGTGAATTCTAGGTAGTTTTTCCCTATATAAAATCATTCTATTGCTAGACTCGTCGTCACAAAAAGACTGATCTTATGCTAGTTCTCGGTCTCTCCAAACCCCCCCCCCCCCTTTTTTTTTTGGCTGAGTCGTCTTATACAAAAGAATATTCTCTTTTCAAATATCAATCACCTCTATTGGACTAGTCTTTTGCTAATGCCTAATCTTCAAAGAATCGATGGCTGCTCCAACTATGGTTACGTTGTTTTCCGAGATATTCTTCCTAAACCTATATCTTTACCTTGGCTTGCAGTGTCCCCCGAAATAGCTCTAGTTCAAGCATTCAACCCATTATATCGTTCTGAACCACATCGAATTTCAACATAACTTCTATAGCGAGGGTTTCCATCGCGTTTTGTAATATTTCTTCAAGCTCCAAAGAGTCCTACTAGGGAACTTAGAAGCTGGAAATGTTGTCTTGTTCAGCTTGTGCCATCATTAAACGCTTCTTGTTCTGTTGCTCGAGAAACATAAGCTGCATTTGGTAATCATGTAAAGCATGGTTGGTTTTGTTAGGTGCATTGTCGCATTTCTCCAGCAGCATCTGAAAAATCGTGTGATAGCTTCTAGCTGATGCAGCGCAAAGAGCATTGCCATAGTGCCTGCCTGATTGTGCCCTTAGCTTCTCCAGCAACAATATCATCACATCTTCCCACTATCCCAAATCCCTGCCGCCGCTTTCAGTACTCCCTCTGTAATCTTCACGTCCTTCCCTCGCTTATCAAGCAACAACTTCATATCTTTCTCACTGTGCTCATTCCCTGCTGCTGCTTTTACCATCTCTACTGTAATCTCCCACTATACTCATTCTCTACTACTGCTTTTACCATCTCTTCTATAATCTCCAAACCCTCCTCTCGCTTTTCCAATAACACCTTCATCATATATTTCCCACTGTACTCATTCCCTACTACTGCTTTTACCATCTCTTTTGTAATCTTCATCTCCCCCCCCTTACTTCTCAAACAATAACTCCATGACTTCTTTCCCAAATTTACCTGCAATTATCTTCATCTTAGGGTTAGGGTTAGAACTTCTTGTTGCGAGTTGCCAAGTTCTTGTTATACTATCTTAAGTGCAAGGTAAATGCCTTTAAGCTCTGCTGCACGGACTGTAGAGGTATGTTTACCACCGAAGAATACCTTTTTCACTTGTCTCTGTTGAGGTGCTACGGCTGCTGTTCCGATCTTGCCCTCAATGCCGCTAATATTTGTATAAATCACTAGAGCGTTTAGGTACCGCAATTGATAGTCTTCATGGTATATTATTGCTGCTTCTTTTGTCTTGTGGATTGAGATCTTCGGCGGGAGCCACTATGATGCTGCGATAGTAAAGGGTATCTTTTCAAGTGTTTTGAGGTCTATTGTTGTTTGCTTCGCAAGTTCTTGAGATAGGAATTGAAGAGAGGCTATGCGGATGTTGCTTCCGGGTATATTAAGTTACTTCCCTCAAATTTTGGAACGAATAGTGTTAGAAATTTTCGTTGACAAGTTTGGATTATAAGGATGACATGGCATTCTCATTTCTACAGCTATTGTAGTAGGTAGTACATCTCAAGTAATTAACATAACGGCGGCTGTTGCTGAACGGTAGGCTGACTTGGAGTTGCGGGAGTAGCCTGAGGGGCAGGGCCTGGGTGGTCGGCAGAGGAGTAGTCATAATGGGTAGTCGGTTTTCAATCTGGTACTTGAAGTAATACTGGTGCTCAAAGTGTTACGTCTTGGCCAACTAGTATCACGTGGAAGCCGATACTAGGACGTGGTATTATGTATTGAGACTTGTAAGCAGGAGAGTGAACAATTGATTCTGGCGAGAATAACTAGTAATCTCTGAGCCTAAGGTCCCCATAGTCACATGTCTAGCTACCTGTCGTAACATCAAACTCACAACGCTCGCCATCCCCCCGCCGATCCCAAAAGGGCTTTAAATCGTCCAACATCTACATGCATGCTGAGCTGATCGTCCGAGGGTAATGCAGCAGCCATAAATTTATCATAGCCATTCAAACTACTCATTTGCAGGATTATCTCGATCGAGCGGGCCCCATGATGGAATTTAGGAACTTCCAAAAGCGCTCTCAATACTCCCTCGTTTATATTGATATTGTCCTTTCCCATAATCTTTCCAAGCAATGCATGGAGAAGTATAGCTCGCCGTACGGGATACATTGTATCACCAGTACCGTTCACATTTGGACCGCGAATATCAATATATCCACTCAATCTGCTCACAAAGTCGGGTTTTTTCGCTGCTCTGGCCTGTTGGTATTGTGCCTGGGCTTCAAGATCTTTCGTTTGTGCAGGGGCTTCAATATCTCTCGTAAAATTCCTGAAAGTATTGGAGGTACCACCAATGAAAATGAAGATTCCACGACCCAAAGGTCTAACTTGGCCATTATCCAGAAAATTACCATCTTGCATAGGTGCTAAGAAGTATTTCAACCATCCCAACGTATTTCCTTTGAACGAAGTATCAAACTCATCGAAGAGCACAATTGGAATTTTACCTCGCAACGTTATATCCCGAATCGTGTGAAAGATCGCCACCAAGTCTGAATACTCTAAGAACTGAGAAAGATTAACTTCCAGTTCCTCGATCGGCTGTCTAAAATCCTTTGCGACAGTCTGGACTACCTGTCGCACCCCAAAGGACTTTCCAGAGCCAGGTGGACCAAAGACACCAATCGATAAAGGCTTTATTCGAGCACTGTGCAAGTATTCATCAATCACTCTACCAGTAGCTCGAAAGCACTCGATCTCAACTCTATCCGCAGTAACAAGAGCACCAAACCGAGCAGTGGGAACAATGGATAATATTTCTTCTGATCCTTTAACCACAATTTTATGAGCAACTTTAGCTGGACTGTAATCGGT
Organism: Stromatinia cepivora; assembly: GCA_014898415.1. NCBI lineage: Eukaryota > Fungi > Ascomycota > Leotiomycetes > Helotiales > Sclerotiniaceae > Stromatinia > Stromatinia cepivora. The sequence continues at coordinate 871,689 of RCTD01000001.1, read as the reverse complement.
TGCGAAAATAGACGCAGGGGGGGATGCACTGGTTTTGAAATTGACAGAAATGATCGTGAAAAGTGTCTGCCTGCTGTTGGAGATATCATTGGCGCTTGGATAATCGATATTTCCTCCATTATCTTTGCGAAACCCGATTGATGCAAAGTGATGAGACCAGCTGATGGCTTTTTTTACCCCTTCTTTTATTGAATTCGTAGAGGACTCGTGTGATAGCACCTCGGATGACGATAGAGAGCTGGCGGCTAGAGCTGCTGTCAGGCCAGCGATAAACGCAGTTTCGAGACCTAGTATCGGTCCATCGCAAGACCGAATAAGATCACCTTCAGCCTTGCTCGGTATCAAATAGAGGTCGACTTCTGTTTCTCGCCAATAGAAAACGCCTTCGTAACCGCAGCGCACAAGCAGATGCACGGAGCTTTGTAAGCTTTGTGACCCGAAGGTTTTAACAAAATGCTCTTTGAAGTCCTCCATTGTCTTCTCCCAAGAAAGATAACGAGAAATTTGAATACCCTCCGCGCGAAGATCATCAGCGTCAACAACAACAACCAGCTTCTTCAGCCAGGCATTTCCTTCCTCTTCTGGCCTATTTAAGATTTTTTTGAGGGCTTTCTTCTCAAGTGGTCGAGGCATCTGATAGATCAGTAGCTCTACTTCGGAATCCTCGAGCATATCGAGAGCCGTATTAGAATCCCCTTTCAATCCATGATCACTAAATACAACTATTTTCTTTTGGCTGTTTTCCCTCTCGCTGATCTCCTCATCCTTGCCATCATCATCCCCGATACCTTTCTCCTCGTTGACACTTTGCTCCCTGTTGACCTTCAGATCTAGTTTCCTCTGCACAGTATATTTCTTGAACCCGAGATCTGTGGTATTAGGCTGCGCGATTGACTCCGTTAATTCAGCGATTGAATCGAGTTCGAGGATGCTCGGGGAATGGTCTCTGCCCGTAGAACTGGAAATAAGATGTTGGGCGGACACGTTAAAATTTTGGTCGTTCAGGTCTGAGAGTAATTGCTGCATTAGATCAACTCCACCATTCACGATTTTTGCTTCATTAGTTTTCTGGTGAGAGCCCTCTAGGACTGGAAACGTGAGGCCTTCCTTTCGGCTCTGGCCAAAAACAAGAATGCTGGGTGCTGCCAGATGAGTTTAGTAACTAGAACGAAATAATGTTATAAGGCAGGATTCTATACGCACGTTGTTTGTCTGTAGCCATCTTGAATCTTATCGCTTCTCAAAACGAGAAAGAAATCTTCTAAGGTCCTTGAGTAAATCTTGTAATTTGATTCCACGGTTAGATCGTTGAATGTAGTAGCCAAAAATGAAGGGCTCGAAATCTTTAAGATAGAGATATTTATGGTACAATTTTAACCAAACTATATTGATGGAATATGATTTGTTTGCAATGCATTTGGTTGAGAAGCAAGGTAATCAAGCCAACAATGGAGTCAATAATGAGATGGCGAGGTAGGATATGAATCAGAATAGATAGGTGCCGGTACACATATACTTCAATGAATCGTGCCATCTCTCAAATGGCTCGGATGGCAATATGTTTTAGAAGGTGCAGTGATAAGGAGCTATACATTAACCGATTTCCCTACATCGTACACGACCCCATATCTTGCACACACTTTTAATTTTATAAAATATCAACCACCATAAATGGATATAACGATGATATGCTTTTAGAAATCTATATAAAGCTTATATTAATTTAAATTAAAAGGGAAAAATATTCTAAATATACTTAAATAACAAATTTCTTCAAAATCAATTGTTTAATATTTTTTCAATATTATAAAAGTAAAACTATCTTTTGTAATATCATATATATTGAAACTTATTAATCTTTTTCAAAAGAATAAAAAAAGGTTTTAATCGATCAAATTAATAAATTGATATAAAGATCTATATTTTCTATAAATTGCAAAATCAAAAACTTTGTAAAAAAAATCATAAACTGTTTTCTAGGGAAGAACTGAATAGCAAATTTTATGAAAAAATATAAAATATATTTTCAAAATCGATATCTTTGATATATTAATAATTTGTATATAAAAATTGATAATGTTATTATATTTGAGTATTTTTATAATCTAGTTTGAATTATTTTGTATTGTTGTTGAATTTTATTATTTAAAAAAGTTATATTAATATTCTTCTTTTTTTCATTTAATTAATAAAAGTAATTACAAAATACAATATATTATTCAAGAATATATACAATTGGGATGAGAAAGGCTTTATAATTGATTTAGGGAGGATTATAAAGAGGATAATGAATATTAGTATATATAATCGTAATAGAGCTACGAAAATTAGGCAAAATGGATCGAAAGAATTTATTACCCTTTTAGTATATATATATACCGATAATATGATTATTCTATCTATTTTAATTTATAAAAAGGAATCTGAAGATTTATAAGATATATAGATTGATAAGATAAAAATAAAGGATCAAATTTATTTCGAAACTTCAAGTAATGGATAATCGTCGAATATATTCGGCCTTATTTAGTTTAATAAGGTCTTTCAATATTATACTCATTCAAAAATAAAGAAAGGATATCATCTATTGATTGTAAATAATTATTCTAATTATATAAATATAGAATTTATATCGAAATATAACGAATTAAAGATCATTTTATTAATTCTTTTTCTCTATTTTATATATCGATTTTAATCTCTTGATATAAATTATTTCCTTTTTTTTTCAATAAATTATAATATAGAATTTAATAATCTAATATACAAAAGCAAAAGTATTATTAGAATATCGAAATATAATTTTTGGATGATATTTAAGATTGTTTGAGTTCAATCTACTATTATTCATAATATTCTGAAATCTTTCGAAAAAGCCGGTATTTATTCTATAAATAAGAATATTATTATTCGCAATATCAAACCAGAATAAATCTTTATATTATTTATATCGATATAATTCATAGGGAATAAAATAAAAATATTATATATAATTAAAACTCTTTATCACTTTAAATTAAAGTTTCGCCTCAAATAGGATCCCGATATCATTTAGAAGCTTTTTAAGGCTGCATTTATATATACAATTAATACTAATATCCAATTGTATAAAGCAAAAGGTTTAGAAAAAGCTTTGAAGATCGAAAGAAAGAAAAGAACCTATTCTAAACATCTAAACCTAATAAAAAAAAAGAGCAGAGATGCTTTTTTATATTCCCTTTTATAAATCAAAAGAATTAGAACCTACCAATCGATGAAAGTACTAATTGCTGAATAAGAAAAGAAAATTAAGAAGTAAAAAAAAGTCGAAAAGAAAATTGAAAAAGAACAGAAAAATAGAGCGATTAAAGAGAGAATAATATAAAAGAAAATCGATTATCAAATTATATATAATATTAAAAAAGGGATAAAAAAAGCTTGGAAATCATTAATATCTTTTATTAAAAGAATACAAATGATTCAAAAACGTTTTCCTATTATAAATCTAATATCTCAAAAAACTATAAAAGATTATAATATTATAAAGATTGATAAATCAATAATGGAAAGAGAAAGGGGGATATTATGTTCAAAGGCCGGATGATATATTAAAGTTTCGTCGAAATTGAAAATATAAAGGTTTTTTAATTTTATAAGATAATATTATATCTCTTTATTGCTCAAAAAGAATTGTAGTTTTATATCTTATAATTTATAATTAATATCGAATTTTGAAGTGATTGTAGTAGGAATATGAGGGGCGTGCAAGATGTGGGGTCGTGTACGATGTAGGGAAATCGGTTAATCTCAACGTAAATTTATTTGCTTCTCGAAATGCTATCTTTAACCCCCAGTAAAATGGGAGAGAAGGTCTTTACGTGGACCAGTGTTCTTCTCTTGTCAGCTCTCTATCATTGCAAGGTTAAACATGGCCACGCCACAATTCATTTGCATGAATAATACATTGCAGTAGCTGTGACGAACTTGAGGGGTCGCTTGAAATTAATAGGATGACTTATCTCATCTCCGCATTTACGAGTCAGATATCATGACTCACAACAACCAAACCCCAAACAAACGCAAAGTAGAGGCCGGCAACAACTCTCGTGCCAAAACCCCCAAAAATAGATTTCTTCAGGCCGCAACTTTTTCGCAAAATTTGTATGGTGTTCCTATAATAAATTCGGCACAAACAAAGACAATTATTGTATTAAATATCAACATTCATCAGCTACAATATCGACAACTACACAGAATTTAAAACCATCTTAAAAAACCACGCCCTATCTCCCCCTCACTCCCAAACGATTCCGCCAAAGGAATGGAAGCCAGTATACCGTCGAAGGCAACGGCATTGATATCCACCGATTACACTCGACCGGAACAACCGCCATCCTCTATCCCCTTCCAACAAATAAATAACGGGATACATTCTAATCTGAAAGATAGTAAACACATCAAATCGCTGTTTCTTTGATTATTGTTAGGTGCCTTAAGGGTTTCGGTGGGAATATAAATATATATAAGCAAATTTATATAGATTTCGTTTAAATGTTGAATAAATATATAGAAACTCTCTTTATTATTCAAAAAAGTATATTAATCAGTTTTTTGAAGGAATAATAAATTTTCTTATATATAATCTAATATTTAAATCAAAAACCAAAACAATAATATAGAAGAAAATATAGAAGGAAAAACTTATTTATATAGAGATTTCGAGAATCTCGAAAATCAATATATCCGAAATTCAGTTCAAAGAATTTATTCTTTTGAAAGAAAATAAAACAATTAAGGATCAAATATCGAACGAATATAAAAATTATCATATTTTAATTACAATTAATTTTGAGACCTTGCTTATACAAAAGAATTTATATATACTAAAACAAATACTTTAAATCATTATTATAAATATTTTAAAAGATAAAATACCGGAAATTATTTCTATCCGTATAAATTGAATAATCCGGATAGAATTAAAAGCAATCCGGAATTTATTATTGAAGTAATATAATATCGAATATATCTAACGGAAATTGAAGTATACAAAGATCACCAAATTCGAAATTTAATACTTTTATTGCATTACAAAGATTCCAAAGGAGATTTAGAGTTTATATAGAAAAGAACCAGCAATAAAAATAGTATTCTTCGATAAGATCTAATATTAAATCAAATTAACCCTGATCTAATATCACTTTAATAAAACTGACTCTGAATCTATAAAGAGGACCTGAACTACTTATTTCAAAACATCTATCCCGGTCTTTCGAATATTCGAAGCATCTATATTATTATAAACTTTGATCAAAAAACAAAAGATCGAATTATACAAGATAAACTATCAGGAATACTATAGTATTATCCATTACTACAAGAATACAATATATAATAATTGTATTAAATAACTTATCGATTACAAAAGGCCTGTTTATATATAATACACCAGACCCAGCAAATGTATTGGCTATTAAAGTTCTCATCCGGCCGAATACAACAGCTATCCAATTGCTCCCAAACTAATAGATGGAAAGTTGATCAAGTGCTTACTACACCGAATCAAGAAAGTCCAAGTAGCTGCCAATAAAGCACAAACCGCTGTAACCCGGTCAACTCCGATCAAAATCATAATAGAAATCCTTGTCTTTCTAATAGAAACAATAATAATTGTATACGAGAATGTTGAGATATCTTTATCATCAAAAAGGAGATACAAAACAGCCTCTATTAGTTCTTTAAATCTAATTATTTTATTACCGAAAAACCTGATCCTTATCAACAAGGATATAGATATTAATATGGATCCTCTTTCAATCGAATATTAAGATGCTCTTATAGACATTACAATAACGATCATATTATTCATTTACAAATCAAGATCGGATAAATCAATACAGAGAAAACGGGGGCAATTTATATAACAGCTTTACAATTAGTTTTCGAAGAAAACATCAATAAATTTTATATCTAGGAATTATATTCAATATTTAATATAAAAACTTTTACGGATCCAATTGGATGACGAACGATTAGCGCGGTGCTCCGTTCGCTTCTATATATATATAGATTCTCTATAATTATTCCATTGATTTTGTAATTTTTAATTCTAAGTATTGATTTCTATATTATACTATATAGGCTTTCGTTATATTATTAAAAGCTTTTTGAAATAAAAATCGAATACCCTTTTATTTATATTTTAGTATATACTTATTGTATACTTTTTGATTAGATTTTTGTTTATATACTTTTGTTTATTTCGTTGATATATATATTTGAATTATTTATAGAAATGTTATTCAATTTTCTTATTTTTCTATTTTAAAAGTAATAAATTTCGATTCGATAAATCTTGTTTTTACAGAATTTTGTATTGAGATAATATAATAAGATGAAATCTTATTTTTATATTTTTTACTCCTTAATTATTTTATTGTTCTTTTTCGATCGAAATCTATTTTATTAGATTCAGAGAAGTTCAATGAAAGTATTCAAAAGTTCGATATTTGATTATTAACGATTCGAACAAAACTTTATATAGATAATACTATTATAAACGATTTTAGGGTTCAATTTTATTATGTTTATTTTAATCCCGAATCTTAAATTCAAATTATAATACTCCTACAATTCTCTGCTTTCGATCTAGCAATCTTTTTCGATTATACAATCATCCTTGATCAATTTTTGTATATTTACAACAATTCGAATAAAATACAAAAAGCTAAGAATCGATTATATATATTGAAATAAAGAATCGATTCTTTATATATATGTTACGATGGTAATAGATGATCTGTTTTCATAAGCTTGGGCCATATACAAATCAGTTTCGATTCATTCGAATTACTATAGGATTTCGATCATCTTAGAAACTCATGTATATGTACCATTAGAATATAAAAACAAGTATATTAGATCATTTAGGATTACTAATAATCTAAGATGATTCAAGATCATTTAGGATCATTAATGATCCAAGGTGATTCAAAATATAGGAAGATTTATATAAGAAGGATAGATTCCATTTGTAAAATAAAATATTCAAAATCAATCATTTAGTATATTCTATTATTAATTACGAATTATATATTATTATTATTATTATTATTTAAATCCTTATTTGATATTTAATTATAAATTATCTTGAAAGTTTAAAGTACTTCTATATAATCTAAATAGCAAATCTTATAATACTTTAAGTATTTTTATTATTTCAAGTATTGATTCAACAAATAACGATATTATATTTTCCAAAACATTATAATCCAGTAATTCTGTTATAATTAATTAAATCATTCCCGAAAATATTGATAAGAATAGAGATATTTTTATAAAAGAAATCGAAGATTCTAAGGAAATTATTATCATCGAAACTCTTAAAATTGTTTTACCAGATCGATTTATAGATAATCGATAAAAACTAAAAATCTTTTTATTTCAATTTGAAATCTACTTCCAATTCAATCAAGATAAATTCAATTATAATATCGATAAAAGTATCTGGGTTGTTTTCTATTTTAGAGAAGAAATTATTAAATAGATTTAATTATATCTTAAAGATTATTTTACCAATTTGAATAAATTTAAAAAACAAATATATTCAATTCAAACTATCTTTAAAAGATTCGAAGGATTTAAAAAAGAAATATAATGAATATTCAGGAATATCAACAAATTATACAATATTGAATCCAAGATTTATAATCTTAAGTAAATAAGGTTAATGATTAAATATATTGTAGAATTCAAAAGGTATATAAATACTATTGGATGAAAAGAAAACATGATAATGAATTATTACCGAAAGGGGCTCAAATCTAAAATTAGGCTAAAATTGGATTGTAATTGTATTTAGGAAAATCTAAATGAATTAATCAAGAAATCTATTAAAACAAATGAAATGCTTTACAAATATCAAAAGGAATATTGATCTTTCAATTCTTATGGAAACCGAGATCATAATAAGTACTACAAAAATAAAGGAAGATCTCGAGAAAACAAACAATTATATAGAGAATCAATATAATTGGATATAATCTTTAAGAACAAATTATTTAAGGAAGAGATAAAATGAAAACGAAAAGATAAGCTTTGTTTTGAATGTGATAAAGCAGGTTATCGAGTCAGAAAATGTTGAAGCAAAAAACCATTAGGAGAAGATCATCAAAAAAGTTCGGTAAGGTTTAATTTAATACTATTTTTGTATTTCAATTATATACCTCAAATGTATCGAAGGTTAAGTATATGGATTACCAGGAATTCCAAAAAATATTAATAGAATTACTACAAAATCAGAAAGGAATGAATATAATAGACCTATAAAAACAGAAGTATTATCGAACTTCATCACTTTTTCTGTTCGAAAAAGATTATAAGAAAACCTTATTATCTGAATATACAATAATAAATTGAATAGTTTATTATAATGAATTATATAGAATTTATTTATTAGATAAAGAAATTATAGGCTGGTTTCCCAAGAAAAAAATAGGAAATTCTTATAAATCAAAAAGGATCCAATTATATAATTATGAAATTGATCAAATCGATCATAACAAAGTTCTAAATCAAGGACAATTAAATATCGTAGGATAAATAGAACAGATCTACTACAATATAAAGATAAATGGATAGATAATCCAAATTATGATCGATTTAGGGGTTACAGGAAATTTTATTGTATTAGGAATTATAAAGTATTTAGGAGTATAATTTCAGATAAAACGAACTTTATATTAATTATAATTAGTTGATAAATAATTAATCAAATTGAATAAAAAGATTTTGTAGAAGATTTATCTTTTATAAATGAATATAATCCAGTACAAAAAGATTATTCAATTCGATATTATTCTATTAAAAAATCAATAAATCATTCTGGAAATATTATGATTGAAGATATACAACCTCCAAATTAATTGATTTTTGAAAACTATATTATTTCCAAAGAAGAATGATCAACGAGATATATTAGAGTCTATAAGATTAAATATATATAATAGAGAATTAAAGGTGAATAATATCATTGATATAGGATATCTAATTCAGAATCCTTTATTAATAATAAAGAAAAATGAATCTTCTATATAAATAAAGAATAAGCAAAAGAAATTACTTGAAAACACTTTTGTAGAGAAATAGGACGAAACATTAATATTAGTATAATACCAGAAGTATAAAAAACTATTCGAAAAAAGAAAAGATTATAAAACTTTATTAGAATATAAATTATAGGATTATGAGATAGTATTAAAGAAAGACAAAATGTTTTTATTCGGATTAATTTATTCAATATTGGTTTTTGATTTAAGGATACTTAGGGATTATATTGATAATGTATTAGAAAAAGAATGAATCAAAGAATCCATTTTACAGATTATTAGTTTTATATTATTTGTATTAAAGAAGGATAGTACAAGGAGATTGTATATAGATTATTGTAAATTCAACAATATAACGATCAAGGATTGGTATCTCTTTCTATTAATTATAGAATTAAAAAATCGATTAGGAAAAGCCAAGATTTTCTTTAAATTTGATCTAAAAAACAAATTCTATTTAATCAGAATAAAGGAAAGTAAAGAATAGAAAACTATATTTAGGATTCGATATAGATTACATAAATATCAGATTATATTATTCGGATTAACGAATATATTGGTAATATATATACATCTAATTAATAATATTTTACAAAAATATCTAGATATATACTGTATATATTATTTAAATGATATTTTGATATTCTCGCAAATAAAAGAACAATATATTAAAGATATTTATAAGGTTCTATAGTATTTGAAGGAAGCAGATCTTCAATACAAATCCAGTAAATACGAGTTCTATATTATAGAAACAGAGTTTTTGGGCTATATTATATTTTCCGGAGATCTCAAAAAAAATCCTAACAAGGTAAAAATAATTATAAAATAGAAATCCCTAATTAATATAAAGAAAATATAATCCTTTTTAGGATTTGCCAATTTTTATTGATATTTTATTAAGAATTATTCAAAAATAATCGCTTTAATAATAGAGATTATAAAAAAAAATCAAAGGGAATTCTGATGAATAAATATAATACAAAAAGCATTCGAATACTTCAAGAAAGTATTTGCAGAAGAATCAGTTCTTCAGGTATTCGATCCAAAACTATTAATAATTATGGAAACAAACTCCTCAGATTATATAATAGGAGTAATATTGAATCAATCTGGTTTGAATGGGAAATAGCAATCAATCGCTTATTATTCATGTAAGCTATTATCAATCGAATTAAATTATGAGATATATGATAAGGAATTGCTAGTAATAATAGACGCTTTTAAGAAATAAAGAGTATATTTAGAAGAATCAAAATATATAGTACAGATATATATAAATCATAAGAATTTGATTTACTTTATTACAATGAAAGAATTAAATCGATGATAAATCCGATGATCAGAAACCATAGCCGCTTACAATTTCAGAATTTTATATATTAAAGGAAACAAAAATGCTAAAACAGATATTCTTAATCGAAAATTAAAATATTTGTAAAACAAAATTTATGAATTATATATAATACTAAAACAAAATGATAATACTTTAATTTATAACAAATTACAATTTATTATTATTTTCAGAATAAAATATAATATTATCAAGGATATTATAAAGATAAAATATTCAATAGATATTATAATCAAAAGAATCCTAATTAATTCAGATAATCCAGAAAAAGAATTCATTATCAAAGATGGATTCATCTATTTTTATAACAAACTTTTTATATTTTTTAATTTAGTTAAGGATTATATTATAGAACAATATAAACTTCTAGTTTATAGGCATCAAGATATTATAAGAATCTTTATCAGAATAAGAAGAGAAGTATACTTTCCGAAAATGAGAATTATAATTAAGAAAATAATTGGGAACTATAATATCTATATAAAAAATAAAATTGTTCAACATATATTTTATAATTAACTCAAAACCCCCGAATTATTTATTCAACCATAGAAATTCATTGCTTGGGATTTTGTAGTAAAACTACTATTATCCAAGGATCCAGTTACCCAAAAGGAATATAACTCTATTTTAATGATAATAAATAGATTAACCAAATTCATTCATATAATACCATTTTGTAAAATTTGGATAATAGATAATCTTGCTTATATATTCATAAGGAATATAATTAATATCCATAATATATCAAACGAAATTATCTCAAATAAAGATAAATTATTTATATCGAAATTTTGATCTACCTTTATAGTATTGTTTAGAATCAAAAGAAAATTTTCGATAATTTTCCATTTACAAATAAACAATCAAATAGAACGATTAAATCAAATAATAAAAGCCTATTTTTGTTATTATATTAATTATAAACAAAATAATTAGATTAAATTATTATCTTTAATATAATTTGTATATAATATATCGGAAATGGAAATCACAAAAATAATGCCAGTTTATATTAATTTTGGATTCAATCTATTAGTATATAAATCATTATTATCATAAAATACGAATATAGATAAAATCATAAAAGATATTACGGAAATCAAAGAGTTATAAGAATAACTCTTTTTGGATTTATAATTCATCGCTTTAAGAATAGCATTGTATTACAACGAATCATAAAGTATAGGATTTATTCTTAAAAAAAGGGATAAAGTTTATTTTATTCGAAGAAACATTCAAATAAAACAATCAAATGATAAACTAGATTATAAGAAACTAGAATTATTCAAAATCTATAAGGTAATTAGATCAATCAATTATAGGTTAAAACTATTATATATTATGAATATTCATTCAGTATTCTATATATCCTTATTCGAATTAATATCATCAAGAATATTTGATATATCAATAATAGAAATCGAATCAATGAACCTAAATATTATATATGATATCGAAATAATACTAAATTATAAATATATTAAAGGCAAAATCAATTATTTAATCAAATGATTGGATTATCTATATTAAGAAAATATTTGGGAGTTTAAGAAAGATCTTAGTTGCCTTGAAGAGTTGGAGGTATTTCATCAACGATATCCGGACCTTTTTAAAAAAGATCTGAAGGATTTAAAAAAGAAAAAGGATCGAAATTGTTTAATATATTCGAATTAGCTTCAATAAATATCGATAATTTGGAATTCGATTATTCTCTTTCTTTTTCTATACATTTCATTTTCATTCTTTCTTTTTCTTTTGCTTCATCTAATTCATTAAAAGATTTGAAATTATATTGTAATATACAAAAAGCTTGCTTACAAAAAGACTCTTCTATATATTTTAAATGAAGCAATTGGGCAAAAGTCTTTTTTTTTTATAATAAAACTTAGCTTCCTTTTTTTTCAGTAGTAGCCAATCTTTATGATTAGGATCTATTATATTACACTTTATATTATCAGCTTTTATATAATCGCTATACCTTTTGAATTTTGGAATCATTCGATATTCAATCCTTTGAGATTTGTAATAAAAATACAATATTATAATAAGATGATCTTTAAAGGATCGAAGATATAAATTATAATGATTCGTAATAATTTTAGTATTACAGATAGAAGGTATAATAAAGAAATAATTATTATATTACAGTCTTTTGGAAAAATAACCATATTTTATAAGAGCTTAAAATAAATACTAGATTAGAAAGGGAATAATATTACAATAATAACAGATGATCTATTTTTATAAACTTAGGCCATATACAAATCAGTTTCGATTCGCTTGAATTATTATAGGATTTCAATCATCTTAGAAACTCATATATATACATCATCAGAATATAAAAATAAGTATATTGAATCACTTAAGATCATTAATGATTCAAGATGATTCAAGATCATTTAGGATCATTAATAATCCAAAATGATTCAAAACATAGGAAGATCTATATAAAAAGAATGGATTCCATTTGTAAAGCAGAATGTTTAAGATCAATTATTTAATATACTCTACTATTAATTATGAATTGCATATCATTATTATCATTACTTAAGTCCCTGTTTGACGCCTAGTTATAAACCACCTCGAGAGCCTAGAGCACTTCCACGTGATCTAGACGGCAAACCTCGTAACAATATATATATTGCAAAATTCGAATATATTTTATACAAAACTTGTAATTAGAAGTGATTCAATTCGAATAAGATATCGATTTTCTGTAATAAACTTAATAATTTTTTACGAAATCGTTTTACTCAACAATTCAATCTATTTCGAAAATATATCGAATTTGTATAAATTATATATATTATCAATAATTACAAAGGTTCTTTTCAATTCAACAATTCTTATTTTTACTTCGAAAACACTTTATAGATTTTTATAGATCCGATTTATTAATATAATCATTTATAAAATTCAATAAACATCAATTATATAAATTATTGTTGTTATTGAATAATAAATAACTCTCATTAACCACTTCATAATATAAAGGCCTATATATATATATATATATTATACTCATTCCGAATAATAAGAATAATATAATCAATACGATCAAATTGATCAAATTGATTGTTGTAATTTAATAAATATCATTTTAAACACTTAAAAATATTAATTGAAAAAAGGAATTAATATTTTTAAGAAAAATATCCCTATTGTTATTATTGAATAATAAATAACTCTCATTAATCACTTCACAATATAAAGACCTATATATATATATATAGAATATACTCATTCCGAATTATAAGAATAATATGATCAATATAATCAATTAGACTAATTAAATCAAATTAATCAAATTAATTAATTTGATCAATTTGATCAATTCAATCTAATTAATCAAATCAATTAAATTGATCTAATAGACCTAATCGATTTATATATATATATTATATTTATTCTGAATAATAAGATTAATACAATAAACAAAATCAATTAGATCATTTTGATCAATTAAATCGATTTGATCAATTTGGTCAATTAAATCAATCAAATTGATCTAATCAATCAAATCGACCTAATCATTCAATATACGAATATAAATTCGAACTCTATGAATTCATTAATATATACAAAACCATTGAATTTATAAATATTCGAATAAAGAAACCTAAATTAATCGAATACCAGGATTATTCGAAATAAAGAAACTTTATTATACTAATCAAGATAATTAAAATGATAAATCTTTATTCAAATTGATAAATAAAAATGAAGTATTAATATATGAAAGAATTTGGAAGAAGTATATAGAAAGGCTATACTTTCAATATTGAAGATTAAGAATCTATATTCAAATATTATATATAATATCATTATATCATTTAACTTTTACTATTATAATTTGATATTCACTTATTCTATTATAATTTTTAAACCATGATTTTCTAATTATAAGGTTTATCACCTTCAAATACATAATCTCTAACAAATTATAAAGTTCAGAAAGTTTTAAAATGATTATAACTACGAAAAAAGCAATTATACAGTTAAAACTCTTTATCATTTAAGATCGATACAAATCATAATCATTATCATATATTATTATACATCAATATCATATCAAATATTATCAAAACTATTATTAAATATCGATATAATATCGAATATTATATATAATATCGAAGTTATCCCCTTATATCAAATATCTCGTTTAGTATATATCAATTATATATTATATATTCTATATATATATATAAATATTATATACAAATACTCAAATATATATATATTATATTCGAAATCATTTATTCGAATCAAAAAGTATTTATTCAAAATAACTTTAATTATTTCGAAATGACTCAATATTATTCGTTAATTATAAATTGAAAATCGAATATCAATTTGTCACGGAAAGCCTTATGATCCCCTATATCCTACAAAGAATCAAAGGTATACTTTCCAATTGGAATAAAGGATTTTCTAGATCTTATCAATTTTTCTAATTAATAAAATAATCTTGATATACTAATAAACAAAGATTTAATTTAATCGAAATATTTATCAATTAAATAATTATTTATTTGTTTTATATATATAATCTTTGATTTATATAATCAAAAATAAATCATTCAATTTTATTTACTTTATTAATCATATATATTATTTATTCCTTAATTCTTGAAAATGTTTTGTAATTATATTATTCTATAATAATTATAAATTCAATAATTTTTAAATCTATATAATCTTTTATTTAATAATTATTAGGTATTTCAAAAATTATTTTTTAAATATCATTTCTATTTTATTTATAATTCAATATTTATATCAATTTAATTACTTTTATTCAATATAATAAAAAATCAAAATAATTTTCTTTTTATAATTTATATTCAATGATTGAAGTGATATCTATATTTGAAAAATAAATATCAAATTTAAAAAATCTAGGATTCAATCAATTCAAAGAATAATTCATTTGTTTTTATATTAATTATATTCATTTCAAATTTTAATCTAATAAATGAATTTATTTATATTCAAATCGATTAATTTTCAATTAAATTATTTGTTTTATTCTTTATTATTAATCTTTAAATTAAATATAATCAAAAGAAGCAAATTCAATATCAAAAGAAATTCTTGGAATATTTCGTAATGATTCAATTTAGAAAAAAATATGAATAAAGATATAAAAATGAAAGATTTTAATAATAATATATTGGAATTTATTCTTAATAGATTTATTATTATTTTTTTAATTATTTTTCAAAAAATATTTTTCGAATTTATCTTTTTTCAATTGAAATATCGATATCAATAATAAGAATATATATAGAATCATAAAATATTCTATAATATCTACAAATAAATCGAATTATCAATTGATCAAGTATATTTTATAGAATTATTTATCCTTAATTAAGATATTATAATTTTTCTATTTAAAATAATTCTTAATATATTTAAAAAGAAATTTGTATCTATAATAATTATTATCAAATTTATAATATTATAAGAATACTGATCTATTCTCATATAAATTTTATTCAATAAAATCGATTCTATCAAGTAATATAAGAATTAAATTATAATTTATATCAAAACTTTAATATATAAGATTGTTGAAATATAAAATGAAATCATTATCAATACTTTTCTACAAATTGTTAATATCGGAATATTCCCAATCTAAACAAATATTATAATTATATAGATCAAGATAAATAATCAATTTGGATTACTCAATCTTTTATTCAAACAATTCGGAAATATTTTTAAAGAATTAATCTTTTAAGAGTCTATTTTTTAAAAAATTAAAAGAAGAGTATATTCTATATTTATCTTTTTTAAAAATAATAAAAAGTTTAAGAAAAATAAGAAAAATATTAATTTTGAAAACAATTAAAAGATCAAAAAGATTTAGAAATGGTTTTGTAGAATCGAATCTAAATAAAATAACGGATTTGATTATAATTATATTATTTATAATTATAAAACTATTAAATTAATATTTACTGGAAAGAATAATTTATTGTTCAAAAAGATATTTAATAAAAACAAATTATAAATATTTAGGGATCGAATGAAATTGTATTTATAAAAGCAATTTCATTCTGATTAGATCAAAAAAAATGAATGAAAAATTCTATTGATCTTCTAAGATCTTCAATCAATATTATTATTCTGGATATTTGATATAATCAATTAAGGGTTTATTTTATAATTATAAAAATATTTTATTTATCTAATAATATTTATTTGATAATTATAATATTATATGTATTATAAACGATATCTTTCTATTAAATAATTATCGATATTAATTATTCGATTTTAATAATTTTGTAGAAATAGGTATTTTTAGTTTTCAAATTCTAGAATATAAAATTTGTATTATCAAAAAGATTATTAAAAAAAAATAACTTTAATAATAATCTAATCTTGAATAATATAATATTTATTTCTAGTTTTTATATTAATATTGTTTTGAAGATTCGATTGGAAAAAATCGGTTTATAATTCTTAGAATATAATTATATTCTTTGTAAAGGAGATTATATAAATAATATAATAATTGTTTATTATATTCATATTGAAAATCTTATATTCTTAAAATACAAATCATTTTCTATTTATTCGAATATTTTTTTATTCATTCCTATAAATAACACTTTTATAATATATTCAATAATAAATAGAAAAATAAATAAAACATTTTATTGTTTTTATGATCTATCTTTTTCAAAAGAAGATACAAATAAAATATAATATAAATATTCCAAATATTTAAAAAAGGAAAATTTTAAATATTTAGTATTTGTAATATAAAATATTAAAATAAAAGATATTATTTGTTTTAATTGTATCAATTATATTTATATTTATATAAAACAAGTTATCTTTTGTATTTCAAATAATTATTAATTATCTTCATTTTTTTTACAAAATCCAATAGAATCTTCCTGATTTCAATAAAGGATATAATAACATATTATAATTCTTATTGATCAAAGAAATATATAATAACAAAATCATTTTATATTTTATTTATTGCAAAATATATAACAAAATATTTATAATTATTTAAAACTTTGTAATCTAAATTTATTATAAATATAATCTAATAATTATAAAGATCAAATAGAATAATAATATATTTATTATTGGAATTATAAAAGCAATATTATTTAAGAAATAAATTAAATAAAAAATATCAAATTCGAATTATCTTTATTTTATATATATAAATCTAATAAAGAATTAAAATATATAAAATAAGAAATAATTATAAAACAAATAAAAATATAAATTATAATAGATTTATTAAATAAATTATAAATGAAAGTAATACAAATTATTCTTTATCTATATAATATAAATCCTTTGAAGATCAAATCCTTCAAATCACTCAATGAAATATTCGATATATAATTTTATAATTATTTTTGCAAAAATAATCTTTTATTTGTAAAGAAAATATCTAACAATCTTTGTTTCAATTGGAATAGAATTTATAAATATAAATACCGAATTTACTTTTTAAATAAAAACAGAAAAACTGGAATTAATAGAAAATAATACAAAGCCAATCCTTGAATATATATTGAATATTTAATAAATTATATCCCAGATATATTAATCTATTATATATAAATATTTAAATTTAATAGAATTATTATTATTTGAAATATAATATTCTTGGAGGAGGTTGATCGGTTTATAATAGTGAATAATATAATAGTAATATTATTTACTATTATTATAATGGAAGACTTAGTTATATAGTTTAAAGGGTGATCGAATATATAATGATTGAAGTCAAAATATAAGTGTATTGAATATTATTTTGCTTGCTTTTTCGAAGAATTCTTTGAAGAAAATCTTCTTATTTATAATATTTGATAAGATTCTATGATTATAAATAAGATCGATTTAAATCGAATCTTATAGAATTATTTTATATAATGAAATGAAATAGTAACCAATAATATTTAACCTTAGAAATAAGAAAGTTCTACATGCTTCCATCACATTCTATTCCATTATAAATCATTCTAATATGATATATGATCAAAATTTCATATAATAATAAAATTTAATAATATTAAATTATATTATTAATATATCACGTGATCATATAACCATCGGTTCGGTTAATATTATTAAGTGATTTAATAAACTTATTAGAAATTCTTATAAATAATAATAATCTAGAGTTTGTAATTCTTTCTTTTGATATAAATAAAATGAATCCTATTTGATATTCCAAACCATTATATTTTTCTATAATATACTTCAATTCTTGTATTCTATATTTATCAAAAAACAAAGAATAATCAAGATCGATTCCTTCTTTGTTTTTTATTTTCTTATCTTCAAAAAAAAAAAGAATTCTTTCTAAATTCAATAATTTAAATTTCAAATAAAAAAGCTTTAGAATTATCTATAATAATCAATAAACAAAGAACAATTAAAATAATCAAAATTATTAATATTATTAATATTATAAAAACTAAAGGATTATCCTTCCTTTCCTTTTTCTTTGAATATACTATCTATTTCTTTCTTTTCTTCTTATTCATCATTCTTTCTTTTCCATCTTTATTATCATTCTTCAAAATTACAATATATTTTTTTTTATTCAATTTTTCGAAGATTTTGATAAATAATATAGCAAAAAGAAAAGAAATAATAATACAAAAATAAAGAAACAATTTTTTTTTTCAAGCTTCAATATCATTTTTATTATAATTCTATATCCCTATTTAGATTATACAATCAACGATTAATATACTATAAAAATAAAAAATAAATGAAAAACTTCTTTGCGAATTTTATCAATAAACAATAATATAATAATTCATCAAAATATAAAAAAAAAGTTAACAAAGGAATATATAAATAAATATTATAATTCCAATATCAATAATTATTCGGTTTGAAAAAATCAATAAAGTATTTATTATGAAAATTATATTTCCCAATAATCAACAATTTTATATATCGAATATATAAATAATCGTTTTTTTTTTCACAATTTCTTTTATTCTTTATCTTAATTAAAAAGCCAGCAATTTTCAATAATACTTTCTCTTTCTCTTCTTTATTTGATTCATTATTCAAAAAACCTAATATTAAAGAATCAAACAAATCGTTATTATTATTAAATAAAGAAATTCTTTTTTTTCTTTTATCAAACAACTCTTATTTCGATAATTACAAATACAGAATTAATAAAATTTAAAAGTAAAATCTATTTCCAAATTACTATTTAAATCTATAATAAATAATTGATTATAACAAATAATAATTCTTTTTACAAAAAGAAATAGTTTTTAAAATAATTAATAATATATCATTTTAGGAATAGATTTAATTAAATTATATTCCTAAGAATCAATATCTTGATTTGATATCTGTATCAGATTTATTAATCCTTTAAAAGAATATTGTGAAAGAGGTAGGTCGAGATACATGCGTCCCGATAGCACGCTGCAAGGGGAAATAGGGATTGGAATTGATCAGATTATATTGTAGAGGCTTCAAATAGTAAAACTAATAGGTTTAAATAATGATTTGGATTATGCACAAATAGAGTACAAAAAGACTAATGGAAAAACGATTGGTTTCTATCAAAGAGAGGGGAGCAAAACCCTCTCTTATATTTAACTACAAAGAGTCATGTAACCATATGACTACGAACTAGCTACGCATTAGGCCTTGATATCCCAACTTTCTCACAATATTAGGATCTCTTTTTGCATTTGATTTTCTTAAAGTCTTTTTCTCAATCATTATTTGTTTAATATAATTGAGATTCACTTATTTAACCTTTTTAACCTTCAAAATTTTAAATATAATAATAATCAATAAGAATTTGATTAAAATAAAAATGAAAATATAAAAAGGATATTTATATACTTTTAAAAATTCATTCATTATTATTTCGCTATTATAATCAATATATTATAACTTAACAACTACAAATATTTTCAATCATTATACTATAGAATCGATTATTCTTTTATATTTTTTCGATAAAAAACTTTCTTTTTATTATTCAAATCTTGATTTCGAAAAATATCGCAAATAACAATCCAAAATTAAAAGATATTTATAATTTTTATATAATCAAATTCTTTTCCATTTCAAAACTACCAGGATCATTTCAAATTTATATATTATATTATTCCTTTATTGATCTCTGTCTATAATTGTCACGAATCGTGAACCACAGGAGGCTAACCACGTGATACCTCTTATCTCCCATATCAATTTATGAGCTGATCATCTGTACGTATGCATTACAAATCATACGATTTAGTATAATAAAATGATAACCCTAATAACATTTACACACAACTCTGCAGTTTACAAATGGGTATTTGTGTATATATATCTAATCGTTCCTTATAAACTATAGTTCTTCAATTGTAGATTCTAAAGAACATAATTGATCTTGTTTATTTAGCTCTATTACAGCTTTTATACGTTACATTATCTACAATTCATTTACAAGTGTTCGATCATCTAATGATCTTCCAAATAATACCTCATTTTAATAATACCTTCTTAGATGAACTTTTACAAATATTACACCCAAAAAAAGAAAATCTATTCCGATCTAATCGATAAAGATAAATCTCTTTAAAAATGTACCATCACTTTCACAATACAACGAATTTCTTCTTCTGTACGCTCCGAACCTTCGAAAATATATTCTAAGGAACCCTCTCCTTCTCCTTAATTATTTCAACAACCCTTTAAAGAAAATATAAATATAGGATTAAATAATATTACCATTGAAAAAAAAAGATTAATAAAAAGAAGATTTCAATATATAAAGTCAATACTCCTAGTAATTCAATTGCTCCTTCCAAACCATTATTACAATTACAAGATCTCTATACAATAATTATGAATTTGAAAAAAAAAAATCGATAATTGAAAACTATAATAACAACAAGTTTTACAACAATGCAATCTTCTTTTGAACCCCAAATAATATCTACACAGGCATCCAGATCAATAGTAATACCTGGAACTCCCCTTATTCCCTCAATCGAAATTCAAGGATTTTCATTCAAATAAATCTGAAGATCCCGAAGTCAAAGAAAGAAAACTTTAATCAAATAATTTAATCATTCAAAACCTTCCGAGGATTCTCTTTCCTTTTCAGAAAGTAACGATCCATTTAATAATCAAGGGTCCCTTCATTCAAAAAGTTGATTTAATCAATCAAAATCGTATTTCCATATCAATCATAATTTGTAACAAAATATATATATATCAAAACCCACAAATCTTATTACTAAACTTAACGATAATATTAAACCTAAAGTTAATTTATAGTAATTATTAATTATAAAACAATTCAAACTATATACTACATCATTTAAAAATGAAATACAATATTATACATATATAATCAACCAAACCGAATCAGAAGTACAAATATATTGTCATACTCTTTATATACGAATACCCCGATTCACAGCACTCGAATTGATCGAACAACTTGTAGCGATCTATCAGAACCCGATCGAAATCGATAATATTCGCTTTCAATACAAGATATAGATTATACCTAATACAATTCGACATAGCAACTTCCTAAAATAATATAGAAAGTTCAAATTATTTGCTACTCAAGCAAAGATTACCAACAATAAGGTTTTATTTAGGGATCTCGAACAAAAGATTTCCGATTTTCTCTCACAAACAGTAATAATATCTATTAAAGATTGCAAAACTACAAAAGAACTTGCGAATATATTTATTAAAGTAAATCAAAATGAAATTTTATTACAAAAACGAAATCGATACTGCATTGATCGAGAAACCCCTATAACTACTCACAAACCAACAATTACTACAAACCCCTTACAACCCTCTCGAAACTTTAATAGTTCCAATTTTGGAACCTCCATATTCCCGAAACCATTTCCACCCCGGAATACCCCTCCCAAATACACCGACCCTACCGCACCCAATAACTATTCGAACTTCAAACGTTCATCACCTTCTTCCTTTTCTGGAACAGTATATACATTGATACCTTATATCAATAACCTTAATAAAATCGAGACAGTACAAAAAGAAGCAAAAGAATTCGAAGAATATCAGGATGCTGAAAAAAACTTCAACCCAGAAGCTACAATTGAAACCATACAAAATGCCTGTTTAGAAAAAGAAAAACATTTAAAACCAAATGCTTAAATTCCATCTCCATTTTAAGCGCTATACAGAATATAAGATTTCTTGATTCAACCAAATTTATAGAAGGAAAAACACTCACCCTCCCCTACAACCTTTTGAAAAATAATTACATTTATCAATCAAAAACACTTATTAACTCTAAAGCAAATAGATTCGCTTTTATTAATACCACACTCCTTATTTATTTATTTCCTATATTTAAACTAAGAATTATACCACTTGAAGTTTCAATTGAAGTTAAAGAATATAATGGTATACAAGACTATACCATTACTCATTTCACATTCCTTAATTTAATAATCGATAATCATGAATAATTTTTTGTCCTTTTCCTTATTACTGAATTAGAGAGTTATAATGTTATTTTAAATAAACTTTAATTATCAGAAATTCGAGCGAAGTTTGATTACTTCAATAAACATTTTGAATGATCTAAAAAAAGACCCTATACCATTTTCTATTCGAATAATCTCCTTATTATCCAATTATCCCTTTGCAAACAGAAGATCGATCAATTAGTCTAACAAAATATTAATCGACGAAATAATCAGTTCGAAGAATATTGAAATCAAAGAGATTCATAATTGAATAGATCAATCGTAATTGATGATATACAATAAGAATTTTTAAATATAAACATAATATAGATTCTTATTGAAAAAGAAAAGATCCCGATTCCTTTCAAATTCAATCTACCTCCTTCTCAATTAATTATACCATTATTATAGATCTACAAATACCTTTTTTGTATATTGTCCGAAGTCCTCGATTTATATATATTCAAATCCAATAAGTTTTAATTAGAATATAAAAGAAATAAACAAATTAAACTTTTTATTATTACTCTGAAAAAATTTGATAATATAATAGACTTCCGATAGAACGAATGATATATAGAAGAGAGAGTATTGATTACCCTAATCGAATTCAAAAATACAAAAATTCAAAAGAAATTCGATTAAGTATTGATCGAAATCGATTTAGAATTTGAAATATTATTTGAATATCAATAATATCATCGAATCTTTTCTAAATATAAATCAAATATTTTATCTTTTAATCGATCTTATAATTATAAAATCATATTAGAAGGCAAAAAAGAATAAACTTTGCGTTACAGCCCGTTTTACAAAATATCTCTAGAACAATTGAAAATTGTTAAAGAATATATTATAAATAATTTTAACAAAGGTTTTATTGAATTCAATCAAACCTTTTATATTGTACCCATTCTATTTATCAAGAAATCCAATAGTAATTTAAGGTTCTATATAAACTTTAGATTATTGAATTCTTTAATATATAAAAATCGATATCCCCTTCCTTTAATCAACGAAACGCTTTCTCAGCTTTCCAATACTAAAATCTTTACTAAACTCGATATTCGTTAAACTTTTCATTGTATAAGAATAAATCCTGTTTTGGAAAAATATACTACTTTTTAAACCCGATACGGATTATACAAATACAAAATCGTACCATTCGGATTAATAAATAATCCCGCAATTTATCAATGTTATATAAATGATATTCTATTCAATTACCTAAATATCTTTTATATAGTATACCTCAACGATATTCTAATTTATTCCGAAAATAAAGAAGAATATCAAACTTATATTAAACTAATTCTCAAATGATTAGAAACTATTGATCTATAAACAAATCTTAAGAAATATAAATTCAACGTTATATACATCAAATATTTAAACTTTATTATCTCTATTAAAGAAGTAGAGGTGGACCCTGAAAAGATTGAAATAATTGAGAATTAAATCTTTTCGATAATAATGAAAGGGATTCAATTATTCCTTGGTTTTTACAATTTTTATCGACAATTTATTAAGGACTACAGTATAATAACGAAACCTTTTAACGAATTCATTAAAGCAAATATTAAATTCATATTCGATAAAGTATACCAAAATATATTCAATATCTTAAAGAAAAAGCTTATCTCTGTTCCGCTTTTGTAACATTATAATCACCGATTCCCCTATATATTCGAAACAAATGTATTTGATAAAGTAATTATTAGTATATTATCATAATAGTATAACGAAGATTGATTTTTCATAACTTATTTCTTCAAGACCATAATTACCACTGAACTGAACTACAAAATTTATAATAAAGAAATACTATCAATCATTCGATCTCTTAACTATTGAAAAACGGAATTCGTTGATTCATTATATAAAATCAAGATTTATATTGATTATAAGGCCCTCGAATATTTCATAACTATTAAAATTCTTAATGTTCAACAAATTCATTAAATAGAAATTCTAACCGATTATAACTTTATCATTATATATCGCTCTAGAAAAGATAATCCTTTCGTCAATACTTTAATTTATCAAATCAACAAATTGGATTTCCAGAATTATACCAAAAAGAAAAATCGCCTTTAACAACTTATTAAAGACAACCAAATTAATACCGAAATTATAAAAAAAACTTTACAAAAGTATTATCCAGATGAAACAACAATTATTAACATCGATTTGAATAAAATCGCTCCTCGATTCGATCTAATTAACTATATTATCGAAGCAAATAAAACTACAAATAACTTACTAATATTCAAAATACAAATTATCCAAAATCATAAGTATATATTATTTCAAAATAACCTTTTACTTTATAATAACTATTTAATAATATCCGATATCAATAATCTTCGAATTTATTTGATTTGTAAAGCCCATAATTCTATTTCCATTATTTATCCTAATATAAACAAAACCTACCTTTTATTATCTCAACAATACTACTGATCCAGAATATATAATACTATAATCAGATATATATACAATTGTTACACTTGTAAATATAATTCCGTTCTATACAATTGTACCCCTGGTTTATTGTATCCATTTCCGATTCTTAATCGAGTATGGCAATATATCATTATAAATTATTATAGTTTTAATAAAGATAAATATGGATATAATAATGTTTTAATCATTATTGATTGATTAACAAAGCAAGCTATCTCCATACCTTGTTACAAATCAATCGATACTCGAACTCAAATATAACTATATCTCTACTATATATATCAATATTATAATCCCTTTAACATTATAGTATCGGATCGCAGTCCCCAATTTATATTATAGTTCTAAAAGGAATTCAGCCAAATCCTAGGAATCAATTTTAAATTATCCATTACTCACTATCCCCAAACTGATAATCAAATTGAGATCTATAATCAATATCTTCAATAGCGATTAAAACCATTTATTAACTATTATCAAAACGATTAATCAGAATTCCTATCTATAATGGATTACGCACAACTTACTCTTCCATATGACTCCTTAGAAGGGCTCACACCCTACGAAACCCTATACGGGCATACACCGAAACGTATATAGAAATGGAAGGAAGACGCTAATAAACCAACAAACGATATAAATATATGTGATACCTGTATATACATAGAATATAATAGATTAGCTTTTGCGCAAGCGAAAGAAAGCCTATTATATACTCAAATCAAGATATCGAAATCCATAAATATTCATTAGTATAAAATCGATTTCGATATCGGAAATTATATATAACTCAATATGAAAAGTTATTCTACCCAAAAATCATCCAAAAAACTAAATTTCCTAATTCAAAAAAGATTCAAAATCATTAATCAATCTAAAAGTTCTTTCAAATTCGAATTCCCGATTACAATAAAAATTCATCCTGTTTTCCCTTCAAATCGATTATACAAAATATATAACGATCCTTTTCCTGATCAAATATTCAAATTATCTCTGTCTATTAATATAATTAATAATTCAGAATAGAAAATAAAGAAAATCCTAGTAATAAAGAAAATACAAAAAACTTTATTATACAAAATTTCGTAATTTAATAACGATACTGATCTTACCTAATATTTTATTTCCGATTTTAAAACATTATTGTACCTCTTACATGATTTTCATCTGGCTAATCCAACATTGCCTAATCCTCCTAATCGATTAATCGATTAAATAAAGCTTTATAAAAGCGAAAAGGATAATTATAATTATATAAATAATAATTCATTTATAAAACTAAAAGAAAGAAAAGTGTTCTTCAATACAATAGATTAGATATTATAATTTTATAATAATATATATACATACAATTGTAAAAAGATCAAAAACCTATACAAATTCGAGGGAATTTGATTGTATACATATATAATCCAAATTCCATACAATAAACGAACTATCATCACCAAGACAATACAAAGGCAATATATACCTATAATCATTTCAAGAAAATCATGCAAAGGGAAACTTGAATATGGTAAGAACGAAATATAATGTCACCCCTATCGATTTCGTTCAATTTGATTGATTTGATCAATTTGATCGATTAACTTGATCGATTTCGGAATTAACCATATTAACCATCCATTATCACTATACTATAATTCAATCTCTTTCCCTTTTTTATTGAAACTTTTTCTTTTCAA
Source organism: Stromatinia cepivora (assembly GCA_014898415.1). Taxonomy (NCBI): domain Eukaryota; kingdom Fungi; phylum Ascomycota; class Leotiomycetes; order Helotiales; family Sclerotiniaceae; genus Stromatinia; species Stromatinia cepivora. The sequence continues at coordinate 844,604 of RCTD01000001.1, read as the reverse complement.
AAATTCCCTAAATCAAGAAGAATACAAATCAATATTAATTTAATCAATTAATAAACGATTTAATCGATTTGATCAATTCATTCGTCATTTTGATCAATTTGATCGATTAATTTGATCAATTTGATCAATTTTTAGTAAATTGATTAAATCAACCAAAATAATCAATTTAATTAATTTAAAGTTTATAAACCTTTACAAAACCTGGTTTCTAATAAAATAGTAATAGAATAGAAGAATGAAACGCTTGAGGATAAGTTTTTCCAAAAAAAAGGATAGTATCACGAATTATAAATCATAAAAAATTAACCATATGATATCTCTTATCTCCCATATCAATTTATAAACTGATCATCTATATACATACATTACGAATTATACAATTTAGTATAATAAAATGGTAACCCTAATAACATTTATATATAATCCTGCAGCCTACAAATAGGTATTTGTATATATATATCTAATCGCTCTTTACGAGCTATAATTCTTCAATTGTAGATTCTAAAGAACATAATTGACCCTGTTTATTCAGCTCTACTACGGCTCTTGTGCGTCACAATAATCACCTTATATATTCTTTTACAAATCATTTAAATTACCATTTTCTATTCCTTTCCATTTATTACAAATCGCTTTTCGATTTGAAAAATATATTACAGAAAACCTTATAATCCTTTATATCCTATAAGAAATCAAAAGTATACTTTTCAATTGAAATAAAGAATCTTTTAAATTTTATAAATTTTTTCGATTGACAAAATGATCTTGATATACTAGTAAACAAAGATTTAGTTTAATCAAGGTATTTATCGATTAGATAATTATTTATTTGCTTTATATATACAATTTTCAATTTATATAATCAAAGGTAAATTATTAAATTCTATTTACTCTATCAATTATATATACTATCTATTCCCCGACCCCTAAAAGTGCTCTGTAATCATACTATCCCGTGATAATATTGATTTAAATAGAACTATGATCTTAAAATTAATAACTTTAAAGCTAGGAAAACCTAATATGAAATCGATTTTGGATCGGAATCTACAAAATCGATCTCCCTTCAATAAATATTTATATATAAATATAATGATTAAAATCTAATCATTTATTATTATTTACATTTAATAATACAAAAAGATCTTCAGGCTAAAAGTATTATTGAAACTATTTATACTGTTATATTAATAGGCCAATCATTTCGAATTATAATAATAATTATTATTAAATATATTCTTGAAACTAAATAATACAATATAATTAATATCTTCATTAATACTTTATGTGATTTTTTTGATACTTTAATTATATATTATTTATTTAATAGATACAAAATCCCAAATAAAAATATTATAATCGATCGAGCTCTATATAATCTACAAGATTCTTCAATTATATAGTTTAGGGATTTCATTTAAATACTTAAAAAACTGGGATTGATATAATATAAAAAGGAATTATATTTATATATTAATTTAAAGTATATTATTATAATTTTTTTCTTTATAAATGATATTCAGATTATTTATTATAAAAAAAACGAATTAATTGTTATAAAGATTATTAAGGGAATCAAAATTATATATAAATTATAAGATCTAGAAAATACTAAATAGTTTTCAGATATATATATACTTTATAATCGATTCAAAAAAAAGTTATAATTAATTTATAATATATATATTGAAAAGATTATTAAGAAATTTAAAACAATAAATGGAACAATAAATATATTATTCTTAATAATAATATTTTAGAAAAATCAGAATCAAGCTTCTATATATATTATAAAAATATATCCAAAAAAAATAAGATCAGTATTATACACTACAATCATTATAAAAGTGGATATATCATTCGCTGGTTCACAATTGAACTACTATTTGATTAATTTATTGAGCAATTATATAAAAATTGTTAATCATTGTTTATAATATCTTTAAAATACAAGGTTTTTGTAATTCAATATAATGATAATCAAATATCATAACTTTTCGTCTTTTTAAATATATCTTTTATAGATAATCTAAATATTCATCGATTATCCCAAAAGTATATTATATCCCTTTTCGATGGATTAATTATATAGAAAACTTTTAAACAAAATTTATAATCATTTCGATTATTGAAACAAAGCTCCTTAGAATTAAATATATATCAAAAGAAACTAGCAATTTTATATTTCTTGAAGAAGATCGATCTAACAATGAAAGAATTTGTAATGATTTTCTATAATAATCAATAAGCGATTAGATTAATAATCGATAAAAACAAATGGATCATTACGAAATTATATTATATCGATATCCAAAATATATAATTATATTAAGAATATTCAAAAAAGAACTTTTATATAATCTATCTATCGATCATCGATATAATTACTAATGAATTCATCAAGAATTTTACAAAACAAAAGTTCGAATATTTCTGATTCCTTTTCAATTTATAAAATATAAATAATAGGATTATAGAATTTAAATAACGATAATCTAAAGCTTATAATTTTTCCCTTTAATGTAAATAAAATGAATTCTATTTGATATCCTAGATTATTATATTTTTCTACAATATATTTCAATTCTTATATTTTATATTCATCAAGAAACAAAAAATAATCAAGATCGATTCTTTCTTTATTCTTTATTTTCTTATTCTCGAAAAAGAATAAATTTCTTTTTAAACTTAATAATTTGAAATTCAAATAAAAAAGTTTTAGGATTGTCTATAATAATCAATAAATAAACAACAATTAAAATAATTAGAATTATTAATATTATTAATATTATAAAAAATAAAGGATTATCCTTCCTTTCCCTTTTTTTCGAATATATTATCCGCTTTTTTATTTATTACTTTTTCTTTTTTATTTTTATTATTATTCTTCGAAATTATAATATACTTCTTTTACTCGATTTTTCAGGAACTTCAATAAATAATATAATGAAAAAAAAAGGAATAATAATATAAAAGCAAAGAAATAATTTCTTTTTTCTTTTCAATCTTCAATATCACCTTTACCACAATCTTATATCCCTGTTTGGATTATACAATCAATGATCAATATATTATAAAAATAAAGAATAAATAAAGAACTTATTTTCGAATTTTATCGATAAATAATAATATAATAATTTATCAAAAAAAAAAGAAAAATTGATAAAGAAGTATATAAATAAATATTATAATTTCAATATCAATAATTATTCGGTTTAAAAGAATCAACAAAATATTCACTATAAAAATTATATTTTTTAACAATTAATAATTTTACATATCGAACATATAGATAATCGTTTCTTTTTCTATAATTCCCTTTATTCTTTATTTTGATTAAAAAGTCAACAATTTTCAACAATATTTTCTTTCTTTCTTTTTCATTTAATTTATTATCCGAAAAATCTGATATCAAAAGATCGAATAGATCATTGTTATTATCAAACAAAGAAACTCTTTTTTTTTCTCTTTTTTATCAAACAATTTTTATTTTGATAATTATAAATATAAAATTAATAAAACCTTTCAATTGTATAATAAAATTTAAAAACAAAATCTATTTCCAAATTACTATCTGGATTTATAACAAATAATTAATTATAATGAATAACAATTTTCTTTATAAACAAGAATGATTTCTGAAATAATTAATAATATATTATTTTAGAAATAGATTTAATTGAATCATATTCTCAAAGATCAATATCTTGGCCCGATATTTATATTAGATTTATTAATTCTTTTTATTTGGTTTATTGATTCTTTAAAGGAATATTAAAATCCTTTTTCATATTCAATTTTTTCAAAGTTTTCTTTTCAATTATTATTTATCTAATACAATTAAAACTCGCTTGTTTAATCTTTTTAGTCTTTGAAATTTTAAATATAATAATAATCAATAAAAACTTGATTAAAATAGAAAACAAAAATATAAAAAGATTATTTATATATTTTTAAAAATTCATTTATTATTATTTCATTATTATAATTAATATACTGTGATTTAGCAATTATAAGTATTTTTAATCATTATATTATAGAATTGATTATTCTCTTATATTCTTTCGATAAAAAACTTTCTTTTTATTATTCAAATCTTGATTTCGAAGAATATTATAAATAGTAATCCAAAATCAAGAGATATTTGTAATTTTTATATAATCAAATTCTCTTTTATTTCAAGGTTACTAGGATTATTTCAGATTTATAAATTATATTATTCTTTTGTTGATATTTATTTATGATTATTTTGTATATTCTTTTACAAATCATTTGAATTATCATTTTCTATTCCTTTTTATTTGTTGTAGATCGCTTTTCGATTTGAGGGGTATATTATAGAAAGTCTTGTAATCCTTTGTATTTTGCAAAGAATCAAGAATATATTTTCCAATCGGAATAAAGAATCTTTTAGATTTTATTAATCTTTTTGATTAATAAAATGATCCTGATATATTAATAAATAAAGATCTAATTTAATCAAGATATTTATCGATTAGATAATTATTTATTTGTTTTATATATACAATCTTCGATCTATATGATCAAGGGCAAATTATTCAATTCTATTTACTCTACTAATCATGTGTATTACCTATTCCCCGATCCCTGAAAGTGCTTTGTAATCATACTATCCCGTGATACAATTATTATTAGAACTATCAAATTTAAACTTTACTTCACAATTTAACAAATCAAAATATAGATTTTGTATATCCTACAAATTCCCAAATAACAAATCAAAAATTATACAAAATATTTAATTTAAAACCGAAATAAATATAGATATCAATCTAATCGAAACTGAATTTCGATATATCAATAAATTCAAGAATATCGATAAAAATATAATAAATTATTGAAACTTTATTTAAATCAAATATATATAAAACTTTAAATTGAACAAAATAAACGAAAACCAATATTTTTAAAATTTGAAATCAAAATCAATAACAAATCAAAAATAAGGAATTTCAATATTTAAAAGAAAATAAGAGATATTAAATAGAGTATATACCTTTTATAATATTTACAGATCTATAATTTCTTTTTGATTATAAAAAAGAATATATTTTATATCAAAAATCATCAATACAATAATTTTCCAAATTTAATTTTAAATTTATATTAGAATTTTTCATAAAAAAAAATCGAATATAAATATATTCATCAAAAAAACAAAATAATATTATATTAAATTGAAATTACAATATACAAACTCCGAAACCTTATCGAAACTAATTATATTAAAAATGATTATATCAAAATCACTGAAAATTCTATTCTATTCTTAATACCAATTATATATATATTTTATATTGAATCATATTTTATAAATACAAAAATAAAATAAATTATTAAAAAAATTGAAACAATATTCAACAACAAATTCGAAAGTATTAAATTAAATCATTATAATTAATTCATTCAAACAATTCAGAATATAATAAATCAAAATAAAAATTAAAATTTCTCAATATTATTCGATTCGAATCAATATATTTCAAATCATTAAATGAAATCTATATTATCAAATATATTCGAATCTGAATTTATTAAAGATTATATTCTGATTCGAAATTTACTAAAAAAAATTAAATTTGGAAAATTGTAATATAATTGTTACTTTTTATTGGAAGTCACGTATTTGAAGATGATAAACCTTATAATTTGGAAGTAGTGACTCGGAGATTATAATGGAATAAACAATTATAAACTTATAATAATAATATAAAGTTGTATAAAGGTATTATATTATATATAATTAATAATATTGAATAATATTGAATAATATTGAATAATATTGAATAATATTGAATAATATTGAATAATATTGAATATTATTGAATAATATTGAATAACATTGAATAATATTTTAATATAGATTTTTAATCTTTAACTCTAAGAATATAACCTTCCTATATACCTTTTCCGAATTCTTTTATATATCAATATCTCATTCTTATTTATTGATTTGAATAAAAATTTATCATTTCAATCAATTTGATTAATATTATAAAAGTTCTTTATTTGAATACTTTTAATATTCGGTTAATTAGGTTTCTTTATTTGAAGACCCTTCAATTCGATAATTTCGTATATACCAATGAATTTATAAAATTCGAATTTATATTCGTATATCGAATAATTAAATCGTATAAACCGATTTGATCGTTTAGATCAATTTGATTAATTAACCAAATTGATTAAATTAATCTAAATAATCTAATTGATCATATTGATTATATTAATCTTATTATTTAGAATAAGTATAATATATATATAAGCCTTTATATTGTGAAGTGATTAATGAGAGTTATTTATTATTCAATAACAACAATATAATTATTTATTATTTATAATAGAACTGTAATATTTGATTTATAACAAAATGAAACTCTTCGAATAGTATATTATAGAATTTCTTCTTTTGAATATATTTAATATATATAAAATCTAATCCTTTGAAAAAGAAATACTTTTTACTTATTATTTTCTTATTTAATAAAGTTTTTTCATTATTATAATATATTATATATTTGTGTCAGAGTCACAAATGGCAAAGAATCAATTCATCCTAAAACAGTCGTAAAACTTTTTATTATCCCTTTTTTATTTAAGAGAATCTTTTTCTTTTAAATCCAATAAAAAGCAATATTAGAACGATAATAAATTATCGATTATATATTAGAATTTAGTAAATATAGAGATTTTATAGAGTTTTCTAATCGAATAATAATATATTATTGATTGTATATTTGCTTTTAATAACAAAACTATTTTCTTATAGAGTTTTCTAGTTTTATTAGTAATATTCTTTTAACAATTGTAATAGAGTTTTTCTTTCAGGGTTTTGTTTCCGAGAAATCTATAAATTACTAATACGTTTGTAATTGCGGGGAACCATCGATTAATAATATAGTTGTAATGTATAATTATTTTTGTATAATAAATAATGAGATAAATAATAATAATAATAATAACAAAAATATATATAATCTGTTCTTTGAAGATTATATAAATCCTTCGGAATTTCATTTTCGAATCTTTATAATTTTTTTGTTGTAATTATAATATTATATTTTAAAACTTTTGTTATTTTCTTTGTTATATTTTAATCCTTTCCTGAATTAATAATATATTCGATTTATATATCTCTATAATTTATGTATTTTATATATTTTTATTATATTAAATATATTATTTATTATAATAATACAAAATCTTTGTTTGAAAAAGAAATAATAAACGAAAAATGCTTTTTTCCAATAGGATCCGATTTTGTATATATAGAATATATTTGAAAGAAGAAATTCTATATAGTATTATCAAAAAATATTAATTTTGTGATAAATTGTTTATTGTGATTTTATTATAAATAATAGACAATCAAAATGGATTTGTTCGAAGAGATTATATTGTTAGGGAAATTGAAGAGTTGATAAATTAAATTTATATAAAAAATAAAAGTTTTTTTTTATAAACAAAAGAAATATAGTTTAATATAATTATTTTATAATACAAAGGAAATTATATTAATATTAAATATATGAATAAAAAAGTTGGTAAAATTGATAAAAATATATATAGATTTGTAATAATACTTTATCGGTATATTTGATATAATTTATTGTTTTTTTATTAATAATTTGTGAATAAGTTAGTAAATAAAGATGAATTGGAAGATATTATTAATAAAAAGGATAAAAAGTAAATCCTTGAGATTTTTTTGATTCGATTTAAATCATTAAAATCTATTTATATTTTATTAACAAAATTGGTATATTGAAAAACAACTAAAAGTAAGATTAAAAATATTCAAAATATTAACAAAATATTAATAAAGAAGTTATAAATCGTTATATTTTGAATAGCTAAAGCGAAATCTATTGGCAAAACTCCTAAATCGATTTCTATCAAAAAAAAAGTATTAGAATTGATTGAACTTTTTGATAACAATAATAAAGATTTATAATAATTTAATACTAAATTATTAAATTTTAAAAAACTTAAAAGGAAAAGATCCTAATGATTAATATATCGTTTTCATTTTCGATAAATTCTAGTAAACTAAATCCAATTCTTCAAACGAATATAATATTATCAATTGATTATAGAAAAGTATCAATAATTTTAATAAAATCAATAATATTTGTAATAGAGAATCAATAACTCAAATTGAAGGTTTCAATTTTTTGAAGGATTTTAATAATAATAATATAAATATCATTCTAACTAAATATGATTAATTAACAAAAGAACTTTTGAATCAATATAACGAATATAATGAATTGAATTTAATTAATCGATAATTAAATATTAATAAATCTTTTAGATCTCGATTATAAAATATAAATAAATCTTTCCTTATATTTATTTTTATAATAACTTCATAAATTTCTTATCAGGATTCTATTATCGAAAAATATATTCGATAAATATTCTATTAATCGATAAAACCAAATATTGATAAAGATTTGGATAATATAAATAAGATGGATTGTTGAAGAAAAAGATATAAAAATAAAGAAAATACAAATATCTAATAATGAAATGAAAATAATATATTTTTAATAATATATTAGAATAAATAGATTAAATAAGAATTTTTAAATATAAATATTCTAATTTTCTAATACAAATATGAATCTTCTTTGTTTTTATAGTATACTTTAATAGTATTATTTCTTTATTTTTTACTATTATTATAATGATGATATATTTTCTTTTTTGTAGTTTTCTAAATATTTTTTGATATATATTAAGTTTTGTGAAGGTTTTTATATATCTTTTATTGATTGATAATTTTTCTATTATATTAGATATTATATTTTTTGTTTTCTTTTTCTATAAGCTAATATTTTTTCGATTTTATATTCTATATATTCTTTGATTTCTTTGGAAAACGAAGGATCGATATTATTTTCGTATTCAAATTAAAATTCGAATAACAAAATATAAAAAACGTTATATATTTTATATAATAATAGAAATACTAATTCGTATACTTATTTATTATTTATAATATCAATGATAATAAAGGAGTCTATAAAACAATCGAAGAATTTCTTTTTGAATTATGATTATTTGATATTTTTGATATTAAATATAACTTTATTATTAATATAAAATCATCGAAATAAATCTTTTTTATTATTTTTTGATTTTTTCTTCGTTAAATTATTCCAAATTTCTATTAGTTTTATTCTTTCCTAATTCAACGATTGGATATATTTTTATACAATAAATACTTTCCCTTTAGTATCGATATTCTTTTTGATATAATTAAATATAGATAGATATTTATATATTATTTTAAAAAATACTTATTATATTATATTATATTATATTATATTATATTATATTATATTATATTATATTATATTATATTATATTATATTATATTATATTATATTATATTATATTATATTATATTATATTATATTATATTATATTATATTATATTATATTATATAATATTATATTATATTATATTATATTATATTATATTATATTATATTATATTATATTATATTATATTATATTATATTATATTATATTATATTATATTATATTATATTATATTATATTATATTATATTATATTATATTATATTATATTATATCATAAATGAATTTTGTTAAGAATAATAACAATATCCAATCATTTTATTTTGAATTAAAATAATAAATAATATAATGAATTAGATTCTAATTTTATTGTTCTATTTAATCATCGATTTAGAAATAAAATACTATCAATAATTTATAATATATTCTTAAATAAAAAAACAAGTTCCTCCAAAATTTATTCACAAATTATAATCTTCGATTTGAAATTATTCTTTTTAATATATTAAAATCTTTCAAAATATATCGAAATAAAATTTCTATTAATTTGAATAAGATTATCGTTTTATTGATTGGAATATATCGAATAAGTTTTGTATATTTATCGATAATAATAATAATAATATTATATATATATTTATTTATCTTTGAAAAAGATAAATCTATAATAAAATCCATTATTATTTCTTTTCAAAGATCAAAAAGGAATAATAAAGTTTGTAATTCATTATAAGATTGATAATATTTTATAATTGTTTATTAATAGATAATATATATTCATATATACCTTTTTATATTTTTCATTATATTAAACCAGAAATACTTGTTTTTCAAGATTTCCTAGGTTTTCTTAATATCCCAATAATCTCCTATAGAGTTATCGTAATAGGCCTCCAAGATTTCGATCCTTATGGTTTCATCTAATGATACGAAGGCGCGCCCATTATAAATGAGCAAACCGTTGGCGTCGACCTTCCAAAGTGCGGTGTCGATCTTCCAAAGTGCGGTGTCGATCTTCCAAAGTGCGGTGTCTTTAATTAAATTATATTAATGTTTCAAATACTCTTTATTCTTTATAAAATCGTTATTCTCTTGAAACTATAATAAAGCATTTTTCATCAATTTTAATATTAATTCAAACATTATTTTGTTGTTAATTAATATATTAATTATTCAATATAATATCAATTATTTGCAATCAATTCTTATTAATGATTCTTCCGAATTCTACAAAAACAAATTATATCTTTTCTATTGGAAAAGATTTATAATATTCTATGAAGATTCTATTTTTACTTTCAAAAAAAAGAAAATTACAATTATTATTATAATACTTTTCAATTTATTCTATAACATAAATAGTATCTTATTGATACTATTTATATTTTCGATATAATCTAATCGTTTTGATAAATTATGAATAAGATTTAATTTATTCGATTTATAAATAATTATAAAATCATAAACAACCAGAACTTCGATTTATTATATTTGTTTATTATTGAATTCTTTTTTTTCTATAAAGTATTAAAAACTATTATAATCTATTTTGATTATAATAATATATCAATTATTTGTAATATAATACTATTATTAAACAAAAACTATATAAATAATCAAAAGTTTCTGATTATAAATGAAATATCTTTATTTTATTGACTTGAATTTCTTCGAATAAAAAACAACAAGATGTTATTAAGAAATAATAGAATCATTTATATTATCAAAGAATAATTTAAAGAGTATATATCTTAATATAAATCCAAAAACATTTGTTTCGACTAGAATTCGAAATGCTAAATCGAAATATTGGAGTATTGATATAATAATAAAGGTTTCTTTTAAATTATCAAAGATATTTTGAGTTTTTTTTGTTCATTTGAATTTTAATACAATTTTTTCTTTTTTAATATCTTATAATAGATTTGTTAAATTATAAATAATTTACAAATAAATTATAATAAATCATCAATAGAAGTTTGTAAAGTTTAAAAAAATCTGAATTTCGTAAAAGGATATCGATATTAATCATTCAATAATAATTTGAATTTTGTTTAGTTTTATAATGATATTTTTCTTTAATATAATAAAACTCAGGAATTCTATTTTATATATATAGAATATATATTTCTTTAATTTGATATAAAGTTTATATTCAAATAATCTAATAAGGATTTTGTAAATATTAATAATATAGGTTTTCTTATCTTTGAAATAAATAAGAATATTGTGACGCACAAGAGCCGTAGTAGAGCTGAATAAACAGGGTCAATTATGTTCCTTAGGATCTACAATTGAAGAATTATAGTTCATAAGGAGCGACTAGATATATATATACAAATACTCATTTGTGAACTGCGGGGCTATACGCATATATTATTAGGGTCATCATTCTATTATACTAAATCGTATAAATCGTAATGTATATACATGAACGATCAATTCATTAATTGATATAAGAGATAAAAGGTATTATGTGGTTAACCTCCTATAATTCACGATTTGTGACACTACCCCCCCTTCGGAAAAGCTCACCCTCGAACGTTTCACTTCTCTATTCTATTGCTATTTCATCGGAAACCAGATTTTGTGAAGGTTTATAAGCTCTAAATCAATTAGATTAATCATTTTAATTGATTTGATTAATTTATTGGAAATTGACCAAATTGACCAAATTAATCGACCAAATTGATCAAAATAATGAATGAATTGATCAAATCGATTAAATCGTTTATCAATTGATTAAATTAATATTAATTCATATTCTCTTTGATTTAGGGAATCTTTGAAAAGAAAAAGTTTCAATAGAAAAGGGAAGGAGATTGAATTATAGTATAATGATGATAGATAATTAATATAATCAATTCCGAAATCGATTAAGTTAATCAATCAAATTGACCAAATCAATCAAATTGAACAAAATCGATAGGGGTAACGTTATATTTTGTTTTTACTATATTTAAGCTTCTTTTTGTATGATTTTTGAAATAATTATAAACATAAGTTTTTTGAAATATATTGTCTTTGTATTATCTTAATAATGGCAACTCGTCTATTGTATAGAGCTCAAGCCATATATGTATATAATCAAATTCCCTCGAATTTATATGGGTTTTCAATCTTTTTATAATTATATATATATATATCATTATAAAATCATAATATTTAATCTACTGAATTGAAGAATACTTTTCTTTTTTTTGGTTTTATAAATGAATCATTATTTATATGATTATAATTATCCTTTTTGCTTTTATAAAGCTTTATTTAATTAATTAGTTGATTGGAAGGATTAAGTAATATTGAATTGGCCAAATGAAAATCGTATAGAAGGTGTAATAATGTTTTAAGATCGAAAACAGGATATCAAATAAGATCGATATCGTTATTAAATTATAAGACTTTGTATAATAAAGTTTTTCATATTTTCTTTATTATTAAGATCTTCTTCATTTTTTATTCCGAATTACCAGTTATATTAATAAACGGAGATAATTCGAATATCTAATCAAAAAGAAGATTGTTATATATCTTATATAATTAATCTAAAGGGAAAATAAAATGAATTTTCATTGTAATCAAGAGTTCGAATTTAAAAGAGCTCTCAAATCGATCAATGATCTTAAATCTTCCTTGAATTAAGAAATCCAGTTTTTTGAATGATCTTTGAATAAAATAACTCTTTATATTGAATTATATATAATCTTCGATATCAAAATCGATTTTATATTAATAAGTATTTATAGATTTCGATATCTTAGCTTAGATATATAATAAATTTTCTTTTGTTTGTACAAAAGCTAATCTATTATGTTTTGTATATATACAAGCATTATGTATATTCATATTGTTTGTTGGTTTATTAACGTTTTCCTTTTATTCCTATATATATTTCGATGTATATCTGTCTTGGAGGAGGTTGATTGGTTAATAATAATGAATGATACAATAATAATATTATTCACTATTATTATAATGGAAGACTTAGTTATATAGCTTAAAAGAGTGATCGAATATATAGTGATTGAAGTCAAAATATGAGTGTATTGAATATTGAATTTATTTTGCTTGTTTTTCAGAAGAATTCTTTGAAGAAAATCTTCTTATTTATAGTATTTGATAAGATTCTATGAAATTCTATAATATTCTATGATTATAAATAAGATCGATTTAAATCGAATCTCATAGAATCATTTTATATAATGAAATGAAATAGTAACCAATAATATTTAACCTTAGAAATAAGAAAGTTCTATACGCTTCCATCACATTCTATTCCATTATAAATCATTCTAGTATGATATATGATCGAAATTTCATATAATAATAAAATTTAATAATATTAAATTATATTATTAATATATCACGTGATCATATAACCATCGGTTCGGTTAATATTATTAAGTGATTTAATAAACTTATTAGAAATTCTTATAATCTGTATAGGCTTTTATAGGATATAAGCCTTTCTAAAGAGTTATATAGAAGAGTAAATTGTGTGTAATCTATCATAAATAAGAATTCTAATCAATTGTTTTGATAGTAATTAACAAACAACCTTAAACACTATTAAAGGTATTGATTATAGATTTTAATTTGATTATCGATTTAGAGATAATGAACAATAGATAATTTGAGATCGGTTCCTAGGATTTGGTTGAATTCCTTCCAGAATTATAATATGAATTAAGGATTGCAATCCGATACTATAATATCAAAGGGATTATAATATCGATATATATAATAGAAATATAATTATACTTAAGTTTAAGTATCGATTGATTTGTGATAAGGTATAGAGATAATTTGCTTTATTAATCGATCAATAATGATTAAAATGTTATTATATTCGTATTTATTTTTATTAAGTTGTAATAATTTATAATGATATATTATTATGTTCGATTAGGAATCGGAAATGGATGTAATAAATCGAGGGTATGATTGTATGAAACGGAATTGCATTTGTAAATGTGATAATTGTATATATATCTGATTATGATATTATATATTTTGGGTTAGTAATATTATTGAGATAATAAAAGGTAGGTTTTGTTTGTACCAGAATAAACAATGAAAACGGAATTATAGGTTTCACAAATCAGATAAATTCGAAGGTTATCGATATCGGGCATTACCAAACAATCATTGTAAAACAAGAAATCATTTTAGAGTAATATATACTTATAATTTTGGGTAACTTGTATTCTGAATATTAATAAACTATCTATAGTTTTATTTGCTTCGATAATATAATTAACTAAATCGAATTAAAGAATGATTTCATTCAAATCGATATTAATAATTACTATTTCGTTTAGGTGATACTTTTGTAAAGCTTTTTTTATGATTTCGATATCAATTTGATTATCTTTAATAAACTATTGAAAGCGATTCTTCTTTTTAATATAATTCTGAAAATCCAATTCGTCGATTCGATAGATTAAAACATCGGCGAAAAGGTTATCTTTTCCAAAGCGATATATAATGATGAAATTATAATCAATTAGAACTTCTATCTAACAAGCTTATCAGATATTAAGAGTCTTAATAATCATAAAATATTCGAAGACTTTATAATCAATATAAACCTTGATTTTATATAATGAACTAATGAATTCCATTCTTCAATGATTAAAAAATCAAATGATTGATAGTATTTCCTTGTTATAAACTTTGTAATTCAGTTCAATAGTAATCATAATCTTGAAGAAATAAGCTACAGAAAATCAATCTTTGCTATACTATTGTGATAATATATTAGCAATTACTCCATCGGATACATCTGTTTCGAATATATAAGGGAATCGGTGATTATAGTATTACAGGAGCAAAGCGGAGATAAGCTTTTTCTTCAAAATATTAAATACATTTTGGTATACTTCATCAAATACGAACTTAATATTTGCTTTAATAAGTTTGTTGAAAGGTTTCATTATTATATTATAATCCTTAATGAATTGTTAATAAAAATTGCAAAAACCGAGGAATGATTGGATCCCTTTCATTATTATTGGAAAGGTCCAATTCTCAATTACCTCAATCTTTTCAGAATCCATTTTTATTCTTTTAATAAAAATGATAAAATCCAAGTATTTGGTATATATAATATTGAATTTGTATTTCTTGAGATCCGTTTATAGATTAGCGGCTTCTAATTATTCGAGAATTAGTTTAATATAAGTTTGATATTTTTCTTCGTTTTCAAAATAGATTAGAATATTATCGAGGTATACTATATAGAAAATATTTAAATAATCAAATAAAATATTATTTATATAATACTAATAGATTGTAGAATCATTTGTTAATCCGAATAGTATAATCTTGTATTTGTATAATCTGTATCGAATTTGAAAGATAGTATATTCTTTCAAAGTAGAATCCATTTTTATATAATAAAAAGTTTAACGAATATCGAATTTGATAAAGATTTTAGTATTGGAAAGCTGAGAAAGCGTTTCATTGATCAAAGAAAGAGGATATCGATCTTTATATATTAAAGAATTCAATAATCTAAAGTTTATATAAAACCTCAAACTATTATTGGGTTTCTTGATAAATAGAATAGATATAATGTAAAGAACTTGATTAGATTTAATGAAATCTTTGTTAAAGTTATTCATAATATATTTTTTAACGATTTCTAATTGTTTTAAGGATATCTTATAAAACAGATTATAATATAAGATTTGTTCTTCTTTGTTTTCCAATATGATTTTATAATTATAAAATTGATTAAAAAACAAGATATTTGATTTATATTTAGAAAAGATTCAATAATATTATCGATATTCAAATAGTATTTCAGGTTTTGAATTGATTTCAATCAATACTCGATTGAGTTTCTTTCGAACTTTTGTATTCTTGAATTCGATTAAAGTAATCAATATTCTTTCTTTTATATATCGTTCGTTTTATTGGGAGTTTATTATATCATTAAATTCTTTCAAAGTAATAATAAAGAGTTCAGTTTGTTTATCTTTTTTATATTCTAATTGGAATTTATTGGATTTGAATATATATAGATTGAGGATTTCGGACGATATACAGAGGAGGTATTTGTAGATCTATAATGATAATATAATTAATTGGGAAAAAAATAGATTGAACTTGAAAGGAATCAGGATTTCTTTCTTTTCAACAAAAATCTATATTATATTTATATTTGAAGGTTTTTGTTGTACATTATCAATTATAATTGATCTGTTTAATTATAAATCTTTTCGATTCCAATATCCTTCGAATTGATCATCTCATCGATCAACATCTTATTAAACTAATCAATCGATCTTCTATTTATAAAAGGATAATTAAATAACAAAAAGATTATTTGAATAAAAGATAATACAGAATCTCTCTTTAAACTATTCGAGACATCGATTGAAGTAATCGAATTTCGTTCGAATTTCTGATAATCAAAGTCTACCTAAAATAATATTATAATTCCTTAATTCAATAATAAGGAAAAAGACAAAAGATTATTTACGATTATCGATCATTAAATTAAAGAATATAAAATAGATAATAGTATAACCTTATATATTATTATACTCTTTAATTTCAATTGAAATTTCAAGCAATATAATTCTTGATTTAAATATAGGAAATAAATAAATAAGGAATATAGTATTAATAAAAACGAATCCATTTGTTTTAGAATCAATAAATACTTCTGATCAATAAATATAATCATTTTTCGAAAGATTATAAAGAAAAGTGAATACTTCTTTTTTTATAAACTTGATTAGATCAAGAAATCTTATATTCTATATAATGCTTAGAATGGAAATAGAGTTTAAACATTTGGTTTTAAACGCTTTTCTCCCTTTACATAGGTATTTTGTATAATTTCAATTATAACTTCTGGATTGAAATCTTTTTCGGTATCCCAATATTCTTTGAATTCTTTTATTTCTTTTTATATTATCTCGATCTTATTGAAATTATCGATATAAGGTATCGATATATATATTGTTTCAGGAAAGGGAGAGAGTGATGAGTATTTGAAGTTCAAATAGTTATTGGATATAGTAGGGCTGGTATATTCGGGAAAGGTATTTCGGGGTGGAAACGGTTTTGGGAATATGGAGGTTCCAAAATTGAAGTTGTTAGAATTTCGAAAGAGTTGTAATGGATTTATAATAATCATTGATTTGCAAATAATTATAAGGGTTTCTCAATCAATATAGTATCGATTTTGTTTTTGTAATGAAATTTCATTTTAATTTATTCTAATGAATATATTTGCGAATTCTTTTGTAGTTTTGTAATCCTTGATAGATATTATTATTATTCGTAAAAGAAAATCGAAAATCTTTTATTCGAGATCTTTAAATAGGATTTTATCATTGATAATTTTCATTTAGATAATAAGTAATCTGAATTTTCTATACTATTCTAGAAAGTTATTATATCGGATTGTATTAAGCATGATTTATATTTTGTATTAAGAATGAGTATCATTGATTTCGGCCGGGTTCTGATAAATCGCTACAAGCTGTTCAACCAATTCGAGTATTATGAATCGGAGCATTTATATATAAAGAGTATGATAATATACTTATACTTCCGATTCGGTTTAATTGATTATATATATATAGTATTGTATTTCACTCTTAAATAATATAATATATAGTTCGAATTGTTTTATAATCAATAATTATTATAAACTAGCTTTAAATTCAATATCATTGTTAAATTTAGTAATAAGATTTATAGGTTTTGATATATATATATCTTATTGCGAATTATAATTAATACAGGAATACAATCTTAAATAATTAAATTGATTTCTTGAATAAAAGGACCCCTAATTATTAAATGGATTGTCACTTTCTGAAAGAGAAAGAGATTCATTGAAGAACTCTAAATGATTAGATCGTTTAATCAAAATTTTCTTCCTTTGACTTCAGAATCTTCGGATTTGCTTAGATGAAGATCCTTAATTTTCGATTAAAGAAATAAAGGGAATCCCAAGTATTATTATTGATCTAAATACTTATATAAATATTATTTAGAATTCAAAAGAAGATTACATTATTGCAGAACTTATCGTTACTATAATTTTCAGTTATCGATTCTTCTCTTTCAAATTTATAATTATTGTATAAAGATCTTATAATTATAATAATGATTCAGAAAGAGCAATTGAATTATTAGAAGTATTGGCTTTATATATTGGAATCTTCTCTTTATTAGTTTTCTTTTTTCCAATGATAATATTATCTAATCCTGTATTTATATTTTCTTCGAAGGATTGTTGAAATAATTGAGGAGAAAAAGAGGGTTCCTCAGAATATACTTTCGAAGGTTCGGAGTATATAGAAAAAGGAGTTTGTTGTATTATGAAAATGATGATATACTTTTAAAGGTATTTATATCTTCATCGATTAGATCGAAATAGATCTTCTTTCTTTAGATATAACATTTGTAAAAGTTCATTTAAAAAGGTATTATTAAAGTAAGGTATTATTTGAGAGGTCATTAGATAATTGGACGCTTATAAATGAATTATAGATAATATAACGTACAAAAGCTATAATAGAATTGAATAAATAGGGTCAATTATATTCTTTAGGATCTACAATTGAAGAATTATAATTTGTAAGGAGCGATTAGATATATATATACAAATACTTATTCGTAAATTACGGGGTTATATGTATACATTATTAGGGTTACTATTCTACTATACTAAATTGTATGAATTGTAATGTATATATATAAACGATCAGTTCATTAATTGATATAAAAGATAAAAGGTATCATATGGTTAGCCTCCTGTGGTTCACGATTTGTAACAAATATTATCTAAATATATAATATAAATATTATTTGCAAAATCAGCGAATACTTGATTAATATATATTTGAAAAATAATAAAAATATTGATCAAATTAAAAAGTATAATTAAATATTCGAATTATTTATAGCGAATATAGAATATTATCTTTTATTTATTATCTTTTTATATATATATTCGATAATGTTGGAAATGAGGTCATCATAGGATTAGAATTGAGGTCACGAGACCACAATGGTGTACAGACCATATTTGGGGATAACCTCAATTCTACTTCTACTAGAATTATAGATCCTTAGTTCAATCTATATAGTTAACAATATTATTATTTCCTGTATCAAAAGTTAATAGGTTATAAGATCTGATTGTATAGTAGTGATTAGAAAGCAAAGCAAATCGAGAAAGGATTAGTATAATTAGTAGGGGTGGAACAAAATGAAAATCAGAATTTTCATACAGTATTACCGAAGTAGAGTTGAAATACGATAATACAGCTTATAATTTACAATATCATAGGCCAGAGTGAAGAACAGTTTGTATAATATCGATATAGAATTATAGTAGAAGCGAAGAGCAAGTTTATATAATTATAAGAAAATATATTATAATATAATTTTATAAATTTTTTTATTGTTTTATTTTTATATTTCTTTATTATTTTGAATTTATTTGCTGTATATCTTTTTTTTTAAGATCGTCTTAAAAATTTGAAAACTATTTTTGATATTTATCAAATAGTAAGAAACCTTTACAATATTGAAATCAAACAATCCTTCGAAACTTGATCAAAACAATTATAAACGATAATTTAGATAAACAAAGATATAATTGAGAGGGAAAGAATGGTTTTATACAATTGATCAAATATTAAATGAATATATACAGATTACAGGATCCAATATAGCATCTGCTTATAAGATCAATGGTTGTATATATTATAATGTTGAATTGAAATCGGAATACTTAAAGAACGAAGCGAACATGTTATCGTATATTTGTACAATACTTAATGATAATAATAAAGCCTTCATTAATGAATATTCAATAGTATATACATTTTGAAGATACTTTAAATCAAAATATACCAGAATCAATGCAATCATAATCAATATATATATAATGATGATCCAGAACTTCAAATTCCAATCCAATATTTATTCCGATATAATTATTATCGAAGTTTAGAATAAATTGAAAGAGTATAAAAGGAAATTAAAAATTGTAAACGAAAGTTATTAATCAATATATTAAGATACTGTTTTGTTCTTGATTTTAATATATAATCTTTCAATCGATTATCAAGAAGTAATAGATATATTGGATATCCAAACCAACCTTAATATCGATAATAAGATTAAGTATTTACAAGTTAAGGAATTTCGTTTTAAAAATAGATCAAAGTTAATACAAATTACAAAAGAATTTAGATATATTTCTCAACACTAAGAATCAGATTTCGAAATCCTAAATAATGTTTGTGATCTATATTAAAAGAAAGATTATTATATATAAAACTATCTGTATTTAATACAAACTAGTAAATTCCTTTATAGTTATCTTTATTATCAAAAAAGAAAGAGATTATCAAATCCAAAGAAAATCCATTTCAATAAGAAAGACCAAATATATTCTGCTAATAATATCTCTGAATTAGATTCCGATATTGAGGATATAATAAAGGAAGATTGTAATTTGATAAAGGAAATTATTAGTAAGGTTTCCTTTAGCAAATGATATGCTGATATAGACGCTTTTTCATATATATTTGATTAATCTTCATTATTTAGATCAATAGAATCTATTACCAAACGAAGGATAAAGATTGATGGGGAAGTGATATATTATCGCCATTAGGGTTTAGTGGATATAGTATACAAAGATGATTCTAAAATACTACTTTCAAATGTATTATATATATCAGGGCTAGAAATAAATTTACTATTAAGAAAAAGGATTTGTGAAATAGGGTTGCAAGGGGAATTCAACTTTTATCATATATATTTCAAGAAGGATAATAAGAAAGTCATTTATACTAGAATACAAGATAAAATATATATAGTTTTATATATGATCAAAGAATATAAGGATACAACTTTTTATTCTAGTGTATATCAAAATGATCAAGAAAAAGGCTTTTCTTTAGAGATAATCGATGGTATTAAAGGTATCGATAACGAATTAATATTCAAGAAGAAAAAGAGATATCTATTATAGCATTGAAAATTCAACCATCTAGATTTAAATAAGATCAAAAATCTATACAAGGTATTCAATATAATCAAACCGATAAAGATCCCAATTGAATTAGATATCTGCAAAATGTATATACTCATTAAGATGATCAATTGTATTCCGAAGCAATTGAGTTTGTATAAATCAAAGAGATTCGAATTTATATATTTCGATATTATAGGATTATTTCTAAAATCGATTTGAGGGAATCATTATTTCATATTGATCATTGACAATTGTACAAAAGTAAATTGGATTATATTATTTAAACAAAAAGACAATACAATTCAAATATTGAAAACTTGGAAAAAGGAGATGGAATTAATTATTGAAGAAAAGATCATTACAATCAGGATTGATAATATATCGGAATTTTTATAAACTATTTATGAATAATTATTAAATATACGATCCGAAATTATAATAATTATCTTTTTATATCAAAACGAACTTGCAAAACGGAATATAAGGATTGCAAAGGCAAATATGAAAGCAATACTAAAAGAAGCTGAATTATTATTAGAATTTTAAAACGAAATTGTAAAGTACAATATTTATATCAGGAATTGTACTAATATTGGTTCTAATATAAACGGAATAGATTGATTCTTTATAGAAGCTTTTACAAGTATAATATTAAATATAAAGATATACAAAGTTTGGGGGAATAAATATTATACTTATATTAATCCCAAGATTATTCCGAAAGGGTAAAGATACAATAAATTATGGGATACTTTGAGAATCGATGTATTTCTAGGGTACTCAAAAGTTATGAATAAATATATCAAAGTGTATTCTTTAGAATTAGATTATATATTTCGATCAAATAGAATAATCATAAATGAATCTCATCGAAAAGGAAATTTAGATCTTAAATTAAGAAATTATAAATCAAGCCTACAAAAAACAAAGAATATAAAGCTAGATCGAAAACTTTGTGATAGACCGACAGTAAATAAGGCATTTTCTCCATTTTTAACACCAAATGCAATACCTATATCACCTTTATTCCAAGTGTTTTTTTCAACAGATATTATATTGAATTCAATAATTATACCAAATACCCTAATTATCGAATTGAAATTAAATAAATTAGATATATCAATATCAATATATAATAAAGATAAAGATAATAATATCCAAAAAACAAATCAAAAATCTTCTTTCAAAGATACTTCAAATATCGAATCTATTATTTCAAAGGATCTAATTTAAGAGTCAACTTTTGCAAACTCTGAATCTGTATCAGGAGCAAAATTTAAGATCATCTTAAATTTTGCTGATAAGCTTATTTCAATAGAATCAAAAAGTAAAGTAAATCTATAATCATTTGAGATCGAGTAAAAGGATGAAATGGATTTTGAAGACGAATCCTTAAAGTATCTAATACGAAAACGGAAAAGAAATATAGAATAAAATCCTGAAGAAGAATGGGAAAGTAAGATTATAAGGATATTGATTGCAATATCTATATAGACCAAAACTCAAGAAAGTATAGAATATATTATGATTATAATCTCAATTATTTATAAAATGGATCTTTATATCAAAGACAAGATCGTTTCAGATTTCATAATTTCATTGATAGATATAAATAATACAGAAAGTGTAATATATTCAGCCGAAAAAGTTTTAGGAATCAAAATATCAAGAATTTATAAAGAAACAATATCGAATCGAGAACATTCTAAAAAATGGAAAAAAGTTATCCAAAAGGAAATTATATTCTTGGTTCAAAATAGTACTTGGGAAGAATATATACTTTCTAAAGGAAGTAATCTGATTTCGACGAAATGGGTATTTATAATTAAGATTAAGGATAACAAAGTAGAATGATTCAAGGCAAGATTAGTAGCTCAAAAGTTTAATTAGATATTAGAAAAGGATTACAACGAAATATTTGTATCAACAATAAGACTAGATATACTCAAACTATTCCTAACTATTATCGCAAAGGAAAATTTGGAATATTTATATTTCGATATCAAAAATATCTTTATCGAATCATATTTAAAGAAAAAGATCTACCTTGAATCACTTTAAGGTATCAAAATCAAAAAGGGATATATACTACAAATCTTACAAAGTCTATATAGTTTGAAGCAAGCTAAAAGGGACTGAAGTTTATTATTGAAGAAAGAGCTTTTAGATATAGGTTTTGTATAAAGTTTAGTAGATTCATATCTATATATATCCAAAGACTGTAATATAATATTACTAATATATATCGACGATATCGTTATTGCATTGTATATATCATTACAAATCATTTGGTTCGATGAAAAGCTATCGATCTATTTTAACATCAAGAATTTAGAGGAGATTAGTAAGATTTTAAGTATTAGAGTTATTCGCAATAGAAAAATGTATATATTAATTATAGATCAAAAAGAATATCTCGATACTATACTAATCAAATACAATATTACATATAAACAATATCAAACCAAGAAACTATTAATAATGGATTATACTCATCTCCGGCCAACAACCAATAACAATGAATTGGCAGATATGAACGAATATCAACAACGAATAAGAAATATAATTCATCCAATAATATATACTTGATCAGATATAACATTCTCAATTAGAAGACTTTCACAATTTATAGCAAAACCAGCAAAACATTATATTATAGCTTTGAAGAATCTAATACGATATCTATGATCAACAATCAAACAGAAGTTATAATTCGGATCAAAGGAAATATAATCTGATATCTGTAAAGAATACAATATGCCTGACAATATAATAAAGGTATATATAAATATAAATTAAGTTAATAACAAATATAACCGGAAAAGTGTTTCAAAAGGAATTGTGATATTCTACAAAGGCCCTATATTATAGACTAGCAAAAAACAAATATCTATAGCTACCTTTAATACGGAATCAGAATATATTGCGATAATAATGTTTATTAAACAAAGGAGATAGATTACACAAATACTTAAAGATCTATTTAGATCAAATTATATTGAAAAGAACAAAGATACAATTCAGATACTTGGTAACAATTAAAACACTTTAATTTTAATCAAGAACCTATATTTGTATAAACGATCCAAATATATAAATATCAGTTATTATTTCATCAAGGATTTGATAAAAAAAAAGAAAATCGTTATTAGTTATATCAATATATACAATATAATTGCTGATAAAATGATAAAGCTTTATACAAGGATTGCTTTCGAAAGATTCAAGAAAATGTTGGGATTAGTAATTTAGAAGAATTGAATAGGATATCCTCAATAAGGGAATATTGGAAATGAAGCTATCATAGGATTAGAATTGAGGTTATGAGATCATAATGATGCACAGACCATATTTGGGGATAACCTCAATTCTACTCCTACTAGAATTATAGATCCTTAATTCAACCTATATAATCAACAATACTACTACTTCCTGCACCAAAAGTTAACAGATAATATATATCTTTAAAATTGAATTTTATGAAAAAGATTTCTTATTTTAAATGATCTAATGATTCACTAATTAAAAATAAAAGAATACAATCCTTTTTTATAATCCAATTAAAATTACAATAATTGATATATAATTGATAATCATTATCTTTTTTGAAATAAATATAATCAATATTCTAATAAAATTAATCGAATAATGAATTTAATATTTCTTTTAATATTCTTCGAAATACTTTTATAAAATTATTAGTTCCTTTTTCGAAAGAATATATATTAAATTCCAAAAAGAAATTGATCCGGATTTAAGATTAATATAATATTTCATGGAATAATGATCAAAAAGTATATTATTTTTGTTTTCAAAGAAGTTTTATTTATATTTTTTATATTCAAAAGATATTTATAAAAATAATAATATAAAAATATTTTTAATATTTAATGATAATTTTATAATTGATTAGATTTTAAATAATAGAATACAGATTTTGACCCTAATTTTTATTTCTTTATATAATTCCTTAATTATTATTATTTCTAAATCTTGTAATATAAATTTGAAACACAAAAAAATCGATTATTAATCGATATCTAGATTTATTATTTGAAACCAAAATAATCCTAGAATAATATCGATCTCAAATAAATCTAGAATAATAATAATAATAAATTAATAAATATATATATATATATTTTTATATTCGTTTATTATTTTAATAATTATTCATAATCACTATAAAAGAATATACTAATCCCATTAATTGATATTAATAAAATACCCTTATCTAAATTAAGAACTCAATTTCATTCGATACATTTATTTTATTGGGTAATATTAATTTATATTCTAAAATTAATAAAACAATATATCTTTGTTGAAATATTATCAATCTTGAAAATTACTTTGATAATTAAGATAATATATTCTTTTTGTTAAAGACTCAGAATCACTAAAACAATTAAAATTATTATTAAACCCCAGTATTTTCTTAACTATTATTTTATAAAAAGTGTATAAAATAATTATAAACAGAATAATTGCTTTTATATCATTAACAAATATATAGATTAATATATTTTTTTCGAATAATTATTTAATTATTAATAATAATATTATTATAATTTCTATTTTCAATAATTTTCTTTCGAAATTCCTTTATTTTTTTTTCATAAAAGAAGATTTGGAATATTGAGATTGTAATTATATATTGATAATTAACGATGAATTATTTTGTTGTTAAGATTATTTGTTTTGAGAAAGATTGAAAGGATAATTTGATTATATAAAAAGGTTATTCTGTTTTCGATTACAAAATATATCGAAAAAATCCATTATATAATATATTTATTTGATCAATTTGTTTCTATTTTCAAATTATTAAATAATTCTGAAATTCTTTTTACAATATAAAGAAATAGATTTATTAGAAAATATTCTTTCCAAATATTCTTTATTTTAGATTCGATTTCTTTCTTCAAATTATCAAAGTATATTATAAAATTGTTTATATTTTGTATAGATTATTATTTAATATAAATTATTTATTATATAATCAAATATTAACAACTACTTTTGTTTAATATTATATTACATATATATTCTTTGAATTCTTTTTATAATATATTAGAATCTATTATTCCGTTTTTATACTAATATCAAATTGTAAAAGATTATTTTTAGAAGTATTAAATAATATAATCTATTTTCTTTTGATTTATTAGAAAATAATATTTATTGTTATTTTAAAATATAAATTCAATTTAAAAAAAGAAATTCTTTATTTTTATAATAATGAAATCTTT
Organism: Stromatinia cepivora; assembly: GCA_014898415.1. NCBI lineage: Eukaryota > Fungi > Ascomycota > Leotiomycetes > Helotiales > Sclerotiniaceae > Stromatinia > Stromatinia cepivora. The sequence continues at coordinate 817,980 of RCTD01000001.1, read as the reverse complement.
GTAAAATAAAAGTTTTTGAAATTTCGGGGATCTTTTTTGAAAATTTAAAATAGAATTAAACATTATATTTTTATTATTAATAATTATTATCAATGAATTAATTATTCTTTTTTATATAAAACAAACAAAAATCTCCTCAATTTATTATTGATTTTTTAATTTAAAGATTTCAAACTTTTCTTATATATTTTTGAATCTTTATATTAATTCTATTTGTGAGAATCACAGCAAAGAATCGACTAATATTTGAATAACAATAGGTTTGGGTTTAGAATCAAAACTTTTCATTACTTTTTCTAATCGTATTGAAGAATTCCCTCTTTATATAAATGAAAACTCTTCAAACTAACGTACAATTCGGCCCGCTTTCGGCTAACCCTCATTTCGTAGTTGAGGTTCGTAACACTATTTCAAATTATATAATAAATTGATGATTTAATATTAATATTTCATCTTTATTATTATTCAAAATCCTCCATATATTTTCCCTTTGATTTTAAAAAACATTTGAATTGATCAAAAAATCTGGAATACTTCTTGTTCTTATTATAATTACTCAAAAAAATACTGATAAAAACTAATTAATAAATTGCTCTTAAAAATAAAATAAAAAGAATTATCAAAATTACAAATAATAAAGAATCAATTAATTCTAAAACAATTAATTGATTCTTTGTCATTTGTGATTCTTACATTAATCAACAGGACAAGGCGGAGAATGTATCTTCATTATGAAATACCTTCTTAATATGATACTGCAATGTTTTCCATATTAATAATATCAATCCTCTGCTCAATGCTCTTGACTTTTCATCAAATATGAGGTTCTCATTCAATTTTGACACAAGGTGAGGCGGTCCCATAATTTGTTTTCGACCTTGATTATACTTTCATGCTAACCTCATCGATATCGACCCGGGAAAATGTATGAAGGTATAATCTTCGACGAAACAATTGAGTCGTCGCCTTGCAATTTTTAATCAGAAAAATTAAAGGTTCAGGAGTTAACCTTACCGTCTTATCTTTCACTCTGGAATTCTGGGAGAAGTGTCTCACGGCACACAAAACATCGTCAAATTGTTTTACGCCACTTAACAGCTGCGTTTGTCAAACATCTCTCATCTCAAACAAGGTACTGTGAAGCGCAGTCACAACTTCCGCGCCGCTTCCTTTTTTTTCTCTTCTCCTCAATCACTGTGCTGCCGTAAGGCAATAGGAAATGACAAGCCTCTTCACCGCAAAACATGCCGATGCCCCAAGTCCACAAGATGTTATAGCCACCTATCGCCGAACCTTCGAAAATCGTGTAGCGGAAGAAACACTCCGGCCTATGGTTCTACCATATCATCTTTATGGCTATATATTGTTGGGAATATATCTCTGTGTGCGACACACGAATCGACCCATATTATACAAGGCTCGGTGGATAGTGTTGGCTACTATAACATGGTTTCAGCTCAAAACGCTTTGGCATACGAGCAGCACGAATATGGCAATTAGTTTTGTGGCAGGCTTGATGAGTACTTATGGTATCGCTACAAGTTTGACCTGGCTTGTGTTTATGCGACCGCAATTTGATGCTAAGAGGATCGAGAGAAAGAGGACCCAGAAAGACAAACCTGCCACAAAGGATAACGAGGGAAAAGCTACAGCATATACAGAGTGTACAAAATCTGATTTAAGGTCGCGTTTAAGAATGAATGGAGAAGAAAATAGAAGTTCTGCCCCAAATGGAAAAGATGCAGGACCAACCCATGGCCAATCAAACGCAAATGGGATGACGGAGTTTGAATATTATTGGCAATCGTACCCAGATAATATCCGAGAGAGACTCGACTGGGTATCTGACTTGGTCATTAATTTCCGTGGACCTGGTTGGAATTGGACAATTTCCACTCTACCAAAGCCTCCCCCTTTCGTCTATGCCAAATTGGGTGAACCTGCTGATGAAGCATCTAAGAATGATACATCCTCGACGGGAATCAAGCGCTTTACCACAAGGCTTGAAATTCTTCGAGCTCAAGTTCCCCGTTTCATCATTGGATATTTTTTACTTGACGTTGTTAAAACTACCATGATGAATGATTCATATTTTTGGCTTGGCCCCAACGACTATGCTATGTCTGCCCATGTTGCAACAATGTCTCCACTCATACGCTGTGTATATCGCGAGCTGTTATCAATAGCTGGGGTCCTTATCTCCTTAGATATGGCCTTTCTTTTTGCCCCTCTCACAGGATGTTTACTTCTTGGCCCATCCTCATTCATGGGTCTCAGAGGCGAACCATGGTATTACCCCACCACCTGGGGTTCTCTGTCAGTGATTGCGAATAAAGGCCTAGCTGGGCTTTGGGGAGGTGCCTGGCACCAAATTTTCCGCCTTATATTTTCTGCACCAACAAACTATCTAATCGCAAACGGATATGTAAACCCCAAAACCTCAACTACAAAACTCATCGCTTCGTTTTTTGCTTTTGGTATATCTGGGGTTCTGCATGCTGGTGGTAGTATATCTCAAATTCCCTCTACAAAACCTTGGAGTCCACCTACATTCTTTATGCTGCAATCCCTTGGGATATTCCTACAAACGGGCCTTTGCACCCTTTTCGATCAATACATCCCGAAACCAATACGGCAAACAACGAATGTGGTATATGCATTATCATGGGGTCTATTGACTGGGTGGTGGTTAGCGGATGATTTCGCCCGAGGGGGAATCTGGCTTTATGAACCTATTCCTATTTCTATATTTAGAGGATTGGGGTTTGCTGGTAAAGACCATGGGTGGTGGTGTTGGGAGAATATAGGGATTGGGTGGTATACGGGGGAGCATTGGTGGCAGAGTGGTGTTACTATATGAGGAGATCAGAAGTTTTTGGGAATTTATGTACATGACGGCATCGCATTGCATGTTATAGCAGCATGGAGTCTGTAGGTTGGAATCAAACGGTTCTGGCGTATAAAAACTCGCTCATATTAAGAAAGATTTAGAGGCAGAGCTTCCATGAGTCCGAACGACAGTCCAACAACGCAGATCTATTGAATTGGTTTGATATATCAACTCAACTTGCTTTGCTGATTTTGTTGGGTATTTTGATCCTACTCAAATTATTACTTATAGGCCCACAGTCTTCGAATTTGTACTACAATCCGCACTTATAAAACACCGATGAAGTGCATAGCAATGCACAATCCAACCAAAATCTATCAATAGTTGATAGATTATTGCGCAGATCCTAGCGTAATCTCAAATACTGACGAATGCCAAGCTTCTGTCCCTAGCTATCTAGTCAAAGATAACCATTTCGTATAGATATACTCGCGTCGATTGCGGATCAATTAAACAAATTTATCCCTCTGAAATTTATCCCTCTGTTTGAAAGCGTATTAGGAAAATATGATAATGGAAATCTTTGATTTCATCTACTCTTACTTGCACAAATGTTCTCAATATCCAAACCCAGCCTAAAAGCTGTGAATACACATCTAATACTCATCTCGAAGGTCGCTCAGACATGAACACTTACTTCAAAAAGTACTTCTACTTCACCTTCATACATTAGAAGTCCCGGATCAAAGGGCAGTCAAAACAATATTAGCTACCCATATCATACAGTCCCCGCGAAAAGGCCAAGTCCTCCTGTCCCCACAATTTGGCAAACAGTCACGCGCGGCATGGCTTTTTTTCACGCAAATTGACAATGCCTGCATGTATCCATACTTGGCGACGGCAAACTCTAATATCTCTCTGTACCTTAGCTTCATTACCTTATCTCCACCTGCAACTCTGGCAATGATGAACGGCAGTTCAATCAAAATTTAGCATACTTGGTGATGCCTATTCAAGCCTTAACTTTGACAAGTAGACGATTCAAGATTTGTATTAACTACATCTACATAAGTCATGGTGACTTCCCGCTTTCGTATTGACTGACTGATTTCGACTAGCTAAGGAAATTCTAAGCGACGCCCACACGGCGAGATGTTAAATGATACCCGTTCCACACGCTCTATCAAAGTGAGAGGTTCTCAAAAGTTGAGTATGCAATATTGATGTCTAGTTTGAAGTGGACCAAAGGTGGAGTGTTACACTTGGCACCCCGAAATCCAAACTTTAGCGTGATGTAAACCCCGCATTTTCGCTTCCCCAGGTTATTCTGGTGATTTCACATCTAGGTTAGACCTCCATCGGAAAATGGGAGTGTCTGAGCCTGGTATATAAATTATCCAGCATCCTCGTCAATGAGTATGAATTATTCATTCCATTGTCCATTTCACCGGTGGATTTATTTCATCAATTCAAATACAAGACCTCGTCTGATTTTGCATAATGGGACCTCAAAACACTGATACTGAGGAGAGAACGATTGGTTTTGAGCCTCGGAATGAGAAACCTGGTGTTTATCACGAAGAGCATGTGGATCATCTCAATAAGGGTGCCCATGCGATTGCAGAGAGAGGTCATGAAGCGACTGATAGGTTAGTAGTTTGAGATATTATCCCATATTAGTCGGTTGCTTATTGAATTTCTAGGCGAGGCCAGTCGCTTGTAACATTTGACCCTATTGCAGAAAGAAAGTTGAGATTGAAGATTGATTTAATGATCGTCCCTACTGTGGCATTATTGTATCTCTTTTGTTTCATCGACCGAGCAAATATTGGTAAGTCCTCAACAAAAGCACTCCTTTTCACACCGGACGATAGTAATATTTATGTTTTAGGCAATGCCAAACTTGCGGGACTCGAAAAAGATCTCAAATTAGTGGGGTATGATTACAACAAAGTTCTATCGGTCTTTTACATCTCATACATCATCTTCGAAATCCCTGCAAATATGGCCTGCAAATGGATAGGTCCAGGCAGGTTTCTTCCCGCAACTTCGTTGGCGTTTGGAATTTGCTCAATTGCCACGGCATTTGTGCACAACATCCACGCGATCTCAGGCGTTCGTTTTCTCCTAGGTGTTTTTGAGGCGGGTATGATGCCAGGTATTGCATACTATCTTTCTCGTTGGTATCGGCGATCCGAATTGACGTTTCGTCTATCGTTATATATTGTCATGGCTCCGTTAGCCGGTGCCTTTGGAGGCTTGCTCGCCTCGGGAATTCTGAAACTACCAGGCTTTGGTACCCTCCATACATGGCGAATGATATTCGCGATCGAAGGTATCATTACCTGCTGTCTCTCACTTATCGCCTTCCTAACCCTTACCGATCGTCCGGCAACCGCAAAATGGCTCACGCAAGAAGAAAAGGATCTCGCTATCGCGCGTGTCAAATCCGAGCGAGTTGGAGCTACTGAAGTCCTAGATGCATTCGACACCAAGAAAATCCTCCGTGGTATCTTCAGTCCGGTAACTATCGCTACGTCCTTTATTTTTCTCCTCGACAATATTACCGTTCAAGGTCTTGCTTTCTTCGCTCCCACCATTGTGAGGACTATCTATCCGAAAGCAACCGTCGTCTCCCAGCAACTCCATACTGTCCCTCCTTACATCGTCGGTGCATTCTTTACAGTCCTTATCCCTTTCCTCAGCTGGCGTTTCGACCGACGTAATGTCTTCTTCATCATGAGCGCTCCCCTAATGATGTGCGGCTACATCATGTTCCTCGCCAGCACAGATGCTCAAACCCGCTACGGAGCCACCTTCCTCATAGCCAGCGGAGCCTTCTCATTCGGTGCTCTATCCAATGCTCAAGTCGCCGCAAACGTCGTCTCGGACACCGCCCGCTCGAGTGCCATTGGTACCAATGTCATGATGGGAAATATTGGAGGTCTCATATCCACATGGTCATTTTTGCCCACAGATGCACCTAACTATCATACCGGGAATGGACTTAATTTAGCTACTGGAACGACGATCTTCTTTTTGTCGATTGCGTTGCTTTTGTGGATGAATATGGATAATAAGAAGAGGGAAAAGAGAGATGTGGATGCTGAGTTGGATGGTTTGACTCAGAAACAAATTCAGGATTTGGATTGGAGACATCCGGGGTTCAAGTGGAAGCCTTAAAGATGGGGTTCTATTGGTTCATGATGTATTGTTTAGTAATGATCTGTGTGATGATACATATAGTAATCGAGGGGCATTCTATATAATATGGGAAGGACAGGTCATCGAAGGAGGACATAGGTGTCGGGTTTGAAGAACCAGAGGGAGAAGAATACGATACAGATGGATATATAGGGATAGAAGGATATGCCGATAAATTAATGGATAGAGAAGGATGACAGAAGAGAAGACTCAGGGTGACAAATGCAAGGTATTCGGGGGGATTCTGTAGAGTTAGAGTAAATGTATATATTGGTGCTTGATGTCATTGGTTTTCTGATAGGAATTTTTTAGGATATGAATCCCTTATGGAAGGAAATTCGGATATAATCAAGAGGTATGGTAAGGGGGAGTTTTAATCCTTGTTAATTAATAAAGGTTTTTTCTTCTTTTGTTTATTATGGATATATTATATAGAGAATATTGTATGGTCCGTGTAGTCTTTAGTTATAGTTAGATCAAATTGATTATGAATTTACTATTACTACTATCTATGTAATGAAATTACGATTATTTTTCTTAATAGAAAATCTGATTGGGAAGTTAGTAGGTACCATATGCTGGAACAAGTAATAATTCTATGGAAGATACTATTCAAGTGAATACAAGGACTAAGTTGATGGCAGTTAAGCGATAAACCTCCTTTTCACCCTAATGTTATTGGTCCATTAAAGCATCAATCATCATTAAGCCTAAGAGTACGATATCAAGTTTCAAGTTTCAAGGATCATTTAATACTTTTCTAAGGGTTTGCACCATCTTATTGTTCTATTTATCCACGTTAGATATTTATTGTTGTAGGAGAAGCTGTTTGTCCTACATGATGCTAGAAGAATTAAGATTATAACTACCTACCAAAATGTAGTTCCACAATCGTCTGGAAGTGAGTATTATTCTCAGCGGCATGTGTAACAAGGTAATAGGCTTGGAATGGTATTCAATTTAGCTAATAATCTTCTAGGGTTCCTAAGATCCTTTGAGTCTGATTCCTCCTAGGATTGAGGGAAAATGTCTAGGGTTATATACACAATTCTATGCGGGGTAAGACAGCTCATCCCACATATGAGCGGAGTAAGACCATATTTATCCGGTTCAGCTCGGAACCATTCTTCCGTACAACAGCATGGCTCTCCCTCATGAGGCCGTGGATTTGTAAAATTGATTTCTGAGAAGTCAGTCCTTCGAGGTTGATTCCCGACCTGATGGAAAGAAAGGTGTCGCGCGGTCAGGTGCTTGCATCTGAATCATCAACGATAGGAGTATTCTTGGTGCTCGACTGATGAGTATGTTTTGTGTGTATCGTGTTCATGGTTTTGTACAAACGGCGACCGAAGAAAATTCCCCTTGTGAACAAGGCACTGCCTATCTGAACGTTTAAAAGTCAGGATAAGATATTTCTTGATCACCTCTCGAATTTTGTACATTGGACCTGTATTCCATTTTAGATATAATTGCGTCACTATTACTAGACGGTCACTTTGCCATGCAATATCTTGGGGACGGTCCAACAATTAATACGTGGCGCAGCTTGTATCATTGAGAGCTTCACGGTGTATGGAAATACTAGGAGGCACAGGTGTTTAGAGGTTTGGTAATAAAACTATTTCAATCGTGTAAACCTGGCTGTTTTCTGCAAGGTAAGGGGATTCCATAAGTATAAGGAATGGTACGAGTGTACCACTGTGTTGGTTGCGAAGGCTTTCCTTGGAACTTATCCAGTGGTAGGTCTGACAAATTCTGCCTTACACCAACAAACACCAACAAAAGGGCCGCGTACTAGTGATGTGTGTGCCAGATTTGAGATCGGGTCCAGACACAAGTACCGTTGTAGGGTGGCTGGTTGGGCTCAAAGAGCTTCTCATACGGAAATATGAAAGCGGTATGGTCATCAAATTATCAGTCTTATATTGTTCTACATTGGGATTCTATTCAGTCACTTAGTCATCATCTTGTGTTCGGGAATATGTGGCTATTGCATAGGCACTGCTCTGTTTGTATTTTGGCCTGGTTGTTGCTTCTCCAAAGCTTTAGTCCGAATAGCCAAGGGTTAAAATGCGAATAAGTCCTTATCAAGAGCTTGAAAGCTTAACACTTCACTGCTATGATTCCCACGCGGCACAAGGCGAACCTCCGAGTTATCATTTGGCCACCATCTATTGAACACATCAAGGAGTTCCTCGTGATTCCTAGCATCTCTATCATATCTTGCCTTGCAGTCACTTTCTCCTTCCTGTAGCCACCATTCCCTTCAGACAATCCAGCTTGCAATTTCCAGAAACGGTCTTGCCCTTCTAGTCCCAAAACTTTCTGTTAGGAAAATCAGTGTATGACAAGAAATGACCCAGAAAAAAAATTTCACCGTCAAGTTGATTCTGAAGGCCGCCATCTCATCCATCGTTGGATAATTGGGCGGGAATTTAGCACGAGAAAATGGAAGATCGAGAATATCATGAAGCCGAACCTGAGCTTCATCACACTCAGCTTGTGTCCTAGTAGGCATATTTAGGAAAGGTTCGATCCTGGACTTGAGCAACTCAGGTGGAAGCGGTGCCTCCAACACCAATTCGCGAAGTTCTTCTTGTGTATCAGAGATTGATTGATTGACTGCGAGTTTTCCCATAGCAGTGCGCCAGAGATCTGCATACGGTGTGCCGTGAAATCGGGCCTGTAAATATTGTTTGATGTGAAGATCAGTAAATAGGTGATAACAACGTACTGTAATTCCTGACACTATGCTCCAGCTGCATTCGCTATAGTCGCTGGTGTTCTCGACTTCACCAGTGTTATTCTCATCAGTGACTTTGTTTGATTGTTCAGACATCTTGAAGTTGAAATTGGAAGTTGAGTAACAAATGAGAATAGGGAAGTGATGGAAGAATGCATGCATTTATCAAAGGCATGGCACTCGGCTAATATTCATTTTTGTGCTTATAGAGCAATCATTTCCGAAAATCAATTTTACATACTTCTAATTAACCCCCCCCCCTTATCAAAATAAAACTGAAATCTAAATTTTTTAAAAATCTATGATACAGATTCTAACTATTCAAATTAAATTCTAAAAGATATAAAAATAAAATATATCTTAATTTTATAATATAAAAGTAATTTCTTCATGTTTTGGCGGTATAAAAATAATTTGCAGGAATTGCAATTATCCTGATCGATTTAGAGGATACTGATTAATTCTTCAAACTTTTTGTTCTCATAGAGCCGGTATGAGTGATTAATATTCCTATCTAATATGATCTTTTGCACTAGTGATCTGCAGAACTTAAAAAGAAAGGATCTTTAAGAGCCAAATGGCTCGGCAATAAACAATGATTGCCATTTTTCTGGAAGAATAGAGTCTGGAGGAGTCAGGTGTACTAAAGCCCTGTATTGCGAGCGCATCCCAGAGAACAGATACCTTTCCGAGTTACAGGACAGGAGAATTCATACCGTGAGGTCCCAAGCCATAGGAGTGAGTGGCAAAGAAAGAAATCTAGGAGTGAGTGTCTGTAGGAATAATGAAACGCATATTAGTATTCCTTCTTATTGAGACCAACTTAAATGATATAGAAAAAGAAAAGCACAAAGAATACAGTATAACAAAATAAAGTAAAAATTCATATAGAACAACCCTTCATTCAATTTCCTAAATACAACTAACTAATTACTAATTTCAAAATTCCTCCGTCATTATATAAATGAATGTTCAGATTCATATTTCTCTCAATTTGTATTTAACCGTTGTTCATCTCTTTTCCATACATCCATCTATTTATCCATCCATCCGACTTTATGTATTCCTTTTCTTTTTCCGTCTCCTCTCTCGCCCAGATCATATCATTGCTTAAACGTATGAAGAAAAATAAAAAGCAAATAAAACAGCACATCAATGCCCCCTTCCCAAAAGGGGATTGCTCTCAGAGTATTCGTTGAAAGAGAAAATGAGGAGAAAATGAAAGTCTCGCCCTATCTAGAAGTAAAAAAAAAACCAGAAAAGAAAAAGAATGAGAACACTCGGTAATTTTTTTTCTCGAAAGAACCGAACCTCAGAAAAAAAATCGCCAAAACTCCCCGATTCATAAAAGGTATTCGTCGTAACTAGAAGAACAAAAATGTGGTATCAAACCCATATCCCCTTCATCCATCATCAAGCATTAGCCATAAATATAAACATACAAACCTCAAATCATATTCCCATTAACATTAACCTCATACCCCTCACTCTTCTGCTTCAACGCCTTCGCCAACATCAACTCCCTCATCCAATCAATCCTCTCATCGCGACTCCTCACCGCAAAATAGTGCGTTTTATTATTCGCGCCACCATTTCCCCCCATACCTCCAGGCATCAAACTATCTCTCTTCTTCAATCTCACCCCCTTCTCTATCGCCTGAGGAATTAACTGAAATGCAAAAACATCTACCTTTTTATCCCGATCGCCTCCACGACCCATCGCAATATTAACTCGTTTGAAAGCTGCGTTTAGTTTGGAAGAAGACGCTAGAGAAGAACAGGCAATGGCGTAATCGTCAACGTCAATGCATTCGAGAACGTCCAGGGCACGTGCATCTTTGTGCATGGCAAGCGTGGTGCCCCGGAGTGTAAAGTGGTGTTCGTGCCATTCGTGGCGCAGCATTTTCGTGCGTCGCTTCTTCATCCAACCGGCATAGGAGGGAGCGTCTTTCTCCGGGGAGGAGTTAGAGGAGGAGCCTGAGGAGGAGCCTGAGGAGGGGTGAGGTGGTATCGGCGTGTATGTAGAGGTTTGAGCGGGATTTGGCGCGCTGAATTGGGCCCAGGGGTCGGTGGTGGAGTAGGCGCGGATGGAGCTTGCGAGAGCTAAAGGGCGTGTAGGATCTCTACTCGTGGTTGTGGTTTCGGGGAAGGTGCGGGATGGTTCTTTGGGAAGAATTTGGACTTGGGCTGGGTGGGAAGGTTGAGTTGATTCCGTGGCTCGATATTCATCGACACGAGGAAGTAGGGAGGGACGACGATTAGAAATACGTGAAAGACTGCGCTGGAGAGGGTTGTTCATCGAGAGATTGGTGGATGTGTTGGTAGTTGGGCGATAAGTCATGTTAGGTGGAACGGATTGAGAAGCATCTCTAGCGACGGGACTCATGGGCACAGCAGTAACAGGTACGTCCATTTCAGAAAAGGGGGTACCAAATCGATAGATGGAGGGCGAGCGGGTTTCATTGCGGAGTTCTGGAGAAAGAGCTTCTGCCCGTTCCATTTGGTAAGGTGAGAACGCAACTGCGCTGTTTGGAATAGCGGTTGCACTGCAAGGGCCATATCCATTGGCACTCTGAGATCTGATGGGTTGTTCGGGACGAGGTAGAGGAATAGAAAGTTTAGGTAAGCCCCGAAGACCGGCAATAGGTCCCTTCAGTGGTGGGAACATCTCATATGGAGGAGTTGACGGCTCTTCGGATGATTGATTGGGTGCGAGATGTTGGAATTTAATGAATTGCTTCACATTATCTTGGGGATCACGTAATGCGACATTTCGAAGACTCTCCTCTTCTAAATAACGAAGAGTAGGAGTTGAGCCTGGACCAAGGACATCTGAGGATGCAACCACTGAGGGTACCGCATCGGAGATTGGACGAGCTGTGAGAGCATTACCTGGGTCTCCAGCAATAAGTAGCGAGCCACCTTCTGTTTCAATCTTTAGTATAGACTCAAATATTCTGTCGCAAATTTTAACGTACCTTCGGGACTGATCGGATGATCTTTGTTGAAAGCAGCAATCAATCGTTGTTGTTTCCTCCATTTCCCACAATTTTCTCCCTTTGAGCACTTATGTGGTTTTGGCATAAGTTGTTCTATGCCCACAATAGAAATAGATTCCAAAGGCAACACAGTCTCGTGTTTGTGAGCCCTTCTTGACCCCTTACGTCTTCGAGATCGATTCCGCTCTTGACTCGCCGAGCGATTTTCTTCTCTACCTCTTTCCGACCTGTCTCTTCTCATTCGGAATTCCGTGGCCGGAGAAGTTTCTTCGATGGGGGTTACTGGCTTAGGTGTACTTGGAGCACTTCCTCGCAGGACGTGGATTTCGTTCCAAACTTTTGTGCGTTGTCCAAATGATGAGATGCCTAATTCTCGAAGATCTTCGAACTTGAGAGTGGTCAGGATCGCACCCGAAATATCATTTTCTTCAAATTTTTCAACGATTGACCATTCGAAACCTGCATCGTGCATCCATCTTGCGACTTGACGTGGTGTCCATTGAACGATGTTGTTTAGGTTGAGATCCGCGACGTTTTCGGCCAAGATAGATAATCTCTGGCGTCCCGTAGGACTGTCTGGTGAGACCGGAGTGGGAGGACTAGCTTGATATAGCGGTGTGAGTGCTGATGGCTGTGGAGTTATTGGTGACATTTCCAAAACATATTCGTTCGGAATATCTATCGATGAGGAAACAGAGCTGCGGAACAAATGAGGTCCTCGAGGTCCCTCGACCGGTTTCTTCGTGCTCAAGTCGAAATTGAAGGATTGGAATTCGTTCGTGGCCGATGTAGGTGTGAATACTTCTTCATAGGAGGATAATGTAGTTTCACTCGCTCGACCTCCCTGGATGGTGACATGTTAGTACGAGAGATGAGAGGGATGAAACGTGGTACATACTGATCTATAACTCAGGCTGGTGTAGTCCAAATCTTCTTCGAAATCTGATCCATATTGTGCCTCTTCCACATATCGTTGGGCATTTCGACTGTCTTCAAACTCCTCACCGTCACTTACATCCTCCTCGAAATCTGTATCGAATATGGTTGCGGATGATAAAGGTCGTTCAGGATGATATTGTGTTTCCTTGAACCCCAGAAAAGTATCTCTAGGTTGACTAGTGTAACCTTTTTGGAACATCTCCACCCGAGTGTCGATTGCTGTCAGAGAGGTCCTCATGGCCTACATTCAATCGTAGGATTAGTATATTACTCCAATGCACATGAGTATATCATTGCCAAAGCCTCATTCACTTACCATACTTGCCTGGTACAAAGGTGGAGTATCAATTGATAACTCGGGCAGGACAAGAAAACTTGCAAGACTGCTTGCTTTCCCGTTGCCGGGGGTTGTATTCTATAGGCCGAAACAGTCCCTGATGAAATATTATGTACCAAGATAACGATAAAGGAAGTCTGAGGCAAAAATCAAATTCAATCTGACATGAATGAATTGTAAAATGTCAAAAGGATCAGAAGGAGAAATCGTGGTAAAGTTAATGGCAACTATGGCAGTATATGTATCGCCATTTCGAAACGAAACGATATATCATGGGCCTCAAATATATCATAGGACACCAATGGGCAGCATAACGTCCCGGCTTTTTTCTATATTGTGAACTGTGCTCAGCACTCCTGCATGAAGATTGTGACTATTCTTACACAATGCCACAAGGCCTCGTTTGTTGGCCCTTGAGCCATTGAAATGATCGGGTTGCGAGCCTTGCGACCTACATCGCAGGAAGCTTAGACCCAATAAGGAGATTCTGCTAGGGTAAACATGCGAAATGCTCGCTTTTCCTCACATTTCTCACAAAAGACGAAAAAGTGAAATTTAGGAGGTGTTCCAATAATATTCGAGCTTGGTCAGATGGATCCTGCAGAAACTTTTCGTGATTGGTTGTGAAGGATCAATAGTTCTGCATCTACGCGCCGAGTCACCTCTTTTTTCTTTTCTACCCTAGTTACCAAATATAATTCGTCAATTCAGTCGTTTGATTTGTCCATTGAAGGATAATTTGCTCATGATTGATCATGATTCGACCGAGGATGATGCCCAGAGAAAATCTGTAAATCCAGACCCCCTATATCTTTTCATATCATCCCGCTATTTTCACCGGGCTTTCGGGCATCGGGCTTATATTATCTAGTTCCGAAACTATAAGAAATTACTTTAATTGATAAGGCCAATTGTGCAATTGGAAACGTATTTCAATACATTGAACACTGGAGTATCTATGTCGAGCTAGATTGAAGTGGAAAATTTAGATTCTCCAGGGTCTCGTTTAGACTTTTACGGTGCGGTCCGTTGATGAAGGGGCACAATATCGCTTGCAAGTTCAGTGAATTTCAAGGTTGAAGCCTGTTAAAATACTTCAAAGTATTCTAAAAAATTGGAACCACCGGGTCTAGATATTACGGAGTACAAGCATGAACACTCACATCGAACGGGACTGCAAGAAATCTGTACATACGATCATCGACATATTGGATATTGTTGGTTTGTACGTGATAAGGAATATCGGCATCGCTATTCTATTTGTCGTAACACTAAGAACATCAACGTTGAAAATGGGGGAGGCTGGCTGCTGTTCGAAAACTTTGAAAATTGGAGGAAAGTAATCCTTCTTTCCTTCCTTTGTCTTCACCCCTCTCCACAGTTCCCGAACTCCCATCTAACAATGGAAATGTACATGCGGATCTTCTGATCCTACTAGGTATCTATCTACTTATGGCGGTGGAGAATTCTACAGTACCTACATTTCCGAGTACCAACATGTATGATACCGGTACGTACTCACTAATTCGAACCATTCGTGCAAGGAAGAGGAAACTTTCGAAATTCGAATGTAAGCCTTTTATTAAAGAGGATATTCCCATGTTCCGCCGCTGCCGGCTCTCTATTCCTGCAAGTATGTAGTTCTATATGTTATGCAATATAGGAATTATCAGCATCGGTACATGAATATTACATGCAGGCAAGAGAGCAGAAAAGCAAAGCTGTGCTGTGCTGTGCCGTTCCCGTACATTCCCGTCGCATGCGTTTATCCAAACCGTTCCAGGTCCGTGACTTGAGAACAATCAAATCGATCCTCCCGAGACTTCCTCTTCCTTTGGATAAATTGTTTCCCGTCCCATAAGATTCGTTAATTTTGTACCATGTCCTTGTCCCGGGTATTGTTCTTGATAAGCAACCTCGGGGTTGGTGAGGGCAATCTACCGCAGAGTAATGCAGAGTGAATTCACGTGCATCGTCAGCTCGATTCGACTATCGCTGTCGCAAATCTGAAGGATTCAATTTGCCCCTCACTTGATTTGTGTGATTGTTCAGCGTCCTTGATACAAGCCCGATGTACCACGGTCCAAGTGATTGACATACATGATTGAGTCAGTAGCAACTTGTCTCAGGCCTCACCGTCTTCTTGACTTGCGTAAATGATGTATTTATGCGATATGCTATCGGTAAGGTATTGAAAATGCATGGCATTGTAAGTACAAAAGGAAAGAACATATGTATGGAAGTGGATAAAATGTTAAACTTTGAAAGTACACATGATGTAGGTTACATTTGTGGAGTATTGATTTATTGATTCATCAGCAATAGGAAAAATCAAAATTCTTCCTCGACGAATCAATGTTGAAATAGGTACGTGTAATGTCAATATCCTAGCTAGAAAATAATGGCTTCTCCAGGTCTCGATATTTTTCGCATTTTTCCCCAACCAATGGCTGGCGAGAAGAGCACTCACACTGGCCTCACATGATTGTTTCTTCATGCGGGTTTACATCAAATGAATGCTCAATGAGATAAGTCAATTCAAGAAGGACCGAAGGTTACAAACGGAAGTTTTGGTGTCCAGTACAACATATAATACGCTCCACCATGGTAAAAAAAAAATTAAAAAAATGAATATATGAAAAAGGATGAATTAGAATAATGGAAGAGAAATATTCAATTCGTCTCTGGCTGGCTATTGGCATTCGGCAGATGCGCAGTATTCGAAGTCGAATCGCACATCAAGGCCCAGTATTGTCAGGATGCAAATTCCTGTTTTGGAAAACATCATCATCGGAATGAGATATCTATCGAAGCTATTGATTGATCTGATACACAAGTGTGCTGTACATGTCTAACTGGTACTCATACGTCCGTCCGTGATGGAAAAACGTCGGATTGTGTAAGTAAAGTCCATCTTCCGCTTCCCGTTGAAGATCATGGCTTTAAATCCAGAAAGTTTAATTTCATCTTGATGAATTTGAATTTATTTTTCTCCACAATTTTGACAATTTTAATATGAGGGTGTGAAGTTGAACGAGCTCGTGCATATATAGCAGACCCATAAAAATCTTCATTATGTCGAATATATCCTCAATGGTAACCTGGAATTGCGGAGCTCTTTAAGTGGGGTGTTCGCAATAGAAAAGGTCGTTACGAGTTGCTAGAAGGCCTAGATGTTGCATGAGCCACCTCCTCTCCCCCATTTTTGTCAAAAATGACGACGTCGACAACAACCGCGAGGAATTATTTTCTGTCTCGGAAATCTAATTTAGCTTTCCTACAAGGCAGACACATGGAGACGATGAGGATGATGATATATCATATTAAAGATACGATATATGAAACTTTCGCAGAGGAAATGGATCAATAAGCTCATCTCAACCTAGTAAGACACGAGGGACGAAACGGTCAGCGTACCTACCGATATCAGACGATACTGGGATCGTTGAGGGAATCTTCTTCCCCACTCGTCCCAGTAATCTCGAGGCCTTGAGAAGCTTCACAACCAGCCTCAATAGAGTGAGAACATTGACCGTTATGAGACGATACTGACGTCGATAACGGTGTCTCTCTCCACTTTCGTTGTCAGTAATTTCAAAGCCCCTTCAGAATCGAAGGTTCAGCCTCAACAATCCTTTGTTTGGTTTCCCGCCTTGAACTCCTACACCATAGCTGAATTGACATGTATACGAAGTTGAGTTAGATAGAAGCATGCAAATGTTCAGGGTGGGTTGCATCCTCAACACATATCACGCATCCTACATGTCGTTTCGATGAGGATTGTTAGAGCCAAGAGATGTATTTCAAATATTCAACAAGCTGTAATGAAGATATCTTGGTCCACTCTCTCCGCTTCATACATTACCAACAGAAACGAAATTGCGATCTTGTTGATTCACAAACGTGGGAGATAAAGATGTTATTTTAAGAATAATAAATACTTTGAGGAATGGGAGGTGAAGGCTCTTGTTGCATCGAAAATCTCTTTCTAGACGAGCTTTTTCATCTATTCCATATTGTCAAGGAGTTGCAGAAATGGGGAGAATCTGCGAGTGTAAAGGAATGTGCACAGAAACGTGTGAAGATGAACGTGCGTACCTTGTGCAATTTGTAGAAATGAAGGTTTTTAAGTTGAATCCTATGAAGGCTTCAGTTCTTGGTGATGATGGTGGAGACGGGTAATGCTTAGCAAAGCCACATGGCTCGCGGATAATTGTAAATATGTGTGGGGGGTGAACTTGAGCCTCTTCGAGCGAGAGACTATTGAAAATGTTGATTAATTAGGTCCGATTTCTGCAAGGCCAGCAGATGTGAATGTCCAAAAATAACACGGCATTAGGAGCGGAATATGTTGCTAATTAAGGATAAATGTGACGAGATGTGGCAGATTGGGACATCAAGAAGGCCAATTGATGATCAAGTGATGGTATTAGAAATGATAGCTAATTATTGACAATAAGCGCTTAATTTGTACCATTAATAGGAATATTGGATATTGGTATGAAAGAAAAAGGAATGTATTGGATGTGAGGAAATAGATTTGGCTCGGTTGAGGGTGACGAGGAGCTTGGGCCATTATGCGACAATTTCATAGCTAGGATTTCTGCAAGGGATTGTTTTCTCTTGGTCATACAGCCGGAAAAAAGAAAAAAAAAGGCATTTGTGTATAGAACAGATACATCATTGATCTTTTTGACATACAGGGCGAATATCCCTACCTACCGTTATTATTATGATTTCAAGGGTCAAAATTTTGGAGATTCCATCCGAGCAATCCTTCCATCTCGCATTTTGCATATTTGCATGCTTCCCTTGTAATCTTGGCCACCTCCACTCTAATCTATACATCCCGCTTATTGTATGTTGTATATATACTCTCTCCACTCGGTCAAGCTCGAGTCGATAAAATATCTGTACAGAGTAGACAAAGAGGTTCACCACTTGATGATCATGGATGATTATAGGTAATCAGAGAGTCAAGCAACTCATCGTCATTTATTCTGATCAATTGAACCCTATGAAATTTAACCAATTAGATTTTTAGAATGAAAAGGTTCCGACTCAATAGCTCTCATGCACAGATAATATTATTACTTTGCACAAGCAACAAGTAGCAGCATATTGCGGGGTGTGAAGTAGTTTATCCTAATCATCCTAGTTTATCTACATATCAATTTGTCGGAATCCTTGACTTTTTTTTTTCTTCAACACTGTCAGCCGTACCTGACCACTTCTTCCCGATTAGTCTTTTATCTAATCGAACCACATACAATAGAAATTCACAACCCCCTTCATTAATAACTTCAGCTTCACTTCCATTGAATCATGAGAACCCTAAAAATTCCGTATATTTGATTATCTCGTACGGTTATTTCCTTGAAAAAATTGTGAATTCCTAAATTAACTTGGTAGCACTGGGGAATATTTTAGACAATTTTCTTCATAACTAGTTGATAGCAGCAAAATGTCAACCGTTGGCTACGGGTAAAGCCGCTCTTTCCTCGCTAATGCAAGTCGTCACACTCATTCAACGACATCTTCGAATCACATTTCATCAAACCACTTTCCCAATTCCTATTCACGAAAATCATGCAAAAATTCAGATATTCTAAGTGGTTGCATTTTATCACCCTGTCGTGATCGATTTCCGCCCAATCCTACTTGACCGCTATTTGATGCAATACGATTCGTTACTTTGACATGATTTCTTTTCAGAATCGGAATCTATTGAATGGAGTGTAATCTCCATCCGTCATTTGTCTCGTGATATCAAATATCCATTCACCGCTGAATGAAAGGGAATTTCACGAATCACAATGCCGTTGACCGTGAGTAGAAAGTCAATTGAGCAGGTTTCATTGGACAATGGAAGTGAGCACGGGATTACGGCAGAAAGAGGAGAAGTACAGTAGGTAGCGTTCATATCGGGATTCGGGAGGTTTGTAATTTTTCCATAAGGTCTCAGTTGTATGTGGACTGGGGTAAAATAAAGGAATATCACTGCGGATAAGCAGGCAAAGCAGGTATCGATTTAAAAAATGTGCCCGGCAATGTTGATCCACACGCATGTGGGTGGATGAATGCAACCCTCGAGAAAAAGGCACGCTGTAGGTACCGTTCAATGGTGATATTAGGAAGGTGTTGTACCACTTTTTCGGAAGCGGGGGGGTGCATTACTCTATGTAGGTACTATCGATATTATCATTATCTCTTTTAGGCTTTTGTCAGGCTGACAAATTAGAACAAATGAGCGAATGAACAAATAAGACGATTGGAGCAATCTACTTTTATGTAACATGGATATTTATCGCGAAATGGCGAAATGCAGGTGATCTGCAGAAAAGAAGCATAGACCATATCTCTTCAGATGTGTTCATCCGTTGCACAAAGAGTAGCTATCCATCATATTCGAGGTTATCGAGTAACAAAGCAATGAGTAAGAAAATGTGGGTGCGTCAAGAAAAAGAGAAACTAAAATTTATGTATGTGTCTACCTATCACATACATACAGCACAGCCGGATCCTCTCTTGCCGATCATCGTCCTAGAACCTTAAAATCATCTGAGGAGTTTGTTCGGATAGTACCCATAATGATATCAAGAAAAGGATGAACTCATGGATCCTTACAATGGATGCCAGGTATATGTTCTATGTGCTATTGTGCGATATGCGATGTTCCCATCGGTCCATCGTGCCAAGTGGAATGGTATTCGTAGTACAAGCACACAAGCAAGCATACTGAAAGCAAGATAGGTGGGGGGCCGATTGGTGTAGGCTGCATGGGAGGCGCCTCGCGAAAATAGCACAATCGCCTTCTTTTACCGCTGAGCTTCCCCACTGGGCCAGCCACACCTGTTCCTTAACCGATCCATAAAAGTTTAGTGTACCGTAATAGTTTTCATTAACAAGGGGAGAAAATACAAGGGGGCACGGAGAAGGATGGGATCAAATGCAGCTACCTGGGTGTCTATGGGTACGACATTTGTGGAACCAACCCCAATACATGGATTAATCTCCTTTAAACCAATCACAATTTCTGAGGTTATCCATAATAGTATGTTGGAAAATATTTCCTAATGTTCCTTTAGGCTCGTGAAGCTAGTCGTGCTCAACTGCATAACCCCCATGCAGACACCACTTTTTCACTAGCCTTTCTTCATTCCCTAGTCTAATCCTAAGTCTACTGTACAACTGCACCCACCTTTTCCTGCCCACCTTTAACCCACCAATCCTTAATGGGAAATGTCCTATATTCGGACCTAGTCGATGTTCGTCCTCTCATAGGGCAAAATAGTAACCAACTGGTAGCCGCACGTGTGCATGTACGTTCGTGGGCGGGAATATGGGCTAGGTAAATGAATGCAGGAAAAATAGCATCACTCCATTCGGTATCCAGAAATAGATTTTCAATTCTTCCATGGCTGAAGATGATTATTGTACAATTTTTGACATCTTCATATATAGGTCGTCAACATGCAACCATTACCTACTTCTTCATTGAGGCTCTCGAACATCGAAAAAGGTTAATTTCATAGTCCCTCCCTCTCCGCGTCGTCGTTAGATTGTTGTCTCTTCCTAATTCAACCTCTATCACCCACACACCCACTCATTTACTCGAGGTCAAGCTGGACTTGATTTGAACCGACATTCATTAATTTTATCTGTCCCCGGTCTCGCCAATCAGTTACGCTACTAACCCCAGTCTCTCATCGCAATATCACGCACTTAGAACCGGACTCAGCTCTGGCCCACCCCACTATTATCTACTGCTGGTACAGTACAAATGTCAACACAACCCCCCAACGCTCAATCAGCAACTAGAACGACGAACGTCAACATGGCTGTCGCTCAACCCAAAGCAAAGGCTCCCAAAGCTGCTCCAGCTACAAAAGGAAAGATGCAAATGCATAGACGATCAAGGACAGGTTCGTTCGACTTTAATTCATCTCAATTCGCCATTCTTTCCTTGATATTCGTCGTCGTCGGACTTTATATACTGACCCTAGCTATCAAGGTTGCTACACATGTAGATTAAGAAGAAAGAAGTGTGATGAAGGCGCCATAGCTTGTAGTGCTTGTAAGCATCTCGGTCTACGATGTGAATACAAGAGACCCGGATGGTGGGGAAACAATGAGTTGCGCCGCCAGCAAAAAGAAGTTATCAAGACCATCATTAAGAGAAAGAAGCTTACGGAGAAGACCACCGCATCATCCCAATCTCAGTCACAACAAGTTATGACATCAAGTATCGATACCCCTCCCGGACTTTCACACTCTCTTCCTACCTCTGCAACCTACTCCGATCCCTTGGACCGCAATCGATCATCATCAATCGATTCTCAGTTATCTCTCTTTGACTTCAATGCTCCTTCAATGGTCGATTACACTACCTACAATGCGCAAATGCACTCATCGCATGCTCATTACGCAACAATGTATCCTGAATACTCACCATATGAAATCGATGTAAAGACGGAACGACAAATGTTTGTTAATGATGTTCCTACTCATCGTGAATCAACCATATCGACCTTTAGCACGTTCCACCCACCACCACCACACAATTCGTTGCTACCATCCTTCCCTATTGATCATGAGTGGGATACCGTTTACAATGAGCGTCATGAAGTTCTGGCAGAAGAAGCATTGAACATGAATCTTTTCGACTTCTCACACGGTCCACCATCGACATTTCGCCAAGTCGCTATTGAGTTGGATGAGAGTGATCAAAGACTCCTCGATCACTTTGTCTCCGATGTTTTACCTACCATATTCCCAATTCTTGAGACTAATCAGCATGGTTCCGCACGAACAGATTACATCCTCCCAGCACTCCAGAGCAACAAGTGCTACCTACATTGTTGTCTTAGCATTTCTGCGCAACATTTCAAATCCACCATGAATATTCAAGGTGATCAAATCGATAATGATATCATGCGCCACCGTTACGCAACCATCTCTGAACTTTGCGAAGCTCTCAACCGCGACACAGATCACGTATCGATATTGGAAGCTACTTTGGGAATGATCTTCTTTCAATGCTCAGTAGGTCGATTTGACGACTCTCTACCAGACATTCCATGGCACCAACATTTCCAAGCTGCCATTTCTCTTGTTCAAAAACTTGAATTACCTCGTTTAGTCACCGAATCGCATGATCTGATGTCCTTCAACATGACTTTGACAGCCTGGATTGATATCCTCGGTTCCAGCATGCAAGGCCGTGCACCAACATTTGCTCACACTTACAGAGAAAAGCACTTGTCGCAAACCAACTCATCTCTGGGATTGAGAGAGCTCATGGGTTGTGAAGATCGCGTGTTATATCTCATCTCCGAAATTGCTTGCTTAGAAGCTCTCAAGAACGATGGCATGGATGACATTCAACTTTGTCAACATGTTCATGCTCTAGGTGATCAAATCGGTCTCACGGAGATTGGTGAAATGGGACCAAGATTCCCATATAATGCTCATGGTGCTCTGAGCCCCAAGCAATTGAGCAGAAATATGACGGCCGCTTTCCGTCTCGCGGCTCGCATCTATCTTTGCAGTCTCGTCCCCGGTTTCTCCCCAAATCAAGATAGCTGTGTTGGTTTGGTTGCAAAACTTACCCAAGCTCTTGAATTTATCCCAGCCGGACCCATTGGTTTTGACCGCAGTCTTGTGTGGGTTTATCTCATTGGAGGATCCGTCAGTACCGCCAACTCACCCTTCCGTCATCATTTTGCCGATCGTCTCGCTGCCCTTGGAGATCTCGCCAATCAAGGAAGTTTCGGTCGCGTAACCACTCTTCTCAAGGAAGTTTGGTCACATGTTGATGGACGATTCAGTCCCGGTGGTGGTGATGCACATTATGTCTCCTGGAGAGATGTTATGCAGATGAAGGGCTGGGATTTCTTGTTGATCTAGATTCCTAGCTTGAGGATCTTCCACTGGTTTGGAAGATTGACGAAAACTTCATTCTTGCAGCGCCACGTTACAGATATAATGTACTGTATCGTAATCATCACGCCGGGCATTGAGCCCATTGTCAATCTGGACCTAGCTTTTACTAGAACCAAGAGAAAACGAAACTTTATGAGACATCGAGGATTAATGGATAGCAACATGAGCTACGAGAACGAGATACGGTGTCAAGAGTTAAGAATCATTGAGATCAACGATATGATTGGTAGCACTGCGCGAGGAATTATACAAAGATCAAAACGAGAAAGACGCGAGATGCATAGCAAGGATTCAAGATTTTCATTCTAATTTTACATACTGGACACTCACTGCATTATCATTATCATTCAGCATACCCCATTCCCTTACAACGGCGTTACGGCACATTAAGAAAGACACATTTGGAATCACGAGGTTATTGAACGGAAGCGGGGGTTGGGGGGGAGGGCGGCAAACAATCGGAGAGGAGGAAATACCAGCACTAGCACTAGGCGTTCAGCGGCATTTTGAATTTTTTTATAACTACATACCATCTGGTCGCTCCGCGTCCAATACTTAACTTTCTATTATTGATGTATATTATTTACCTATTTAGCTTTAAAAGCAGGAGCGGAAAGAAATGGAATGGAAGCTTTTCCCCCGATTATCTATCGTGTTTCTATACCCTCTTTGGGGGAAGGGGAAGGGGAAGGGGAAGGGGAAGGCGATTGAAGAAGCTTCTGGATTGGATTTCTGGGGGTGTTTATAGTGTTGTAGGGTTTGCTGTGTAGGGTTAACGTTTATTTGCATATGGGTTGAGCGCTCACGCTGCTCCCCGGTTTTGGATGGGATGGGATGGGAAATAGGGTTAGGAATGAAAATATGAAAAAATGAAAATTTAAAAATCAAAATTCAATGTCCTGTTTTAGATGCCCTTATTCATGTGATATTTACTTCTGTTTTGTTCGTACTGTATGGTCATGGTCATGATCATATATCCACAACATGACTTTGATCATGAGACCGCAGCTATCTTCCTCTTTCCTCTTTTCCCTTTTCCTACTCCCTTTAATACATAATAACATCTAAGAATCCAATCATATATATTTCACCGCTCTTCGTACACTGTACTTCCTATACAATAGAGTACTTGATCAGAATATCTAATATCTAAGAACGGAGATGAAGCTTAAGCTTAAGCTTAACAAACGGGCTTCCCAGCTTCGGAAACCTATCTTAGACTAGTGAATGAATGAATGAATGAATGAATGATACCAATTGATGAGAGTGTCTATATTAGGATTGGGTTTACTAGACTCAGGCGTAGACTTAGGCTTGGGTTTATGCTTTGGGTTTGTACTAGATAAAGTATTAGATATGTATATATATATATATATATCTATATTATCCATGTAAAAGTAGATATAAAACTCTTTTTTCTCTCTGATTCCTCTGTTATCTACATGAAGAGTTGTGTATAGAAGTAGGATTAGATGGGTTTCTATATATGTTTTGGGAGGTATATGTGATAGAGTAGATTCGATAGACTCTTGTCCTAAACTTAAGGTATCTTGGGTATATTGAACTAGGTATCATGATCCTTTATGTTTTTGAGGTATAAAGTAGATTCGATATATCTCTTGCCCAGAGCTTAAGATGTTTTGGATATATTGAATTAGATATATGATATACTCTCTTGTATTTTGGAGATATATAAATTCGATAAATTCTTCATCTCAAAAAGTTTTGTCTTGAATGTATTAAATTATATATTATAATTCTTTATATTTTTGAAGATATAGAATAGATTTGATAGATTCCCCACTTCAATATCTATCTCAGATACATCAAACTATATATCACACCCCTCGTATATTCTAAAGATATATAAACTCACAAACTCCTCACTTCAATACCTATCTATATATATATATCTATTTATATTTTAAAATATATTCTTTTCTCTTTTTATTTATATTTTTATCTTTCTTTCCTTTTATAATTATTTACTTTATATCAATAATCCACTCTCCAATAGTGAATATAAGATAAAAACTAAATTACTAGTACTTTTTCGATAAGATATAAATTGTCACGAGATACACGTGATCGCGTCCGATCGGGCTAGTACAATACTAAGCTCCGAACCGATCATATATATAACTTCGTAGCACACTCTCTTTAACTTTGTAGCTTTTAATTTTAAGATTGATCTTTAAACATTTGTTGGATTCGTCATATTATTAAAAGCTCTTCCAAATAAGAAATAGAATAACATCTACATATATTTATACACACTCCACTTGCTCCTATCTAAACACATCATTTATACTCTCTCGCTTATACATAGATCTTTTTGATATTATTCAAAAATGTTATCTTTTTTCTTACCCTTAATTTCTAAACTATAGATTACAATTCAATAAATCTTATGATTACAAAACTTCATAACAAAATGATTTGTCAACAAAATGAAATCTCGTTTCTACACTCCCTAATTCTCGAATGTACTTTTGTTACTTATACTTCTTTTCATCCGAAATCCTTTCTCCCTGATCCTGAAAAGTTCAATAATAATTCTCAAAAGTTCGATATTTAGTTTTCTTCGATTCGAACGAAACTACAAATAAATAATATTGCAATCGATAACTTTACAATTCAATTTTATTATATTTATTTCAATCTCGAATCTTATATACAAATTATAATACTATTTCAACTTTCTTCTCTTGATCAAAATATTCCCTTAGATCATACAACGATCCTAAATCAATTTACATGTGTTTACAACAATCCAAATAAAATTCAAAAAACCAAAAATAAACTATTCATTTTCAAACAAAGAATCAATTCTCTATATACCTATATTACAAAATTCAAAAAGATTCTTTACAAAGTTAAAGATCAGAATTAACCCGATTCGAATAAAATCTCAACCTTTTACAATGGATTCAATATTACTCTTAGAAATCGTTTTTCTCAACAACTTTCTTTTTCCCGTTTCTACCCCGATTTTGTTCAGATCATATAACAACTAGTTGTTTATACAGCGAATGGATTCTTTATATCATCCCATTCTAGTAAACCTAGAACCCCATATATATTACAGAATCCATCCCACTCTCGGAATTATAATTCAATAAACATTAACAATTTTAATATCATTGATACCCTTAATCCTTTTGATACTTAATCGGACAAACCCAATCGTATCTTGATTCTACCCTATATATAAGCATCCGAGTTTTTCCTTTCTGAAAGAACTCTCTTATACAAACAAAATAAATATATACGATATAAAAGTATCTCTCATTAAATACAAGCCTATCTATTAGACCCATATCAAAAAATCCGAGATCGACAAAAGCCTATTCCAATTATTATATTAACTACTAAACCCGAAAACAACAATGATAAGGATCTAGAAAAAATAATCAATAACCGATATTTCGAAGATCATTTGGAGGAGATATATAATACAATAAATACATATTCGTTGATTATAATACAATCCACACATCAGAAATTTTTATCAAAAGAAGATTAGTGATCATTTTGTACTTAAATCATTCGTTTAAAATAAATTCGAAGCAAACTCTTCAAAAAGAAAGAATAATATCACAAGATACACATGATCGCGTTTGATCGGACTAGTACAATACTAAACTTCAAACCGATCATATATATAGCTTCGTAGCACACTCTCTTTAACTCTGTAGCTTTTAATTCTAAGGTTGATCTCTAAACGCTCGTTGGGTTCGTCACATAAATAGATATCTATCGCTTAATCTTACAATCTATCTTGGTGGGTAACAAACATCTGATTTTGATATCTGTATATCTTTTTATATCGTATCATATCATATCGTGTTGTTATATCATCTCATTTGATTTTCTCCGCGATTTCACGCCATGTATCATGATTTTTAGTTATGGTTTTGGTAAGTAGTAAGGAGGATTGAGGGAGATTAAGGAAGAGATGATAATTATAGGTTACGGGGGATTTTTGAAGGGGAAATGGGGAATAGAATTGGAGAATTGGGAAAATGAGAAAGGGAAAATGGGGAATAGAGTTGGAAATATTCCGATTTATACCGATAGATGTACAACAATAGGAATCGGTTTTGATTTAGATTTTGTTGATTTGTTTGGTTCCAGTTAAGTTTTGGCTAAGTTTTGTTTGTTTGTTTCTTAATGATATGGTGGGATAGGGGAATTGAGGGGTATAGAATGAGGAAATGAGGGGAATTTAGAAAGGAAAGGAAAAAGGAGGGAAGGAGTAGTATTAAGATGAAGTTTGATATTTTGAGAAGAGATTTTTTTTAGGAGTACGGATGGAGTATAGACGGAGTATAGAGTATATGAGTATTAGATGAATATCGAGTGAATGAGTATTATCTTGAAAGATCTTTGACATATATATATATACGAGATATTCATCTCGGAATATAGAATTTCGATACACTTTTCATTTTTTATAAATTGTATATCTTAGATTTAAAATACTTTGTTATTAGTATTAATATTTTCTATATTGTATTATGAATATTTATAAGTTTTATTAAAGAATGAGAATTAGATACTTTATTCAGAAAAGAGAATAATATTATATATAATTATTATTATATTTATTAAATAGATACTATATTATACTCTAATATATAATCGATTTCTTTATATCGTATACAATTTGATATCTTATAAGTTTCTTATTTATTAAATAAAATATATTATAAATTAAATAATTATTATAATATAAAGCGAGTTCTTGGTGTTTTGGCCGCTACATTCGGCAGACTTCATCGCTATTTTACACAGCCTTAATACACACTAATAGCATCGTTTATATACATCAATACAAACTCCACTCCATTAAAATTCATAGCCCTTATTCATCATCATTTCCCGTTTCCCATTTTTAATATTATTATCCTAATAAAAAGAGAGCCAAAAATAACTATATTCAAATTATTTAAATTATAATTTTCCCACTTTTTTTCCTTTAATACTTTTCCATCTCAATTAGCAATATACCTTCATTTATATTCAATTTATTTTCAATTTATCTTTTCCTTTTATCTTTCAAATCTTTTAGTATTAATTATAATGAATATTTCGAAAAAGCATTATCTTTATGATAATATTCTAAAGAATATCAATCTCTAGAAATTCTTTATATAATATAGTAATCTTCAATAATGATCAAAAAAATCTAAATTCATATTAAAGGATTACGAAATCAATATTCAAAAACTGAATAAAGATAATCCTTTAATATCAAAAGATATAAATACTATAAAGAAAAATATTACTGATATATACTACAAATAGAAAAAATAAGAAAACAATTATCTATTTTGAGTTTCATTTTACGAAGCTAATATATAATATCAGATTCTGCGAATTCAGAAACGAATAATACTGATAAATAGCTATTCAAAAATGTAATAAAGAGATTATTATAATATTTCTTTGATATATCTATGAAAATTATAGAATATATATATTTAGTTTTGTATATTAATACCTGCTTCAATTTAACAGCTTTATAATTGAATCAATGGATAATATATAAATATAAATAATACGAAAGAAGTTTTAAAGATATAATAATATATTTTGTTGTTATTTTCTGAGATAGATTATTAATTATATAATTATAGTATCTCGATATTATCTTAATTAAAGAATTTATTTTAAAACAAGAAAAAATAGTAAAGTCAATATTAAGAATAAATGATCTTATTCTCTTCCTTATTTATCATTAGGTTTGGGATATATCTATTTTTCCAATCGAAGATCAGTGTTTGATATTTGTAACAATTATACTCTTTTTTATCTATATCGATTATCGATCTGCCGAATTAGTTGATATAATCAAAAGGAAAATTGTTATTAATTGTAATCAAATATATAAAGATAACAATCAGAATAATAAATATAAAGATTTAAATAAAACAAAAAATGATAATCCTATATAAAAGAATTCAGAATCTTAAATTGATTCAAAGATCTTTAATTATAATAATAAAGATATTCTTATATAAAAATATAAAGCTTTTTATTATAAAAATATCCATCTTTAAATTATCCAAAATTCTACCTTTAAAGAACATAATCTCCTTGAAATAAAGATCACTTTTGTTCATTATAAAAGAACTAATAGAAAACCCAAATTATATATTCTTGATTTGATATATTTTGATCTTATTAATATAATATTTATAAAATTATCTTTTTTTTTACAAAAAAGCTTTATTAATTCTTTATTTTATTAATTATATCTTAATCATTATCATCAAGGATAATATAATCAAAATAAACAGATTTACTTATATCGAATTATTTTTTACAAACAATCTATAAGATCCTACAAAAACAATTCTAATATATTGAAAACCAAAAAAACTCAAAATATTGATCTTTCGGTAAATGATATGAATATTTAATAATTTATTAATATCAGAATATAAAGTCTTTTGTTATTCGATTTTTGTCTATTATTTTAACCATTTTGATTGGGCTGTCAGATTTGTATAGAAGTTAATTAGCTATTATTTCTATCAAAATATTGAAAATACTATAAATAATAAAAGATTTCTATAAATACTTTATATTCTTATTGATATCTTTTAAAAACAATTACAACTGTTATATATAACTAAATGATGAAATATAACCTTTAAATAAAAATCTTTTACAGATCCTATATCAACAAAAGGATCCGGTTTATTGTTCAAAATGCAATATTAAATTAATTAACGAATATCGGATTTCTTCATACCTTTATATATATAAATCTTATATATAATCCACATACCCTAATCAATATACCCGAAAAGATTTTGAAAACCCTTCCTTTGGATCCAAAAATAATAGAATTTAAAAAAGAATATGAAAAATACAAAAAGCAATATAGATCTTACAATCAAACTTTATCTAAAATCTATAAAGAATATAAACAATTTTATTAACAAATTGATTCTTTATAAAAACAATATAATCGAACAATCAAGATAGAATTCTAGCAAAATGATTTCGATTATATCTATAATAAAGAATTAAAAAGGCAACTCAAAAAGATCCCTATAAACAAATATATTGAACCTGTTATTTATCATCAACTTCCAAAACGAACTCGACTTCAAAAAGTGCTCTATAACCCCCCGAAAGATATAAGCCCAAACGATATCATCAATTACCGGATCTGTATTATTGATTTAATAATAGTATTCTTCTATCAATAAAAACAAGAAATTCAATATAGCAACCATTTAAATAAAGAATCTTCAGAGTTTTCTGAAAAACAGTTTTTGTACAAAGATCCCTTTTCTTTTCTTTGTAAAAAGACCCAATACATTATATATATCAAAGATAATCGAAATATTTATAAGTATCGAATATATATTTATATTATTTTATATAAAATAATAAACTATATAGATAAGCATTTGAAAAAAATTCCAAAATTCCAAAGAATATCTTATATTCATTTTGTTTGTTAATCGAAAGAGCTTATTCTTAAATACTTATAATATTTTAAAAATCATATACAAATTATATATAATATCAGTTTTCGATTTTAATACTATCGAATAAAATATTAAGGATTGATATAACAATTTGAAAAGGATCAAAAATTCATTGGAAATATAATTTGATCAAGGCTTTCATTGCAAATATATAATTAATTCTTTTAATATGATTATATTATTTTATATAATTTAAATGTTTATAATTTATAATCTGTTTATTATAATTTTCTTTTTCCAATATTATGATTCTATTTGCTTTTTCATTATATTTGTTTAATGGTTATATACATATACAATTCTTAGTTTTTAATAAATACAAAAAAATTCTTTATATTTTCTTTTAAACATCTTTTATCAAATCAGAAAATTTATATCTATATCAAACATCTAGATTGATTAAATTAATATCTATATTGAATCTAAGATTATTTAAAACGATTAGAAATTATATAGATAATTAACAAATAATAATTAAGGGAATATTGATTATAATAAATTATGGCTAATATAAGGTTGAAAAAATAAAAATAGCCTCAATCTCTTAATATCTGGATGGGGTAAAGTAAAAACTAATTCTAAGGAATAAGGCCTGTTTTACAAATACTTTTTGTATATAATAAGGAAAATAATAAATGAAATATAATATAATTCGAAATTGGAACGATTTACCCTATATAAAGGGGTAATTGATCAAATTGATCAAATGAATTGATTAAATTGATTAAATTGATTAAATCGATCAAATTAATCAAATGAATTGATTAAATCGATCAAATCGATCAAATTAATTATCTTCTTTTGGTTCATCTTTTTCTTCTTTATCTTTCTATTCTATATTATTTTGTATTCTAGTAAGATGTTACGATTTGGTGATTATTTTTGTTATCTTAATGAATTCGAGGGTTTTGATAATCTTTGTTTTGGTATAGAATAGATATTTTATAGTGAATCGAGTAATGAGGTTATCCTTTTTAAGAATTTTTTTTATTGATTTGTATATAAGGTAATTGAGTAGAAGATGATTAAATGATTATCTTTTTTTATATTTACAATCATTATTTAATGAGATTCCGAATCGTTTTAGATAGGATTTGAAATATTTATGATCAATTTTGAGTTGAAATAAAGTATTGATATAGTTCCTTTAAGTATTTTCTGGGATTCCGATTTTGGAGTTGATTTTCCAAGGGTATAAATTTGAATAGGTTGAATTTGATGAATTGAGAAGGGTCATTCAATCTTTTGTATTTGCTCTTTTGATATCTATTCTTAAAGAAGCAAAACTGGTTTCATTTGATGTTGATTTTAATTTTGTAATTCCTTTTATAAGGGTATCAATTAGTTCATTTCCTTTTACTGAGGTATGCTTAGGAACTCAATTGAGGGAGATGTCGGCTCCCTTTTGTATAAGAGATTTTCCTGCTTTGATTACTCTGATCTGGCAAGCTTGACCGAAGGCGTCGAATGGTATTTTCAATCGATAAAGCCTAGTTTGATTATCTGAATAGATTTTGAATTTATCACCTGTTTGGGTTATAGAATTGGTATATTCGATTACCTTAATGATTCCGAGTAGCTTTTCATTGTATATCAATTGATTTACTATAATATAGAAAGTTTTATATTTACGGGGTAAAATAAAGCTGATATACTGTTGTTAAGAAAAGTATGATTCAAATATAAAAGATGGAGAAAAGATAGAGTAATATAATAATAATGAATTCGGATGATGAGGATATAATAGGATAAGGATTCTTATTCAGGAATTATAGCTTAGGAGAAGCGATACGATTCTTATTAGCTTTGAATTGATCAAAGATAGCTTTGTAGCCGGTATAATATATAGATAGATATTTGATTTCTATTGATCAATTTGAAAGTGAAGATTAAATAAGCATCGGTTTTGTTTTGGATAATATTTATTTTAATAATGTCTATTTTGAATAATGCCTAATTTGTTCATATAATACAAAATCTAAAAAAGATTAGATACATTTGAAAAGATCCTATTCTTATAATGAATTCTCTTATCATTGCTTATTTCCGACTTCCTTCGATATTAAAAACAAAAAGGCCAGATAAATCTATTAAAGAAATTATTCTTATTTTGAATAATCTAAATTTGTAAAAACAAAATAGAAAGTATTTAATATAGTATACCTTTTAATCATCGTATTTCATATATCTCCATATATTTTCATAATTTATAATTGAAATGAGATATCTCATTTTATGGATTTGAAAGTTAAGTAAGTTTTATATGATTGATAATCTCCTGTACCCCATTGAAAATTCCAATCAGAGAGATGCTTTAGTCAATCAAACATTTCTTTAACTATTAGCATTCTATTATATGATATTTATATAGATTACTATACAATAATAATTAGACTAACTAATTATATTATAGAGAATTTGGGGAATCTAGAGTACTTTGTACTTTAGGAATATTGTTCTGTAATACAAGATTAGATAGGATATTGATCCTATAACTGAAGTAGTCCTAATGTGATAACTATGTTAATACAATAATCCTAGGATATTTATCCTAGGATTGGATTTGTCCCAGGATTGGATTTGTCCTAGGATATTTATCCTAAGATTGGATTTGTTCTAGGATATTTGTCCTAGAATTGGATTTGTCCTAGGATATTTGTTCTAGGATTGGATTTATCCTAGGATATTTATCCCAGGATTGGATTTGTCCTAGGATTGGATTTGTTCTAGGATATTTGTTCTAGGATGAAAGGGTGTTTAGGACAAACTATCTGGGTTATATAATCATCTGGGATATATACGGCCATAGGAAATGTATTCTATATATCCTGTCCTATAAACGATGTTCTACAGCAATACCATTTTTATAATCTAAATGACCCTGAGATATTCTAAAGGCCTAGATTATTTATTCTAAATGAAAATTCAAATCAGAATTTTTTATTCAAAACAAATTTATATTTAGAATAAATTCTTTAGAACTTTCAGAATCTTAGGATCCTTAAAGTTATAAAAAGTTTATTTTTATCAAAATTCTATATTAGAATAATATATCTTATAAAATAAATTTGTTCTATATAATACAAAATATATTCTAAATAATTGATTAATAACTGAATCAATAATTTGTTTATTATAATATATTTGCTTATCTATTTATATTAATTTTATATAATATATAGATTATATAATCTACTCCAATATTAATGGTTATTCTAATATAATGAAATGCATTTTATTATAAGATAAATTTATAGTTTTGAAATTATAAATCTTTTTTTGATAAATTTATAAAATTATTATTAATATATCATTTTCTATAATTATTTATTTTTAAGGAAATTATTTAATAATAAGAAAAAGATTGTAATTGGTTATACTATTGATCGTTTTAATAATATTATCGATCATTGCTTTAATTATTCTTTTCTATTTGATTACAATTATTAAAAAAAATTAAAATTCAGAATATTTGGGAAAAAGTTTTATATCTAAAGAATATAGCTTTTAAATTTTGAAGATATTTAATAAGGAAAATAATGTAATCCAGGAGTTATTTTGATATAAGGAGATAATCTTAAGTTATAATATATATATAATATATAATATAAATATATATAATATAAATATAAATTACATGAACATTCTATTAACAAATGATAATACTCTAATATTTGGATGCTGTTTCTTGTTTCTTTCTATATTATTATTATAACAATAGGATAATATGGATAGAGTCAATTAAGTTTTAGTATAAGGTATATCTTCTAATATATTTAGATTATATTGTATTTTTGGAGATCATAATAATATCCTTTATTTTATATTCTATTATTGTATTTGCAAAAATTTTTCCATAAAAAAGAAAATGTAAGGTTAATAGTATTTCAAACTATATAAAAAAAACATTATTATTAAATATTTATTACAAATATCTGATTTTGAATAATTGATACAAATGAAGTTTATTTTTTTATAACTTTTAGAGTTATTCATTATTAATCTATTATCAATAAATCTTTCAAGCTTTTTAATCGGAATTGAATAAAAGCTTTAAAAAAATATTATCTAGAATTCATAATACAAAAAATTAAGATATTGGATTGGAATCGTTACAAGAAAAACACTAATAAAAAGATCACATATTGATTTGAAATAATAAAATATATATTACAAGATCCGGTTATTCTAATCGAAAATGTATATAATATAAACGAAATTAAAATAGTATTATTTATATTAAGCTTTGTCAAAGTCTTTGTAAGTAAATATAATGTACAAGATTATAGAGATATTCGAATTAAATGCATCATTGTAATTGCAATCAAATATATTAATGATAATGATAGGTATTTAAACCTTATAATTATTTGGCCAGCGAATTCCCATCGAAGCAATTGAATCATATTCCCTACCTCTAAATAGCAATATATATATTCTAATTCTGAGTTCTGTTTCGAGAATAATATTCTTTTATATCATCTTCCCTTTTGTACTTCTTACAAGCTTCAATCTTATAATATAATAATGTTTGCTTTACTCAAAGCAGTTTATCGAAAGACTGCTATACAATATTTTAATAGAATTAATAGAATTAATTCTTAATTAAAATAAATTTATACTATTTTCGAGATTTGTTGTTATAAAGTAAAATTAATATTAATCTATATCAGTTTCTGATATAATGAGTTATATAAATCTTTAATGTTATTATTATACTTATTCTATAATGATTCTTTTATTATATTTTATAATAATTATTACTTACTATTATTATATTTGTTGTCGTTATATCTTTATTATATATCTTGAATAGTATTGCTTTTTATCATTGAATATATCGTTGTTTTGCTATATCATTATCGTTTGAACTACTTTCAATATCTTTATTAGATCATTACGGTTTAATATATTAATACTATATTACTTTTACTATTTTAATAATTCTTATAGATTCTATTATCAAATTATTATAGAATTCTTTAGCGATTTATCTATTATTGCAAAAACAGCATTCTTTTTGGTTTTAGAACTAAATATCGAAGAGATTTATTGTTCTATAATAAAATAATAAGTTATAAGGATATTATTAGAGTATAAACGAAAGTATAATATAAAGGATATTATATTGTTTATTAAAAATAAAATCAATATTGTTTTTCATCTTTATCAGTATTGATCAACAATTCAATCAAAATCAGCTGATAGTTTAGTAAACTTTTATTATTCAATATTAGTAAGAAAAAGAATGATTATATAGAGTTATTATAATAATAATCAATTCTGAATTAAAAATTAAAAAAGATATCTAATCTGCTGTCTCTAATTATATCAATACTTATAAGTTAATAACAGAATCATAAAAAAGAAATCCTTGTAATTTATCTAATATTTAATCACCTTTCTAATTTGTGGATTTTCTGTTTCAAAAACTTCGAATTTGTTATTTCAGATTCTATAAATTCATTTCGATCTATATTCGATCCAGTAAATACAACTTACAATATTTGAAGCCGATCTTCAACTTATTTAAACAATTTAGAGGAAAGCTTTTAGACGATTATATATTCAGATAATGTTCGATTATATATTGCCCTTGTTATATCTTTCTGATTAATTTGCAAAAAAAGATTTCTAAAAGTAGATATAGTATTCAATATCAATAAATAAAATGAAGCAAATTCAAAACTAAAAGCATTCTCATAACCTTCCAACGCTCGAAGATACATTATCTCTATCTTTGTTAGCTTGCTTTGGTTTATATAAAGGTTGTTTAGATTATTGATTATATCGAATATTGATATATAATCTAATCCAAATGCTTTCTCATAATTTTCCAATGTTTGAAGATACATTATTTCTGTTTTTGTTAGTTTGCTTTGGTTTATATAAAGGTTATTTAGATTATTGATTGTATTGAATATTGATATATGATTTAATCCAAATACCTTCTTACAATCTTTCAATATTCGAAGATACATTATCTTTGCTTTTACTAATTTGCTTTGATCTCTATAAAAATTGTTTAAATTATTGATTGTTTCGAGTATTGATATATAATCTGATTCAAATGCTTTCTTTTTATTTTTCAATATTCAAAGATACATCATTTTTATTTTTGCTAATTTATCTTAATCTTTATAAAGATTATCTAGATGATTGATTGTTTCGAATATTGATATATAGTCTAATCCAAATACCTTCTCTTTATCTTCCAATACTCGAAGATATATCCTCTTTGCCTTCACTAATTTGCTTTGATTTATATAAAGGTTGTCTGGGTTGTTGGTTGTATTGAATATGAATATATAATCTGATCTAAATGCCTTTTCCTTATCTTCCAGTATTCGAAGATATATTATCTCTGCCTCTACTAACTTGTCTTAATTTTGATAAAAACTATTTAGATTATAAAACCCTCAATATAATCCATTTATATCTATCTTAGCATTTTCTATAAAGAAGGCCTATTATATTATATATTGAAAGAACCGCCATTATAAAAGTCATCAATACTTTTCACTTATATTAGGAATCTTTAAAGCTATATAGATTAAAGCCAGATATATAAGACTCTTATCCCATTCCTTATTTAGTACAAATATTATTTATAAATAGATATAATTATATATACTATACCCTTTAATCCCGATCTACTATTAAAGAGATCTATTTGAATCAATAAATCCGAAGATACATAATAAAGTAATAATCTTATTAAAATTCAATTCATCCTTTATAAACTTCTTGATCTATTTATCATCTATAAAGTTTGTATATTGAAGGAGATCAAATTATAAATCCTATCAATCAAAATATATTTATAATTTAAATAGTTTTATTGATATTTTATTTTGTTATTAAATCCGATCGAAAATGATCTGTTATATTGTATATAATTTACAATCTATATAAAAATCCAAAAAGGGATTTTTTATTTAAAACTTCAATTATAATATTTTATAAAGCTGAAGATAATCCGAAAAGCTTGTTATTATATATTCAAGATATACCCCTGCTATAAATAAAGCAAATAGTAAACCGTCGAATTCATTAATGAATATTATAGCATTAAAATCTGCTTTATTAATATTATCTTTGTTTCTATTATTAATTATATTAATATATCTTTTTCAATACTTTTATATCCTAACATATTAGATATAATTTGAAGATCTTCTCTGATATCTAATCTTTGAATATGAATTTATATACCCTATATAATTTATGATAACTATATTATAATAATGATCGAATCATAATCAGATTGAAAGAAGAATTAATATATATCGATTATTGAATTATTGGGATTATTAAATCTTTTAAGATTATCGAAATTATTATAGATTATTAATCATTTTGTATTCTGTAGAGAGTTAAATCAATCCTTGATTATATTGATAATTTGATTGAGATCTTTATTTTGGTCTATATTGGATAATATATTGATAGAAGAATAATATTTCAGTATTTATTGAATAATATCCCGAAAGTTTAGTTTGAATAAATTTTCGTTATTCGTGTTTAATCAAAAGATCGCTGTATATTTCTTTTTATATTATTTAATATATATAATTGTTAGTTGAGTTTTTTTTATATTTTTAAGATTATACAGGATGATATAAGATCGATTATTGTAATCTTGAAATAGTTTATATATTTTCGATAATTCTTTTTCTTTAATAACAAATTATATAGTTTTAGAAAATAATATAAGGTTAAATTAAATAGCAAATTGCTCAAAATCGATTTTTATATTTGTTAGTTTTATTATTTTAATTAATATATTTATATAAACAATTGATTTTTATATATTCTATAAATTTTATCCTTCAATTATTTAAATATCTGATTCCTTTTTTCATTGTAATTTGATATTATAAATATATCGAAAATCCTGATTAAATAATAAACTTCATCTTTTTCAATAATAATATTATAATACTTTATTTATAATTTTCATTTTTTAATACTAAAATTTGATAATATATCATCTCGAAGAGTTTTGTTTGCAATATCAATAATTTTATATATATCAGATTCAAATAACAATTTACTCTCAAATTGCTCATCTTCCGAACTAAAGAAATCAATCAGTTTTGATATAATAAACTCCTGAAACATTTAGTTTCAAATAAATCTATAATTTTTTCTAAAATTTCCTTTTATACTTTCTAATCATTCATTCTATT
Organism: Stromatinia cepivora; assembly: GCA_014898415.1. Classification (NCBI taxonomy): domain Eukaryota; kingdom Fungi; phylum Ascomycota; class Leotiomycetes; order Helotiales; family Sclerotiniaceae; genus Stromatinia; species Stromatinia cepivora. Next base: position 779,280 of record RCTD01000001.1, on the reverse strand, counting down.
ATCGAATTTGGAGATATCCGAAAAGTAAATATAACAATATATAGTATTCTGATACCACCGAAATATAGAGTTAATCATTACACCAAATTCGATTGCATTCTTTTTATCAATACAACAAATATCAATCCAAAAGTATTCCAATCTATTTACTACAACTTGTTTTATATAGAATTATATCTTCCTCTATCCAACTTTATTTACAATCTTACTTTTATTTTTATTTCTTTTTAAGTTTTGATAAATAATCTCTTTTTCTTTCTAAGTATAAAAGAATATTATATAAATAAGGATTTCGTTATTAATAGATTTGTAAAAAACGATTTTACCATTAGATTTTTATTACAAAAGATATATAAAAAATATATTGAAGATTTGCAAATGATTTTATAACAAGTATAATTTGTATTATTAATTCGGCAAATTGATACAATTATTATGATTTGAAGATCGGGATTTTGAAGATTAGAATATTGAAGAATTGAGTATAAGAAGAATATACAGTTGTAATAGACATTGCTGACGAGGTTGTATTGTAGTATAATTTGGTTAGCTATTTATATAGTGAAGATAAACAGAATACAAAGGATATTTTATTTTATAGAAATCTTATCTATTACAAATTAAATTTTAAAAGAAATTTATCTCTTATTATTGAAATACCAATTTCTATAAAATCAAAGAGTAATAAAATATTATAAATAAAGATTAAAAAAATAGAACAATTATAAAGATATTCAAGATCGCTGAAAAAGGGACTTCTTTTGTATAGGTTATTCTTTGCTTTATTTAAAGAATATTGGGAAATAGGAATTTCTAGTAAGATTATATACAATTATAAATATTATTATTATATATTTGATAGCTACAGATTTTATTATAATTTTATTATTATTATATTTTTAAATTCTTTTTTAATAGAATTATTTATTATCAATATTTTTTCTATAACTTTTTGAATATTTCCTTCTTAATTTCCTAAGATAGTAAGATATCAGGAGTAATATATCCCAAATTAATATAATTTGATCAATTATCAATTTTATTTAAAGATATAATATTATATCACAAAATAACAATTTATTTATTTATATAAATTTGAATTATAAACAAAAGTATAGCAAATTTATATAATATATTTGCTTATTTTATTATATAAAATTTCCTTACCTTCAATAAATATAAATATTGAATTTTATCGAAAAATATATAATTAAGGAATCCTATCGAAATAAGATTTCTTATTGTAATAAATATTTTTCTATTTATTAAAATAACTTAATTATTATTATTATATTATCAATCATTATAAGATTATGAAAACCTATAATTTCTACATTTCAATTTTAATTAATTATGAAAATCTTTAATCGGATTTTATTTCAAATTTTCAATTATATCAAAATGAAGAATATTTTGATTTTTTTAATTCTATTTTTATAATAATAAGACAATCATTGAACAAATCTATTGCAATAATATCAAGTAATTGTAATTAAATTCTTTATTATATTCGAAATACGAATTGATGGTTTTTTATATTCAGTTTTTATATCCTTCGAAAATAAATTTATTGGAAATGGATAAGATAATCGTTGTTATTTTATTAATATAATAATAATAATCTTTTCAAATAATTAATAATTTATGATTTTTTTATTAAAAGATAATTATGATTGGAGATCAATAGAATTATAAATGATATATTGGTTAGTTTTGTAAATATATAAGATCAAAATGATATCGATTTCATAAAATTTTGATATCTTATATACTTTATTTAATAATATCATTTTTCGTCTATTTAATCTTTCAGATCTTTGTTTTGATTTGTTGATTATAATGAAAGTAATGTAATTGAAATAATATAAAAGGAGTTTAGTTTATTTTGAAAAAATAATTGAAAATATATTAGTAAAGCGAATTAAAAAAAGATCCAATTCTGAAATCGTTATACAAAAAATCAAAATATTTCGAATTAGGATATATATTACACATTTTCGTTTCGCTGTCAATCTTGTACAAGAAATCTATTAATAAAATTCTATCGAGAAAAGTATACTAATAGAAATAATATGTTTTATATAAAATTAATAATACAAACTGAAAATAAATTTCCATTAGTAGATTTTAGCCAGTAGATTTCTGCCAATAGATTTCTATCAGTAGATTTCTGCCAGTAGATTTCTAATAATAGATTTCAATAGCAAAAGATCTTAATATAATTTAAGTCTTTTAAGAAAACTTCTACTAATAGATTTCTACCAATAAATTTCTAATAATATAAAATCTTAATATGACTTTAGTTTGTTTAAGAGAACTTCTATTAGTAGATTTCTACTAATAGATTTCTACCAGTAGATTTCTAACAATATAAATCTTAATATAGCTTAAATCTATTTAAGAAAACTTTACTATTAGATTTCTATTAATAGATTTCAATTTATTTAATCTAACAAATACTCTGATATAATAGAAAATTCGAAATGAATCGAATACTTAGTATATATATTAGTATTGATTATACTAATATATTCTGGAATAGAATATACAATCATATATTCTGATTATTTATAGGTTTCCGTCAAATTGAAATTCGGTAGAAATCTTCCAATAGATATTTACTATGTAAACTCTTGAATATATTTGATATCTTAATAAGATATTCTCAAGCCAATAAGAGATAGAATTGAAATATCAAATTCGATTATTATTGGCTAATAATGTAGCCCGCTTTTTACTAAGACTATATAGCACGTGCTAAGGGCTTCTTGTTATGAATCACCATCATTCAAATAGTTGCAATAATGTAAATACTAAATGATTGATTTTGAGCACAAAACTCTATAAAAGGAATTCATACTGAATATATAGATCTCTATACTTTATTGTTTTTTTTGAAATCGATAATTGATATCGACCGTCGATTTTGTATATGATTCTTGCTAATACATAATCATATAAATCGAGGTAATCAGAATCTATAATAAGGGTTTCTATTTATAAGGAAACCCTATGAAACAAAAAGGGCCGAATTATTATACTAATTCAGTAATATCTTCTGTGTTTTTTCTTTTGGTCCAAACTCCTCTTATTGAGTTATCTGTTATTATATAACATTATCATTGGTTTTATTAGACAAGATATTCGTAACAGATAAAAAGCCTAAGAAAACTCTCTCTAAAATAGCTTGATATCAAAATAAAAAAATAAGAATTGATTAATGAACAAAATATAGAATTTGAGCTATTCTAATTAGAAGATAAAAAAACTTGTAAAAAGTTTGAAAATTAAGAAAAGGATTTCTATAACGGAAACCCCTGTTTTCCTCCTATTTTTATTATATAAGAAACCTCAAATACATTAATCATATTCATATATAATACAATTATTCAGGATTAATATGCGATTTAGGTAATCTAAAGATCAGATTCGAACAAATACTATATATCAAAAGTTATTGATAAATTAAAATCATTGAAAGGATAAATATAATTTCTTTTTGCCTAGCCATTACAGCTAGGCCATTCATTTGTATATATATAGAATAGCTATCCCCATCTACAGGTACTCTTCATCTGTAGATTCTAAATTAAATACAATTGCTGGGGTATAGGTATGGCCCAACTCGAAAGAAAACTAAATTTAGGGACAGGTTATTCCGGCGCTGGACCCTTTTTGACTTCGCCTCATCGGCATTTCTCACGCAATCATATCGCACCTGCCAATCATCCTGTAAATACACTGAGTTTAATATTGATGGTCTCTGCGCAGTTAATTCCTGCATTTAGTATGGCGGAAGATCAAGTCTTATATAAATCTATATAATAATCTTGAGGCTATTAAAACGGATATTACTTTGGTAAATTGAATCAATTCATTTCCTTGTCTTTTTTTTATCGTATCTTCAATTCTCCTTTTACACTTTGAGATCGCGTTACCCTTTTTCTATTATTTCTATTAAACTTTATAATATACTTACTCTATTATAAATACTATTAAAGAAATAAAGATAATCAATAATTATTCTATCAAAAAAGGATTAATTGCTTTTCGTCATCAATTTGAATCATCTCATATTATTAAGGATATCCTTTCTACAGAATCTGTTTCGGATTAGTATTATTATTCAGCAAATAATTATCTTGTTAATACATATAACGTGGTTTATCATCGAGTGGTCCATATCATCGAATGGACCACTTTTCCCTCAATTCACATCTTCAATTCTATATTATTCAATAACAATTGAATCAATTGATTGAAACTATTATGAATTTAATAATCTAGGATCTATTACATCGTTTTAATAAATTCTTGAATTATAATCTGGTTTTCTATACTTACTATAATATCTATTAGAAGATACTTCCCCATTAGGATTTCCTTTATTTTGATATTTATTATATTGAATCTGAATATCGATCTTTTACTGAAATAATATATCTATAATTTTTTATTCGATAAATATTCCTTTTTAATATAATTGAGTTTTTTTTGTATATCAATGTTTGTTTAATATTTTATTTGCTTTTCGAAATATTCGAATCTTTATATTTAAAAATATATTTTCATATACTAATCTTTTTGTACTTTTAATTAAAACTAATATAATTTCGAATATAGGTATAAGGGAGTTTAATTGATGATAAATGATTCAAGATTTTATTAGAGTTGATTATAAAAGAACTTTGATTGAATTATAAAGGGTTTGAAAGATTTATAAATCTAAATCGAAAGAAGGGGAAAAAGGTATATAAATTCGAATATCTAATTTCGAAAGTACAGTTTCAAAATTAAAAAGAACTAATTCCGTTCTTTGGAATCTAAATTTTATATTCTAATTTATAATTGATCATTGATATATAACTTTGAAAATTATAAAGAATTCAATCTTTGAGATATAATTGATATATATCTTTATAAACCCTTCAATTTGAACATTATATTCTTGTTTTAATCTACTAAAACATTCAATATCGAATAATTGAATTAAATGACTTAAATATAGTGATAAACATATATATATAATATTATTTGTTTTACAATATAACTGAAAAGCTATAAATTTATAACTTTTGTATTCATTTAATATCAACATTCGGTATTTGTCCATTCTGCAATCAATTATATATTTATTGAAATGTTTTAATTATTCTAATTCAATCTTATTATTTGTTCATCCATTGGAAATAGATTTAATAATCCAATCCACAGGAAAATCGATTTTGATATACCAATTAGAAAGATGAATCTATTCTTGAACCATTAGAAATAAAAGTATAATTTCACCCTCCCCATTACTATATATAATCGCTATAATTCACTCTCTATTACTTAATTATATTACCTTACTTCTACTATTTCGTTCAACACTAATTACAACCATTCCAAAATATATTATACCCATTATAAAACCGGTTTCATTGAAATTATAAAAATTGTAATCGAAAATACTATATTTTACCTATATATTCAATACCAATCGAAACCATTCTTCAATAAACTTAAGATCTTCATAAAGAACTCTTTGAAAATCATAAACACAACTAAAACACATCTTTAATTCTATATAACACTTTACAAATCAATAAATCCAAAACTTTCCAACCTTCTTTGCCCTTTACAATTGAAGAATATAATTCGTTATATCTTCTATACCCTTAAATTTAAATGAAAACCTTTTACTATTTATATCAAATATATATTGAATAATTACTTCCTCTTCCAATTCTATAATATTATAACGATTCACTCGAGTTTCCATACAAAATAATAAATCATTCATTTTGTATCAAAGAGTTATACAAAAGATACTATAAAGTTTAGCAGCCTTTCTAATACTTAGTTTTTTATCTTTATGAATAATTTCGATAACTACTAATATTCGAGCTTCTTGATTATTTGATTATATAATAAATGATTGATAAATTGTGTATCGAAGTTGAAGGTATGAATTGAGGGAAAAGTGGTCCATTCGATGATATGGGCCACTCGATGATAAACCACGTTATAAGACCTGGTCCTTGATCTTATTATAATCTTACAATAGGGAAAGAGATATATAGAATTATAATAATAATAAACAAAATAAAGATTATCAAAAGCTTCTTCTACAGCCTAAATAAAAAAAGTATCAATACAATATTAAATTCTAATAGAAAAAGTATTAATATTGAGAATTATATAATCGATATATAGAATATTTCAATATACAAAATTAACTATACTCCATTACTTATCACCAAAACAAAATAAACAGAATCGATTTCCAATTACAAATATAATCAATATATTACAACAACTTCAAGAATATTTTGGGTATAATATTAAAGAGGATAATATTCGCAAAAATTTCTTTGAACAATCTGAGTTCGGATTTTTTGAGTATATTGTTGCTGTTATTGCTACTATCTATATATATTAAGGATAATAAGTTCCACAATATCGTCTTTAGAGTTAGAATCATGAATATTGATTAGTACTAGTCTACATATATGAAATATCAGTTTCCAGTTTTTATATATCCAAACAACAGAGTATTTGTGTATACTGGTTATTCCCTGTATTTGCTTCGGCCATTTCTTCTTTCAAAGGTAATCGGATTTTGTGATTGATGGAGAGTTTTTCGATACAGTTATATGCAGATAAATGAATTCTGACCGAAGAAAAGGAAGTAAAAGTGAATTGGAGAAAGGATATGGATTTGGAAGGTTCTTATAATCGCTCGAAACCTAATTGATACTAAATCATATATTATTGTGAGCAAGAAACATATGATTCGAGAAGTTCCATAATAAAAATGAGAAGATAAAGAACCAGAACAATTTCGTATAGGTATCGTATTGTCGTCAGAGACGTCACGAACATATATATATATAGGCTCGACTACAGATATCCAATATGATTCACGATCCTTTTGATGAGAGGGTATATCTTCGATAGTGCCTTTTGATTGACTAGGTAACCGATTTCCCTACATCGTGCACGACCCCACATCTTGCACGCCCCTCATATTCCTACTATGATCACTTCAAAATTCGATATTAATTATAAATTATAAGATATAAAGCTACAATTCTTTTTGAACAATAAAGAGATGTAATATTATCCTATAGAATTAAAAAACCTTTATATTTTCAATTTCGATGAAACCTTAATACATCGCCCAGCCTTTGAATATAATACCCCCTTCTTTCTTCTATTATTGATTTATCAATCTTTATAATATTGTAATCCTTTATAACTTTTTGGAATACTAAATCTATAATAGAAAAACGTTTTTGAATCATTTATACTCTTTTAATAAAAGATATTAATGATTTCCAAACTCTTTTCATTCCTTCTTTGATATCATATACAATTTAACGATCGATTTTCCTTTATACTACCCTCTCTTTAATTACTTTATTCTTCCATTCCTTTTCAACTTTTTTTTCGGCTTTCTTTTATTTCTTAACTTCCTTCTTCTGTTCAACAACTAATGCTTTTATCGATTGATAGATTCTAATTCTTTCAATTTACAAAAGGAAATATAAAAAAACATTTTCATCTTCCTCCCCTATTAAGTTTAAACATTTAAAACAAATTCTTTTCTTTCTTTCGATCTTCAAAACTTCTTTTAAATCTTTTACTTTATACAATTGGATATTAATATTAATTATATATATAAATACAATCTTAAAAAGCTTCTGAATAATATCAGGATCCTATTTGAAGCGAAATTCTAATTTGAAATAACAAAGAGTTTTAGTTATATATAGCATCTTTATTTTATTCCCTATAAATTGCATCAATATAAATAGTATAAAGACTTACTCTGGTTCGATATTATGAATAGTAATATTCTTATTTATAGAATAAATGCCAGCTTTTTCGAAAGATTTCAGAATATTATAAATAATAACAGATTGAGCCTAAACAACCTTAAATATCATCCAAAAGTTATATTTCGATATTCCAATGATACCTTTGCTTTTGTATATTAGATTATTAAATTCTATATTATAATTCATCGAAAAGAAAAGGAAATAGTTTATATCAAAAGGTTAGAATCGATATATAAAATGAAAAGGGAGAATCAATAAAATGATCTTCAATTCATTATATTTCGATATAAATTCTATATTCATATAATTAGAATAACTATCTATAATCAATAAACAATATCCTTTCCCTATTTTTGAACAAATATAATATTGAAAGATTTTATTAAACCAAATAAAGCCAAATATATTCAACAACCATCTATTGCTTGAAGCTCCGAAATAAGTCTGATCCTTCATTTCTATCTCATCAACCTACATATCCTATAGATCTCTAGATTCCCTTTTATAAATTAGAATAAATGGAATAACTATACCATCAGTATATATATATACTAAAAGGATAATAAACTCTTTTGATCCATTCTGCCTAGCTTTCGTAGCTCTACTATAATCATATACATTAACACTTATTATTTTCTTTATAATCCTCCCTAAATTAATCATAAAATCCTTTTTGTCCCAATTATATATATTCTTGAATAATATATTATATTTTGTAATTACTTTTATCAATTAAATAAAAAAAAGAAGAATATTAGTATAACTTTTTTAAATAATAAAATTCAATAACAATACAAAATAATTCAAACCAGATCATAAAAATACTCAAATATAACAATATTATCAATTTTCATATACAAATTATCAATACATCGGAGATACCGATTTTGAAGATATATTTTATACCTTTTCACGAAATTTGCTGTTCAATTCTTCCCTAAAAAGCAATCTATAATCTTTTCCGCAAGGTTTTTGATTATATAATTTATAAAAAGTATAGATCTTTATATCAATTTGTTAATTTGATCAATTAAAACCTTTTTTTGTTTTTTTGAAAAAGATTAATAAGTTTCAATATATACAATACTACAAAAGATAATTTTGCCTCTATAATACCAAAAAAGCATTGAACAATTGATTTTGAAGAAATTTGCTATTTGAGTATATTTAGAATACTCTTCCCCTTTAATTTGAGCTAATACGAATTCTATACAAGCCTCTGAAAGTATATCATCGCTATATCCGTCCATAATGATTGATATTTTATAAAATTAAAAGTGCGTGCAAGATGTGGGGTCGTGTATGATATAGGGAAATCGGTTATATTGATATCAATGATGATTAAATAGCTCTATCGACTTCATATTCGATTTTATATTCGACAGGATATTCGAATCTGATTAGGCTTACACAACGACTTTTGTACAGTATATATAGAATGTGGTTCTATTTGTAACAATTCCTTTAATAGGAATTAATCTGTTTATGAGTAATCTATTTGTAATAAAGAGTTCGTTAACGATCCGGAAGATTGAGCGAATGTGAAGGTCGTTTGACGATGACTTGTTCGTTCTTCTAGAGTTGCCTCAATAGTACCGGACATAACAGCTGGGATCAACACAATACAATCATTCCCCAGATATGACCATCCGCTCTGAAATACCACTAATTGTACGGTCCGGGCTAGGAAGTATTGTTTCTTGGAAGGCTTAGGAGATGAAACGAGTATATCAACGATATCAGTAATCTGCAATATATAAAGTAGTCAACAAATAACTATTTCTGAAGAGATCTTCCATAATTACCTCTTGAGATCGATTAAACTGCTTCTTGAATTCCTCCCTGATTTTATCCAATATCTTTGAATCGTCATATTCATATTCCATCTTCGACCAACCCTTTCCCACTGGAATAGAATCAATATTGATATACGGTATTAGGCTTTCGATATGACCCTGGATTTCGTAGCCTGCTTACACAATCTATACAACAGAATAATCAACAGTTCCCGTTGTAGACATAACGAGTTCAGGGTGTCCGCGATAAATAGAAAGATCCGCGGGGCTCGAGAATATACGTGGCGCTATTGTTCGTTCGCTAATAAAATTTGCCTGCCTAAGAGAGCAAAAGATTCTACTACTAGCAGATGTGTTTCGATGATGTCGATCAAAAGAATCTAAGCAATCTCGACGCTTGCAGCTTCATTTATAAGTGTAAGCTAGGATTTTCCGAATATTTATCACAATGTATCTCGCGATAGCCTTACCTTAAAGCATAACGGGCTACCACGCGCTTGCATAGACTATCACGTGGCTCGATGGGGTCGGCGTTAATTAGGCTGTAATATATTCAACATGAAAAATGAGTCATAAGACAAATATACACGGGTCATTCTTTTGATCTGTACTTGATTCAACCTCACGTTGGGTGTTCTATACTCTGCAATTCTCTAGTGACGAGCTGTCTGTCGCATGTCGCTTTAGGCTCTCTACTCTGCTTAGAGGGTAACTCGCTGTCGCTACTTATAAACGTGTACATCTGATCCTGGCCTGGGGACCTGGCCGAATCAGATGTGCGAAAGTCACGTTACTATCATTTTTGCTAGGCCAATCAGAGTTGTCAATGAGGGTTGTCCGGCCTTCCTTTAATAGGAATATTGCCTCAATTTCCCACAGTCTACAGCCAAAAAGTTATTAGTGTCTAATAGCCGCATATACTAGCTATTTCTTCTAGGCATCAATCACGTAAACTATGGAACTATACCATATTTAACCTAGTCTTCAGTCGCTTGTTTTTGGGTCCCGTGATGGAGAGGCACTGCAAACTTTCTTTTCATACCACGTCAAATACAGTCTTCCTATCGCATTGCTCTATCTCCATTTCTATCGCCATCTCGATATCCCTCCATTTTTATCGCCGTCTTGATATCCTTTCATCTCCATCGCCATCTCGATATCCTTCTATTTCTATCGCCATCTCGATATCCTTCTATTTCTATCGCTGTCTCGATATCCTTCTATTTCTATCGCTGTCTCGATATCCTTCTATCTCTATCGCCATCTCGATATTATCCACCTCTATCGCACAATATCTATTACGACTATACGAGCATAGTCTTTCCATCACTATCTCTATATCTATCTTTATCGCACAACATCTATTACGACTATACAAGTACAACAACTCTGGCGGTAGTTACGTTCTTCAGCACCTGTAGGTAGATAGATCTTGAGTCTCCTCTACTAGGCGGACTAGGTATCACCTCTTGTAGGCGGGTCAAATGTCACCTGTAGACGGATTCTAGATCTCCTCTACTAGGCGGACTAGGTATCACCTCTTGTAGGCGGATCAAATGTCACCTGTAGGCGGATTCTAGATCTCCTCTACTAGGCGGACTAGGTATCACCTCTTGTAGGCGGGTCAAATGTCACCTGTAGGCGGATTCTAGATCTCCTCTACTAGGCGGACTAGGTATCACCTCTTGTAGGCGGGTCAAATGTCACCTGTAGGCGGATTCTAGATCTCCTCTACTAGGCGGACTAGGTATCACCTCTTGTAGGCGGGTCAAATGTCACCTGTAGGCGGATTCTAGATCTCCTCTACTAGGCGGACTAGGTATCACCTCTTGTAGGCGGGTCAAATGTCACCTGTAGGCGGATTCTAGGTCTCCTCTACTAGACGGACTAGGTATCACCTCTTGTAAACGGGTCAAATGTCATCTGTAGGCGGATTCTAGGTCTCCTCTACTAGGCGGACTAGGTATCACCTCTTGTAGGCGGGTCAAATGTCACCTGTAGTAAGGAGACCTAGTATTTTCTCTTTACATCGAGTTTGGTTTCTTGATTATTGAGGATAGTATTCCAAGACTTTTTCTATCAGTATTATCTTATTATCTATCAGAATAGCGCTAACAATTGTTTTTCCAGACGTTCTATCTTGAATACCGTATAACAATAGGCCGCTATGGATGATCCAATGTGCCCCTCCAAAGACTCGTCGGTCCTATCAAAAACAGCGGTATATTTCCTCTATTCTCTTTTTCCTCTATTCTCTCTCCCTATTTCCCTCTCTCTATAAAAGCTAACCCTCTTTCCTCCCAGAATTGGATATCCAAACCTGCGTCGTCGGATTTTCTTCCGGAGAACTGCATTACAGATTTACCAGTCGTTATCAGGTGGACAAATAATCGTTCAGCTCACTTTATCGGTGCAGACCATCACCAACTCCGAATGAATATACAACTTGGTACAGACGAAAACCCCGAATTGCTCTTTTGGTTCAGCATATCAGTTTCAGTTAGCGCGAACCCCAAATCCTCTCATATACGTACAAAGTCTCTCTACTTCGTTGTCAAAGGCAGTTTGATTGATCGGGATACGGATAATAACTGTCTCTCCTTAGACTATTCGCAGTCTAAGTATTGTTTCGACACTTACGCTAGTATACGAAATGCTGGTATAATGGCCGATGAGAGCTCTCTTTGCTGTACATTGTTTAAGCTCCACGATCATGGCACAGTATTCATGCCCCCATGTCAAAATTGTCCCTTCACTCCTATATCGGATAATGTCTTGGATCTACTGAAGGAGATACAGTCCCTTTCCCAGGCCAAGAGATTCCGGGTATTCATATCGTCTGGAGGAGCAGTACTTTCATCTTTTTGGAAAACGATTGATAAAAGATGTCGAGGAACCTTTACAGATGATTTTACAACTCAGAAGAGTGTATATAAAAAGGGTATGGTATGCGACGAATGGAAGAATTTCAATCCGTTTGTGAAACAGAAGAAACCGGCGAAATATCAAAATACTCTTCATAACAAAGAGCATAATTCGGAATCCCTACCGCTATATACCAAGGGATGTCAAAGTGCTGGAATGAAACGTAAAGGTGATTCAGAATTGACCCAATAGTGAGCGATAGTGCTGACATCCTAACAATAAAGATAGTGATCGCTTAGATGATTCTAGTGGAGTCTGTGGCGAAAATGATGAATTCGATCAACGGTTTATAGAGACCGAAAGCGAGGAAGAAGTGGAAACAGAGCGGCCAAGCAAATACACCAAGATATCTTCCGATAAAATGCCATCAGATGTTCATAAGACTGTTCCTGATCCTCACCATGAATCTAGTAAGCGATTCATTTTATATCTCTTTTTTTCTCTCTCAACATTTCTTAAGCACTACTAACTATATCCCCTAGATAAATCCTACGCAGATCGTCAAAATCCCCAAGTTCAGTTCGCCGAACCTTGTAGCGAAGTCTTGAACGCCCTCGAAGAGAACTACCTCGAAAAGCAATTGGCTGCTTTCATGTGCTGGATATTAGAGATCGACTCACACTTGGAGAAGGCTTGTGAACAGGTCTTCTCAGATCTTGGCGGAGCAGTGTCTTGTGGAGATATGACCGAATTTAACAAAATAAAATCGGAATGTATGGCGGAAATTTATTGTACATATATGAAGAGCGGATCTGAATGGGTTTTGAGGGATACTAGGACATGAAAATGAGGAGAGGAGTATGCTTGTTCACTTAACAATCCCGTGGGATAGATAAGCCAAAGTCGACCAACAACGACTACTGGGGAATTGGAAATTGGGTAGCAATTCATCTTAGTTACTATCGCTAGAATCAATTATTCCATCTCCTGCTTGCAAGCGAGAGTCAGCTGCTTATACTCAAAGTTTAGCCGATCCCATGGAAAACTGGAACCAAATTCTGACAAGGCAAGTTGTGTTTTTTGAATTGAGCACGAAGTTCCATATAGTAAACAAATACAACTTGAAGGCAAAAGAGCGCAGAGAAGTTCGGATGAATATTAGAGGTCGCAGTCATCAGGTGTCTCCCACACAAGATTATTGACCCAGAGATTGCATACTCGATATGGCGATATGCATCTAGATACGAGTCATTGCATGAATGACGAAGCAGCGAGGATGGTCACTTAGCAAGGATGAACTTTCAGTGGCGTCTAATGTCTCCCTGTTATGACTTCCCCTTGTCCCACCCTTCGCCAAGGACAATACCTATCGATCGTCGATTGGAGGGGTAGATGCAACATGATAGTCACCGCAATTTGCCGCTTCTTGAGTCTTCTCCTTACATCCGTAAAGCTGGACGGTCTATCCCCTTGTATGCCAATTACTTGCATCTCCTCATCAAAACCTAATCACGAAAGGATTTTATGGTATCTACTTTCCAACTCCGAGACTACATTCAGCAGGTTCTAAAGAAGCACAATGTCCCTCTTTTAAAAGAGCATAACCCATTAATTTTCCTATGCAAATTTGGGTGAGTAAAAGAAGCACAACGTTGTGCCTTTTTAACCATATAGGTTAGGTCGTTTAGTTTTACTTGGTCGTCTTGGATACACGGCATTAGTTGATCCAGGGCTTCCTTGTCGAGGACAGAAACAGCATAGCGTAGGCGTTCTTGGTTTCCTATGAAAGTTGCAGCCTTGAGGCGTAACTGGGCCAGAAAGGGGCGAAGCTTCTCACGACTGCCGGTGAACTTTTCCGGATCAGGGATTTTTGCGTGGGTGGTAGTATTCATGCTTCCTTGTGGTTGACGGGCCAGAACTAAGTTTATCTATCGGACATCCGAGAGTTGTTGTCGGACATTGGTGAAAACAGAATTCAGAGTGCTGTTTTCTGTATGAGCCTCGTTCAACTTGGCTTATACTTGGTTGAAGTTATTGTTGACGGTACTTAATTGTTCTTCGAGATTTGTAATTCGGGAGATTTGGTCCTCAAAACGGATCAATAAGTCAAGGGTAGTAACGGCTGCTCGAACATAGTCTATGGTAAGGTCAGGACCTTGGTGGTTCCTGAGGTCGTTGAGGGCAGCTATAGCTGACCCTTAGAGTTCTGTTGGAATAGAGATAATGCAATCATGTATTCTGATTGTTTATGAGTTCTGTTAAACTAGGGCTCGGTAGAAATCTTCCAGTAGATATTTACTGTGTAAATTCCTGAATATATTTAATGTTTTAATAAGATATTCTCAAGCCAAAAAAAGAGAGAATTGAAATACCGCGAGTATTCAAAATTCGATTATTATTGGCTAATAATGTAGTTTGTTTTTTATTAAGACTATATAGTATATATTAGAAGCTTTTTGTTATGAATCATTATCATTCGGATAATTGTAGAAACCTCAAATATATTAATTATGTTCATATATGATACAATTACTCAGGATTAGTATATGATTTAGGTAGTTTAAAGATCAGATCCGAATAAGTATTATATACTAACAATTATCGATAATGTAAGATCATTGAAAGGGTAAATATAACTTCTTTTTGCTTAGTTATTATGGTTAAATCATTCATTTGTATATATAAAAAATAACTATCTCTATTTATAGATGTTTTTTACCAATAGATTCCAAGTTAAATACAATTATTGGTTTATAAATATTCTTTTGATTATAATTTCCAAAAAACCTGTTTTCCATTTTCTTGTTTTAGTATTGAAATTCAATTAATAGGATTATAATTAAATGAAAAATCCTGTGGATTAATCAATATATTTTCATTGTAAATATCAGATGATTGAAATGGGTATGATGATTGGGGTGGATATAATGATTGGGGTGGATATGATGATTAGGATGGATATGATAATTGGGGTGGATATAATGATATTTGGTAACGATGATATAGAGGATTGCTCGAAGATGATAATACAAATGTTATAGTTATAAATGATGATAGTATACTTTGATACAAAATCAAAAATAAATGAAACGAAGGATTTATTGTTAATAAATTATTATAAGGATTTTGATAAGAAATAATATATAATTATAATAATATTGGATATTTATATTCTATTTCTGTTTTAAAGAAAGTTTTTTTGCGATTAAGATTCTTAGAATAATATAGAATCGTTTGTATGATTGATTTGTAATTATCGATTTTATTTGAACTATTATATAATCAAGTAGCAAAATATATATTATATTCAAAATAATAGGAATCTATTAATATTAATAATTTTTATTGAAATTTTTATATCAAGAAATTTATTTATTTAAATAAGGAGGAATACTTATTGAAAATAAATTCTTCGAATGAATCTTTATTTTATTAATAGTTTTTAATGTTTAAAGATAATTTAGTAAGATATCGTTAGTAATATTTAAATTAGAGCTCTTTTATTGTTATATTGGAATATGAAATTTATTTATTAATCTTTGATTAGATAGATTTATATTTTCCAAAGTTAATTTGGTTAAATAAAATTCTATATTTTTTTTTAAATTTGTATTTATTAGATCTTTAGGATATTATAATATTGATATCAATATCAATTTCGATATTTAAATAAAGCCAGAATCGATACAAAACTTTTATAGTAATTTTTCTAAGTGTATCAATATTAATATTTGTTATTATTGATTTTAAATAAAAAGTATTTATAGTTCTATATTCGAATATAAAATTCCAAAAATAGATTTTAGAAATATAAATTTCGATATCTTTATTTAGAATATATATATCGATAAGAAATAAATTCAAATTTTTGGTATTTATATCAATATCAAAATAAATATTAACAATCTGAATATTATCTGAAATAAGGATTCCTTAAAAAATTATTAATTAATAATTCTATTCAATCTTTTATAAATATGATTATCTTAATTATGATCCTTTTAATACAATTGTAGAATTTGAGTAATTTTATATTCTCAATAAATACTTTGATATACTGGTTAAGCTTTGTATGATGTTATTTGATCATTCAAACCAGAGTTATACAAATATATCGATTTCTAATTAATTAAGAATGATTAATCCAGTAATACAGATTGTGAATTACTATATTCTTATAAGTATTTCTAGATTAATTTTTTTCAATCTGAAATTCCCTTTATATTGAATTAATATTTACAATGATTGTTTTATTAAATGAATTACTTTTTTATCATTATTAATAATATTCTTTTTTTAAGTATAATATACAAATTATGTATTATACAAAGCATTTCGGAATTCCTTTTTGAAATTACAATAAAATCTAAAGGTTTAATTATTTGAATAAGATATTTGCCGATATATTGATAAATTTTATCAATCAATAATTCTATAATATAAATCATATTCTTCTTTATTATTGAATTTATAATTAAAGATTATATTAAAGAAAATTAATAATAAATTGATTTTGTTAATACAAATTGATTTTTTTATATAATATATTGAATAAATATTTTTTATTTTCAAAATCTGTTATCTATTGTAGTTTTGATTATAAATAAAAATGATTTATAAATAGATTAAAAAAGATCTGTTTTTTATTTGAAGTTATATTGATATCAAGTTTGGTATATAAGAGATCAATAAATCGTTCATCAAATGAATCCTTTTTAATTGCAAAATTTATAGTATTATTATCAGTATTAAATATATGATTTTGGTTTTTATAATATATCTAAAAGAGTATTCAATTTGTTAATTGCAAATGATCCTTTATTATATTTGAAATAGATTTCGAAGATGATTATATTTTATTTTCTTAAAGGTTAATCAATCTATTTTTATTTAAATTAGATCATTTATAGTTGTATTAATTCTAAAATCAAAAATTCCAATTGCAATAATATAATTCTGCTTTTTCTTAAAAACATTTTTTTTTAATATCATTAATAATATTCTTAATTATTAACAAATTTGTATAAATAATATAATCGTTTTTATTATAAATATATATATTATTAAGATAATCTACTCTTTGAATTAATATTTGAAAATTCTATACTTCCTTAATCTTATAATATTGAGGTATTGAAAATATTTAATTTTTTGTAAGCTATTGTTTATTGTATTCTTTAATTATATATTCGATAATAAATTTTAAGAAATCTTTTGGGATTTGCTGTACGGATTTTAAATAAAGATTACTCATTATATTTGTGACGCACAAGAGCCGTAGTAGAGCTGAATAAACAGGGTCAATTATGTTCTTTAGAATCTACAATTGAAGAACTATAGCTCGTAAGGAGCGACTAGATATATATACACAAATACTCATTTATGAGCTGTGAAACTGTGCGTATATGTTATTAAGGTTATCCTTCTATTATACTAAATCGTATAAATTGTAATGTATATATATGGATGATCAATTCATTAATTGATATGGGAAATAAAAGATATCATATAATTAGCCTCCTATAATTCACGATTCATAATATTACCCCCTCTTTCAGAAAAGCTCGCCTTTAAGCATTTCACTTTTCTATTCCATTACTATTTTATCGAAAATCAGGTTTTATGAAGATTTATGAGCTTTAAATCAATTAGATTGATCATTTTGGTTAATTTGATTAATTTATTGGAAATTGATTAAATTAACCAAATTAATCGATCAAATTGACCAAAATGATAAATGAATTGATTAAATCGATCAAATCATTCATCAATTAATTAAATTAATATTGATTTATATTCTCCTTAATTTAAGGAACCTTTAAAAGGAAAAAGTTTCAATAAAAAAGGGAAGGAGATTGAATTATAATATAATGATAATGGGTGGTTAATATGGTTAATTCCGAAATTGATTAAATTAATCGATTAAATTAATCAAATCAATTAAATTGAACGAAATCCATAGGGATAATATTATATTTCGTTTTTATTATATTCAAATTTCTTTTTATATGATTTTTGAAATAATTATAGGTATAAATTTTTGGAAATATATTATCTTCGTATTATCTTAATGATGGCAATTTATCTATTGTATAGAATTCGGGCTATATATATATACAATCAAATTCCCTCAAATTTATATAGATTTTCGATCCTTTCATAATCATATACATATACATTATTATAAAATTATAATATTTAATCTACTAAATTAAAGAATACTTTTCTTTCCCTTAATTTTATAGATAAATCGTTATCTATATAATTATAATTATCCTCTCTATTCTCATAAAACTTTATTCAATCAATTAATCGATTGAAAGGATCAGGTAATATTGAATTGACCAAATGAAAATCGCATAAAAGATACAATAATATTTTAAGATCGGAAGTAGGATACTAAATAAGATCGGTATTGCTATTAAACTACAAAACTCTGTATAATAGGGTTTTTCATATTTTCTTTATTACTAGAACCTTCTCCATTTCCCATTTCGAATCATCAGTTATATTAATAGACGGAGATGGTTCGAATATTTGATTAGGAAGAGGATCGTTATATATCTTACATAATCGATTTGGAAGGAAAACAGAATGAATTTTCATTGTAATCAGGAATTCGAACTTGAAAGAGTTTCCAAATTGATTAACAATCTTGAATTTTCCTTGAATTAGGAAATCTAGTTTTTTGAATAATTTCTGGGTAGAGTAATTCTTTATATTAAATTATATATAATTTCCGATATCAAAATCGATCTTATATCAATAAGCATTTATGTTGGAATTGAGGCCATCATAGGATTAGAATTGAGGTCACGTGATTACAATGGTGCACAAACCATATTTGGGGATAACCTCAATTCTATTTTTATTAGAATTATAGATTCTTAGTTCAATTTATATAATCAATAATATTATTATTTCCTGTATCAAAAGTTAACAGGTTATGAGATTTGGTTGTATAGTAGTGATTAGAAAGTAAAGCAAATCGAGAAAGGATTAGTATAGCTAGTAGGGGTGAAACAAAGTGAAAATCAGAGTTTTCATATAGTATTATCGAAGCAGAGTTGAAATACGATAATATAGTTTATAATTTATAATATTATAGGTTAGAGTGAAGAGTAATTTGTATAATATTGATATAGAATTATAGTAGAAGCGAAAAGCAAATTCGTATAGCTACAAGAAAATATATTATAATATGATTTTATGAATTTTTTTATTGTTTTATTTTTATATTTCTTTATTATTTTGAATCTATTTGTTGTATATTTTTTAAGATTGTTTTAAAAATTTGAAGATTATTTTCGATATTTATCAAATAGTAAGAAACCTTTACAATATCGGAATCAAACAATTCTTCGAAGCTCGATCAAAACAATTATAAGTGATGGTTTAGATAAATGAAGATATAATTGAAAGGGAAAGGATGGTTTTATATAATTGATCAAATATTAGATGAATATATGTAGATTGCAGGATCCAATATAGTATTTGTCTATGAGATCAATGGTTGTGTATGTTATAATGTTGAGTTGAAATCGGAATATTTAAAGAATAAAGCGAATGTGTTATTGTATATTTGTATAACATTTAATGATAATGATGAAACTTTTATTAACGAATATTTAATAGTATATATACTTTGGAGATACTTTAAATCAAAATATACTAGAATTAGTGTAGTTATAGTTAATATATATATAATGATGATTCAGAATTTCAAATTTCAATCCGATACCTATTCCGATATAATTATTATCAAAGCCTAGAATAAATTGAAAGAGTATAAAAGGAAATTAAAGATTACAAACGAAAATTGTTAATCAATATATCAAGATATTGCCTTGTTCTTGGTTTTAATATATAATCTTCCAATTGATTATTCAGGAATAATAGATATATTAAATATTCAAATCAACTTTAGTATCGATAATAAGATTAAGTATTTGTAGGTTAAGGAATTTCGTTTTAAAGATGGATTAGAATAAATACAAATTGCAAAAGAATCTAGATATACTTTTCAACATCAAGAATCAGATTTCGAGACCCCAAATAATACTTGCGATCTATATTAAAAGGAAGATCATTATATACAAAATTGTTTGTATTTAATATAAACCAGTAAATTCCTTTACAATTATCTTCATTATTAAAAGAAAAAAGGATCACCAAATCCGAAGAAGATTCATTTCAACAAAAAAGATCAAGTATACCCTATTAATAATATCTTTAAATCAGACTCCGATATTAAGGATATAA
The DNA here is from genome assembly GCA_014898415.1 of Stromatinia cepivora. Classification (NCBI taxonomy): domain Eukaryota; kingdom Fungi; phylum Ascomycota; class Leotiomycetes; order Helotiales; family Sclerotiniaceae; genus Stromatinia; species Stromatinia cepivora. The sequence goes on along the minus strand of RCTD01000001.1, from coordinate 758,531 downwards.
TAAAGGAAGATTATAATTTGATAAAGGAGATTATTAATAAGGCTTCCTTTAATAAATAGTATATTGATATAAACACTTTTTTATATATATTTGATTAATTTTTATTATTCAGATTAATAGATCCTATTACTAAACGAAAAATAAAGATTGATAGAGGAATAATGTATTATCGTTATTAGAGTTTAATGGATATAATATACAAAAATGATTCCAAAATGCTATTTTCAAATATGTTATATATACCAGGATTAGGAGTAAATTTGTTGTTAGAAAAAAGGATCTATGAAATAGAGCTGCAAAAAAAATTCAATTTTTATTATATGTATTTCAAGAAAAATAATAAGAAAATTATTTGTACTAAAATATAAGACAGAATGTATATGGTTTTATATATAATTAAAGGATACGAGGATACAATTCTCTATTCGAGTATATATCAAAATGTTCAGGAAAAAGGTTTTTCTTCAAAGATAATCAATGGTACTAAAGGTATCGATAACGAATTAATATTCAAGGAGAAAAAAAGATACTTGTTATAATATTGAAGATTTAATCATCTAGATCCAAATAAAATCAAGAATTTATATAAGATATCCAATATAACCAAACCAATAAAGATTCTAATTGAATTAGATATTTGCAAAGTATATATATTCATTAAGATAACCAATTATATTCCGAAGCAATTGAATCTATATAAATCAAAGAGATTCAAATTTATATATTTCGATATTACAAATTTATTTCCAAAATCGATTCAAAAGAATTGTTATTTTATATTAATCATTGATAGTTGTACAAAAATAAATTGGATTATACTATTTAAACAAAAAGACGATATAATTCAAATATTGAAAATTTGGAAAAAGAAAAAGAAATTGGTTATTGAAGAAAAGATTATTATAATTAGGATTGATAATGTATTAGAATTCCTATAAGTTATTTATGAATAATTATCAGGTATATAATCCGAAATTATAATAATTGTTTTTTTATATCAAAATGGACTTATAGAATGGAATATAAAGATTACAGAAGTAGATATAAGAATAATACTAAAAGAAGCTGAATTATTATTAGAGTTTTGGAACGAAGTTATAGAGTATAATGTTTATATCAAGAATTATACTAATATTGGTTCTAATATAAACGAAATAGATCGATTCCTTATAGAAGCTTTTACAAATACAATACTAAATATAAAAATATACAAAATTTAAAGGAGTAAATATTGTATTTATATCAATCCCAAAACTATTCCGAAAAAATAAAGATACAATAAATTGTAGGATATTTCGAGAATCGATATATTTCTAGAATACTCAAAAGTTACAAACAAATATATCAAAATGTATTCTCTAAAATTAGATTATATATTTCGATCAAATAGAGTAATTATAGATGAATTTCATCGAGAAGGAGATTTGGATTTTAAATTAAGAAATTGTGAATCAAGTTTATAAAGAATAAAGAATATAGAATTAAATCGAAAATTTCGTAATAAACCAATAGTAAACAAAACATCTTCTCCATCCTCAATATCAAATGCGATATCTATATCATTATTGTTTTAAATATTCTTTCCAATAAATATTATACCGAATTCAATAATTATATTAAGTATCCTAATTGTCGAATTGAAACCAGATAAATTAGATATATCAATATCAATATATAATGAAAATGAAAATAGTAATATCCAAAAAACAAATCAAGAATTTTCTTTTAAGGATATTTCAGATATCGAATCCATTATTTCAGAAATTCCAATCCAAAAATCAACTTTTGCAGATCTTGAATTTGTATTAGAAGCAAAATTTAAAATCGTTTTAAATTTTGCTGATAAATTTATTTTAGTAGAATTAGAAAACAAAGTAAATCTATAATCATTTGAGATCGAATAAAAGAATACAATGGATTTTGAAGACAAACCCCCAAGGTATCTAATACGAAAACGGAAAAGAGATATAGAATAAGATCCTGAAAAAAAATAGGAAAGTAAGATTATAAAGGCATTGATTATGATATCTATATAGGCCAAAACTCAAGAAAATGTAGAATATACTATAATTATAATTCCAATTATTAATAAGATAGATCTTTATATCAAAAACAAGATTATTTCAGATTTTATAATTTCATTAATAGATACAAATAATATAAAAGGTATAGTATATTCGGCCGAAGAAATCCTAGAAATCAAAATATTAAGAACTTATAAGAAAACAATATCGGATCAAGAATACTCCGAAAAATAAAAGGAAGCTATCCAAAAGGAAATTATATCTTTAATTCAAAATAGTATTTAAGAAGAATATATACTCCTTAAAAAAAGTAATCTGGTTTTGATGAAATAGATATTTATAATTAAAATCAAGGATAATAAAGTAAAACAATTCAAGGTAAAATTAATGGTTTGAAGATTCAATCAAATACTAGGAAAAGATTACAATGAAATATTTGTATTAATAATAAAATTAAATACATTTAGATTATTCCTAATTATTATTGTAAAGGAAAATTTGGAATACTTATATTTCGATATCAAAAATATCTTTATTGAATTGTATTTGAAGAAAGAGATCTATTTCGAATTACCCTAAAATATCAAAATCGAAAAGGGATATATACTACAAACTCTACGAAGTTTATATAATTTGAAGCAAGCTGAAAAGGACTAGAGTTTATTATTGAAAAAAGAATTTTTAGATATAAACTTTATATAAAGTCTTGTAAATCTATATTTGTATATATCTAAAGACCGTAATATAATATTATTAATATATATCAAAGATATCGTTATTGTATTATATACATCATTACAAATCATTTAATTCAATAAAAAGCTATCAATTCGTTTTAACACTAAAAATCTAAAGGAGATTAATAAAATCCTAGATGTTAAGATTATTCGCGATAGAAAAGTATATATATTAATTATGGATTAAGAAGAATATTTCGATATTATATTAATCAAATATAGTATTATATATGGACAATACCAAACCAAGAAACTGTCAATAATGGATTATACCTATCTCCGATTAACAATCGATAACAATGAACTAATAGATATGAATAAATATCAATAACGAATAGAAAATGTGATTCATTCAATGATATATATTCGATCAGATATAGTATTCTCAATTGAAAGATTTTCACAATTTATAACAAAATCAATAAAATATTATATTATAGCTTTGAAGAATTTGATGTGATATCTACGATCAACAATCAAATAAAAGCTATAATTCGGGTTAAAGGGAATACAATCTGATATCTACAAAGAATACAATATACTTGATAATATAATAAAGGTATATACAGATATAAATTAGGTTAATAACAAATATAACCGGAAAAGTGTTTCAAAGGGAATTGTGATATTCTATAAAGGCCTTATATTGTGGATTAATAAAAAACAAATATTTGTAGTTATTTCTAATACAGAATCAGAATATATTATAATAACAATGTTTATCAAACAAAAGAAATAAATTGTACAAATACTCAAAAATCTATTCAGATCAAATTATATTGGAAAGAACAGAAATACGATTCAAATACTTAATAATAATCAAAGCGTTTTAACTTTAATCAAGAATTCATATTTGCATAAACAATTCAAATATATAAATATCAATTATCATTTCATCAGGGATTTAACAGAAAAGGAGAAAATCGTCACTAATTATATCAATATATACAATATAATTGCCGATAAAATGATGAAGCCTTGTATAAAAATTGCTTTCGAAAGGTTCAAGAAAATATTAGGATTAATAATCTAAAAGGATCGAATAGGATATCCTCAATAAAGAAGTATTGGAATTGAGGCCATCATAAAATTAGAATTGAAGTTATATGATCATAATAATGCACAAACCATATTTAGGGATAACCTCAATTCTACTCCTATTAGAATTATAAATCCTTAATTCAACCTATATAATCAACAATACTACTACTTCCTGCACCAAAAGTTAACAATTTATAGATTTCGATATCTTAACTTAAGTATACAATAAACCTTCTTTCGTTTATACAAAAGCTAATCTATTATGTTTTACATATATATAGATATCACGTATATTTATATTATTTGTTGACTTACTAACATCTTCCTTCTATTCCTATATATATTTTGGTATATGCCTATATAGGGTTTCGTAAAGTATGAGCTCTCCTAAAGAGTTGTATAAAAAAATAAGTTGTGTGTAATCTATTATAAATAGGAATTCTGATTAATCGTTTTGATAATAATTAACAAATAGCCTTAATCATTGCTGAAGATACTAATTATAGATTTTAATTTGATCATCGATTTGGGAATGATAAATAATAGATAATTTAAAATCGATTCTTAAGATTTGATTAAATTCCTTTTAGAATTGTAATATAAATTAGGGGCTGCGATTTGATACTATAATATTAAAGGGATTATAATATCGATATATATAATAAAGATATAATTGTATTTGAATTCGAATATCGATTGATTTATAACAAAATATAGAGATAATTTGTTTTATTAATCGATCAATAATAATTAAAATATTGTTATATCTATATTTATCTTTATTAAAGTTGTAATAATTTATAATGATATATTATTATATTCGATTAGGAATTGGAAATGGATATAATAAATTAAGAGTATAATTATATAGAACGGAATTATATTTGTAAATATAACAATTATATATATATTTGGTTATAATATTATGTATTTTAGATCAATAATATTGTTGAAATAATAAAAGGTAGATTTTGTTTGTATCAAAATGAATAATAGAAATGAAATTATGGGTTTTACAAATCAGATAAATTCGAAGGTTATTAATATCGGGTATTACCAGATGATTATTATAAAACAAGAAATCATTTTGGAATGATATATATTTATGATTTTGGATAATTTGTATTCTGAATATTAATAAGCTATCTATAGTTTTATTTGCTTTGATGATACAATTAATTAAATCAAATCGAAAAGCGATTTTACTTAAATCGATATTAATAATCGTTGTTTCATTTGAGTGATACTTTTGTAAAACTTCTTTCATGATTTCAATATCAATTTGGTTATCTTTAATAAACTATTGAAAGCAATTCTTCTTCTTAATATAATTCTGAAGATTTAATTTATCGGTTTTGATGGATTAAAGTATTAATGAAAGGATTATCTTTTTTAGGGCGATATATAATAATAAAATTATAATCAATTAGAATCTCTATTTAGTAAGCTTATCGGATATTAAGAATCTTAATAATTATAAAATATTCGAGAATCTTATAATCGATATAAACCTTGATTTTATATAATAAACTAATGAATTTTGTTTTCTAATGATTAAAAGATCAAATAATTAATAGTATTTCTTTATTATGAATTTTGTAATTCAATTTAACAATAATTATAGTTTTGAAGAAATAAACTACGGAAAATCAATCTTCGCCATACTATTATAATAATATATTAGCAATTATTCTATCAAATATATTTATTTCGAATATATAAAGAAATCGATAATTATAATATTATAAAAATAGAATAGAAATAAACTTTTTCTTTAAGATATTGAATATGTTTTGGTATATTTTATTAAATACAAATTTAATGTTTGCTTTAATAAGTTTATTGAAAGGTTTCGCTATTATATTATGATTCTTAATAAATTATCAATAAAAATTGCAAAAACCAAAGAATAATTAAATCCCTTTCATTATTATCGGAAAGATTCAATTCTCAATTATTTCAATTTTTTCAGAATTTATCTTTATTCCTTTAATAAAGATAATAAAGCCTAAGTATTTGATATATATAATATTGAATTCATATTTTTTGAGATCCGCTTATAGGCCAACAACTTTTAATTATTCGAAAATTAGTTTAATATAAATTTGATATTCTTCTTCGTTTTCAGAATAGATTAAAATATTATTAAAGTATATTATACAAAAGATATCTAAATAATCGAATAAAATATTATTTATATAACGCTAATAGATTATAGGATTATTCGTTAATCCGAATAATAAAATCTTATATTTATATAATTTGTATCAGATTTGAAAGATAGTATACTCTTTTGAAATAGGATCTATTCTTATATAATAGAAAGTTTGATAAATATCGAATTTGGTAAAGATTTTAGTATTAGAAAGCCAAAAAAGCGTTTCGTTGATTAAAGGAAAAGGATATTGATCTTTATATATCAAGGAATTCAATAATCTAAAGTCTATATAGAATTTCAAATTATTATTGGATTTCTTAACAAATAAAATGGATGCAATATAAAGGATTTGATTAAATTTAATGAACCCTTTATTAAAATTATCCATAATATATTCTTTAACGATTTTTAATTGTTTTAAAAATATCTTGTAAAACAGATTATAATATAAGATTTGTTCTTCTTTACTTTCCAATATGATTTTATAATTATAAAATCGATTAGAAGGTAAGATATTTGATTTATATTTGGAAAAGATTCGATAATATTATCGATATTCAAATGGTATTTCAGATTCTGAATCGATTTCAGTTAATACTCGATCGAATTTCTTTCGAACTTTTGTATTCTTGAATTCGGTCAAGGTAACCAATACTCTCTCTTCTGTATATCGTTTGTTCTATTAGGAATCTATTATATCATTGAATTCTTTCAAAATAATGATAAAGAATTCAGTTTATTCATCTCTTTTGCATTCTAATTAGAACTTATCGGGTTTGAATACATATAGATCGAGAATTTCGGGCGATATATAGAAAAGATATTTGTAGATCTACAATAATAATATAATTGATTAAAAAGGAAATAGATTGAACTTAAAAGCAATCAGGATTTCTTCCTTTTCAACAAAAATTTGTATTATATTTATATTTGAAGATTCTTATTGTATATCATCAACTGCAATTGATCTACTCAATTGTGAATCCTTTTGATTCCAATATTCTTTAAATTAATCATTTCGTCCATCAGTATTTTATTAGACTAATCGATCGATTTTCTGTTTGCAAAAGGATAATTAAATAATAAAGAGATTATTTGAATAAAAAATAGTACAGGATCTCTCTTTTAGCCATTCAAGATATCGATTGAAGTAATCGAGTTTCGCTCGAATCTCTGATAATCAAAATCTATTTAAAATAATATTATAACTTTTTAATTCAATAATAAAGAAAGGGACAAAAGATTGTTTACAATTATCGATTATTAAATTAAGGAATATAAAATAGATAATAATATAATCTTATATATCATTATACTTTTTAATTTCAATTAAAATTTTAAGCAATATAATTCTTAATTTAAATATAGAAAATAAATAAGTAAGGAATATAATATTAATAAAAGCAAATCCATTTACTTTAAAATCAATAAATACTCTTGATCGATAAATGTAATTATTTTTCGAAAGATTATAAGAAAGGATAAATACTTTTCCTTCTATAAACTTGATTAGATTAAGAAATCTTATATTCTGTATAACATTTAAAATGAAAACAAAGTCTAAATATTTGGTTTTAAATGTTTTTCTTTTTCTAAGCGGATATTCTATATAATTTTAATTGTAACTTCTAAACTGAAATCTTCTTTAGCATCCCGATATTCTTCGAATTCTTCTGCTTCTTTTTATATTGTCTCGATTTTATTAAGATTATTGATATAAAGTATCAATGTATATACTATTTTAGGAAAGAGAAAGAGCAATAAACATTTGAAATTCGAATAATTATTGGGTATAATAAAGCTGGTGTATCTAAAAGAAGCATTTCAAAATAAAAATGGTTTTGGGAATATAGAGATTCCAAAATTAGAGTTGTTAAAATTCTGAAAGGGTTATAAAGGATTTATAGTAATTATTAGTTTATAAATAATTATAGGAGCTTTTCGATTAATATAATATCGGTTTCGTTTTTATAATGAAACTTTATTTTGATTTATTCTAATAAATATATTCACAAATTCTTTTATAATCTTGTAATCTTTGATAAATATTATTATTATTTATAAAAGAAAATCAGAAATCTTTTATTCAAAATTCTTAAATAGAATTTTATTATTAATAATCTCTATTTAGATAATAAGTAATCTGAATTTCCTATATTATTTTAAAAAGTTGCTATATCGAATTATATTAAATATAACCTATATCTCATATTAAAAACAAATATCATCGATTTCAACCGGGTTCCAATAGATCGCTACAAATTGTTCGATCAATTCGAATATCGTAAATCAGGGCATTCATATATAAAGAATATGATAATATATTTATACTTTTGATTCGGTTTGGTCAATTATATATATACGGTATTGCATTTTATTTTTAAATGATATAATATATAGCTCGAATTATTCTATAATCAATAATTGTTATAAACTAGTTTTAGATTTAATATTATCGTTAAGTTTAGTAATAAGATTTGTAGGTTTTGGTATATATATATTTTATTATGAATTATAATTAACGCGGGAATACAATCTTGATCGATTAAATCGGTTTCTTAAATGAAGGGACCCTTGATTATTAAATAAATCGTTATTTTCTAAAAAAGAAGGAGACTTATTGGAAAGCCCCAGATAATCAGATCATCTAATCAAAGTTTTCTTCCTTTGATTTCGGGATCTTTGGATTTACTTAAATAAAGGTCCTTAGATTTCGATTAAAGGAATAAAGAGAGTTCTAGGTATTGCTGTTGATCTAAATACTTGTATAAATATTATTTGAAGTTTAGAAGAAGATTACATTGTTATAGAATTCGTTGTTATTATAGTTTTCAATTATCGATTCTCCTTTTTCAAATTTATAATCATTATATAAAGATCTTATAATTGTAATAATGATTCGGAAGAAATAATTGAATTATTGGGAACATCGATTTTATATATTAGAATCTTTTCTTTATTAATCTTTTTTCTTCTAATAATAATATTATCCAATTCTATATTCATATTTTCTTCAAAGGGTTATTGAAATAATTGAGGAGAAAAAGAGGATTCTTCAGAATATACTTTCGAAGATTCGAAGTATATAGGAAAAGGAGTTTGTTATATTATGAAAATGATGATATACTTCTAAAAGGGTTTATCTTCATCAATTAAATCGGAATAGATCTTCTTCTTCTGGATGTAATGTTTATAAAAGTTCATCTAAGAAGGTATTATTAAAATAAAGTATTATTTAAAAGATCATCAGATAACTGGATACTTATAAATGAATTATAAATAATATAATGCATAAAAGCCATAATAGAATTGAATAAACAGGATCAATTATATTCTTTAGAATCTATAATTGAAGAACTATGGTTTATAAGAAACGACTAGATATATATATATAAATACTCATTTGTAAGCTGTGGAATTATATATATACATTATTAGGGTCACCCTTCTATTATACTAAATCGAATAAATTGTAACGCATATACACAGACGATCAGCTCATTAATTGATATAGGAGATAAGAGGTATCACGTGGTTAGCCTCCTGTGGTTCACGATTCGTGACAATATTAATTAGAACAATATAGATATAATTATAATTTTCGGGATCTGATAGAAGGGTAATCTTTATTCTAGATATAAATTTTTCATAATAATATAATTTAATATAATCAAATATTATAGATTTAATTAATTCATTGTTATTAGATTTATATATAATATTTATTAATATTTGAGAAATAAAAAATGAAGTATTTGTTTATATTTCAAAATAGATTTTGATTTCTCTATAATCTTCATTATCTTCAATATTATAGATTATACGAAAATCTCTAATGTTTAAATCGATATAAATATACTTTATTAGATCTTTAATTTATTTTATATTAAAATTGATAGTTATTGTAAAAGATTGATATATAAGATTGATAGTATATTGAAGAATATAATAGATATTAAAAAGGAGATATTATTTGATATATATATCGAAATTGAATAGATCGAATTATATCTTAAAATATCTTTAAATATATATTATTCAGTTTTCTATATATTTTAGGATATAAATCTATAATACTATATAAAAATATTTATTTTGTAGAAAATATCAAATATTATTTTGAATTTATATTTTCTGAAAGATTTTATTTATTCAATCTTTATATATCTTATTATAATATTTATAATTTAATTGAAATAAAGATTAAATAAATATTAAAATCGATTGAAGTTAAAAAAAGAAAACCAAATACAATAAAGAATAATTAATATTTATATATAATAAATGAATTCTTTTATAATATGTCGGGACAACTGTACACGGGGAAGTGAAGCTTATCAACAAATGTATAGAACTCTTTATTAATACGTTTTGATTTGCCTAGAGAGTTAAATATACCTCTCCCTTTAAACAATATCAATAACAAACGTGTTAGGCAATCTATTAGTGATACTCCTCAACGTTTACAACCAGTTTTATACTTATCGAATATACTACCTCTTGGAACTACAAAAGTTTTCTTGTTCAAAGGTCCAAACCCTCTTTTTTCTCGTTATGTTTTAGAAGATCCGAAGCAAATACGTTAAATGCAAATTAAGTGTATTTAACCAAATTGTATTTATACAAAGATCATACTAAGAGCTATTAGTGGTATCAACAACTTCAAGCTACATTATTATAGAAAGCATTTAGGTAGCAGAAGCTATATATAATGTTCAAGGGTATAGAGTAATGGAGGATTGGTAGGCAGTACAGGAAAGACGAGAAAACCGTAGAGATAGAGCTTTTAGAGAAGCTACACAAGAATCATCAGCGGTTATTTTAGAATAAGCAAATAATATATTTTCATTTTTTCCCTGTTTGACTTCAAAATTATGCTGTGATTTGAGTAAAAAACCATTATTCTATAATACTTATAGTCTCTCAAATATACCCTCAAATATCCTCAATATATACTACATACCCTATGGGTACTCCGGATACCCGGGCAATCTACAGGGTGATTACCCTACCCCGTAGAGGTAGAGCTGAGTGTAATACCGGCCGGGTTATACCCCGGGTTACCCCGGGTATACCCTACCCAGTGCCCAGCCCTGTCTTTGTGAATTCCATTTCCTTAAATAATAGAATATAAAATAATCATATTAGATTGAATACTACTTATATATAAATTTAAATAATATTCTTAATATATAAAGTTGTTTGTATAATTGATTATAAGATTGTTATAATATTTAATATCAAATATTGATTTGTTTATTGAATTATAGATAATTGTATTAATACTATTCCTTTTTCTATATTATTTTATATCTGGATTATAAGCCTCGATTTTGGGAATACTTTTTCAATACCTTCGTTTTTAATTTTATCGATGAATTTTGATTTGAATATTTATATACCTTCTAATATATTTATCTATTATATAATTTCGAATACATTGTTTTTTATTAAATTATTAATTTCCTTCTTTTTTGATTCTTTATAAATCAATAGATTTTGGGATATATCAGATATCAATAGATTTTCGTCGAAGATTCCGATGATATTTTCTTTTTCATCATTTTGAAGATAAATAATTATATTCAGTATTTCTATTATATCTTTAATGAAATAAATTACTATAATTTCGATTAGTATTATATTTATTATATTATATAATATTCTTATTAATGAAACGATTATTTAAAGGATATCAGAATTCGCTTTTATTATATTTTTTAAAACAATCTTAAATTTCTCCTGGGAAACAATTTCGAAATCCTTTAAAAATGTTTTCTAAAGGATTTATTTTATTATAATAGATTCTATTTATATAATAGATTCTATTGATATATTTGTTTCGTTTATATAAGGTTTCATTATTGTAAATCAAAAGATTGTAAATCAAAAGATTGTAAATCTATTTGATAATTGAATTATACAGATTTCGTCTTTAATTTATAATAATATGAATAATTCTATTTATTTAATAATTCGATTGTTTTCTTTTCTTTATATTTATATTTTTGAATTGATTAATAATTCATGGATTAGAATTATATTTGGATTATTATATTGATTTAATATATCTGTTATTTGTTTTTCAATTCAAAGCTTTTTGATTTCGTTGTTTACTTTTTTAATTATATTGAATTGTTATTGAATATTAAATACCAATAGATCGAATTTGTTTATTCATAGGTATACTCCAAATATTAAAAGAATAAATATAATTCCATTAAGGTCAACAATATCATCGATTACTTTCACTATTATTTACAATATCGATTCTTTTATCATTTCAATACTTTTGAATTCTTTCTCAATGATATTATACATATATCGAATAATTTAATAATAATATTCGATCATTCTGATCGATCAATATACTTCAACAAATATACTTTTTATAATGATTGCTATTATTTCGGTATATTGTTTGAATTCTTTGCTAACAAAATTTTTCCCAATATTATAAATAATATAATCTAATAAGCTTAAATATATATCTATCTAATATATTCTCAATTTATTCTATATATATTTTGTATTGATATTATTAAACCATTATATTATTTGAAATCTGATTCTTTTATTGATAATATATAATATTGATTTGTTATTAATATATATAATATCGATTATAATTGAATGATTAAATTTGATATCATTACAAAGATTGAATTTGAATCTACTTAAAGATTTTCTATATTTTTGATAATATTCACAGAATTTCGTGAATCTTTTGAGATCTTTTTGAATAATATTTATATAATCTATATATCAAAAAATTCAATAGAATTTATTTATAAAAGAATAACCGAAATAATAATATAATTTATATATTTCTGATTTGATTAAGTAATAATCGTTTATATTGATGAATGTTTATATGAATTACTGGATTTTTATATTCCAGAATAATATTGTGTCACGGAAAGCCCTGTGATCCCCTGTATCTTACGAAGGATCAAAGCGTATGCTTTCCAATCGGAATGAAGGATCTTCTAGCCCTTACCAATCTATTAATTGATAAGATGATCCTGATATACTAATAAACAAAGATCTAGTTTAATTAAAATGTATATCGGCTAAATAACCATTCATTTATTCTATATATATAATTCTTAATTTATATAATCAAAGATAAATCATTCAATTCTTTTATTTTATTAATTATATATACGATCTATTCCCCGATCCTTGAAAGTACTTTATAATCATATTATTCTATAATAATTATAAACCCGATAACCCTTAAATTTATATAACTTCCTATCCAATAATTATTAAATACTCAAAAAATTATTCTTAAAATATTATTCCTATCTCATTTATAATTCAATATTTATATCAATTCAATTATCTTCATTTAATATAACAAAAGATCAAAACGATCTTCTTTTTACAATCTATATTCAATAATCGGAATAATATCTATACTTGAAAAATAAATATCAAATTTAAAGAATCTAGAATTCAATCAATCCAAAAAACAACCCGTTTGTTTCTATATCAACTATATCCATTCCAAATTTCGATTTAATAAATAAATTTATTTATATTTAGATCGATTAATTTTCAATCAAATCATTTATTTTACCTTTTATTATCAATCTTCAAGTCAAATATAATCAAAAGAAACAAATTCAATATCAAAAGAAATTCTCAGAATATCTTATAATGATTCAATCCAGAAAAGATACAAATGGAAATACAAAAATGAAAGATTCTAATAATAATATATCAGGATTTATTTCTAATAAACCTATTATTCTATTTCCAATTACCTTCTAAAAAATCTCTTCCGAACTTATCTCTCTTTAATTAAAATATCGATATCGATAATAAGAATATATACAAAATTACAAAGTTTTTTGTAATATTTACAAATAAATCGAATCGTTAATTGATCAAATACATTTTATAAAATTATCCATTTTCAATCAAGGTATTACAGCTTTTTCATTCAAAACAATTATCAATGTATTTAAAAGAAAGCTTATATCTATAATAACTACTATCAAGTTTGTAATACTATAAGAATATCGATCTATTCTAATGCAAATTTTGCTCAACAGAATCGACTCGGTTAAATGGTACAGGGATTGAATTATAGTCTATACCAAAACTCTTGTATACAAAATCACTAAGGTATAGGATGAAATCGTTATCAATACTTTTCTACAAATTATTAATATTAGGATACTCCCAATCTAAGCAAATATTATAATTATACAAATCGAAATAAACAATCAATTTGGATTACCCAATCTTTTATTCAAACAATTCAAAGATATTTTTGAAGGATTAGTTTTTCAGGATTCTATTTCCCTAAAAGCTAAAGAAAAAGTATATTCTATATTTACCTCTTTTCAAAATAATAAAAAATTTAAAAAGAATAAAAAGAATATTAATTCTAAAAACAATCAAGGAATTAAGAAAATCTAGGAATATCCTTGCAAAACTGAATTTAAATGGAACAACGGAATTGGTTATGATTATATTGTTTACAATTGCAAAGCCATAAAGTTAGTGTTCACCAAAAGAACCAATCTATTATTCAAAAAAGTATTCAGCAAAAACGAACTACAAATAATTAAGGATCGAGTAAAATCATATTCATAGAAGTAATTTCATTTTGATTAAATCAAAAGGAAATGAATAAAAAATTCTATTAATCCTCCAGGATCTTCAATCAATACTATTATCTTGGATATTCGATATAATCAATCAGGGGTATATTCTATAATAATAAAAGTATACTATTTATTTAATAATATTTTACTTGATAATTGTAATACTATATATATTGTGAATAATATATCTCTATTAAATAATCATTAATATCGATTATCCAATTCTAATGATCTTATAAAAACAAACACTTCCAGCTTCCAAATCCTAAAATATAGGATTCGTATTATCAAAGAGATTATCAAAAGAAAAAGTTACTTTAATAATGATCTAATCTTGAACAATATAGTATTCATCCCTAACTTTTATATTAATATCATTTCGGAAATTCGATTGGAAAAAGCCAGCCTATAATTCTCAAAATATAACTATATTCTTCGTAAAGAAGATCACACAAATAGTATAGTAATTATTCAATATATTCATACTGAAAATCTTATATTCTTAAAATATAAACCATTTTCTATTTATTCGAATATTCTTTTATCTATTCCTATAAACAATCCTTCTATAATATATTTAATAATGAACAAAAAAATAAATAAAATATTCCATCATTCTTGTGATCCATTTTTTCCAAGAGAAGATACAAATAAAATATAATATAAACATTTTAAGCATTTGAAGAAAAAAGCTCTTGAATATTTAGTATTTGCAATATAAAATATCAAAATAAAAAATATCATTTATTCCAATTGTACTAATTATACTCATATTTATATAAAGCAAATCATTTCTTATATTCCAAATAATCGTCAGTCACCTTGACTCTTCTACAAAATCCAATAAAATCTTTTTGATTTCGATAAAGAATATAACAATACATTATAATTCCTACTAATCAAAAAAATATACTATAATAAGATCTTTTTATATTCAATCTATTATAAAACATATAACGAAGTATTTATAATTATCCAAAACTTTATAATCTGGATTCATTATAAATATAATCTAATAATTGTAATAATCAAATAGAATAATAATATATCTATTATCGGAATTATAAAAGCAATATTATTTAAGAAATGGATTAAGTAAGAAAATATCAAATTCGAATTATCCTTATTTTATATATATAAATCTAATAGAAGATCAAAATATATAGAATAAGAAATAATCATAAAACAAATAAAAATATAGATTATAATAGATTTATTAAACAAATTGTAAATAAAAACAATACAAATTATTATTTATTTATATAATATAAATCCTTTGAAAATCAAATCCTTTAAATCGTTTAATGAAGTATTCGATATATAATTCCGTAATTATTTTTGTAAAAATAATCCTTTGTTTGTAAAGAAAATATTTGATGATCTTTATTTTAACTAAAACAGAATCTATAAATATAAATACCGAGTTTATTTTTTGAATAAGAATAGAGAAATTGGAATTAATAAGAAATAATATAAAACCAATTTTCGAATATATATTAGATATTTAATAAGTTATATCCTAAATACATTGATTTATTATATATAAATACTCAAATTCAATAAAATTATTATTATTCGAAATATAACGTTTAATAAGAAATTCATTTATTATATAAATTTCATTAATCGAATGATCGATATTCATACTACAAAAAAGCTTAAACAACTTATTAGAATTTTTAATCTATAAGATCATATCGAAATGAACAAAACAATCATTCAAAATAAGGATAATCATAAAGATTTTATTTATCTATCTATTTTCACAGATCGAAAAGCCCTTAACTTATTTATTAAGCGTATTTCAGATCTATTATCTATAAATAAATTAGTTTTAAAAATAAATATAGATTTAAAGAATAATAATGAAAATAAAAAAGTTGATTTAGAACTATCTAATCCATTTAATCCTTCAAATAATAAAGATAAAACATATAATAAAGATATACAAGTATTAATTGATCTTTCTATTAAAGAAACTAGAAAAATTAACTTTTTCATTAAAAAACAATTACATTTCGTAGGTAAAGATATTAACACTATTCAAAAAGATATTTATAATAATAATACAGATCCCGACCTTACCGAACATATTGATTCAGATGTTATATGCATTATTAAGATTATAGGATTTATTAGTAATAGAACCAAGTATATAAAAAATATAAAATATGAACCTACTAATCGTACCATCAATATTCTTCGTAATATATACAAAAATGATCCAAAGATTACTCCAATCGATCAACCTTAACATTCCAAAAGGAAATATATATACTGAAATAATTAATCAAAATATTCCATAAAGGAAATCTAATCATTACAAAAACTATTACATTCTATATATTCATTTGATCGATTTATAAAGGATTTATGGATTCATAATTTCGAATAGATGCCTAAGAAAACTTATATTATAAGGATTGAAATACCCAGGGCTTAAATCAATCTATCTGAGTTTCAATTATATAATTACTATTCGAAATCACCTCTCTTCCGAAAATCATCTGATTTTTGCATTCCAAAACAATCAATATATATAAAAAAACAATTATATATACAGCAATATTATCAAAAAAACAATTTCAATATTGAATTCTATATAGAAATCATTATATCTTAAAGAATAAACTCAATAGGATTACTTTGTTTAAATAACTTTCATTCTATATTCTAATCTAATTAATAAAGAATAAACAATATAAAGGAATATTCTCAATTTGTAACAATTCACAATATAATCATTATTGAAATTGAAATAAAATCACCATTACCTTTTATCTAATCTACAATTAAAGGATTACAAATAATACTACTTCCTCGAATTCACACATTTATAACTCCAAAGTTATCTCGTTTTTACCATCAATTAGAAAATCATCAAATAGAATATTAATTCAAACAGAATTATGATCTTGAAATTAATAATCTTAAGATTAAGAAAACCTAATATAAAATCGATTCTGAATCGAAATCTACAAAACCGATCTCCCTTTAATAGATATTTATATATAAATATAATAATCAAAATTTAATCATTTATTATTATTTACATTTAATAATACAAAAAGATCTCCAAATTAAGAGTACTATTGAGATTATTTATATTATTATATTAGCAAATCGATTATTCCAAATCATAATAGTAATTGTTATTAAATACAATTTCGAAATAAAGTAATACAATATAATCAATATTTTTGTTAATATTTTATACAATCCTTTCGGTATTTTAATTGTATATTATTTATTTGATGAATATAAAATCCCAAACAAAAATGTTATAATCGATTAAACTTTATATAATCTATAAAATTCCCTAACTATATAATTTAGGGATTTCATTTGGATATTCGAGAAATTAGGATTAATATAATATAAAAAGGAATTATATTTATATATTAATTTAGAATATATTGTTATAATTTGTGAGAATCACAGCAAAGAATCGGTTAATTTCGAATAACAGTAGGTTTGGGTTTAGAATCAAGACTTTTCATTACTTTCTCTAAATGGTATTGAAGAATTCCTTTCTATATAGATGAAAACTCTTCAAATTAGCGTACAATTCGGTTCGCTTTCGGTTAGCCTTAATTTCGTAGTTGAGGTTCGTAATAGAACCTTCCCTTCCGAAGTTTTTGTCCTCGAAAGCTTTTGAAATGAAATCATTTAAATTGAAATATCCAATCGAAATTAATATCATTCGATGTTGTATTGTATACCTTTTCATGAAACCATTGTAGATCCATCGATATTATATTGTATACCCTTTCGTAGAACCATCGATATTGTGTTATATGCCTTTTCGTAAAACCATTATATTGTATTGTATGCCTTTTTGTAAAACCATTGTATTATATTGTATGCCTTTTTGTGAAATCATTGTAGATCTATTGATATTGTATTGTATACCCTTTTGTAGAATTATCGATATTGTGTTGTATACCTTTTCGTAAAACCATTGTAGATTCATCGAAATCCTTTCAATTCTTCTAATTCCTTTATTCCTAATTCTATAATAGTTGGCTGAGCTGAAACTCCAATGGAGAACTTTATACAATGATTAAATCTATAATAATTCCTTCAATAATGAAATTATAATGCTTATATCTTCATTTTATAAAGTTCAGTATTTTCATTTCTTTGAAAACTCTTCAATATCATTTAAAAACTCCTGTATATATATTCATTTTCGATTAACTTTCAATTCGATTTCGGTACAATTTCGAGATGATTTCGATAGACATACTTTCGATTTGGTATACTTTCGATTTGGTATGCTTTCGATTCGGATTCGGTATGCTTTCGATTTGGATTCGGTATGTTTTCGATTTGGTATACTTTCGATTCAATATGCTTTCGATTTAGATTTGATATGTTTTCGATTCAAATTTGGTATGCTTTTGATTCAAATTCGATATACTTTTGGTTTGGGTTCGGTATGCTTTCGATTTGGTATACTTTCGATTTGGTATGTTTTCGATTTGATATGTTTTCGATTTGGTATGCTTTCGATTTGGTATACTTTTGATTTGATATTGGTATACTTTCTAATATAATGAATAGGGGATATTAATACCTCCCTTTTTGAATCGATGTTTTTGTCGATTTTAATGATTCTGTAGGTTCGGTAAATAATAAAGGGGAGGGATTTTAATTTGCTTTTTCTTTTGAAATTTGAAATACAAAATACATTATATCTTTCAATACTATTAAATTTGTATTAAGAAAATGATGATTCTAGTATAAATATTGTTTCGTTTTCAACTAATATATTAGTTTTCTGATATGGATCTGATTGTTTGTAATCAGTTTTCATTAGTGGTCTTTTAGAATTATATAAGAGTTAGTTTCATCCCTTTTTTTGGAAGAGGCCTAGTATTCCGTTAAAGGGAAGAGGTTTCAAGCATTCCATTAGGGTTTTGTTTGAAATAAAAATGCAGTTAGTATCGTATATGAATTCGTTCATTATACTCTTCAAGGGTAGTATTAAAGGCTTTATCATCATTATTATAAATCTGTTTATTGTATTCCTTAAAGATAATATTAAAAGCTTTATCATCATCATTTCAATTTCAATATCTTCAATTTCAATATCTTCAACTTTAATATCTTCCAACAATTTTTATATTCAAATTCTTCACTTTTCCGATGGGATCCCGAAGGTTCTTTATATACTTTCGTTTTTTCATCTTTTTGTTTGAATGATTTGTATGATTTAAGGATTCGCTTTCGAATTTCGTAAAATAGGATAGGGTTCGGTTTGTATATCATATTCATATCTTTCGAATAAATCTTTTCAATTCCTTTTCTTGTTTTTCTTAATTTTCTTGATTCGAAGGTTTTTCGTAGTATTTTTGTAGGTTTTCGATAATATTCCGAAGGGTTTTCGAAGGTTCGTTTTGAGGTCAAATTCGTATATATTTTGAAGGTAAATTCCGAAGGGTTTTCGAAGATTTGTTTTGAGATCAAATTCATATATATTTTGAGGGTAATTTTTGAAAGGTTTTCGAAGGTTTTCGATAATATTCTGAAGGGTTTTTGAAGGTTTGTTTCGAAACTAAATTCGTATATGTTTTGAGGGTAATTTTCGAAAGATTTTCGAAGGTTTTCGATAATATTCCGAAAGGTTTTTGAAGGTTCGTTTCGAGGTTAAATTCGTATGTATTTTGAAGGTAATTTTCGAAGGTTTTCGAAGATTCGAATGAATCAAAATAAATGAGGTTATTCCTAAAATTAATTGATGAATTGTTTTCAAGGGCGAATAAAAAGAATTATAAAAATCATAGCAAAGAATCGGTTAATTTCGAATAACAATAGGTTTGGGTTTAGAATCAAGATTTTTTATTATTTTCTCTAAATGGTATTGAAGAATTCCCTTTTATATAGATGAAAACTCTTCAAACTAACGTACAATTCGGTCTGCTTTCGGCTAGCCTTAGTTTCGTAGTTGAGGTTCGTAATATAATTCTTTTCTTTATAAATAATATTCAAATCATTTATTATAAGAAAAACAAATCAATTGTTATAAAGATTATTAAAAGAATCAAAATTATATATAAATTATAAGATTTAGGAAATATTAAATAGTTTTTAGATATATATATATTCTATAATCGATTCAAAAAAAAACTATAACTAATTTATAATATATACATTGAAAAGATTGTTAAGAAATTCAAAGCAACAAACAGAATAACAAATATATCACTTCCGATAATAATATTTCGGAAAAATCAAGATCAAACTTCTATATATATTATAAAAATATATCAAAAGAAAATAGGTTCAATATTATATACTATAATTACTATAAAAGCAGATATATCATTTATTGTTTTGTAATTGAACCATTATTTGATTAATCTATTTAACAATTATATAAAAGCTATCGATCATTATTTATAATATTTATGGAATATAAAGTATTTTATGATTCAATATAACAATAATCAAATATTACAATTTCTTATTTTCTCAGATATTTCTTTTATAAATGATCCAGATATTCATTGATTATTTTAAAGGTATATTATATCCTTTTTCGATAATTTAGTTATATAGAAAACGTTCAAACAAGATATTATAATTATCTCAATTATTGAAACAAAGTTTCTCAAAATTGAACATATATCAAAAGGAACTATAACAACTTTACATTTTTTAAAAAAGATCGATTTAATAATAAAAAAATCTGTAACAATCTTTTACAATAATCAATAAACGATTAAATTAATAATTGATAAGAATAAACGAATTATTACAAAACTATATTATATCGATATCCAAAATATATAATTATATTAAGAATATTCAAAAAGGAATTTTTATATAATTTATCTACCAATCATTGATATGATTATTAATAGATTTATTAAGAACCTTACAAAACAAAAGTTCAAATATTTCTAATCCCTTTTCAATCTATAAGATATGAATAATAGGATTATAGAATTTGAATAATAATAATCTAAAATTTGAATAATGATAATCTGGATTATAAAATTTGAATAACAATAATCTAGAATTTATAATTCTTTTTTTTGATATAAATGGAATAAATTCTATTTGGTATCCCAGATCATTATATTTTTCCATAATATACTTTAATTTGTATACTTTATATCTATCGAAAACAAAGAATAATTAAGATTAATCATTTTTCCATTTTTCATTTTTTTATCCTCGAAAAAGGATAAACTTCTTTCTAAACTTAATAATTTGAAATTCAAGTAAAAAAATCTTTAGATTATTTACAACAATCAAAGAACAAGGAATAATTAAAGTAACCGAAGTTATTGGTATTATTGGTATTATAAGAACTAAAGGATTATTCCTTCTTTTCCTTTTCTTTGAATATATTATTCATTCCTTTCTTCTTTTCTTCTTCATTACTTTTTCTTTCTTATCCTCATTATTATTCTCCGAAATCATAATATACTTTTTTCGTTTAACCTTTCGAGGACTCTAATAAGTAATATAATGAAAAGAAAAAGAACAACAATATAAAGGCAAAAAAACAATTTCTCTTTTTTTTTCGATCTTCAATATCATCTTTATTGCAATTTTATATCCTTGTTTGAATTATATAATCAATAATTAGTATATTATGAAAGTAAAAAATGAACGAAGAATTTACTTTCGAATTTTGTTAATAAATAGCGATATAATAATCGGCCAAAAAATGAAGGAAAGCCAACAAAGGAGTATATAGATAAATACTATAATTCCAATACCGATGATTAACAAAGTATTCATTGTAGAAATTATATCTCTTAGCGATCAACGATTTTATATATCGAATATATAAATAATTATTCTTTTCTTTACAATTCCCTTTATCTTTTGTTTTGATTAAAAAATCAACAATTTTCGATAACCTTTTTTCTTTCTTTTTTTCATCTAATTTATCATCCGAAAAACTTGATATCAAAGAATCGAATGGATTATTATTATTAAATAAAAATCCTTTTTCTTTTCTTTTTTTTTATCAAACGACCCTTGTTTTGACAATTATAATTACAAGATTAATAAAACCTTTTAATTATACGATAGGATTTAAAAATAAAATTTATTTCCAAATTATTATTTGAATTTATAATAGATAATTGATTACAACAAACAGCAATTTCTTTGATAAAAAGAAACGGTTTCTGAAATAGATGATTGTACGTTATTCTAGGAGCAGATTTAGTTAAGTTATACTCCCAGAAATCGATATCTTAATTCGTTATCTGTATTGAACTCATTAATTCTTTTTACTTGATTTGTTAATTCCTCAAAGGAGTACTGGGATTTTCTTTTGTATTCGACTCTTTCAAAGTTTTCTTTTCAATTACTATTTATCTAGTACGATTGAGATTTGCTTGTTTAACCTTTTTAAACCCCGAAATTTTAGGTATATAATGATCAATAAGAACTTGATTAAAACAAAAACAAAAATACAAAAAGGGAATCTATATATCTTTAAAAATTCATTCATTTTATTTCGTTATTGTAATCAATATATTGTAATCTAACAACTATATATATTCTCAATTGTTACACCGCAAAATCGATTATTCATTTATATTCTTCCAACAGAAAATTTTCTTTTTATTATTCAAAATCTTGATTTCGAAGAATATCATAAATAACAAACCAAAGATTAAAAAAAATTTGTGATTTATATATAATCAAATTCTTTTCTATTCCAAAGGTATCAAGATCATTTTAGATTTATATATTATACTATTCCTTTATTAACATCTATCTATAATCGCTTTATATATTCATTCATGAATTATATGAATTGCCATTTTCTATATCTTTCCATTTATTTTAGATCGTTTTTCGATTTAGAGAGTATATCACAGAAAGCCCTATAATCCCCTATATCTTACAAAGAATCAAAGCGTATACTTTCCAATCGGAATAAAGGATTTTTTAGTTTTTACTAATCTATCAATTGATAAAATGATCCTGATATATTAATAAACAAAGATCTAGTCTAATTAAAATGTATATCGACTAGATAACTATTTATTTGTTTTATATATATAGCTCTTAATTCATATAATCAAAAGCAAATCATTCAATTCTTTTACTTTATCAATCACGTGTACCACCTATTCCCCGATCCCTGAAAGTGCTCTGTAATCATACTATCCCGTGATATATTGTATATTTGAATTTGTGAATGCAAAAGTGATTTGTAATTAATAATACAAATATATCAATAATATTATTATAATATACCCTGAATCGATTTATATTCTATAATGATAATAAAAATGATATTTTTGATTTTATAATATAGAATTCGATAAATCTTAAAGATACATTCAATTAAATCGATCT
Source organism: Stromatinia cepivora (assembly GCA_014898415.1). NCBI lineage: Eukaryota > Fungi > Ascomycota > Leotiomycetes > Helotiales > Sclerotiniaceae > Stromatinia > Stromatinia cepivora. The sequence goes on along the minus strand of RCTD01000001.1, from coordinate 734,611 downwards.
GATTGATTTAGTCTTTTCGATTCCAAATATTATTTTTATGATTTTTATTTTGTTTATATTCAATTTGGTATTTTTGATATTCTTTTGGTATATTTAATATTATTTGAATTCTATTATAGATTATTAGGATACTTCTATATTGATAATGATACCCTAAAACTCTTTATTATTATATCTCAAAAAGAAAACTTTGTACCCTTTAATCTTATTGATTGATTTATTGATAAAATCAATCAAAGCATATATTATTATTTTATCGAATAGATTTATTACAATTTTCTTTTTATTAATCAATCTGTAGGATGAAATCCAAATATACTCTGAATTATTATTTTTTATATCCTTTTTTGAATCGTTTTGAATGTATATTATAAATTCTTTATTAATATTGATATCCAATGAAATTCCTTTGTATTCGGTAATATATTGTTTGAAATATAATCTGAAATCCTTATTATTGTCTTTGAATAATTCCTTATATTTATATTTTGATTCAGTTCGTTTAACTTTTGTATATTTATTTGATTAATAGTTTTCTTTTTTATAAATAAAGTATCTTTTAGTTCTTTTTGATCGAATAAGGAATCGTTGATTAAGTTTATATTTGCAATTGTATTTAAGATTCTTTTGATTATATACTCAATCTATATAAAATATTTCATTTTCATTTGGATATAATTTTTTATATATAAAAATAAAACCTTATAAATTTTCAATAAATTCGATTATAGATTTTGAAGATCAATAATATACTTAATTATATATTTATATACAATTATATATATTAAAGATTTTTCTTTAGATATATATAATTGTTTGAAATTCTTTTGGTAAATCTTTTTGGAGATACCGAAGTTTGATGATTATAATATCCAAGCATTCTAATATCGACTTTCCAGAGTTCTATATAATAATTATTTTGAGTATTATATAATCTCATTTCTTTATAAATCTATATTGATATTTTTCTTCTTCAAAAAATGTTTTCATTATTTTATAAATACCCTTTATTATATTTGGAATATAATTAAGATTCGAATAATAGAATATAAAAATCTCTTCTTTTAATATTATAAAGAATATTCTTATATAAAGATTTAAATAAATATCAATTCTTTTATAATAATTAAAAAAGATAATATACTTATAATCAAAATTATTATCTTGATCAATATATTTATTAATATTATTATAAAGTTTCTCGAGATTTCTGAGATTATAACCGATATTATCGCTTTATATATAATTGAATAGTTTATCCTTATAATTTCTTAAACCATTGTTTTCTTTATTATTGAAGAGATCTTTTCCTTCTTCATTATTTTTGTAAGAATATATATAAATATCATTTTGATTCATATCATCTATCTTACGATTGTTTCCGAAATATTTATTATTATTTAGGGGTTTCCTATTATCAAATAATATATTTAATAATCCTTTACTATAAATAGATTTCTTTCTATTCAATAATTTTTCATCTTTAAATAATATATTATTATTATATAATAATTGTAATAATATTGAATATTGTTTTTATTCTGGATCTCAATATTTATTATATAGAAATTCCTTAAATATATAAAATCCCGATCTTTTATTCAATTATAATAATTGAATTCCTTTATATTATATTAAAGATAATTGTTTTATATTTATTTATACAAATTATTTTCTTTATTGAAGATTGGATAAGAGTATTAGATCTTTAGGGATGATATTCAGATATATATTATTATCGAATATCTTGATTTGATTTAGGATAATTTTTGATCGGAATTGGAAATGTTGATCTATTATTATTTTTCGAATTTGATCATTCAATTATAATATATATAGAATATAAAGTGTTTCAATTAAAATTTTATTAGCTATTAGTTTTGTATATTATATCGTTTTCTTAATAAATAAGTCATCTATTCTTAATTCAATATATAATCTGAATATAATCTTTGGATTAACGAAATTGAAATATTCAATTTTGAAATCTGTAAAATCATCGTAATAATTATTCTATAGATCTTTATTAATATAATTATATATTATATAAAACTTTAACTTGAATTTACAAAAATCGATGATTTTTTAAGGATCTTTTTTTATAAATACAAATTAATTGTATTTCCATTTGTTTATTCATTTATTATACTTTTCGTTTTTGATATATAAAATAATTAATATTAATGATAATAGGATTCATATTTTTTTAGAGTAAAGGATTGTAAAGGAATATTTGAATATATCTGTTATAATTGTTATGGTAATAATTGTTGTATATTTTCAGGTTGTATTGAAATTGATCATTATAAGGTTTTTAAGATAGTTTTAAAAAAGAATTTAAATATAGATTTGTAATATATGAAATATATATTATAATAAAGTTTCATTTGTATTATATATAATATTATTAAGTCCTGAGGTATTTCGAGATTAGGGTTGATTGAATCGAATCGACCAAAATTGACCAAAATTGACCAAAATTGATCAAATTGATCAAAATGATCGGGTTTGATTGGAACGGATTTGACTGAAATGAACAAAACAATTAGAGTAATGAAATTAATCAAATCGAATTGATTAATTTTGTATATTATTGATAATTCGCGTAAAATGAATAAGTGAAATGGTTTTTCATAAGAAAATAAATATAATGAAAAACTCGAAATTGTTTTTAGATTTTCTTTAAATATATATTCTATATTGTTTAATAGATATATAATAGATATAGAATAATTAAATCAAAAAGTCAATTTCAAATTCGTTATTAAATAATTATTATTTTTGATTTTTTGATTCTTTTAGATTGTTTAATAATTAGAGATTTATTCTTTGATATAAAAATACTTTATTTTATAATGAAATACTTTTATTCAATTACAAAAATAAAATCAAAATTGATTTAGAATTTGTAACTTTTTGTATTAATTCTTAATATTTGATTTATGATATTATTATAATAAAAATTAATCAGTATCAGAACAATTGTATATAGAGAAATGAAGTTTATTAATGAATATATAGAACTCTTTATTAATACATTTTGATTTGCCTAAAGAATTAGAATTTATGAAGGGTGAAGATCTATATAATGGTGTATACCGAGGCACTAGTGCGAGCATTAGTGCGCACGTGATCCTTACCATCCTTACCATCCTTATCATCCTTACCATCCTTACCATGCACGTGATTCATATTCCGACAAGTTGATATGTATTTTAATTAAATTAGATTTTTGTTTATTAATATATTAGAATCATTTTATTAATCGAAAAGATTGATAAAAATTAGAAAATCCTTTATTCCAATTGGAAAGTATACTTTTTGATTTTTTGTAAGATATAAGAGATTATAAGGCTTTTTGTAATATACTCTTTAGATTGAAAGGTGATTTGAAACAAATAGAAAGGTATAAAAAGTGGTAATTCATTTAATTCGTGAAAAAGTATATAAGATGATTATAGGTAGATATCAATAAAGAAATAATATAATATATAAATCTGAAATAATCCTGATATTTTTGGAATAAAGAAGAATTTGATTGTATATAAATCACAAATATCTTTTGATCTTTGATTTACTATTTACAATATTCTTCGAAATCAAGATTTTGAATAATAAAAAGAAAATTTTCTGTTAAAAGAATACAAAAGAATGATTAATTTTATAATATAGTAATTAAGAATGTCTATAATTGTTAAACTATAATGCATTGATTATAATAACGAAATAAAATGAATATATTTTTAAAAATACATAGATCCTTTCTTTATATTTTCGTTTTTGTTTTAATCAAGTTTTTATTAATCATTATTATATTTAAGATTTCGGGGTCTAAAAAGGTTAAACAAATGAATCTCAGTTGTATTAGGCAAACAACAATTGAAAAGAAAGCTTTGAAAGAATCGAATACGAAAAAAGATCCTAATATTTCTTTAAAGGATTAATAAACTGAATAAAGAAAGTTAATGAGTTTAGTGTAGATATCGAATCAAGATAATGATTTTTAGAAGTATAATTTAACTAAATCTACTTCTAGAATGATATATAATTATTTATTTCAAAAATCATTTTTTTTTGTTAAAGGAATTGTTATTCGTTATAATTAATTGTCTATTATAAATTTAAATAGTAATTTAGAAATAGATTTTATTCTTGAATTTTATTATATAATTGAAAGGTTTTATTAATCCTATATTTGTAATTATCAAAGTAAAGATTATTTAATAAAGAAAAGAAAAAAGAAAGGTTTTCTTTATTTGATAATAATAATTCATTCGATTTTTCGATATTGGGTTTGTCAGATAATAAATCAAATAAAAAAAAGAAAGAAAAAAAGTTATCAAAAGTTATTGATTTTCTAATCAAAATAAAGAATAAAAGGAATTATAAAGAAAAGAATAATCATCTATATATTTAATATATGAAATCGTTGATCGTTAGGAAATATAATTTCTATAACAAATACTTTATTGATTCTTCTAAACCGAATAATCGTTAATATTGGAATTGTAATATTCATTTATATATTCCTTTATCGACTTTTCTTTATTCTTTAATAGATTATTATATCGCCATTTATTAACAAAATTCAAAAATAAGTTCTTTATTTATCCCCCCTTTATCTTTATAATATACTAATCGTTAATTATTTAATCTCAACAGGGATATAGAATTATAATGAAAATGATATTAAAGATTAAGAAGAAAAGAAAAATTGTTTTTTTTGTTTTTATATTATTGTTTTTCCTCTCCTTGCTATATTATTCATTGAAATTCTCGAAAGATTGAATAAAAGAAATATATTATGATTTTAAAGAACAATAATAAAAATAAAAGAGAAAGAATAATAAAGAAAAAAAGAAGAGAGAAATGAATAGTACATTCGAAGAAAAAGAAAAGAAGAGATAATTCTTTAATTTTTATAATATTAATAATATTAATAGCTCTGATTATTCTAATTATTTTTTATTTATTAATTATTACAGATAATCCTGAGGCTTTTTTATTTAAATTTCAAGTTATTAAATTTAAAAAAAAACTTATTTTTTTTTGAGGATAGAAAAATGAAGAATGAAGGAATAATCGGCTTTGATTATTCTTTGTTTTTTAATAGATATAAAGTATATAAATTGGAGTATATTATAGAAAAATATAATGGTTTAAAATACTAAATAGAATTTATTTTATTTATATTAAAAGAAAGAATTATAAGTTCTAGATTATTGTTATTTAAGCTTTATAATCCAGATTATTATTATTTAAGCTTTATAATCCAGATTATTGTTATTCAAACTTTATGATCTTATTGTTTATATTTTATAAATTGAGGAGGAATCGAAAATGTTCGAATTTTTGTTTTATAAGATTTTTGATGAATTTGTTAATAGTTATATCGATGGTCGGTAGATAGATTATATAAAAATTCTCTTTTGAATATTCTTAATATAATTATATATTTTGGATATCGATATGATATAGTTTTGTAATAATCTATTTATTCTTATCAATTATCAATTTAATCGTTTATTAATTATTATAGAAGATTATTACAAATTCTTTCATTATTAAATCAATCTTTTTTAAAAAATATAGAATTACTATAGTTTCTTTTAATATATATTCAACTCCGAGAAACTTTATTTCAATAATTGAAATAATTATAATATCTTGTTTAGAAGTTTTTTATACAATTAAACTATCAAAAAGGGATATAATATATCTTTAGGATGATCAATAAATATCTGGATTATCTATAAAAAAAATATTTGAGAAAACAAGAAATTGTGGTATTTGATTATTATTATATTGGATTGTAAGATATTTTATATTTGTGAGAATCACAGTAAAGAATCGGTTAAGATTCGAATAATAATAGGTTCGGGTTTAGAATCAAAACTTTTCATTACTTTTTCTAATCGTATTGAAGAATTCTCCCTCTATATAGTGTGAAAGAGGTAGGTCGAGATACGTACGTCCCGATAGCACGCTGTAAGGGGAAATAGGAATTGGAATTGATCAGATTATATTATAAAGGCTTCAAGTAATAAAACTAGTAGGTTTAGATAATGGTTTGGGTTGTGTATAAATAAGATACAAAAAGACTAATAAAAAAACGATTGATTTTTTTCAAGAGAGAGAAGCAAAGCCCTCTCTTATATCTAACTACGAAGAGTCATGTGACCATATGACTACGAACTAGCTACGTGTTAGGCCTTGATATCCCAACTTTCTCACAATAGGTGAAAACTCTTCAAACTAACGTACAATTCGGCCCGCTTTCGGTTAGCCCTAGTTTCGTAGTTGAGGTTTATAACAGAGCCCTCTTTTCTGAGACTTTCGTCCTCGAAAGTCTTTGAAGTGAAATCATTATAGATCCATCGATATTATATTGTATATCTTTTTATGAAATCATCGTAGATCCATTGATATTGTATTATATACCCTTTTCATAGAACCATCGATATTATATTATATGCTTTTTGTAGAACCATCGATATTATATTGTATGCCTTTTTGTAGAACCATTGTAGATTCATCGAAATCCTTTCAATTCTTCTAATTCCTTTATTCTTAAATCTACAATAGTCGGCCGAGCTGAAACTCTAATAGAGAATTCTATACAATAATTAAATCCATAATAATTCCTTCAATAATGAAATTATAATGCTTATATCTTCATTTTATAAAGTTCAGTATTTTCATTTCTTTGAAAACTCTTCAATATCATTTAAAAACTCCTGTATATATATTCATTTTCGATTCACTTTCAATTCGATTTCGGTACAATTTCGGTATGATTTTGATAGGTATGCTTTCGATTTGGATTCGGTATACTTTCGATTCGGATTCGGTATACTTTCGATTTGGATTCGGTATACTTTCGATACAATAAGTAAAGGGTATTGATTTCGAATTCGATGTACTTTTGATGCAATGAGTAAGAAATATTGATTTCGAATTCGATATACTTTCGATGCAATGAATAGGGGATATTGATGCCTCCCTTTTTGGATCGATGTCCTCATCGATTTCAACGATCCTATAGATTCGGTAAATAATAAAGGGGGGGAATTTTCAACTTGCTTTTTTTCTTTTGAAATTTGAAATATAAAATATATTATATCCATCAATATATAATTTGAAATATAAGATATATTATATCCATCAATATATCGATTCAAATTTGCATCAAAAAAATGATGATTTTAGTATAAATACTGTTTCGTCTTCAGTTAATATGTTAGCTTTCCGATATGGATCTGATTATTTGCAACCAGTTTTCACCAATGATCCTTTAGAATTATACAAGGGCTAGTTTCACCCTTTTTTTTGGAAAAAGTCTGGCATTCTGTTAAAGGGAAGAGGCTTCAAGTATTCCGCCAGGATCCTATTTGAAACAGAAATACGGTTATTATCGCATATGAATCCGTTTATTATATTTCTCAAGGGTAACACTAAAAACTTCATCATTATAATTTCAATTTCAATATCTTCAACTTTTCCAACAACTTTTATATTCAAATTCTTCAGTTTTCCGATGGGGTCCCGAAGGTTCTTTATATGCTTTCGTTTTTTCATTCTTTTGTTTAAATGATTTATATGATTTAAGGATTTGTTTTCGAATTTCGTAAAATAGGGTAGGGTTCGGTTTGTATATCATATTCATATCTTTTGAATAAATCTTTTCAATTCCTTTTTCTTGTTTTCTTGATTCGAAGGTTTTTCGTAATATTTTTGATAGGTTTTCGATAATATTCTGAAGGGTTTTCGAAGGTTCGTTTTGAGATCAAATTCGTATATGTTTTGAAGGTAAATTTCGAAGATGAATTTCGAAGGGTTTTCGAAGGTTTTTATGAATCAAAAAATAAGGTTATTCTTAAAATTAACCGATGAATTGTTCTTAAAGATAAATAAAAAGAATTATAAGAATTATAGCAAAGAATCGGTTAATATTCGAATAACAATAGGTTCGTATCACGGGATAGTATGATTACACAGCACTTTCAGGGATCGTTGAATAGGTGGTACACATGATTGGTAGAGTAAAAGAATTGAATGACTTACTGGTACAGAGTTGTATTGTGTAAAAGGAAAAAAGATTAGAAGCAATGGAGTAAATCCTATCTAAGGTAAGATCTCCTGTTTAGTAAGCTAAGCTAATAACTAATTGGTAACAAATGCCGTTAATAAATAATGCTTTACCCCAAAGTATAGCAAAAAATAAAGCGAAAACTATTTTCTCCCGATTATTCCCTTTTTGAATTTATCTATTAAAATATATTTGTAATTTTATTCCTTAAATGCTTTAACGATTTCTACTGGAATCTATCTATCTAACTTCTATTTATCCTATTCTATTGTTCTTCTTTTGAATCGAATTAAATATTCTATTAAAACTCCTTTTCCTTTTTTACGCTGTTTTCATTTATATAGAATGCGTTTAGGAATTAATTCAGGATTCTGCAAGATTCCCTGTGTGAAAAGGTATCGATAAGGATCTTAAATTAGGTCTAAAATTGGTTCGAGGTGTGTAACATTGATGACTGGGTGAATCTTTATTGTATCAAATAATTCGATTCTGTATGCGAGATATCTAACCCTTTTCAGTATTTTAAAGGGTCCTGTGAATTACTGTTCGATCTTTGTATTTCGTTCTACGATTCCTAATATATTGTAACCCTGGTGTAATCTCAATGATATATAATCTTCAATATTGAAAAATATAGATTTGTGTTATCGATTATAATATCGTTTCATAAATATAACTGCGAATTTGATTATATTTATTGCTTCAATTCTTACTGGATTGTATTTTCCATTATTCGCTAATTTTATTAAATACATCTGCACACCATTTGAAATAGCAGGATCCTGGTGTCTTTCTGATAAATCCTTATAGATTAAGTCCACTAATGCATCTGCAGTAATATCTATCGGTTCCTTGATCCTAATACTATATATCACCATCGTAGATACTATATCTATCCCTTATAAAATAGAATTCGATAAAACTATAATTATGAATAATAAAGTCCTTAATTATAAAAATATATTGTTCATTATCGATAGATAATACCTCAAAGTAATCTCTATTGTTTGATTTATACATTTGTTTATATTATTAATTTGTGGATGCTAAGCAATATTGAATAATAATTTTATATCCAATGAATCTATTATTTCTCTTCAGACTTCTGATATAAATTTCCTGTTTCGATCCGAAATAATGATCTACGGAACATTTTAGAGAATTCCCAGTAGATATAAGATTAATATATTTCCCTATTATACTATATTTTATATAGATTTTCCTGAGATGATTATAATTACTTTTGATAGTTTATCAGTTATAAATAATATACAATCGAACAAATCTGATATAGATTTTGGTAATACCAAAATAAAATCAATTGAAATAATATGAAAAATATATGATAACGTTAGAATCGATTGCAGAGATTTGTATGGTTAGTATTTTGATATCGATAATATCTTATATTGATGGTAATAATATAGATATACTTGTAGTTTTTTTGAAATATTAAAAACATAGAAGTTAGCCGAAATCCTTTTGTGGATACGATCATAGCCCAAATAATCGATTTGATTATATATATATTCGAACATTTCGCTCTTTATATCTTTAGGTATTACCGGTCTTCTTTTGATATGTATACTATTTGATTTAATATAGAATATACTTTATTTAAATTCGAATAACAAATCCGCAATATTGATTCTGAGGTTTGAATTTTCCTCGATCTCATTAATTAGTTTTGTTATTCTGGGATCCAATATATACGCTATTTTAAGTTTTTATAGCCATACTTCTCCGATTTGCAAAACTACAATAAAGTATATTAATTCTGAATATATACTATATATTTGTTCGATTATACTTACAACTTGTTTTTGAGCTATTATATTGGTAATATATAATCTCGATAATGCATTAGGGACTATATTGAGTTTTCCTGGTTTATATCGAACATCGAATCTAAATCTGAATAAATATTCGGAGCTGTATAGATGGCATGGATTTAATTATACTAATGATAATGTATTTATGAATATTTGAGTTGCTATTTGAATGCTGACTGAATAATCTATATAAACAATAATCAAAAGCTTGAATAATTCCACCAAATATCTGATCCTTAAGATTATCCAGTATAAATCTGCAATCTTTAATTCTATTGATCAATAATTCTTTTCGATAATAATAATTAATCTAAACAAGAATATAATGGATTATATCGATTTTTGAATTGAAGGATCGACATCGGAATAGTAAATTATATCTCCGATACTATTTTTAGATATATCAATATCGATGTAAAATCTTCGATCTGGATTGAAATAATATAAGATCGAAGATTTTCGGAAGATTTGTTGAAGATCTGTAAATGATTTCTGCTCTCCTTTTATAATATCCTTAAATCGAATTTGAACAACCTTATATTTTCTTTTTGCTTTCGATAATTTATCTCCTTTATAGTCCTATAGTATCTTATTCAATTCGTATTTTCTGTTTTACAGATCTGTGGATAACCTAATATAATATAGAATATATTATTGTAAATATTTAATTAATCCTAGATAATATTCAAACTACTTCAATATATATAGGAATGCTAAAGCCTGTATAGCCTCCAATTTGTCCTTCACAAAAGCCAACCCCAATATATTTACCTTTTAATCAAGTAATACAATCGAGGGATAGGATAAGAAACATTTTTTAGGACTCAATACTATATTGGCAGCTTTGAGCTTAATAAACACTTATTTGAGATATACTATATGCTCAAGAAATGATCTACTGAAAATGATTATATTATCAATGTAGGCGCATACGAATCCTTATTCCAATTGGAGAATATTATCGATTCGTCTTTGAACATACACTAATGAATTTCTGAAACCCATTACAGCATAGATAAATGTTTTTTGGCTATAATACGATAATACAATAAGGTACTTTTGATATTCCGATTTGACTTTCCATTAATAAAAAAAGCTTGTATAATCAATAATTGAAATAAAAGGACAACCTACCACAACTGCAATTATATCTACTTGAATAGGAATAGGATATATATCTGGATTCATAATATAATTAAGGATATAAATATCGATAATAACTCTGTCTTTCTTCTTTATAACATCTTTAGAGTTTATAATATATCTCTATATAACAAATACTAAAAAACTAAAAAAGTTTAGTTTTTTGGTTTATTTCAATTAATATTGATAATACAATTTATCAAAAATCTGATCAATTAGAATTTAATCTTTTCGGCCTATTAAATAAACCTTTGCCTTATCAAGCCAAAATTTTGATTCCCAATCTTTACAAAGCTTTATCTCTAACTCCTTATCTTTTGATGTAAATACAAATCCCTAATATTCCTTTTACAATATCGACTCGCTTTGTATTATTTCCTAAAGTTGAAATCGTTGAATAATATCCCCAAATATCGTTACTCTATTCAACAAAATAACTTTTTGTTTTAGATTAATATTGTTTATACTCGAATTTCCTTATTACATTCCTACGTTTACAGATATCCATAAGATTACAACCACTGCTATTACTAACAATCCCTTAACTAAAAGGCGTTTTATAGAAAATTAATTTCTAACTGAAATTCCTACAAAATAATAAATATCGATTTCATTTATTATTATTATAATTTAGACATCAGAATCCAATACATTTCCCAATTTCAAATTCCATTACACAATTATTTCCTTATTGATAGAGTTTTCCATTATAATAGTTTTATACGAACCTATAACAATATATACAAAAGATATAAAATTGTTTTGCTGAATTAATTTATATAATATATTATAATTTAGCAGCAAAATGTCATCGCCTTTTCTATTAATCATTATTATAAATGCTCTAGAATGAAATAGGATCACTATCTTTTCTTGAATATAAACAACAATCTTTCTTTCAATATCTTTGATTTTAATTATAATCTTAATATATATATTTATATAATATAAAAAAATTAATTATTGACTTCCAAAATCCATAATCCAATCTTCCGGATTGATAATATTTGTTCCTATTAGTATTCTAACTTCCAATATTTCGATAATATAAACTTCACAATTGAATTAAGCAATCGTTTTATTCATTATTGGCAAATAGAAATCGAAATTCATATATTAACTAATATTATATTATTGATCTCCTAATCCATATACCTTTATAAACTTATCCATTATGAAAATTTCAATTATAAAATATATCTCCATCAGAAAGCTTCTATCAACAAAATTCATTTTATATTCTATATCTAAATAAATAGAATATATATTATTCTATAGATTACTCAATATTACTTTGATTTTAATATATTTGCATCCACGAAATATATATCCAAACAACAATTTATTGATATCTACAATTGATCAAACAATATATGATCGATTTGGTGAAAGTTTAGAACTAATTCGATCTGGATTATCAATAATAAAAAGTAATATATTTACTATAGTTGTTAATAATTATTCAAACAAGGCTAACTTTGGTGATACTGATTTATATTTGTTTTTATATAATTTTCGTAAATGAATATACAACTTATTCTTACTACAGAATTTCGCTTTATAATCATTATACTGATGATGACCTTCATCAAGATTAATGATATAAATCTGTTTGGAAAGAGCCTATTTGTAGTTCAAATTGGCTACCAAAGGGGTAGACCTTGATTTCTGAATTTTACCGCCAACTTATGAAATAGCTATATTCAATTGATAATTGATTTTCGGGTCTACATTATATTATATATTTTATACTTTAAATACCTTTCCTTCAATTTATATATAATTGATATATAACACCTCTACCTCCTCCTTACTATCTTGATTATCCAGACTTAATTCCTTCAATTCATAATCCAACCTTTAATAATAAACTTAATTATAAACATCAATATTATGAATATCTAGATCAATTGTTTCCTAACTTAGATCATCTCCTTCAATATTGTATATTCACTACTTACCATTATATTTGTTTAAATGATACTCCTTTTTCCAGAATAACTTTTTATCCTATATTTTATTGTCTTTCTTAACATTAAATTTTCTATCAATATTATTATTCCTAAAGATAAAGGGATCCTTATGAAAAACAAAGGAAAGAATATTTCCATAATCGCTCCAATGATATAACTTGTAAAATGAAAAACGCTTATTATCATAATGATTTGATAATCAATTATCATTATAATTGGGATATCAAATATCGAACCAATCATCCTTCTTTTGTCCAATCTGCAATATAAATATAATAAAATTAGTATCCTTTATAAACACCGGAATATAAATTCGAAGCTCTACTAATAAATACCGATGAGCAATCAGCATCTATATATATTCCGATTCGATTATCTCTGCACTATATTCTAGAATAACTATATTCTAAATATATTCTTCGGGATCTTTATATTATCGAATATTTCCAATAATATATTTGAAACACTCCAACTTCTTCAAGGTTATACCTAATGATATGCGAAAACGGTTTTCCAGTTCTGTACACCAATTTTCAATACTTACCTTAAAACCAATTTGTATCATATTCGAGATTTCATTAGTATATTATAGTTCAACCTTGCCTCTCAAATATTGATCCAATTGAACAACAATGATGTGAGTAGCAAATGGATCATCCAATATATTAGTCGATTTAACCTTTATATATATTATAAATAAATATATATTATGATAAACAATCTTGTTATCGACAATCTCCACAAAGGATTCAGTTTCATTATTTAGATCTAGGAAGTCTATATCTTACGGACGAAAATATACAATACCACCCCCACCATATTATTGTTATAACAGAGTTTGAATAATAATTAACAATTATTGAAACTATTCTACAAAGAATATTGCATTAATAGTAACAACTATTTTATTAAAGGTTTCTTAATTTATACCACCAGAAAGTTCTTGATATTCTGAAAATAAAGTTGATATTAACAATATCAGATCGCAATCTTTGTTCAAGAATTACAATAATATTGATAATATAGATTATACAGTATCGGCAATTCTTATATAACTATTATACCAACCAAAAAGTATTATAAATATTAGCTAAAGATAAATCGATATAAAGAAAACATTCGCAAATATTGAAAAAGGACCAACTTGATTGTTTATTATTGCTCCACTTCGTATCTTCTATACAAACCAAATAATTGTATAAAGCTGTTCAAATGATAATTTGTCTTTTGTTTTGAATTATTCGATAAAGAATTTCTCAATTAAAAATACTTTTGTAATAGTATCTTAAAGAAGATCAATATAAAATATTTTAATATTTGTAATACTCTTATCACTCATACCTAAATTCACAAATACTCTACTTCAAGAGTATTCCGATCCTTTTTCGGTGTACAGGATACAATGAAAACAAACATTAAACAATTTAAAAGAAGAGATTTGATTGCTTGAAAAAGATATATCAACTAATTACCTAATACTTGATACTAATAGAATTATTATTGATGAAAAAATCCTAAAGGACTTACTACCATTTGATATAGAATTGTATTATATAAAAGGAAAAAAGATTAAAAGTAATGGGATAAATCCTATTTAAGGTAAGATCTCCCGTTTAGTAAACTAAGCTAATGACTAATTGATAACATTTACCCTTGATTATATAAATCAAGAGCTGTATATATAGAACAAATGAATGATTATCTAGCCGATATACACCTTAATTAGGCTAGATCTTTGTTTATTAGTATATCAGGATCACCTTATCAATTGATGGATTGATAAGGGCTAGTAGATCCTTCATTCTGATTGGAAAGTATACGCTTTGATTCTTCATAAGATACAAGGGATTGCAGGGCTTTCCGTAACACACCCCCCAGATCGGAAGGCGATCTGAAACAAATGGAAAAGTATAGAAAGTGGCAATTCATATGATTCGTAAATGAATATACAAAGCGATTATAGATAAACGTCAATCAAGGATTGGTGTAATGTATAAACCTGAAATGATTTTGGTACCCTTAGAATAGAGAAGAATTTGAATATATATAAATCGCAAATTTCTTTTGATCTTCGATTTGCTATTTGCGATATTCTTCAAAATCAAGATTTTGAATAATAAAAAGAAAGTTTTCCATTGGAAGAATACAAATGATTGATCAATTCTACAGTATAGCAATTAAGAATACATATAGTTGCTAGATTACAGCATATTGATTGTAATAGTGAAATAAAATAAGTGAATTTTTTAAAAGTATATGGATCCCCTTTTTGCATTTTTGTTTTTGTTTTAATCAAGTTTTTATTAATCATTATTATATTTAAGATTTCGGGGTTTAAAAAAGCTAAACAAACGAATCTCAATCGTATTAAATAAACAATAATTGAAAAGAAAGCTTTGAGAGAATCAAATGCAAAAGAAAATCCTAATATTCCTTCGAAGAATTAATAAATCGAACAGAAAGAATTAATGAATCTAGTACAAATAACAAACCAAAATATCGATCTTTGGAAACATAACTTAATTAAATCTATTTCTAAAATGATACATCATTATTTATTTCAGAAACCGTTTCCCCCTATCGAAAGAACTATTACTCGTTATAATCAATTGCCAATTATAAATTCAAATAGTAATTTGGAAGTAGGTTTCATTCTTGAATCCTATTATATAATTGAAAGGTTTTACTAATCCTATATTTGTAATTATCGAGATAAAGATTGTTCGATAAAAAAGAAAAAAAAGGGAATGTTTCTTCATTTAATAATGATAATTTATTCGATTTTTCAACACCGGATTTTTCGGACAATGAATCAGATAAAGAAGAGAAAGAAAAAGGATCATCGAAAGTTGCTGGTTCTCCAGTCAAAACAAAAGATAAGGGAAATCGTAGGGAAAGGAACGATCATTTATACATTCGATACATGAAATTGTTGATCGCTGGGAGACATAATTTCCATAACGAATGCTTTATTGATTCTTCCAAATCGAATAATCATTGATATTGGAATTATGATATTCATCCGTATATTCCCTTACCAGCTTTCCTTTATTCTTTAATAGATTATTACATCACCATTCATCGGCAAAATTCGAAAGTAAATTCTTTGTTCACCCCCCATTTTCATAATATACTGATCATTAATTGTATAGTTCAAACAGGGATATAGAATTATAATAAAGATGATATTAAAGATCGAAAAAAAGAAAGAAATTATTCTTTTGTTTCTGTATCATCGTTTCTCTTCTCCTCGCCATATTACTCATTGAAATCCTCGAAAAACTGAATAGAAGAAATATATTGTAATTTCGAAGAATAATAATAAAAATAAAAAAGAAAGAATAATGAAGAAGAAGAGGAGGAAAGAGCAGATGATACATTTAAAGAAAAAGGAAAGGAGGGATAGTCCTTTGACTCCTATAATACCAATGGCATTAATAGTTCTGATTGTTCCTCGTTCCTTGATTATTGTAGATAATCTAGAGGCTCTTTTACTTGAACTTCAAATTATTAAACTTAAAAAGAAGCTTATTCTTCTTCGAGGACAAAAAAATGAAAAGTGGAGAAATGATTGGCTTTAATTATTTTTTGTTTTCCGATGAATATAGAGTATATAAATTAAAGTGTATCGTAAAAAAGTATAATAGTCTGGGATATCAAATAGGATTTATTCTATTTATATCAAAGGGAAGAAATATGAACTCCAGATTATTGTTATTCAAATTTTATAATTGTTGTTATTTAAGCTTTATGATTTTATTGCTTATATCTTGTAGATTGAGAAGGGATCGGAAATGTTCGAACTTTTGTTTTGTAAGGTTTTTGGTGAGTCCGTTAGTAGTTATATCGATGGTCGATAAATAGGTTACATAAAAATTCCCTTTTAAATATTCTTGACATAATTATATATTTTGGATATCGATATAACATAGTTTTGTAGTAATCCACTCGTTCTTATTAATCACCAATTTGATCGTTTATTGATTGTTGTAGAAAATCGTTACAGGCTTTTTCATTGCTAGATCGATTTCTTTTAAGAAATATAAGGTTGCTATGGTTTCTTTTAATATATACTCAACTCCGAAAAACTTTGCTTCGATAATCGAAGTGATCATAATATCTTATTTGAATACTTTCTATACGATTAAACCATTGAAAAGGGATATAATGTACCTTTGAAATGATCGATGAGTATTTAGATCATCTACAAAAGAAGTATCTAAAAAGACGAAAAGTTATGGTATTTGATTATTGTTATATTGAATTGCGAGATACCTTATATTCTATAAATATTATAAACAATGATCGATAGCTTTTATATGATCGTTCGATGGGTTGATCAAATAATGATTCAATTGCGAAGTAGCGAATGATACATCCGCTTTTATAGTAATTATAATATATAATACTGAATCCACTTTCTTTTGATACATTTTTATAATATATATAAAAGCTTGACCCTGATTTTTCCGAAATATTATTATCGGAAGCGGTGTATTTGTTGTCCTATTTGTTGCTTTGAATTTCTTAGCAATCTTTTCAATATATATGTTATAAACTAACTACAACTTTTTTTTGAATCGATTATAGAGTATATGTATATTCAAAAACTATTTAATATTTTCTAGATCTTATAGCTTATATACAACTTTGATTCTTTCGATAATTTTTATGATAGTTGATTTGTTTTTTTTATAATAAATGATCTGAATATTGTTTATAAAGAAAAGAATCATAATGGTATACTTTGAATTAATATATAAATACAATTCCTTTTTGTATTGTATCAATTCTAGTTTCTCGAGTATCCGAGTGAAATCCCTAAATTATATAACTAAAGAATCTTGTAGATTATATAAAGTTTAATCGATTATGATATTTTTGTTTGGGATTTTATATTTATCAAATAGATAGTATACAATTGGGATATCGAAAGGATTGTATAGAGTATTAACAAAAACATTGATTACATTGTATTACTTTATTTCGAAATCGTATTTAGTAATAATTGTTATTATAATTTGGAATAATTAATCTACTAATATAATGGTATAAATAATTTCAATAATACTTTTAATTTGGAGATCTCCTTATACTACTAAACATAAGCAACAACAAATAATTAAACCTTGATTATTGCATTTATATATAAATATTCATTGAAAGAAGATCGGTTTTGAAGGTTCCAATCCAGAATCGATTTTATGCCAGATTTTCTTAGCCTTAAGGTTATTAACCTCAAAATCACAATCCTATTTGAACCAATATCCCATTTGATGATCTTCTAATTGATAATAAAAACAAAGTAATTTTGGAATTATAAATATATAAATTCAAGGAAATGGTATTGCTTATAATTCATTGATTGTAGATTAGATGAAAGGCAGTAATGGTTTTGCTTCAATTCCAGTGATGATTATACTATAAATTATCATAAATTAAGAATATTCCTTTATATTGTTTATTTCTTATTGATTAGATTAGAATGTAGAATAAAAGTTGTTTAAGCAGGGTAATCCTATTAAGTTTATTTTTTGAGATATAATAGTTCCTATATAGGATTCAGTATTGGGATCGTTTTTTTGATGGTATTGCTGTATATACAATTGTTTTTGTATATATACTGATTGTTCTAAAACGCAAAAGCCAAATGATTCCTGGAAGAGAGATGATTCCGAGTAGTAATTGTATAATTGAAATTCAAACGGATTGATTTGAGCCCTGGGTATTTCAATCCTTATAATACAAGTTCTCTTAAGCATTTGTTCGAGATTATGAATCCGCGAGTCCTCTATAAATCGATCAAATGAATATATAGAACACAGCAATCTTTGTAATAATTAGATTTCCTTTATAGAATACTTTAATTGATCATTCCAATATATATACTTTCTTTTGGAACATTGAGGTTGATCAATTGGAACAATCTCTGAATCATTTTTGTATATACTATAAAAAACTTTGGTGGTACAATCAATAAGCTTATATTCTATATTCCTTATATCAATATATTTGGTAAGATCGGGATCTATATTATTATTACAAATATCTCTTTAAGTAATATTAACATCTTTACTTATAAAATATGATTACTCTTTAATAAAAAAATCGGCTTCTTCAGTTTCTTTAATAGAAGGATCGACCGGTACTTGTATATCTTTATTGTATACCTTATCTTCATTACCTAAAGGATTAAATGAATTGGATAGTTCTAAATCGACTTCTTTATTTCTATTATCACCCCCCAGATCTGTATTTACCCTTAAAACCAGCTCGTTTATAAATAGTAGATCTGAAATACGCTTAATAGATAAATTAAGGGTTTTTTGATCTATAAAAATAGATAGATAAATAAAATCCTCATAATTATCCTTGTTTTGAATAATCGTTCCCATTCAATTCGATATAATCTTGTAAATCAAAGGCTTTAGTAAATTGCTTAAGCTCTTTTATAATATAAATATCGATTATTCGATTAATGGAATCCATATAATAAATGAATTCCTTATTGAACATTACATTTCGAATAATAATAATTCTATCAAGCTTGGGTATCCATATACAATAGATCAATGTATCTGGGATATAGTTTACTAAATACCCAATATATACTCGAGGATTGGTTTTATACCATTTTCTATTAATTCCAGTTTCTTTATTCTTATCCAAAAAATAAACTCGGTATTCATACTTGTAAATTCCATTTCAATTGGGATGGAGATTGTTAGATATTTTCTTTGCAAACAGGGGATTATCTTTGCGAAGATAATTATAGAACTATATATCAAATATTTTATTAGGCGATTTAAAGGATTTGACCTTTAAAAGATTTATATTATATAGGTAAATAACAATTTGTATTACTTCTACCCATAATTTATCCAGTAAACCTGTTATGATCCATATTTTTATCTATTTTATAATTATTTCTTGTTCTGTATATTCTAATCCTTTATTAGATTTATATATATAAAATAGGAATAACTCGAATTCGATACTTTTTTGCTTGATTTATTTCTCAAATAACATTTTTCTCATAATTCCAATGACAGATATATCATTATCCTGCTTGATCATTATGATCACTAAGCCGTATTTATGATAAACCTAGACTATAAAGCTTTGAATAATTGCAAATACTTCGTCGTATGTTTTACAATAGATTGGATATAAAAAGATCTTGCCATAATATATTTCTTTGATTAATAAAAGCTATAATACATTGTTATACCCTTTATTGAAATCAAAAAGATTCCATTGAATTTTATAAAAAGACTGAAATAACTGATGATCATTTGGAATATAAGAAATGATTTGTTTTATATAAATATAAATATAATCAGTACAATTAGAATAAATAATACCTTTTATTTTGATATTTTACACTACAAATACTAAATATTCAAAAACTTCCTTTTCCAAATGCTTAAAGCGTTTATATTACATTTTATTTGTATCTTCTCTTAGGAAAGGTGGATCGCAAGAACAATGGAATGTTTTGTTTATTTTTCTATTCATTATTGGGTATATTATAAAAGGATTGTTTATGGGAATAGATAAAAGAATGTTTGAATAAATAGAAAATGGTTTGTATTCTAAGAATACAAGATTTTCAGTACAAATGCATTAAGCAATTATTATACTATTTGTATAATCTTCTTTATGAAAAATATAATCATATCCTGAAAACTATAGGCCGGTTTTTTTTAATCGAGTTTCCGAAATGATATTGATATAAAAACCAGGGATAAGTATTATATCGTTCAAGATCAGATTACTATTAGGGTAATCTTTTCTTTTGATGATCCCTTTGATAATACAAACCCCGTATTCTAGAACTTGAAAACTGGAAATACCTGTTTTTATAAGATCATTAGAATCAGATGATCGATATTGATGATTATTCAATAGAGATATATCGTTTATGATATATATAGTATTATAATTATCGAGTAAGATACTATTGAATAGATAGTATACTTTTATTATTATAGAATATACCCCTGATTAGTTGTATTGAGTATTCAAAATAACAATATTGATTGAAGATCCTGAAGGATCAATGGAACCTTTCATCCATTTCCTTTTGATCCAATCAAAATGAAATTGTTTTCATAAATGCGATCTTGTTCGATCCCTAATTGCTTATAGCTCGTTTTTGTTGAATACCTTTTTGAATAGTGGATTGATCTTTCCAATGAGTGTTAACTTTATGGCTTTACAATTGTATACAGTGTGATTATAACCAATTCCATTGTTCCATTCAGATTCGGTTCTGCAAGAATATTCCCAGATCTTTTTAATCCCCTGATTGCTTTCAGAGTTAATATTCTTCTTATTCTTTTTAAACCTTTTATTATTTTGAAAAAAGATAAATATAGAATATACTCCTTTTTTAACTTTTGAGGAAATAAAATCCTGGAAGATTAATCCTCCAAAAATATTTCCGAATTGTTTGAATAAAAGATTAAATAATCCGAGCTAATTATTCATCTCGATCTATATAATCATAATATTTACTCAGATTGGGAATATTCTAATATCAACGATTTGTAGAAAAATATTGATAGCGATTTCATCCTATACCTCAATGATCTTGTATACAAAAGCTTTGATATAGATTATAATCCAATCCCTATATCATTTAATAAAATCGGTTCTACCGAATAAGACTTACATTAGAACAAACCGATATTCTTGTAGTATTACAAACTTAATAGTAATTACTGTAAATACGAGCTTCTTTTTAAATATATTAATGATCATCTTAAATGAAAGAGCTATAATACCCTAATTAAGAATGAATAGCTTTATAAAGTATACTTGATCAATTAACAATTCGATCCATTTGTAAATATCTCTGAAAACTTTGTAATTCTATATATATTCTTATTGTTGGTATCGATATTTCAATTGAAGAGAGGTAAGTTCGGAAGAGATTTTTTGGAAAGTAATTAGGAATAAAGTAATAGATTTATTAGAAATGAATCCCGATATATTATTATTAGAATCTTTCATCTTTGTATTTTCATTAATATCTTCCTTAAATTGAATCGTTACAAAATATTTCGAGAATTCCTTTTGGTATTGAATTTGTTTCTTTTAATCGTATTTGATTTGAAGATCGATAATAGAAAGTAAAACAAATGGTTTGATTGAAAACCAATCGATCTGAGCACGGATAGGCTTATTCGTTAGATCAGAATTTGAAATAGATATCGCTGATATAGAAACAAACGAATCGTTCTTTAGATTAATTAAATTCCAGATTCCTTGAATTTGATATTTATTTTTCAAGTATAGATATTATTTCGGCTATTGAATACAGATTATAAAAAGAAGATCATTTTAATCCTTTGCCATATTGAATAAAGATAACTGAATTGATATGAATATTGAATTATAAATGAAGTAGAAATGATATTTTAAGAATGATCCTTTGAATACTTAATAATTACCAGATAAAAAGTTATATAGATTTTAAAAGCTATCGGGCTCATAACTATCACGGGATAGTATAATTACATAGCATTTTCAGGGATCGTTGAATAGATAGTATATATGATTGATAAAGTAAAAGAATTGAATGATTTACCCTTGATTATATGAATCAAAAACTATATATATAGAACAAATGAATAATTATCTAATCAATATGCATTTTAATTAGATTAGATCTTTGTTTATTAGTATATCAGGATCACCTTATCAATTAGTGGATTGGTAAGGGCTAGTAGATCCTTCATTCCGATTGGAAAGCATACGCTTTGATCCTTCATAAGATACAAGGGATTGCGGGGCTTTCCGTGACAGTTCGGGTTTAGAATTAAAACTTTTCATTACTTTTTCTAATCGTATTGAAGAATTCTCCCTCTATATAAGTGAAAACTCTTCAAACTAGCGTATAATTCGGCCCGCTTTCGGTTAGCCCTAGTTTCGTAGTTGAGGTTCGTAACAATATTCTATAAATATTATAAATAATGATTGATAGCTTTTATATAATCGCTTAATGAATTAATCAAATAATGATTCAATTACAAAGTAATGAATGATATATTCGCTTTTATAATAATTGTAATGTATAATATTGATTTTATTTTCTTTTAATATATTTTTATAATATATATAGGAGCTTGACACTGATTTTTCCGAAATATTATTATTGAGAACAGAGTATTTGTTATTCTGTTTATTGTTTTGAATTTCTTAGTAATCTTTTCAATATATATATTATAGATTAACCATAATTTTTTTTGGAATCGATTATAGAGTATATATATACTTAAAAATCATTTAGTATTTTTTAGATTTCGTAATTCATATATAGCTTTAATTTCTTCAATGATTTTTATAACAGTTAATTCGTTTTTCTTATAATAAATAATTTGAATGTTGTTTATAAAGAAAAGAATTATAATAATATATTTTAGATTAATATATAAATATAATTCTTTTTTATATTATATCAATCCTAACTTTTCGAATGTCCAAATGAAATGCTTAAATTATATAGCTAGAGAATTTTATAGATTATATAAAGTTCAATCGATTATAATATTTTTGTTTAGGATTTTGTATTTATTAGATAGATAATATATAATTGGGGTATTTGAAGGATTATATAAAGTATTAACGAAAATATTGATTATATTATATTATTTGATTTCGAAATCATATTTAATGATAATTGTTATTATAATTCGGAATGATCGGTTTGTTAATATAATGATATAAATAATTTTAATAATACTTTTAATCTGGAGATCTTTTTGTATTATTAAATATAAATGATAATAAATAATTAAATCTTGATTATTGTATTTATATGTAAACATTTATTGAAGGGGGATCGGTTTTATGGATTCTGATCCAGAATCGATTTTATATTAAATTTTCTTAATTTTAAGGTTATTAATTTCAAGATTGTAATCCTATTTGAATCAATATCCTATTTGATGATTTTCTAATTGATGATAAAAACGAGATAATTTTGGAATTGCGAATATATGAATTCGAAGAAGTAATATTATTTATAATTTATTGATTATAGATTAAATAGAAGGCAGTAATAGTTTTGCTTTAATTTTAATGGTGATTATATTATAAATTATTATAAACTGAGAATATTCCTTTATATCATTTATTCCTTATTGATTAAATTAAAATATAAAATGAAAGTTATTTAAATAAGATAATCTTATTAAATTTATTCTTTAAAATATAATAATTCTTATATAGAATTCAGTATTGGGATTGTTTCCTTAATGGTATTATTATATATATAATTGTTTTTGTATATATACTAATTATTTTGGGATACAAAAACTAAATAATTCTCAGAAAAGAGATAATTCTGAATGATAATTGTATAATTGAAATTCAAACGGATTGATTTGAATCCTGAATATTTCAATTCTTATAATACAAGTTCTTTTAAACATCTGTTCGAAATTATAAATCCATAAATCCTTTATAAATTGATCAAATAAATATATAGGGCGCAACAATCTCTATAATAATTGGATTTTCTTTATAAAATATTTTAATTGATTATTTCAATATATATATTTTCTTTTAGAATATTAAGATTAATCAATTGGAATAGTTTCTAAATCATTTTTGTATATACTACAAAAAATATTGATAATATAATCAATAAGCTTATATTTCATATTCCTTATATCAATATATTCGATAAAATCGGGATTTATATTATTATTATAGATATCTTTTTAAACAATATTAATATCTTTATTTATAAGATATAATTGGTTTTCAAATAAAAGAATTAATTTCTTTGGTTTCTTTAATAAAAGAATCGATCGATACTTATATATCTTCATTGTATACTTTATCTTTATCATCTAAAGGATTAAATAAATTGGATCATTCTAGATCGATTTCTTTATTCCCATTATTATCCTCTAGATCTACATTTGCCTTCAAAATCAATTCATTTATAAACAATAGATCTGAAATATACTTAATAAGGGTTTTTTAATCTGTAAAAAAAAATAGATAAGTAAAATCATTATAATTATCCTTATTTTGAATAATCGTTTTATTCATTTCAATATAATCTTATATATCAAAAACTTTAACGAATTGTTTAAACTTTTTTGTAATATAAATATCGATCATTCGATTAATGGAATCTATATAATAAATGAATTCCTTATTGAATATTATATTTCGAATAATAATAATTCTATTGAACTTGAATATCTATATATAGTAGATTAATATATTTGGGATATAATTTATTAAATATCCAATATATATTTGAGGATTGGTTTTGTATTATTTTCTATTAATTCCAATTTCTTTATTCTTATTCAAAGGATAAATTTGATATCTATATTTATAGATTCCGTTTCAATTGGAATAAAGATTATTAGATATTTTCTTTATAAATAGAAAATTATTTTTGTGAAGATAATCACGGAATTATATATCGAATATCTTATTAAGCGATTTGAAGGATTTGATTTTCAAAGGATTTATATTATATAGATAAATAGCAATTTATATTATTTCTATTTACAATTTATCCGATAAATCTATTGTGATCTGTATTTTTATTTGTTTTGTGATTATTTCTTATCCTATATGTTTTGATTCTTTATTAAATTTATATATATAAAATAAGGATAATTCGAATTCAATACTTTTTTGCTTAATTCATTTTTCAAATAATATTGCTCTTATGATTTCGATAATAAATATATTATTATTCTATTTGATCATTGTAATCATTAAACTATATTTATAATAAACCCAGATTACAAAGTTTTGAATAATTACAAATACTTCATTATATCTTTTGCAGTAAATTAAATATAAAAAGATTTTATCATAATATATTTTTTTGATGAATAAAAACCATAATATATTATTATCACGGGATAGTATGACTACAGAGCACTTTCAGGGATCGGGGAATAGGTGGTACACGTGATTGGTAGAGTAAAAGAATTGAATGACTTGCCCTTGATTATATGAATCAAGAGCTGTATATATAGAACAAATGAATGGTTATCTAGCCGATATATACCTTAATTAGATTAGATCTTTGTTTATTAATATATCAGGATCACCTTATCAATCGGAGAGATTGGTAAGGGCTAGAAGATCCTTCATTCCGATTGGGAAGCATACCCTTTGATCCTACAGGGGATCACAGGGCTTTCCGTGACAATTATTATATCTTTTATCAAAATCAAAAAAATCCCATTAGATTTTGTAGAAAAGCCAAGATGGCTAACAATCATTTGAAGTATAAAAAATGATTTACTTTATATAAATATAAATATAATCGATGTAATTGAAACAAATAATATCTTTTATCTTGATATTTTATATTATAAATACTAAATATTCAAGAGTTTCCTTCCTCAAATGCCCAGAGCATTTATATTATATTTTATTTGTATCTTTTTTTAGAAAAGATGAATTATAAGAATGATAAAATACTTTATTTATTTTTCTATTTATTATTGAATATATTATAAAAGGGTTATTTATAAAGATAAATAAAAGAATACTCGAATAAATAGAAAGTAATTTGTATTTTAAGAATATAAGATTTTCAGTATAAATACATTAAACAATTATTATATTATTTATATGATTTCCTTTATAAAAAGTATAATTATATTCTGAGAATTTTAAATCGGGTTTTTTTAATTAAGTTTTCGAAATGATATTAATATAAAAGTCAGGGATGAATACTATATCGTTTAAGATCAGATCATTATTAAAGTAATCTTCTTTCTTAATGATCCCTTTAATAATACAAACCCTGTATTTTAGGATTTGGAAATTGAAAATCATTGGAATCGGATAATCGATATCGATGATTATTCAATAGAAATATATCATTTACGATATATATAATATTATAATTATTGAGCAAGATATTATTAAACAAATGGAATATTTTCATTATTATAGAATATACCTTTAATTGATTATATCGAATATTCAAAATAATAATATTAATTAAAGGTTCTAAAGAATCAATAGAACTTTTCATCCATTTTTTTTTAATCTAATCAAAATGAAATTACTTTTATAAATATAATTTTGTTTAATCCCTAATTACTTGTAATTCATTTTCATTGAATACCCTTTTAAATAATGAATTGGTTTTTCCAATAAATATTAATTTTATAATTTTGTAATTATGAATAATATAATTATAATCAATTCTATTGTTTTATTTAGATTCGGTTTTACAAGGATATTCCCAAATCTTTTTGATTCTTTAATTTTTTTCAAAATTAATATTCTTTTTATTCTTTTTAGATTTTTTTTTATTTTGAAAAAAGATAAATGTAGAATATACTCCTTCTTTAGTTTTTGAGGAAATAAAATCCTGAAAAATTAATTTTTCAAAAACATCTTTGAATTATTTAAATAAGAAATTAAATAATCCAAATTGATTATTTATCTCGATCTATATAATTATAATATTTGCCTAAATTGAAAACATTCTAATATTAACAATTTATAGAAAAATATTAATAATGATTTTATTCTATATTTTAATGATTTTGTATATAAAAGCTTTGATATAGATTATAATCCAATCCCTATATTATTTGATAGGGTCGATTTTGCTAAACAAAGTTTGTATTAGAATAGATTGATATTCTTATAATACTATGAACTTAATAATAATTATTATAAATATAAGTTTCCTTTTGAATATATTGATAATTATCTTGAATAGAAGAACTATAATACCCTGATTAAGAATGGATAATTTTATAAGATATATTTGATTAATTAACAATTCGATTTATTCATAAACATTATAGAAGGCTTTATAATTCTATATATAACGTGGTTTATCACTTTCACTTCAATTTATACTTTCAACCCTATATTATTCAATAATAATTGAATCAATTGATTGAAACTATTAAGAATTTAATAATCTAGGATTTATTATATTATTTTGATAGATTCTTATATTATGATCTATCTTTCCGTATTTACTATAATATCGATTAGAAGATACTTCTTTATTAGAATTTTTTTCTTTTTGATATTCGTTGTATTGAATCTGAATATCAATCTTTTGCTGAGATAATATATCAAGAGCCTTTTGTTCGATGAGTATTCTTCCTTAATATAATTGGATTTTTTTTGTACATCGATGTTTATTTAATACTTCATTTGTTTTTCAAAATATACGAATCTCTATAATCAAAAGTATATTTTTATAAATTAATCTCTCTATATCTTTAGCTAGAGTTAATATAGTTTCGAATATAGGTGTAGAAGAACTTGATTGATAATAAATTATTCGAGATTTCATTAAAATTGATTGAGAAAGAGCTTCAATTGGGTTGCAAGGGGTTTGAGAGATTTATTAATTTAGGTTGAAAAGGAGGGGAATAGATATACGAATTCGAATATCTAATTTCGAAAGTATAGTTTCAGGATTAAATAGTATTAAATCTGTTTCTCGAAATTTTGATTTTATATTCTGAGAGGTGATTGATTCTTTATATGTAGTTTTAAAAGTTATAAAGAATTCAATCTTCGAAATATGATTGATATATACCTTGATAAATCTATCAATTTGATTATTATATGAATGTTTTAGATTATTAAAATAATCAATATCAAGTGACTGAATTAAATAATTTGAATGTGGTGGTAAATATAAATATATAATATTATTTGCTTTACAATATAATTGAAAAGCTATTGATTCATGATTTTTGTATCTATTCAGCATTAATATTCGATATTTGCTCTTTTTTTGATGAATTGTATATTTGTCGAAGTGCTTTAATTATTTCAATTCTGTTTCATTATTTGTTCATCTATTAGATATAGGTTTAATAGCCCATTCCGCAGGAAAATTGGTTTCGGTGTATCAATTGGAGAGATGAACCTGTTTTTGAATTACTAGAAATGGGGGAATAGTTTTACCCTCCCTATTTCCATATATTATTGCTGTAGTTTATTCTCGATTGCTTAATTATACTGATTTATTTCTGTTATATCTTTTGGTATTAATAACAATTATTACTATACTTATAATCCCTATCATAAAATCTGTTTTATCGAAATTGTAGAAATCGCCATCCAAAATACTGTATTTCGTTTATATATTTGCAATTAATCGAAATCACTTTTCAATAAACTTAGAATCTTTGCAAAGAACTTTTTGAAAATTATAAATACAATTAAAATGTATCTTTAATTCGATTCAATACTTTACAAATCAATATACCTAAAACTTCTCAATACATTTCGCACCCTTCGATTCAAGAATATGATTCACCATATCTTCTATATTCTTCAGTTTAAATGGAAATCCTTTTGAATCTATATCAAGTATATATTGAACAATTATTTCTTTTTCTAATTCTATAATCTTATAATAATTCGCTCGAGTTTCGATACAGGAGGTAAAATCATTCATTCTACAATTGAATGTTATATATAGTAAATTATATAACTTGACAACTTTTTGAATACTAAGTTTTTTGTCTTTTTGAATAGCCTTAATAATTAAGAATATTCAAGCTTCTTTATTATTTGATTACATTTCAATTGATTGATAAAACATATGTTGAAAAAGAAAGGTGTAAATTGAGGTGAAAGTGATCCACTCGGTGATATGATCCACTCGGTGATAAACCACGTTATTCTTATTATCAATATCAATATTCTAATTGAAAAGAAATAAACTCAAAAAAGATTTTTTGAAAGATAATTGAAAATAAAATAATAAATCTATTAGAAATAAATCCCGATATATTATTATTAGAATCTTTTATCTTTATATTTTTATTTATATCTTTCTTAAATTGAATCGTTATAAAATATTCCGAGAATTCTCTTTGATATTGAATTTGTTTCTTTCAATTATATTTAACTTGAAAATCGATAATAAAAAATAAAACAAATAATTTGATTGAAAATTAATCAATCTAAATTCGGATAGATTCATTCATTGGATCAAAATTTAAAATGGATATAATTGATATAGAAACAAACAGATTGTTTTTTAGATTGATTGAATCCCAGATTCTTTGAACTTAACATTTATTTTTCAGATATAAATACTATTTTGGTTATTGAATATAAATTATAAGAAAAAAATCATTTTGAGTTTTTATTATATTGAATAAAAGTAACTGAATTGATATAAATATTGAATTATAAATAAAATAAGAATGATATTTTTAAGAATGATTCTTTGAGTATTCAATAATCATCGAATAGGAAATTATATAGATTTAAAGATTACCGGGCTTATAATTATCACGGGATAATATAATTACAAAATACTTTCAGAAATCGGGGAATAAATAATATATATAATTAATAAAGTAAAAAATTTAAATGATTTATTTTTAATTATATAAATCAAAAGTTATATATATAGAATAAATAAATAATTATCTAATCGATATATACTTTAATTAAATTAGATCTTTGTTTATTAGTATATCAAGATCATCTTATTAATCGGAGAGATTGATAAGGATTAGAAGATCCTTTATTCCGATTGGAAAGCATACTCTTTGATCCTTCGTAGGATACAGGGGATCACAGGGCTTTCTGTGACACGTTCCCAATCATCAATTGAAAGAGGTATGTTATTTGAAGTATCCTCTGTTATATATATCCATCCCCACTATACTAATCAATAAAGCGTATATCAGGCTATATATTGCTACACATCCTCCAGTGTTTGTACTAAAATATAACAATCAACAGAACAATCCATTGATTTGATCTGATCGATATCTTTAACCTTAAATTGAACAATCAAAAGTTATTTTCTATTATATATAAATACCTATAAATATTTATATTCCCATATATATCTTTGTATATTAACAATTCATTTTCTTCATCAAAAAAGATAAATCTTACACTTTGATTTCTTTTCCCAATTATATTATTATATCTTTTTTTTTTTTACTCTAAGCTATTTATTATTAATAATAATACCTTATTGCTTTATTTTTTCTATCATCTAATATCTTTCATTTTCGCCCTTTCTTTCTATTTGCTATAAATACAAATGATCTATAGTTTTGTTTGAATTTGTAGGTTCTAAAAAGCTTGATAATATTTATTGAAGAAATTGATATCTATTGTCCTAAATAAAAAAAATAAGAAGAATAAAGATTTGATAAAAATCATATTCTATATTGTCTTCTGTTTGTATCACCGTAAGATTAAAATAATTCATAGAATAAACTAATTTATCAAGGCGATCAATATTACTGTTATCGGTACTATATATACTATCTGTTTGATATTGATCCACAATTAAAAAGCTATTAACTTTGTTCAAAGTTAACGAATGAATTATTGGATTAGAGGTTGAATGATAAGTATTAATCTATGTTTTTCTATTCAAAGAAGAAGCAAATGAAAGTCTAATATATAAAATACAAGGAGGATACTTTTGAAGAAGATATGATATTTTTACTATATTAGACATTATAAACAAAAATAAGGCTATATGAATAGGATTGATAAAAGGGAGTCAAATCTGATGAATAATGATAGAATGAATTGAAAATTGATTTTCTGAATAGATCTATAGATAGTTGAATAGACCAGCTATTTTTATACCTTTATTTAATATCGCTCCTATATCTTTATATTATAAATAGAATAAACAATATCGAAACCATTATCTACTTTATATACCTCAAATAAACTGTATCCTAATATTACATTGTATTATACCCTTCTACTCTTTTTTACCACCTTTCACATCAAGATATAATCCAGTCTGCAAGCAAATCATAATTTATCTGTACCCCCAATAAGGTTAAAAAGGACATTTAACAATCACCTATATTCTATCACTCACAGAATCCATGATATCATTTAATAAGATATAGTAATATAAATAAGCATCTTCTAAATTGATAAAGAAGATGAAGACAATAAGTATATATAAATTGATAATTGTCGATCGTAGCATCTGATACTGTGCTTTATATAGCTTGAGAGTAGAAATGATTGAAATTTTAATATACGGTATATATAGGATAGATGTAGAGTTTTCAAGCTCAGATTGTTTTCTGCTTGCAGGCTGCAATAATTGCATCAAAATTCTATTATATTTAGGTACGAAAAGACTTTTGCAAAGTGTATGTCTAATTTGTGATTGGGTTGAGCTTGAATTAAAAAAATGTTTGTGTTTTAAGATATTATAGTTTAAATATATTAGCGGTCTTTCGGTCATTATTTGGCTGTTGAATAAATCGTATAAGTATAATGATTAACTGCCAAATTCAGTTTAACCCTATAAAATCTTTACTTTTATTTATATCTTAATAATATCGCATTTTTTCCCTTTTTTTATATTAATTCAATTCTCCCTCAAATCTTTAATTTTTTATATCAATTTCATTTCACTCAAAAGAATCTATAAAATAATATATATCTTTTTGTATATATCTATTAATGTTATTAATTATATAATAATCAAACCGAACAATCTTATTTCAAGAAACACATCAAAATTCCATTTTGATTTTCTTTATCTATCTATAATTTAGAAAGAGTATATAAGGTGATAAATATCTATTATCAAATTTCTACAGCTATTATTGATCAGTATACAATCTTATTACAGAATACAATTTTTCTATTCATCTATAATATATTTTCCCTTTATCTACTGTATCTTCCTATCCATAAGATTATTATATCTGTTGCATCAATATAATATTTGCATTTAAAGAACAAAATGATTTTCAAGTTATAAATATTGAAGTAAATAATCATGATAGAATAATTATATTTAAAGGAAAATAGATTATAATCTATAATCCGATAATAAAGGATATATCAATAGATAAAAGTAATATTGAAATCGAAAAGATATTCAAAATCAAGATAAATCATAAATATATATTTCATAGAGGTGGTAAAGAAAACTTTTTTAGATTATCTAATAAAACAATTTAGGAAAACAATTAGGGGTCTTCTATTATATCCTATAATCCAAATATATGCATCAATTTCAAATCTGAATCCAAATCAATTATGATAAAAAATGTAATATTATTATTATCTATATTATTAGAGAGAAATATATTAATACAAAAACAATAGGATC
Organism: Stromatinia cepivora; assembly: GCA_014898415.1. Taxonomy (NCBI): domain Eukaryota; kingdom Fungi; phylum Ascomycota; class Leotiomycetes; order Helotiales; family Sclerotiniaceae; genus Stromatinia; species Stromatinia cepivora. The sequence continues at coordinate 701,455 of RCTD01000001.1, read as the reverse complement.
CAGACATTGATTTGTATATCCTAATATGAATTGTTCCTTTGTATAAAGAAGGTTCTAAAAGATTTAATCTCTTTATTAGCATATTTGAATATTACTGAACCTGGCTTCCAATAGATTGAATCTTTGATTAAGATTGCAAATCAAATATTCTAGTAATTTCGAAATCAGCTTTGTAATCAATAATAACAGAGAATATAATATCTTATTCCCAGTTTTGAAAGAACATCATTATAATACATTATTGATGATTCTTTAAACTGGATTGAAATCTAACCAATATAGAATTACGAAATAATTCCTCGAAATTGTTTTCTAAAGTCTTTTTTTATGGATTATTATATACAAATTCGATTTCTTGATCTATTATTATCAGTTTCAATTTAAAGATATATATATATTAATATTTACTCCTTTATTCATTTATAACTTCAATAGAATTATCAAAGGTATATCTTTTTGAAGTATTAGTGATCTGAATCTAACGAATACCTTCCGTTTGTGATGATAGCTGTTGATTATATATAGATATTATAATATTTGTATTCAAAAATGTATATATAGAAATAGGATTGCTAATAAAAATAATTGGATCAATATCTAAAGTATATATGCAAATAGTAATAGATATATCCGGATCCTGTCGAAATCGATTAGATATAAAATCATAGACTTTGTTATTAGAACTATTGGCTCCAAATTGATCTGTAAACTTTATAATATGATCTAGAAAAATTAGCTCAATCTCTATATAATCTTCATTATCATTCAAGGAATCCTTTATAGTATAATTCTTGTTCCTTTTATTTGTTCTTTTTAGTTGATAATTTAGCTTTCGTTTTGATAACTTTTAAACTATAATATTTTGACTAACCCAGATATATTTAGATTTTAACAGAATCAAAATGTTAATTAATATTTTAATCCACTTTTTATTATTTATTATTTTTAAAGCAATTAATAATTTTCTTAGTAATCTTTTCATATTTTTCTCCTAAAGTGATAATACCTTTGTTCTTCAAATAACTCATTGTTTGTTCAAATAATAAGCCTTTATATAGTAATCATACTTCCCATCTATATAAAGATTAAAATGGAATTCTGATCTGGAAGAACAGATTTTAATAGGAATTGATATTAGATTAATTCATATTATATAATTCAAAGATCTCCCCATAACTGAAATACAAACCGATTGAAGAAATATAATATAAAATGTTACATTTATTTTTGAATTTTATAGAATATTGTACCTGTATTGCAATTAGAGTTCTATACAAAAAAGTATAATGGATCTCCTCCTAAGAGCATCTGTTTTTCTTTATCCTGAATATCGTTTTGTATTCTTTTGGTTCCCAACGAATGTGTTTCCCCTTAATCTGCAATCTTGCTGGCTATATTCTGGAATATAAAATGTTATAAGGGAGCAAAATCTGTACAACTTCGATAATACCAAATACTTTGGAAAAAATAGGGAAATGAAGATGTTCTAGAATATCTTGTAATCGAAATTCGAGATTATAAATTGTATCATTTTTGATCTTAATATATTTAAGAAATCTTTAAAAAGGTTATTCCTGATATTCGGTGATTAATGTTGGCTTTGCAAAAAAGGGACTTTATGCGAATGATGATAGATAATAATGATTACCATCGTTGATCGCTGATGAATACCCATTAAAGTTCGATATGAAGGAATCGATCATGATAGATGGAATAATGAAGGATAAACCGATAATAGGAAATGATCAGGGATGATCTTCTGCACTATTATATCGGGATAAGATTTACTCGTTATCAATAGGAAGTGATCAAATTCTTCGCTGTTTTGCAGATCGTGTATTATTATTACTCTCATTATTTTTGTTAATCTCAGTTTCGAATAGATATCATCATTTTCTATATCCCTATTATTCATTATTTTCCCCCTTTTTTATCGATCCTATAACTATATTTTATACTATTAAAAGAAATATAATAAAAATCCATGCTCAAGCTCCTCAAAATTACTGTAATTAGAATTACTCTGATCTTGATCACGAATAATCAAAGAATATAATAACTCGATTAAATAATTCATAAAAAAAGAATGAAAACTATCTATTAAAAGATTCTCTTATTCATCTAAATTTGATTTATTATCTTCCAATATTAAAATATCTATATATAATCAAAAGATTGCTTTATTATTATAATCAAGAATATTTATATCTTGAATATTATAATTCTTTTATAATTCTTTTATTAAGGTTTTCTAATATAATCGAAGATTAAGGATTATTCCAATTAATAAAGAATCATTATTATATATTTTTAATAAAACTATTTTATTCTTTCAAATTTTGTTTTCCAAATTTGAATCCTCTCCTATATTCATTTATAATATATTATATAATATAAAGAGATTAATATTATAATTATTATTAATAATATTTTCTATATTATTATTCTTTATATAGAAAAACATTAATCATTATTAATAAGGAAAAAGAATATTTTAGAATCTTATTTTGAGTATATATACCTTGAAGTTCTAAGCCTGAAATATTATCATCATTTGATCTCTGAGTATCGTCAAATAATCTTCGATTTGGTACAATATACTATTCTTCGATAGGAAAATTATACTTCTGAATGATTGTCTTTCTGGAATACAGAATAGTAGATATATAGATATAATAAATAGGTTCAAAAGAAATTGTCACGAATCGTGAACCACAGGAGGCTAACCACGTGATACCTCTTATCTTCTACATCCATTAATGAGCTGATCGTCTGTGTATATATATTACGATTTATATGATTTAATATAATAAAATGGTGATCTTAATAATATATATGTATAATCCTGTAATTTATAAATGAATATTTGTATATATATATTTAATCGCTTTTTACAAGTTATAATTCTTCAATTGTAAATTCTAAAGAATATAATTGATCTTATTTATTTAATTCTATTATGGCTTTTGTATATTATATTATTTATAACTCATTTATAAGTATTCAGTTATCTGGTGGTTTCCCAAATAATATTTTACTTTAATAATATCTTCTTAGGTAAACTTTTACAAATATTATATTTAAAGGAAAAAAATCTATTCCGATTTAATCGACAAAGATATAAATATCTTTAGAAATGTATCATCATTTTTATAATACAATGAACTCCTCCTTCTATATACTCCGAATCTTCGAAAACATATTCTGAGGAATCCTCTTCTTCTCCTTAATTATTTCAACAACCCTTCGAAGAAAATATGAATACAGGATTGGATAATGTTATCATTAGAAGAAAGAAGATTGGTAAGAGAAGATTTTAGTGTATAAAACTGATGCTTTTAATGGTTCAATTACTTCTTCCAAATTATTATTACAATTACAAGATCTCTATGTAATGGTTATGAATTTGAAAGAGGAGAATCGATAATTGAAAGTTATAATGATAATGAGTTTTGTAATAATGCAATCTCCTTTTGAGCCCTAAATAATGTCTATATAAACATCCAGGTTAATAGCAGTATCTGGGATTCCCTTTATTCCTTTAATCGAAATTCAAGAATCTTCATTCAAGCAAACCTGAAGATCCTGAAGTTAAAGAAAGAAAACTTCGATTAAACAATCTGATCATCAGGGGTCCTTCAAGGATTCTCCTTTTCTTTTAGAAAATAATGATCTATCTAATAATCAGGGGTCCTTTTATTCAAGAAGCTGATCTAATTGATCAAGATCATATTCCTGTATTAGTTATAATTCGTAGTAAGATGTATATACATCAAAATTTACAAATCTTATTACTAAACTTAACGATGGTATTGAATTTAAAGCTAGTTTATAGCAATTATTAGTTATAGAACGATTCGAGCTGTATATTATATCATTTAAAAATGAAATGTAATACTGTGTATATGTAATCGATTAAATCGAATCGGAAGTATAAATATATTATTATATTCTTTATATACAAGTGCCCCGATTTATAGTACTCGAATTGATCGAACAATTTATAGCGATTTATCAGAATCCGGCTGAAATCGATGATGTTTGTTTTTAATACGAGATATAGATTATATCTAATACGATTTGATATAATAATTTTCTAGAATAGTATAGAAAGTTCAGATTATTTGTTATCCAAGTGGAGATTATCGATAATAAAATCTTATTCAGGGATCTCGAATGGAAGATTTCCGATTTTCTTTTGCGAGTGGTAGTAATATTTATTAAGGATTGCAAGACTATGGAAGAACTCGCGAATATACTCATTAAAATAGATCAAAACGAAGTTTCATTATGAAAATGAAATCGATATTGTATTAATCGAAAAACCTTTGTAGTTATTTGCAAATTAACGGTTACTATGAACTCTTTGCAATCCTTTCGAAGCTTTAACAATTCCAATTTTGAAATCTTTATGTTTTTGAAACCATTTCTACTCTGGAATACTCCTCCCGGATACACTGGTCCCGCCGTATCCAATAATTATTCGAACTTCAAACATTCGTCGCTTTCTCCTTTTTCTAGAGCAATACGTATGTTGATACCTTATATCGATAACTTTAATGAGATTGAGATGGTACAAAAAGAAATAGAAAAATTCGAAGAATATTGGGATGCCAAAGAAAACTTCAATTTAGAAGTTATAATTGAAATTATATAGAATACTTGTTTAGAAGAAGAAAAGCGTTTAAAATTAAATGCTTAGACTCTGTTTTCATTCTAAGTGTTATATAGGATATAAGATTTCTTGATCTAATCAAACTTATAGGAGGAGAAACATTCATTCTCTTTTGCAACCTTTCGAAAAATGATTACATTTATCGATTAAGAGTATTTATTGATTTTGGAACAAATGGATTCATTTTTATTAATACTATATTCCTTATTTGTTTATTTCCTATATTTAAATTAAGAATTATACCGCTTGAAGCTTCAATTGAAGTTAAAGGGTATAATAGTGTATAAGGCCATATCATTACCTATTTCACATTCCTTAATTTAATGGTCGATGATTGTAAACAATCTTTTGTCCCTTTCTTTATTATTGAATTAGGGAATTATAATATTATTTTAGATAGACTTTGATTATTAAAGACTTGAGCGAAGTTTGATTACTTCAATAGATGTCTTGAATGATTTAAAGAGAAACCTTGTATTATTTTTTATTCGAATAATCTCCTCGTTATCTAATCATCCCTTCGCAAATGGAAGATCGATCGATTAGCTTAACAAGATATTGATCGATGAAATGATCAATTCGAAGAATATTGAAATCGAAGAGATTCACAATTGAACAGATTAATCATAATTGGTAATATACAATAAGAACCTTCAAATATGAATGTAATATAGACTTTTATTGAAAAGGAAAAGATTCCGATTTCTTTCAAATTCAATCCACCTCCTTCCCAATCAATCACATCATTATTACAGATCTACGAATGCCTCCCTCATATATTACCCGAAATCCTCAATCTATATATATTCAAATTCAATAAGTTCCAATTAGAATACAAAAAAGATGAACAAATTAAATTCTTTATTATTATTTTGAAAGAATTCGATGATATAATAAACTTCCAATGGAACAAATGATATATAGAAAAAAAAGTACTGATTATTTTGACCGAATTCAAGAATACAAAAGTTCGAAAAAAACTCAATCGAGTATTAACCAAAATCGATTCAGAATTTGAAATACTATTTGAATATCGATAATATCATCGAATCTTTTCCAAGTATAAATCAAACATCTTGTTTTCTAATTGATCTTATAATTATAAAATCATATTGGAAGACAAAGGAGAACAAACCTTATATTATAATCCGTTTTATAAGATATCCCTAAAACAATTGAAAATCGTTAAAGAATATATTATGAATAACCTTAGCAAAGATTTTATTAAACTCAATCAAATCCTTTATACTATACTCATCCTATTCATCAAAAAACCTAATAATAATTTGAGGTTTTGTATAAACTTTAGATTATTAAATTCTTTAACATATAAAGATCGGTATTCTTTCCCTTTGATCAATAAAATGCTTTCTTAGCTTTCCGATATTAAAGTCTTTACCAAATTCAATATTTGTCAAGCTTTTTATTGCATAAGAATAAATCCTGCTTTGGAAGAGTATACTACCTTCCGAACCCGATACGGATCATACAAATACAAGGTCATACTATTCGGATTAACGAATAATTCTGCAATCTATTAGCGTTATATGAATGATATTCTATTCGATTATTTAGATATCTTTTGTACAGTATACCTCGACGATATTCTAATTTATTCCGAAAACGAAGAAGAGTATCAAACTTATATTAAGCTAATTCTCGAACGATTAGAAGTCGCTGATCTACAAATGGATCTCAAGAAATGCGAATTCAACATTACATATATCAAATACTTAAACTTTATCATCTTTATTAAAGGAGTAGAGGTGGATCTTGAAAAGATTGAGGTAGTTGAGAATTGGATCTTTCCGATAATAATGAAAGGGATTCAATCATTCTTTGATTTTTGTAATTTTTATTGATGGTTTATTAAGGATTATGGTATAATAGCGAAATCTTTCAATGAACTCATTAAAGCAAACGTTAAATTCGTATTCGACGAAGTATACCAAAACGTATTCAATATCTTGAAGAAAAAGCTTATCTCCACTCCGCTTTTGCAATATTATAATTATTAACTCCCCTATATACTTGAAATAGATATATCCAATAGGATAATTGCTAATATGTTATTATAACAATATGGCGAAGATTGGTTTTCCATAATTTATTTTTCTAAGATTATAATTACTGTTGAACTAAACTACAAAATTTATAATAAGGAAATACTGTTAATCATTCGATCTTTCAATTATTGGAAAACAAAACTCGCTGGCTTACCATATAAAATCAAGATTTATATCGATTATAAAGCCCTCAAATATTTTATGATTATTAAGACTCTCAATATCTAACAAATTCGCTAAATAGAAGTTCTAACCGATTATAACTTCATTATTATATACTGCCCTAAAAAAGATAATCCTTTTACCAATACTTTAACCCATCGGATCGACAAATTGAACCTTTAGAATTATACCAAAAAGAAGAATCGTTTTTAACAATTTATTAAAAATAATCAAATTGATATCAAAATTATAAGAAAAACTTTATGAAAGTATTATCCAAATAAAACAGCAATTATTAATATCGATTTGAATGAAATCGCTCCTCGATTCGATTTAGTTAATTGTATTATCAAAGTAAATAAAATTATAGATAGTTTACTAATACTCAAAATATAAGTTATTCAAGGTTATAAATATATATCATTCCAAAATGATTTTTTGCTTTACAATAACCATTTGATGATACTTAATATTGATAACCTTCGAATTTATCTGATTTGTAAAACCCATAATTCCGTTTCCATTATTCATTCTGGTATAAGCAAAACCTACCTTTTATTATCTCAATAATATTACTGGCCCAAAATGCACAATATTGTAGTTAGATATATATGCAATTGTTATACCTACAAACGCAGTTCCGTTTTATACAATTGTATCCCTGGTTTATTGTATCCATTTCCGATTCCTAATCGAGTATAGCAATATGTCATTATAAACTACTACAGTTTTAATAAGGATAAATATGGATATAACAATGTTTTAATCATTATTGATCGATTGATGAAGCAAGCTATCTCCATACTTTATCACAAATCAATTGATACTCGAGCTCAAGCACAATTATATCTCTATCATATATATCGATATTATAGTCCCCTTGATATTATAATATCGGATCACGGCCCCCAATTCATATTACAGTTCTAGAAAGAATTCAGCCAAATCCTAAAAACCAATCTCAAATTATCCATTGTTCATTATTTCCAAATCGATAATCAAATTGAGATCTATAATCAGTACCTTTAATAACGGTTAAAACCGTTTGTTAATTATTATTAAAACGATTGGTCAGAATTCCTATTTATAATGGATTACGCGCAATTTACTCTTTTATACGATTCCTTAGAAGGGTTTACACCCTACGAAACCCTATACAAGTATGCATCGAAATATATATAGGAATAGAAAAAAGACACTAGTAAATCAATAAACGATATAAATATACATAATGCCTACATATACACAAAACACAATAGATTAACTCTCACGCGAACGAAAGAAGGCCTATTACATATCCAAACCAAGATATCGAAATCCACGAATACTCATCGGCATAAAATCGATTTCGATATCGGAGATTATATATAGCTCAATATAAAGAGTTACCTTATTCAAAGATTATCTAAAAAACTGGACTTTCTAATTCAAAAAAGATTCAAGATTATTAATCAATCTAAAAGCTCTTTCAAGCTCGAACTCTTGATTACAATGAAAATTCATCCTATTTTCCCTTCAAATCGATTACACAAAACATATAATGATCCTTTTTTTAATCAAATACTCGAATCATTTTCGTCTATTAATATAACTAATAATTCGAAATAGAAAATAAAGAAGATCTTAATAATAAAAAAAGCACGAAAAACCTTATTATACAGAATCTTATAATTTAATAATAATACCGATCTTACCTAATATTCTATTTCCAATCTTAAAACATCACCACACCTCCTATACGATTTTCACCTGACCAATCCAACATTGCCTGGTCCTCCCAATTGATTAATTGATTGAATAAAACTCTATAAAAACGAAAAAAATAATTATAATCATATAAATAACGATTCATTTATAAAACCAAAGGAAAAAAAAGTATTCTTCAATACAACAGATTAGATGTTATGATTTTATAATAGTATATACACATACAATCATGAAAAGATCGAAAACCTATACAAATTAAAAAGAATTTGATTATATACACACATAACCCGAATTCTATACAACAGACGAGCTGCCACCACCAAGACAATACAAAAGCAATATATTTCAAAAACTCATGCTTATAATTATTTCAAAAATCATGCAAAAAGAAACTTGAATATAGTAAAAACGAAATATAACGTCACCCCTATCGATTTCGTTCAATTTAATTGATTTGATCAATTTGGTCGATTAACTTGATCGATTTCGGAATTAACCATATTAACCATTTATCATCACTATACTATAATTCAACCTCCTTCCTTTTTCTATTGAAACTTTTTCCTTTCAGAAATTCCCCAAATCAAGGAGAATATAAATCAATATTAATTTAACCAATTGATAAACAATTTGATCGATTTGGTCAATTCATTCGTCATTTTGATCAATTTGGTCGATTAATTTAGTCAATTTGATCAATTTCCAGTAAATTGACCAAATCAACCAAAATGACCAATCTAATTGATTTAAAACTTATGAATCTTCACAAAACCTGATTTCCGATGAAATAGCAATGGAATAGAGGAGTGAAACACTCGAAGATGAACTTTTCTGAAGGGGGGGGTAGTATTACGAATTATAAACTATAAAAGGCTAACCATATGATGTGACAAACCCAACGAGCGTTTAGAGATCAACCTTAGAATTAAAAGCTACAGAGCTAAAAAGAGTGTACTACAAAGCTATATATATGATCGGCTCGGAGCTTAGTATTGTACTAGTCCGATCGTATGTGATTATATATATCTCGTAATACTACCCCCCTTTTCTAAAGAGTTCGCCTCGAATTCATTTTAAATGAATGATTTAAGTACAAAATGATCATTAATCTTCTTTTGATAAAAATTCCTGATATGCGAATTGCATTACAGTCAACGAATATACATCCACTGTACTATATACCTCCTCTAAGTGATCTTCAAAATATCGGCCATTGATCATTTCTTTTAGATCCTTATCATCATCGTTTTCGGGCTTAGTAATCAATGTAATAACCGGTACAGGTTTTTATCGATTTCGGATTCCTTGATACGGGTTTAATAGATATATTTGTATCCAATGAGAATTACTTTTATATTGTATATATTTATTTTATTTGTATAAGAAAATTCTTTCAGAAAAGGAAAACTCGGGTATTCGTATATAGAATAGAATCAAAGTACAATCGGGTTTATCTGATTGGGTATCAAAAGGGCTAAAAGCATTAATGATATTAAGATTGCTAACATCCATTAGATCGTAGTTTCGAGAGTGGAATAGATTCTGCAATATATGTAGGGCTCTAGATTCACTAGAGTAGGATAATACAGGGAATCTATTCACTGTACAAATAGCTAGTTGTTATATAACCTGAACAAAGTCGGGATAGAAACAAAGAAGAGAAAGTTATTGAGAAAAACAATTTCTAAAAATAATATTGAATCTATTACAAAAGGTTGAGATTTTATTCGAATCGGATCAATTCTGATTTTTGGCTTTATAAAGAATCCTTTCGAATTTTGTAATATAGATATATAGAGAATCAGTTCCTTGTTTGAAAATGAATAACTTATTTTCGGCTTCTTGAATTTTATTCGGATTATTGTAAACATATATAAATTGATTCAAGATCGTTGTATAATCTAAGAGAATGTTTTGATCAAAAAAAGAAAATTGAAATAGTACTATAACTTATACATAAGATTCGAAATTGAAATAAATATAATAAAATTGAATTGTAGAGTTACCAATCACAGTGCCATTTATTTGTAGTTTTGCTCGAATCGAAGAAAACTAGGTATCAAACTTTTGAGAACTATTATTGAATTTTTCAGAATTAGAAAAAAAGGGTTTCGAACAAGAAAAAATATAAGTAATAGGAATGTATTCGAGAATCAGAGAGTATAGGAACGAAATTTCATTCTGCTAATAAATCATTTCACCACAAAGTTCTGCAATCACAAAATTTATCGAATCGTAATCTATAGCTTAAAAATTAAAGGTAAAAAAAAAGATAACATTTTCGAATAATATCAAAAAGATCTATATACAAGCGAATGAGTATGAATGTATATTTAGAATAGGAGCAAGCGGAGTGTATATAAGTATAAGTGTATATTATTCCATTTCTTATTTGGAAAAGCTTTTAATAATATGACGAACCCAACAAGCGTTTAAAGATTAATTTTAGAATTAAAAGCTACAAAGCTAAAGAGAGTGTGCTACAAAGCTATATATATGATCGGCTTGGAGCTTAGTACTGTACTAGCCCGATCGTACGCGATCACGTGTATCTCGTGATATATGATACCTCTTATCTCTCACATCCATTGATAAGCTGATCGTCTATACACATACATTACGATTCATACGATTTAGTATAGTAAAATGGTGACCCTAATAATATATATATACAACCCTGTAGTTTACAAATGGGTATTTATATATATATATCTAATCGCTCCTTACAAGCTATAATTCTTCAATTGTAGATTCTAAAGAATATAATTGACCCTGTTTATTCAGCTCTACTACGGCTCTTGTGCGTCACAGAAATCATTTTGAGAATATAAAAGTGATTAATAATATTTTGGAAGCTCTCTGCTCTCTCTAGATAATACAAGTAAATCGAACTACTCTAATAAGAAATAAAGAAAAAGGAAACAAGAATAAAGAAAACAAAATTTAAATATATTTCTTTTACAAACAGAGTATCCACTAAAATATACTCTCTACAACTTTCCGTGAACGTTCCTTATCTTATACATTCGTTCATCCAACCGGCGACTCTTAACTCTTCAATGTACAGGTTATAATCAGCAGATAGCTTTATTGCAGAAATGATTATAGCTTTAAACGAATCACATTTCGGTAAAAAAATCAAATATATCGTACTCCTAATCTACTTCCATTTCCTACTATATCTCTTATAATCACTAATATACAATTCAAATATTTATAATATCTAATCATCTATTTGAAATCCATAATAAATTGTAGGATTTATAATAACGATTAATATATCTCATTATAAATCAATCCAAATCAAAATATACACTGTATATCATTTGTTTTGTAATACAAAAAGCTTATTCGAATTCTTTTGCTTTATACTAAAACGATTCGTAATATAGTTAAGCAATCAAATAGATATATCATTATTGTAAAGCATTTTTGCGATTAAATAATGTATAATAAGAAACTAGGAAAGATCGAGATAAGCTTATTTATTATTAATATTATCAGGAGTATAATCGAGGAAAGATATAATAGATAAAAAGGTAAATTGGATTTTGTTATAGATCTCAATGTATATTTTGGTTTATATTATTAAAATTGTTTGATTGATTATTATTCCGAAAAATCAATAATTGTTGAATTCGCAATAGTAATTTGATTTTGATAATTAAAAAAGTTGTTCTTTATAAACTTCTATATACTCTCAATATACAAATATTTCAATCCTGATATAAATCCTTTTATACAAGATATATTCCTAATATTGTTGAATTAATATTATTAATCTTATATTTTCAATATAAAATATACCTATCTTATAAATTCTTATTTCATATATTTATAATTGATCAATTTCAGTATTATTTCGCGATTATTGATAACAAAATATATATTTCCAATATCTCTTTTTGATTTGTTCAATATATAAATAAAATCTTCCCTTTGTAAAAACAAGATTATATAATTCCAAATAATTGTATATCTATTTTGGTATTAATATAATATTATATTAATAACAGGATATTGAGTTGATAATCCTTTTTAGCTTAATATAAGGTCTATCCTTCTAATATAATTATAGTCTTGAATAAAGCTTATTCCGAGATTATACGATCTATCCCTTATAAATACTCATAAAGCGATTTAAGTTTCGAACCGCTAGTGTTTCGTTATCGATACTTAGGAAATTGCAATATATAGTAAATGTAGACTGCTTTTATCACAAATCAGCCCCAATCAAAGACAGATTACATATATTATCATTTCGTTATACAGAAATTTATTATAATCCTTCCCTTAGTATATAAGCTATCTCTAATATAATAAAACAATAAGAGTATTCTATATCATAATAAGACATTTCTTCGATTAATCAAATTGCAATAAAAGCAATCAGACCCTAAAATAAGAGTACTATAATTAGGATTACTGAAGTGATTATTATAATGATCGTAATAATACGCCGAAGGAAATGAAAAGCCGAATTACTATTTCCTTTGTAATTCGATCAATAGAATACAAATCAATTGATTGATTGTTATTATAACAATCAAAAAGTATCGAATTAAAAATAATAAATCGAGATTTGTGATTTGATGGATAATATTATCGATATTTTTCAATTACAATAAGATCGATATAAATAAAGATTCGAAATGAAATAATATAAAAAGGAATTTATAATACAAATCAAATTTGAATGATCGAATAAGGAGATATTGAAAGAGAATTAAAAAGATAAAAAATCGAAGAAAGGGGAATGCGATTTTTATAGATATTGAAAACGGTGTTTGGTTTGTATACGTACCTTGCCTGATACAGCGGCCGCTAAATTCGGGGGGGCAAGCACCACGACTGAGATTATAATAATTAAAAAATTAACTTTATTTATTATTAATAATAAAAGAATATGATTTAATGATTTTAAAAGAAGAAAGAATTATTAATAATTTTAAAATTCAATTACAATAAAATAACAATCTAATTATTATTTTATTTATAAATTAACAAAAATCTATTTATAGATTTTATAATAATTCTAAAAACATTCTATATTATTGATTTTACTATTATAATATTTCGAATCTTTGAAAAATATAAAGAATTAAATTTTATATAAAAGATTAAAAAATATATTTTAAAAAATGATTTAAAGATTATTTATTAAAGGCTTTGAAGAATGATTTTATATATAATAATAATGATGAATTAATTTTGATTAGAAATTATTATATTCTAAAAGAAAATTATTAAAATTCAAATTTTAAAATGTTTTTAAAAAGATTATATTATTTAAATTTTGATAAAAATCAATTATAAAGTAATTAAACAAAACAATAGAATATATTTTATTAAATAAACGATTTTAATTATCGAATTAGATATATATATATATTTAAAAAAATTTACTTATATTATTATTTCATTTCTGAAACAAATTCTTTGAAAAATGCAATTGAAATTCCATATAAAATTCTAATAGATTATAATATTTAAAATTCAATCTATAATCAAAAAACTAATATTATAAAGATATTCTTAAAGAATTTCATTTGAAATATTATATAATGTATTTAAATAAAAATATCTCAAAAAGAAATTTATTATTGAATTATTCAATAATATTCTAGAATATATTTCTTTCGATTCTTATTAATTCGATAATTATTTATATATTCAATTAAAACTTATAAAACAAAAATAAATATATTATAAAATCATTTAATATTATTTAATTTCCTTTAATAATATTTTATTTTAAAAAAATTGTAAATTAAATTTATTATAATTTCCAATTTTTAATATAAAATCCTACCTTTTAAATATTTTCCCTATAATATTATATAAAAAACCTATAATTCACCAAATAATTTCGATTTTCGTTTATATATTTTGAAATATTTATATATATATATATATATATTTTGAAATATTTATATATATATATATATATATATATATATGAATATTTTTAATATAATTTTATTCTCTTATTTTAATTTTAACATATATAATTTTTATAGTATTTTATTTCATAGAATCATTTAAAAATATATAAAGTATCTTATTTTCAAATTTCAAAGAAATATATTTATAAATTCTTTATTAATTGATTTTATAAAGTATTTTTAAATAAAATAAAATGCGTGTAAGATACCGGACCGTGTACGAAAACAGGGAAATCGGTTATATATATACATACATAGTCTATCACAATAACAATCACTCTTACTATCCCGCACTCATATAAACGTTTGAATTTCTTTTTATAATTGGATTTTGGATTTGAATCCAGCTAACAGAGAAAGACATTAATCTTAATCTTCACTGAAACTGGTAAACTACACTATACTACACGATTGTAGGACCGAGGTACATTTCATCCACCTTTTCATCCACCTTTTCCTCTCCCTCCTCTCCTTCCTCTCACTCAAATCCCTTCAACCCTCATAACCCATCAAACCCATCCATCCTAATCACGCGATTTCCCCGCCCCCCTAACAGCCGCAATCCAATCCTCCTCTCCCAGCTCCAACCCTTCCGAATTAAGTACAGCCAAAACTTCTTCATCACTACTAACACCATGAAGTCTACTTTCCAAGGATCCAAAAAGCGCCACTGCCGCCCTAACCAACATTGAATCACCTTCAAAGACAGCTACGTCCCACAATCTACTGGCGTTATCGAGAGATATCGAACTAGTGAATAGGGAAGCAAAGGTGTCACGGAGATAGACATCTGGGTTTAGATTTAAGTCTTCCGAGGTGAGATGAGAATGAAGACGAGGGAATTTTTGAGAGAGTGTGGTGAGAAAGAGGCTGTAGACGCGAGAGGTAGCGCCGGAGTCGTTGGTATGGAAGGATAGGGGGAGAGGTCGATTGAGAATATTTGACAAGGTTTCGAAGGACGAGGAAGGATCGGGAAGGTTGAGAAGAAGAATAGCTGCGATTGTCTATGATATAATTAGCTCCCGTTCTTGATGAAGAAGGTAAAATAATGACAAAGAAAGAAATCTTTACTTACATTTGTTCCATGTACGTAACCCACATCACTCCTGTACATGGAATAAGCTTTGAGAACATCCGTCAAAGCCACATGCAAAGGTCCCTCGGGTTGAAATATACGTAATTCTGGATATGTTTCCTTGACATCCTTTTCAATTCGTTCCAACCAACCTTTCTTCCTCTCTTCCTCTGCACTCAATTGAGAACCACTCTTAATTGTCGCTTCCAAGGCTTGAGCTCTTCGAAGAGCAGCTGTATACGATGATTCCGATAAACCCAATGGATTTCCTATCGCTTTTGTCCATACGGCCCCACGACTTCTTGGTGCTATACCTCTCCACCAAAGCTCCCTCGTTCTTCGTTGTCTTATCACATCATCCCAATTGGGCAAAACATGTTCTTCCCAGATCCTTAACAGTGAACTTGCTGTATCATCTCTGCAAGTTGATTTGCTATTTTTTTCGGATTCTTTCTTGCGTTCCACTTTCTCTGCTGATGCCATCATCTTTTGATATTCTTTAAGATGTCGTCTTTCCTCAGCCGGATCTTTCGGAGGAAGCCATGATGGCCTAGTCCTCGAAAGAACGGCTTCCTTTTCTTTCGATATAGGTAACGGATCGATCATAAGTTCGGTTCTTCGTAGGGGAGGTAATTCGGCGAATGATGATTTCACTCGAGTTGGCTTAGAACGTACATAGTTATGAGAGTCAAATTCCCTCCTTTCCTCATCCTCCGCATGTGCCTCCAAAGCTTCCGTCAAAGCCTTTGCTTCTTCGCTCAAATCCGACAAAGCGTCATTCCAACTCTTTGCCCGAGGTTTATTAGAATTATAAAGATTGGTTGGAAATTGTCCCGTAGTTACCCCTCGTGTCATGATAGCTCTAGGTGATCTAAGTTCTCCCTGTTCTGCCGGTTTAGCAGAAGTTCCATTTCCAAGTGGTTTCAATTTTTCCTTCGCAGGCCTCTCGGGGCTCGTCGATGCTGATGGGGCAGCACTCCTTCGTTCTTGAGGAGGTCGTGGTGATATCGGCACATTTTCCAAAAGACATTCGTCAGGTACATCATCTCCATCGTCCTCATCACATTCCCTTTCTAACTCCTGTGTAGTTTTTCGTTCTCGATTCGAGACCCAACTACCCCTTCTTCCTTTTGCAGAACCTCCTGATATACTACTCCTCGGGCTCGCGCTAATATTTGGACTTAAACTTCGCTGTCGTGTAAGTGTAGTCGGTAATGCAGGTGCATTGGGACTACTCATTCCTCTTCTGGTCCTTGCCGATGAAGTGGGCACAGGGACAATTGCCAAGCCATCCGATGCCGCATTTCTTATCTGTGATCTCAATGTTGGAAAGCCTGAACGACCTTTGGTATTTGATGTCAAATCTCTTGGGATTCTAGTATTTCCTTGTGTGGCGGACATGGGAACTCGTTGTTGTCGTTGTTGCTTTGCTTGACTGCGCAGGTCGGTCGTAAATGTGGAAGAATATGGATTTGTCGACATTTTGACCGCGAAATCACCAATCTCCGAGTCAAGCCTTGATTCATCATCGAGTCCAATTTCTTCAAAATGATTGACGTCGGAGAGAATCTCATCGTTATCTGATTGGTATGAGGAATGGAATGAAGATGATTTAGAGGATTTGGACCCCGTTAGCTCGGGGGGTGAACCAGGCATTGATGTTGGATAATCCGCATCATTTGAATAGATCATCGCATCTTCAAAAGATGAAATTTGAGGATATTGATTTTCTTGTAAGGTAGCTATTTTGGCGGTATTGAATTGAAAGTTGGGATAGTGCGGAGGTTTGATGATCGTCGTTTCAAAAAGATAAGATGATACCTGCCCCCCTTGATTATGTTATGTATAAGGGATTATCGGGGATGAGGCTGGGTTCGAAGGAACTTGAGAAGGAATGGAAATAACCCAATCCAATAATCTATAGAAGTCGAACTAATTTTGGAATTGAGGGGAATTGATTGAAGGAAACCTTTTGAAGCTTGATTTTGATTGATTGAAAGAGAGTAAAGCCAGAAAATAATAAGAATTTGATTTTATTTTGATTAACGATTGTAATGAATGGAATTTTTGGTTGTGAAAATAAAATGATATTATTTGTTGATGTGTTGATTTGTATGGTTGTTGCTGCTGTAGAAGCTGTCGAGTTACTCTCAGTTGATGATATTCCGGTTTTCGCTCTTTGGTGATGTATTTTGGGTCGTAATGAATTCGTTCAGATAAGGAAAGAAAGAGAGAAAGCAAGCAAAGTACTTATGGGAAAGTCAGCGTTTGATGAAATACTTTGAAGTCAACTTTAGATAGAATAGAATGTGGATGGTTGAAAGTTTGTAAAAGGCAAAGTAAAAAGTAAGTCTAAAGTCTGAAGTCTGAAGTCTGAAGTCTGAAGTCTAAAGTCTAAAGTTTAAAATGTTGATAAAAAAAATAAAAAGTTAAGAATCCCACAAAGCAACTGTAGAAGAATAGTTACAAGTTACAACACAATAACAAGAAGCCTCTAAGTATCTTATTATTTCCCACTTTCGCAATTGACAAGGGAGAAGATGGTCGCGACCTCAATGGATTGAGTAGATCTCTTGTCTTTTGCAAAGATTTTGTGGATCAATTCAATTACTTCATTTAGCAATCGGTGGGTCGTAGAAGAAGAAGAGGGGGATTCGGGAACAAAAGATATCTTCCACCCCTGACTCTGATTTTTGTATATGTATGAATGATATGACAGGATAATGCTATACTCTGTAGATTCGATTGTCAAGGAGGTTAATAAGTAGATAGGTAGGTAGTTTAAGTATAAGATTGTAAGTCTTATAATTCAATTCAATTCAATTCTCTTTATTAAAGTCTCCTATCTCTATTTATATATATATATATTTACATTCCGTACATCCAAAGGTTGATCTTTATATGAATTGTCTATCATCGCCGAGGGGGAATTTACTCTACTATCTAGGTAGTGCAGTCAATTGCTATTGCTAAGGTTGTTACAGATCCTAGAGGATTAAGTTTAAAACCATCATTGAGTTAAGTACCTCGGAAAGGATATGATGGCGGTGAAAGTAAAAGAATTAGGAATCAAGAAAAGAAGTACTAGGTAAATGCATGATGACAACTTCCACTGATGACGCTCATTTTGCGGTGCGATGCGATGCAGACCAAGTTACTCCTGAGGGACGGAAGCTTCCATTAGGTATTCGTTGACACTACCTAACCTGGTACTTATTACTGATTAGAAAGCAGATGGGAAAAGAAGGGGAAATGGAAGGAAGGAAGGAAGGAAGGAAGGGTACCGGTACAGTTATCAGGTACTACAGTTATCAGGTACTACAGTTATCAGGTACAAGTATCGAATCAACAAACTAATCACCATAGACCTAACCAAAAATATATGAAATGCGGAAATAAGGCCAGGTACCCTAAGCTTCCCATTCGTCGAATCCATGAACGGCTATAAAATCCAACGTTTTGCTTGCTGACAACTTATTATTTACGGAATTACAGATCTTCTTCTTTTTCTCCGACACTTCCTTGATTTCTAAAATTCGGCCGTGTTGGCCAGTTCCTTTCCTTGATTTCCGACTTCTGTCTTGATCGACCCTTTAAGTCTCAACATGATCTGCTTCGATCTATTTCGATTTATTTATACAAACAAGTAAAACGCTTAAGATTGACTACTTTACACTCGAAGATATTTTGTCCAGCTTTCTCGCTT
Organism: Stromatinia cepivora; assembly: GCA_014898415.1. NCBI lineage: Eukaryota > Fungi > Ascomycota > Leotiomycetes > Helotiales > Sclerotiniaceae > Stromatinia > Stromatinia cepivora. Next base: position 682,119 of record RCTD01000001.1, on the reverse strand, counting down.
ACAAAGTGTCCTGTCTCTGAAGCACATTCATCTGTTTTTTCATCCTCCATGAACAAGTCGGAGAAGTAATATTAAGGATCCCGAGAATTCATAAATCATGGCCTTATAGCTACGTAACCTTCATAAGACCCCCCTTCCGAAGATATGACATCAAATTACGGCTAAGATAACGTGCCTCCTAAATTCTAATCTAACAAGGGGCCTGCTGGCTTAAGATTCAGAACTGTCCGAATTCCCATGCTAAAGTCTCCTGGGTACTTCATACTCTGTGCATAGTACATACAGAGTATTATCATGACTTGTCCCACTCACTCCAATATTCCAATTTTCATTTCTAGTTAGAAGCTCCAGCACCACGCAGATCAAATATCAATTTTTGGGCTAAGGAAAAGGGATGGATGATGAGATTCGATGGTTCTAAGCTCAAAATAATCTAGCATTGACACTAGGGGACTAGGTAACGTGAGCTGAGGGACAAATTCTATTCCCCATCTAATTTCGGTACGTCCCCCGGAGACAGCGGGAAAAAAACGCGTACCGTTTCTTCTTTCATCGGGTCTAGACCTGGAAGTTATCCTAGCGATTGCTTCCAAATTTCTTTTCTAGCTTCTTGCTATAGTTTGGTTCGCATCCTGCTCGTTGGTCCGGTCTTGCTTCCGAAAAAGTCGTTTTGACTCTGGGCACTTTACTATGAGATTGCGCACTGTTAAGTGCGTGTACAATGTTTGAAGTTGTAATATAAGGTTTTTGCTGTCCTTCTGGATGTTTCCCGATTCGGAGGATCTTTTAAGGTCAGGCATGGAAAGGATCTTCGGTTTGAGTTTGCTGAAGTATTGAGCAATGATACCGATGCGGTTGAAGTTCGGTGGGAGGAGGCCTAATGAGGTTCCAGAAGGGAAACGAAGCTTTGATAAAGTAGTCCCTCCTTATGTGCAAACCCCTATGATTTTGGATATCTTATACATGCTCGATGCCTACAAAACTTCCCGCTGTGCATGATATATTTCAGTCTCAGCGCCAATGTGTATAGTAGGTATATCTAGAAGATCTTACGCACTTCAGAAGAATTTCACACCCTGTTGATCCTCCTGTCCAAAAACTTGTGCCTTTCCCTTCTTTACCAATATCGCCAACGCTTTTTGTAAAATTTCCGCATCCAGGCCATGGAACTCTGTTATCAATCCAATAATTAGCAAGACTCTTTATATAAATCCAAAACAACAAAGTAAAAAAAGAAACAAATAGCATACCAGCACCCCTGCCGCCCTCGCCCTCAACCAACTCGTAAAGTGTCAAAACGCTCCCTCTCTGGCCCGTCTCATCAACCCACTCCTCAATGATCCTTGCCCATTCATCTACCTTCCTCCACCAAACCCAACAAACATCTCCTCCCACTTTCCCATTTCCACTCCCCCCAACCCACTCCACCCTCCCCTCTTTCCTCATAAACTCCAACACCTCCCTCAATGCCTCCTCATCCAACCTCCTATTAACCCTCACATTTTTGAATAACTCAGAAGATAAAAAAGTAGAAACTGTGAGACGAAATAGTCGGTAAAAGGCGAAATAAGAGAGGATCAAATCGCTCCATTTGCGAAGTTGCGCGTGTAGGGTCGAAGAGGTAGGTTGGAGGGTGAAGAAAGGAGGAAAGGAGTGTTCGCGGGGGAATTTGAAGGTTTTGGTAGGAGTTGGGGTTTGAGAGGTACTCATTTTGGGATTCGGAGAAAGAGCTGCTGCGGTGCGATGTGATGAAAGAGGTATGAATGAATGAGGGGTGGGATATTGTGTGGCAGCTTGGTGGAGGGGGGATTTGATCAGCCTTGTATGGTCCGTGCATTATCAGGCTTAGCTCCGATGTTGAAGTCATTTCAAATACAAAATATGAGAATGAAAATACTGTACAAAAAACCACCAAAAAAATCTAACACATCTACTCGAAATAATGAGTTTATCCCCAGCAATCAATCAACCCATACCACAACCTATATCATCAAATATCTCATCTTAAGAACCCCTCCTCTTTAATTTCTTTTATTCTCTTAAACTTCATTTATACTCCAGGAAAGCCCAACAATTTCTCCTGATCAAAGGTAAAAGCACTAGCTAAAGGACAAGCGTTCAAGAATGCATCCACGCCATTCCCAATGGAATTTTCAGTTGTCGACACAGTTCCATCTGGGAGTGTAACATTATCACTTCTTGCGGCAGGCCCAAGATCATTGTTGAGGTAGCTGGAGACTTGGGACAGGATGGCTGAGGAGCGGGTGGTTAGGAGGTTGCTGAGGTAGATGCGGTGGGTGGATGCCCACTGGAGAGAGAGAAGCAGGGTTAGCTTTTGTTCTGAAGGTAGAAATCAAGGGAGAGCTTTGAGGCGGGGTTGATTTAGGTAGGATCATGTTATATCACGCCAAGGAGGAAGTGTATGCCATAGTGGTGCACAAATCAGATAGTAGGTAGTACTCACATCTGGCTTCATAAGATTCCCTGTAGTCCCATTGTTGGCCCCAATAACCGCATCGATAGCAAGTAGCGCTTGGTAGATACGGAGATTTGTGCTTTGGAAAAGAGACGCGATAGCATCATCATTGACTATGGCCATTGCGACGGCCAATTCGGAGATATATGCTAATTTCTCATCGTCGCTCGTATAACTTTGTTGCAATTGATCTTTGAAAGCTTGTGCTTTGACGGTGCTTATCTTTTGGTCTGTTAGTTTTACACATTTTGATCTCTTCGGCTGGCTTAAATACCTTTTGGTCCATTCCAGCATAGTCGGGATTGGTATCGCTAGGAAGTTGACTGGATTTTGTATTAGAAGAGCTGTGGATATATGAGGAGCCATATAAACTTACTCCCAGATAGTCTGCAACCTGGATTTTGCTCCATTGTAAGTATCCGGCTGATCGAATATAGCCTTAAAAGCCGCACAATTATTGCTATCAACCCTATCTGCGAAAAAATCTTGCAAAATTGATGATTCATCTATTATCATTAGCCTGACAATCTTACATTGCTTCAAGAATAGACACCCAACACTCACAGACACGATCTACGTCAACAGCTAGAAACCGATTAGTCAAAAAACAACATATTCCAAAAAGGGGACTTACTAGGGGCATTCGCTTTCCAGCTAATTCCCGGTCCAGACTTTGTGTATCCCGCTGCATTTGAATTTATAAATTGAGAAGCAAGCGCTTCGTCCGTGACTTTTGCAAAATCAAGCACGGGGCAAGTCGTTCTATTCACGGCGCTATCTTGCAAAACGTACCAGTATTCCGTTTGAGCGCCTGCTTCGCTGACTAGATTTGATGAATCTTCATTTCTTATGTTAGCTTAATCCATTTTTAGACCTATACACGGGACTTGCGGGGTGTATGCGTACCTGGGATGGAAGGAATATCCACTGAACTAAAAACACACGCATTGGTAGAGTCGAACGAAGTAAGCGATTATATGGCTCGCTTGAGTAGCTTTGCGTGTAGATTAGTAGTAGATATTCGACCAGCAATTGAGGGTGGCAAGTCGCGAGATTGAACATTGGTATTGTTGGTGAGAGAGGAAGAGATATCGCCAGAACCGGTGTACTGGTAACATGCAGAACAGTTTGCTCCCGTGGTGGCTGAACAGGCTGGGGATGATGTAGATGAAGGAGATGAGGTGGGAGAAGCAAGTGCGGTGTCTGTTGGACTGCTTTCAGTTGTGTCTGGTGGGGATATCTCGGATGGATCCGTCGTTTCGGATGGCTCGGTCGTCTCTGATGGTTCGATCGTCTCTGATGGATCGGAAGTTTCGGCTGGAGTTGAGGTGGTGGTTTTAGAAGCCGGGGAATCGGAAGGAGAAGGAGTAATTTCAGGCTCTACGGAATGTGTAAGGGATCCTGTAGAAACAGTTTGAGAGGTAGGCTCGGAGGGAGCAGTAATTTCTGGTTCTATCGAAGATGTAATGGATTTGGTTGAAATGTCTTGGGAGAGAGGTTCTGCGACTGAAGTTGAAGCGGTGGTTTTAGAAGCTGGTATACCTGATGCAGGAGGCGTGATTTCAGGCTGTAGGGAAGATATTAAAGCTCCAGTGGATGTAATTTGAGTGATAGACTTCGGGGCGGGAGTTGATGGGATGGTTCTGGAGGAGGATGAAGTAAAGGGTGAAGGTGTTATTTCGGGAATTGCGGGAGATATGAGAGATTGTGTTGAAACTGTTTCAGATATAGGCTTAGAAATAGAAGGAGTAATTTCTGGGTTTCTAGAGAATGGGAGCGATCCAGTTGAGATTCTTTGGGAAGTAGGTTGAGAGGTTGAAGCCGAAGGAATAACTTCAGAAGCAAAGCCTGATGAAGTAGATGGAGAAGGTGTGATTTTGGGCTGCAGAGAAGGTGTGAGAGATCCGCTCGAAATTTTTGATGTTGTTGATGATGCGGGGGTTGCATTGCTTTCCTCGGCCTTGCTAGATTGGAGCGCGGGATGTGTTGATTCGGCGAGGACTGATGAGGCGATAGCCGATGACTTGGCGATCGGTGGCCCAGGTGTGATTTCAGGAACAGAGCTAGAAATCGCTGATGATTTGGAGACTGTGTTTGTTACTGATGATACAGATTCATTGATGTGGATGGAGCTGGTTTGAGTAGATGAGAGGGAGTCTGACGTGGCGGAGACTGGTATAGGCTTGCTACTGACAATGAGGCCTGGGCCTGAGGTGGTGGGAATGGATTCAGTCTAGACATTGATTCGGTAAGTTTCGTTATTACCGCCGAACTGGTTGATTTCGCCGAAAATGCTGGAGTTTGTCCACTGCTAGGAAGTTCAGAAATGACTGCAGAAGTTGGTACGGTAGCGGGTGTTTCAGTAAGGCTGGCTTTTGTGGATATAGGAACAGAGTTAATTTTGCTAGTTGTGGAACCGCTAGATACGACTTGTTCTGGAGAACCACTTGATTCTACAGATTCTGGCGCCGATGCGGGAGTGGGTTTAAGCGTATTTTAACTGGAGGCAATAGATGTCAAACTGGAGTTTTTCGATACTTTTGATCCAGAACTCGATACGGGGCGCGATTTTGTTTCACTCGAGATGGAATCAGTCGATGCGGCAATAGTTGAAATGCCAGGTGTGTGAATACTGCTTGTTGGAGTGAGTGTTTGCGATATACTCTTTTGCAATGAAGTTTCTAGTGATGTAGATTTGGTCGATGTGAACACTAAAGAATTGCTAGCCACCTCCGAAATCTTGGACGATACTTCGGAAGTCGAGATTGAGAGTTTGCTGGATGAGAGGGGATTTTTATTGTTACTTGGTACGGCGGATGATATAGCGGAATTCGAATGGAGAGTTGAAGTTGCCTCTTGAGTATTGCTCGTGATTGAGATTGAGATTGAGACTGTGGATGATTTTATCGAAGTGGAACCGCCGGGGGTGATGGAAGGAGTGTTGAGGGAAGAAAGGGATGATAGGGTTTTAATCGTTGAGATAGAGACTGAGTGAGTACTCGTACTACTTCCCTCTATGGCACTCTTGGTGGAAGAAAGACTCGATAGTGAAGTTGCTAAAATGGAAGATTTGGAAACCGAGCTCGTGCTTGTACTACTTTCTTTTACGATGGAATTTTTGATAGATGAAAGATTGATTTGAGTTAGAGAAGATGTCTTTGAGGAAATACTACTAGTACTTGTCGATTTCGAAGTTGTGGATACTTTTTCTGTAAATTTTGAAGTGCTGGCTACGGAAGTTGTCTTGGGCGTCTCGGAAGCGATGTTCGTCTTGGCAGTCGATGATTTAGATGTAATCGGAATCGTCTCTGTAACTTTGGGAGTGGTGGATAATGAAGTTGTTTTGGGAGTCTCGGAAAATGGACTTGTCTTGGTAGTAGATGGTTTAGATGTGGTGGGGGTAGTTTGTGTGGTTTTTGGACTCGTAGGAGCTGGAGTCTCAGTTGGTTTTGGAGTTGTCTCTGTGGCTTTTGAACTTGTGGTTTTTGGAGTCTCAATCGGTTTTGTGGTAGTTTCCGTAGTTTTTGGACTGGTAGTCTTTGCACTAGTATATACTGGCGTTTCAGTCGTTTTCGGTGATGTTTTTGCAGTCGTTTTGAGAGTCGGTTTTACAGGTGCTGCGGGCGTAACTTTGGGGGGCTTGGGACTGGGTTTTTTCTCTGTTCGTTTCTCCAGGCTTATAGGGACAACAGGTGCTTGAGGATACAACTCGTTAATGATGGTATAGACTTCTCCATTGTCGAATGTTGAGATTCCTCCGTAAGTTCCTGGATTGAAAGGTTCAATACACTGAGAGATTATATCCTCGAAGGCTTCTGTGCAATGCTCGAGAGTTGATGCAGAGCTATCGCTACGCTCAAAATATATCTACGTTTATTAGTATGCTGAATTAGGTGTGCTTAGATGTCTTACCTTTAAGTTTGAGAAGCTTATGCTCCCTGATACTTTTCCTGATACATCCTCCAAACAGAAATTAGAGATCTTATCATTAGAATTGAGGAATACTGTCAATTCTTGTCCGGAAGGGTCCCCGGAACCTCTGATCTGGTCATTGCAAATTGCAGCAAAAGAAGTCAAGATAGAAGAAAGAATGAAAGCGGTTCTGAGAACCAAATTGATAGGAGACATGGTAAAGAATGTGTGTGGCACTGGCGCCAGAAAAGAATGACTGGGAATTTCAATGAAAGGAGTTCAAAAAGAAAGACTTGAGGAAATAATGAGGATGGTTTACGGAAAGTCTGGTAGAGAATCATTGCTACATATTTATATGCCATGCCAAAATATAGCAAGTTGTCTACAACCCCTAAGATCCCCAGTATGACTTCTCATTACCGAAATGATGCTACAGAATCTAACGGTATGGATGAGAAAGCAGGAATCATTGAGAATCCTACAACGCGACGTGAGTATTACATTTCTGAGGCACAGCTTATAATGTTACCAACAGCAGACAGTTATAGAACATTCTACAATAGCAACAAGATCAGGCGAATTTCAACAAGAAGGAGAAAACGCGGATGTAGCTTAACAAAAATCACCCATTCCTCCTTGGATATAATTATTATACCAAAGTACTCATTGAACTTCCACTCTACCAAATGAACATATCATGAACCCATAGTATGACCTCTCAGTGTGTGCAGCAATTTCTACTCTATAGCGAATAAGGCTGGGTCTATAGCACTACATGAAGAATTCCCTTCACAAGGTTACAATACATGACTCGAAGGAATGTACGATGCAATCCTGATACCGAATGTACGGACCCGTTTCCCTTATAGAACTATGTGACATGCAGCACACGGTTTCAAGAAATTGGTTCACGCGGATGTGCATACCCGTGTGATATATCGTGATCCAAATAGATCAAGGAGGGGCTCTTAGATGAATGATGTAAGCTCGCTTGAGATGGGCTGTGTAATCGTATATCGTCTACCAATCAGCAATGTTTGCATGATGACTTCAAACTTTATAAGATTAAAAACCAACAACCACCAACATCAACAATTCCTGTGATGGTAAATGAGATTCGTCTTTCGTGTCTTGTTTGGGTATGATTCATGGTATGCTGTTGTGTTTGTGGTGTACAACTTTGTGGGATTTCATGCCCATCCACAAAAAAGCCTGTTGACCTTGACGGTGATGCATGTGATTAAGGAATTCTATGATTGAATTTCGGCTGAAGAGCAACTCACTACCAGTAGATCATTTTAATTTAATCCCTTTTATTGGGGGCATTTGTGTTTTCAAGGGATCATAACGAACTGGGTAGATGATGGTAATTGAAAGTTGCGACAGGATCATTTAGCCAGTGAGTTTGTTTGTCTCCGTGAGAAAAGTCTTTCTCTGCTGTTAGATCAAGAAAAGCGATCGTAAAGATGTAGAAGAACCCAGCATTCACGGGGTCAAGGTAGATATCCTAAAAAATTAAAAAATTCTACTGAATGTAGCAATCCGGTATTCCTACCCCGTATGCCTTCATGGGGAGAGCCGAAGACACTTGATGTTAGAATCTTTACAACCTACACTTTTCACCGCTGATATATGATCAGATATCTGGTATCTTTGTCGTTTCATAAATTTGCCAATGAGAGCAAATATGGCAATGGTTACGAATAAATATGAACTTCCAATTGTATTGACTACTCGAATAGAAATTGTGGAAAAATGTTTGAAGAATGGTTTGGTCAGCCTTCCATAAGTTCGAGGTCGAATGTGCCAATTTGAGGAATATCCAAGCTACTAAGATATTCTCTGTCTCTTGTATGATATGTGACAAGGAAACGTCAGATATTGAAATATCTGTGAGAAGATTTCTGCGGTGCGTAACCTTGCGCGGTTGTCATTTTTTTCTTTGCAGGACGAATGCGTGGGTAAATTCAACGCTGTATGCTTTGATAATAAAAGCCCATGGGATACCGTTGAAATTTACCTGCGAGACCTCATCTCCTTGACCAGAATTAGATCTGTGTACATGTGCTGAAAACAATATGTACGAAGTATCTAATTCTTCAGAGTCTATTCCGGTATAATTGAGCCATGATAACCATTAGTTTTGGTGCATTCGTCTTGTTTCATGTAATTTTTTCGCACGGTGGTTGGAAGGGGTTAGCTACCTCATCCCTCCCCCTTTACGTTCATGAATTGTGAATAGGATCAAGAAAGTGTTCTCTGCATGCCCAAATCCTCCAATAATGAAGCAGAAAGAATATACACGATATTATCTGTGATATAACTATAAACATTATGCTGACTATGTTTAAAAACTTGGTAGAAGTATCAGCTAGTGTTGTACAGAACGGGCTAAAGAATACTGTACACGCAAATCAGATGAAAACATTAGCACTAGCTATGTGATTTTCACCATTATGCGTTCTTGCAAAATAATGCAACTAATAAAATCTCAGCGGGTCATCGGAAAATTTTGAGAATCCGATAAAGGCTGCTCCCTAATAGAGCAAATACTTACGCCTCGTACATGCAAAGACGAAATCCACCTTTGAAGTCCTCTTATGACGCTCGCGCTGAATTCAGCATTACCGTCAGTTGGCTAGCCATCAGGAAGTTCGCATCATGATAATAATAAGGTTACCATGCTGTTGCCATGCTAGCACCCCGTCGTTCTGGCCATATCCAACGATTGACAAAGTAATCTTACAACCTCGAACCTGAATATACGAACCTGAATCAAAGATTCAAATGGGGAGGTAACGTACAGTTTCACGGGAATGTGGTGCCCTGTGCGGCAGGCTTTAAACTTTTGAAGGTCCGCGGGGTAGTATTTTTCATACGCTACTACCAATTGACCTCACAGTAGCTCGGGCCTGTTTCAATAGAGCCATTGGTTTAATCTTGTCAATCAAGCATATCGATAGTCTTTCCTTCGTAAAAGGATAATCAAACATCGTAAGTAAGCATGCTAATCATTCAGCCTTGTACGCGTCCTCGTGACCAGCCATTCATCTCAAGAAATCTTGGCCAGAAATACCTACTCGTGCTGCCAGAAAGTCTGCAACACTCCTAAACTACAAGGAGAATAGTGGCCCATATATAAATGGAGTGTTACAGACTTTCTGGCCGCACGAGTATGGAAGACACAACAGGCATTTATAGTTGGCACAAAAAGCACATTCGTCGAATACAAGCTGAGAGAAAGATAGGGCAAGCCTCAAACAAACCATGTGTTTATCAGGTACCCATTGCTAGAACATGCTAAACGAAATTCAGCACTAAAAAGGGGCACTAGAGTTTAGCGGGCCATCACTAGTACAGTATGATAGTATGTATCCGTGCTTCGGAAGATAGCGCATCTGCAATGTTTCAGCAACGGAAACAATCTTCACTTGTTACCGTGATCTACATACACTTAAAAAGTAGTTTTGTGTTCTTGAGCGCGGCTTGGTCCTCAGGTCAGATGAATGAAGGGATAGTTGGTGAAGGGGCTAGTTTTGTCTTAGTGGACCACATCGTGAATGAGAAATTAGTATACTGCTGATGGATTCGCTTTTTTTTTTTTTTTTTTCTGTTTCTTCCTTTCCAAGATCTGAAATGGAGACCACTTATTAGTATTGAGTCTCCCAAGATCTCTTCCCTCTTTTACTTCTTTTACATTCATAATTTTACACTCGATCGTTCTGCCATTGGTAACCATGGCGTACTCTTCATTATTGCTCGTTGTTTCTGCCGTGATTTTTGTATGTTATATCTCTTACGACCGTCTTTTCAAGAAGGTCAAAATACCTGATGGCGCCAAGTCATTGCCGGGTCCAAAAGGTAAGATTAAATATGCATGATGCCTCGTTCACGAAAGTGCCTAATTTTTGGCTACAGGATATCCGATCATCGGTTCAGTTCCTGATCTTGATCCAAAGAATCCATGGATGAAGATGGTGGACTGGAGTAAAGATTATGGTTCCATTTATCAAGTCAACCTGAATGGAGATAACACTGTCTGGATTACCTCCCACAAGATTTGTGAAGAACTATTCGTCAAGAGAGGAGCCATCTACTCAGATAGACCATTCCTTGCGGCTATTGGAGACGATTGCAGATTCAGCAATAGATACATTCCTCTTGTTACCTACAGCGGCAAGTCTCCCGATCTTTTTACATCCACTCACATCGAACTAACCCTCCTCTAGAGGACATGAAGCGCATAAAAAACTGGATGAAAAACATCATGTCCAGTATGCCACCCGATCGTCTCAAGGCACTTTCTCAAAAAGGCGCCGCAACATTTGTCACCCGCCTGATCGCCGAACCCCACCTCTTTAAACAATTCTGCGAAGAATGCACAGCCCAAATCTCCAGTCAAATGGCCTGGAATGATCCTCGTCTCTCCACCGCCAAAGAAACCATCATGCGAGCCAACCAACTTCTCCGCCGCATCTCCGCCGACGGAGACATCCAAAACAAACTCCCCTTTCTCCGCAAACTTCCAGACTGGGTTCCGGATTTTCTGCAACCATGGAAAGTCGAAGAACGCGTACGATTTCTACGGGAGAGAAATTTCTGGTTTGGGCAAAAAGAGGCGGTGAGGAAGTCGCTTCAAAGTGAGAAGCCGAACACTTCTTGGATGTCGAGACATCTCACGATGCCAAGTACTCCCAATGTGGACGAGGATAATACCTACTCGGTGGGTATGTTGGCGCTTATTGGAAGTATACTCACGTCATCGCCTATTCAAAGTTTCTTTCACGCTATGATTGTTAGTCCGGAGTGGCAACGTAAAGGACAAGAGGAGGTAGATAGAGTGTGTGGGGAACGACCACCGAGTTATGAAGATATCCAGAACATGCCTGTAGTGAGGGCAATCATCAGGGAGATATTCAGGTGGAGAAGTCCAGCTCCTGCTGGTATGTTTATTCCTTTTCCTATTTCGCCTCCTTTCTTCTGAAGCTTCAATTCCGAGTGAATGGGATATCATCCGATAAGAACTGAAGGACTAACAAAACCAACTAGGCGTTCCTCATGTCCTTACACAAGACGACATATACGAAGGCTACCACATCCCCAAAGACACCATCTGTTTTGCCCTCGAATGGGGTCTATGCCGAGACACGGTCCTCTATCCCGATCCCGAGAACTTCCGCCCCGAACGCTGGCTCTCCCCAGAATATCCCACATACCGGGAACCACTTACCCATTGGCCCTCCATCAAAGCCCAGCATGGATTTGGCTGGGGAAGACGCGCATGCATCGGACAGGATTATGTGGAGATTGTATTGTTTGCAGTTATTGCGACGATATTGTGGAGTGTGGATGTTAGGAAGAAGAAGAATGAGAAGGGTGAGGATATAGAGGTGCCGTGGTATGATTATACGGCGTATGTGATTGTTAGGCCGGAGTGGTTTGCTTTTGATGTTGTGGAGCGGAGGGGTGAACGCGCGGATGCACCGATCAGAGCTGAGTTGTTGAGGGGTAATGCGGATACGGAGATGGTTAGCGGGGAGGATGGAGTTGTTAATGGGAAACAGGTTGGATATGAGAAGAGGGAGATTTCGTTAAAATGACCTTGAGTATATATGCTAGGGAAATAACGTATTAATTGTATTTGTTTTCGTTATATTATTCTTGCCGGTTCATATTCAGCTTGTTTTTCAAGTGGTATGTTTGTGTATGCATAATTTGGAGCATGGATAAGATAACTTCATTTTCTTGTGATTGTTTCTTTGAGAGTGCCTTCCATCATTTCTTTATAGCCCTGGGTTTTACATACTCGAGTAGACCAGAAAAATATGAGATCAAAATCCGAGGTGAAATCTCCAGACACCAAGAAATCAGATTCGAAGTTCCAAACATCTTTTTGGAATCTAAAAACTCAGGGTTTGCTAGTTGTAAATATCATATCGTAATTTGGCATGTTAGCAATCGCGTTTCTTCGAGCCGCTAAAGCTTTATGGATACCTAGATATCTTATGGATAGGTAGCTAGGAATCTATCGGACGAATTTGAATGGTATTTATTTATAGTACTCCGAGTACTATTAAAAGAAAGATTAAATTTCTGCTGCAGTGTCAAAACTACTGAAAGACTTCCATGAGCAGTAGACTAACGAATTAAAGGAATAAACGGTACTGTCTAGAAGCCTGTAAATTTAATTACATATGGGACACGCAAAAGAATAAGCAGTGCCGCGAGCATCCCATCAACATGTTGTATTGTTGTTATTAGATGTACTCCGACTAATCTTAGGTGTAGCATCATTCCCCTTTCGGTGCGATTTTAGTAATTTTAGCAAGAAGGGAGCCGATAATTGCTAGAACGATACTGTCAAAAATAAATAACAGCAGGACTAACAGAAGTATTGCCTTTAGGCTCCAAAGACTCAGAATTTAGCAATTCTCTTCGCTCTAATTATTGTCCTGCATCGTTTTGTCCTCGAACCAGATATATTTATTGTGCTTCCTTTCCCTCATTCTCCACCAACAGATTGTCGAAAAATCCATATAGAATTCTTTGCACCGAGCTTGATCCTATTTGTTTTGGGTCATTTTCTTCGTGTGAAGCTATTCGGTCTCCATCCGACATTGTGTGCCAGAGCAATCCCCATATTACCATGATGCAGTACTGGAAACGTTTTTTGGACTTCGATGCCCAGAAAATTCGATAGTTTGCCGAAAATCGAGTCATAAACTGATTCAAAAATATGGCTTTGGTTATTATTTGTAAAATAAATGAAATTCTGCAATGGTTTAAATTTGTTTAATCGGAAGTGAAGGAGGTTGCAGGGCATGTGCATGGGTTATTTCCATGCCGTGAGCCCCTGAACGCTTGGAATCTTCATTCTCCCCTGAGTACGAAATACCACGAGGATACAACGAACATCAGCGCATAATATATGATGTATATGATGTATATGATGTATATGATGTATATGATGTATATGATGTATATGATGTATATGATGTATATGATGTATATGATGTATATGATGTATATGATGTATATAATGTATGATATCGATCTGATTGTTTGAAAAACAATATGAATCCTGGATCATTGGCAAAAAAGTGCCGAGAAAAAAAAAACAAAACAATCCTGAAATAGGCCAAGGATAAAGCAAAATGGATGTGGCCCTGGTGGGACAGCTGTTTTGTTCACGAATCGCATTCTCCAATTCTCCAACCATCCCAATCCCCAAAAGTATTTCGTGCCGCTTGGTGTCAAACGATGCAAACAACTTTATTTTCTACAAAACCACGTTGTGTAAGCAAAATGAGCACCGATGCATGGAAATTTACATGCCACTATCTCAATTGAGGCTCGTCGCACAGACAAATGACAACATGGGCTGATTGTCCCAATCACTCGGGCATATCGATATCTATAGTATCAGACTTCGGCAATTTACAAAGCTTCATATCTTGAGACAATTTACATACTCAAATTGATATGGGAATTCTGGCAGCTCTGCGAAGAGAGTTCTATCTTTAACTCAGTGGAAAGTCACTTATATACAACAACCGATCCTTCATTTCCTGGTCCTACACACCAAAATACCGAAATATGTTGAAGAATCGACGATGCTACCCATCATTCTCAAGTTGATGAAGTTTGGGATACACGGCCTTAACGCCCAGACTTTCAGATGTTATAGTCTAAACATCGAAAATGTTCCATTGTATAGACCAGAAGGAGAAAAGTTGCCATCTGATTTTCTTTTACCTCGGTAGGATGATGGTGAGGTGATGTTGAGACGAGTTTCATGTTGCTGAATCTTGCATCTGTGCCGTAAGTTCATCACATCCATTTCCTGAGAGTTGCATGAAAAATATCAGCCAATCGCAACATTTTTCTCGTTCCTGTTTGCAATTTATAGGAAAGTTTGCGGTGATGATGGTTTTTTTTGTAACTCAGGTTCTTGGTATGATTGAAGATATAAGTTAATGTCTGCCCCAATGGATGACCGTTTCTTTTTCAATTCATTTTTCAAGTTAAGCTTACTTTTTATCACTCATTTTTAAATTCAAGGACACAATACAAATATCATCGCTCATTTACTACTTCACAAATATAATACATCCAATCAAATATCAAAATGAAGACTCCACAATACTTATCACTCTTGCTCCTCCCCATTTCCGTCCTAGCTACGCCAATTATCAAGGGCAGCAATGGCACTGGAAATGTCAAAGCTGCAGCCGGTACAAGTGCATGCGCGCCAATGATGTTGATATTCGCACGTGGAACCACAGAAACAGGAACTCTCGGTACCGTAGTAGGACCTCCATTAGTAGCTGCTCTTGGTCAAGCCGTTGGAGCCAGCAACATGGCTACCCAAGGTGTTCCATACCCTGCCGATATCCCCGGATTTTTGGCAGGAGGTGATGCAAATGGAAGCAAGATGATGTATGCATCCCCATACTCATCAAATAAATAACCACTAATTCTTATACCATAGGGCTCAAATGATCTCAACAGCCGTCACAAACTGCCCACAGTCAAAAATTGTCATGTCAGGCTACTCACAAGGAGGCCAACTCGTACACAACGCCGCCAAAATGCTTCCGGCAGCCACCATGGCCAAAGTCAGCGCCGTCGTCATTTTTGGTGACCCAGGTAAATAAACCCCTTGTCAAGCCATTCACTCTATACACTAACACGTGTATCAGACAACGGAACACCAGTCGCAGGGGCTTCAGCCGCAAAAACTAAAGTTATCTGCCATACCGGTGATAATATTTGTGCGCATGGAGATTTAATTTTGGCGCCTCATTTGACTTATGGCATGGATGCTGGTACTGCTGCGGCTTTTGTTAAGACTGCTGCGGGTATGTAATGGGTGGGATGGGATGGGTTGGGCTGAGCCTGCTCCTTGCAACTTCTGTTCTTGCGAATTTTTCACGCAGGTATTATGAAATCGGTGTTGGTGTTTCAAGATCTTGGATTTGGATAACGGCTGTTTTGTACATTGATTGCACATTTGTCTTTTTTTTATGTTTACTACTTTACCTGCAATACGGCTGTTTTTTTGGTCAGGGGGCTCCATACCCCCCCCCCCCCCCCGGCCCTGCATCCACGTACTCGGAATCCTCTTCTCTTCTCTTGAAAAGTGTAAATACGAAGTTTTTTTTGATTCTACTTTCATATCACGAGTATTATATTTTAGTACGCAAAAATTAGATAAATGCTGAAAATCGGCTTCGAGAGAGGTATAAGAAGAAACATCCTTGAATAAAACCGTACTGAGATCTGTCTCCATAATTATACATGAATCCCAAACCAAAATTTCCATGTGAAACTGGATTCTATAACAATATTGACCTCTTTTACATTATAGAACCAAACACTAGCAGTAAACTAATAACCCTTTTGGGAAAACTCACTTATAGTTAGCTTCAAAAGTAGTAGATATAGATTCAAGACGACTAGTTAATATTGATAAATCTTTGACTTCGAGATTGTTCAATAGCTTCCTGATACTTCGTCGGCTTTTCTTGAATCTTGAATGTTGATTTCAGTACTAGTTAGTTATATGGGTCTTTGAATGATATGTATAATTTTTGTCTTTATATTGGTAGTGGTAGCAATGATGACTAGAATATCTAATCTATTTATGATGCTTCTTAAATATTCCATTTTTCAAGTTTCAATTTCAATTTCAGACCGCTGATTCCCTTCCTTTCCCTTCAAGTGAGTGAAAATATGAAAAATCCCTTTCTATAAGGTCATATATGAAGAATCCCAACGTCAAATTTCCAAGTATTCATAACTCACACCCCCCCCCCTCCTCCGAACATAGGATTTGTATTCTCATACCTAGTCTTATTCTAATCTTAGAAATATGTACGATGCAGATCTCGTTTCCCGACGGCATCTTAATCGACAAGGTGTGATATAAAGATTGATCATCACTACCATCATCATTCAGATTCATGTATATCTATATAATCCTCACAAAACGGGTACGGGGTATGCTAAAAGCTGATATTAAAATGAACGATACTAAAACGAACGATTCTAAAATGAGCGACACTAAAATGAACGACACTAAAATGAACGACACTAAAACGAACAAACCAATTAAATGAGCATTGGGGAGAAATAGTACAGTGCTAAAATGAACAATACTAAAATGAACAATAACTAAAATGAACAATACTAAAATGAACGACACTAAAACGAACAGACTAAAATAAACATGAATTGCTTCGAGCCAACCAATCTCATCCTCATTATCCTCCTCACCCTTAAAACACAGAATATGCAATGAGCATCTACTTTATAGATTTCCGACACAGCGTCTTCAAGTTAATTCGATAGTGCTTAATATGCTAGATTTATATATTATCTTCATCTTATACCGAAAATCATTATGAGAATTCTCCGATACAAAGCTTCTTGAGGATCGAAATATATTCAGTAGTTATAAATTACAGAAAGATCAATTCCTCTATATTTGGAATTCGGATAGATATACCGATAGATAATGCTCGTAAAATCGAAATAAATGTCAATAACTGATATTGATATTAAATCCAAAATCGACCAAAAATCTTTAAATCCGCAAATTCAATACTAGAAAATCCCATTTTATACCACGGAAATGCACCATAATCTCGCAATATATAACGCAGTATACGTAATCAATAAACAGATTCTTCGAACATATACATAGAAAATCAGATGTATATATACTTTCAATTATAATTTTACACTATTTTTCCATTTTTCCATCCTATAGGTGTATGTTTCGTTATCGAAAGTATTTACCGTATTCTTCCGGCCAGTGTCTCGGTGATGAGGTTTCCTGCGGTGTGTGTGTTTGCTAGGTCTGTATATAAGTCTCCTCTCCGTATCTAGACGAGGAGATAAAAATTGGAAATTATTACTCAGTGATCAGGAACCATTATGATGGAAGAAGCGATAGAAATTAATATTGATATTTAATATTTGTATAATTGTGATGACCTCGAGGTTGTGTATGTTGTAGTAAATGAGGTGAGGTAAGGTGAGACGAAAGGTAGTTATTTGTAATAGATGATATGATAATGATGATATATATAGATGAGTAAAGAAATGCTCAAAGATAACCTTTTACAATGGGCGTTATTGGGCGTTATGATATGATATGATTTTGAAACTATTAACTGGTTCCCGATTGGAGAGTCATGTAAAGATGGGCATATGGAAGTATGAAGCCAAATTAATGTTTTTGGGTTGCGAGGTGGGAATTCTGGATTCTGGATTCGTGATTCGTGATTCGTGTATAGGTAGATGGATCGATTTGCGATAGATTAGGGTGTTGTGACTCCAAGGATATGCCGTTGCAGTCGTGGTGCAATGCAGTGTAGTGTGGTAACTGATTTCTGAGCGGGAATCTACCTCAGCAATTGCGTTTCATATTTCTCGGAGGATGGGACGAGGTTGTTAGATTTTTGGTCCAGCCATAGTCAATCTTTACGGCTAAAACTTTTTTTTTTGAAACCCTTTGAGTTATTATTATCGGTTCGTGCTAAAAAGTCAAATTGTATTACATTCAAAAATATTCATCCCTATTCTTTTTCCTGTCCTCTTGTGTGGGATCCGTACATTCCCCGCTGAGCATTTCCCACAGCTATAAGTTCCCGTCTGCTGCCATCTCAAGTGGCTTTATCACATCATCGCTGATAAATCTCGATAATTTTGAGTCTTGATGCTCCATCCTCTGACTTAACATCAACAATATATACTGCACGACGAACTTCACTCCCGGCTTCTTCAATGTAGGCTAACACTCGCTAGGATTCATCTTTGCATAGAATCTCAGGTAGTGAGATACAGAGGCCATTGACTTACTCATAAGCCTCTGGACACAAAAATTCTTATAAATTATCCGCATCATCCTGTTGACTTTTCGACCTCAGGCAAGCTATCGTGAGCTATAACTTAAGTCTTCAGCGATGAGAAATTTACTCTACCACCGTCTAAATACATCATGTAAACTCATGCCCTTAAGCTAAAAAAAAAGTGAACCTGGGAAGATATTTCCTCCGAATATCCGGATAACAACGATCTCTTCTTCAGGATAAGAAAGCAATGCTACCAGATTGACTGCTATGGATAGTATCCTTAATCAAAAAAGCGTGTAATATCGACTGCTGTCGTTTTTCCCTGCTTACTCTCGCACTTTCGGTCCGGTACAAGTCACAGCGGTGATTGACGACTGCTTTCTCCAAGGGGGGATTTGACTGCCCTCCGAATATGGGGAAGTTCTTTTAGTCGAAGATACTCTTATATTCAAAAATAACTTGAGAAAAACAACGACCTGCAATATCTTAAATACCAGGGGTTGAAGTTACGATATGTATGCTATCGTTTAGCTGAACAAGATGAAGAATTTCGATATCATTCCTACCTAGTAGTATCTGAAGTAGTCTATATCGAATATGAGGGGATACGGAAACCTCAAGCTAGAAAGTATTTCCACCGTCGTTTTGTCAAGCTGTTTCATACATAGCGCGGTGGTTTAGGAGGAAGGAATAGTTGACCATTTATTGCACGTCACACTTTTCCAAATGACGATTCGACCAAGAAGAGAACGAGAATAAGCATTCCAGATCTCCTATCCCTACACTCTACCTTTCATCCCTTTTATCACAAGCAGCTATTAAACTAAAAACGAAGAACAAGTGACAAAGCTTCTTTGCACGTTAAAGTTTCACAGAGTTTAACATTTATAAGCAAAGCCATAAGCAAAGCTATGAGTTTAAATCCCAAAGTTATAAACTCGCAATAGACATGCAGTATGAAAATTAGGTGTATTCCATTCAAGACGAATATGAAGGATTGCTTACTACCCACTGGTAGTGCAGAAGTTCGTATGCGCGGTTTTGGGAATTTGCTTGGCAGATATTTCCCGCGATACATATTGTCTAGGCCTTGGAAATTACCATATGGGTTTGATTGCAGTATTAAATCGTTTTATATCAGGGCTTATTGTTCGGATAGTAAGATCTTATGGTAAAGACTCAAGCTCAACTATCGTCGTTTTGTGTAGGGGGTTGACGGGGCTTTGTGTTTATTCATATATTGGCTTTCGTTGATCGGGTTCTTCTGATTGACTTCTATTGGTGGGAACTCAGTCATACCTCAGATACACACAAACACACACAGTAAACAGAGTAAGAAACAACACATAGACAAACCTCCATTCAATACCCGCGATTCTCAGAGAAGACTCGTATGTGGACCTCATTAAAGGAATAAATACTAACGACGCTCATTAACAAGACATGGATAGTAGTAGATTACCTGAGCTAGCATACGTACTAGCAGCAAAGCAAAAGCTATATCGGCCGAGAGTCAAGGACCGGGTTTAGATAATTAGGTGAAAAACGTTGATGAGGTGGAGTGAGGGTAGGTGACGGGGATGTAAATGGGTATTGGAGGGCTTTTGAGATTGTATATATATACTAATATATGTAGAGCATGCTATACTTTCACTCTTGAAAGTAGCAAATTGAATGAACTAGAAATTCCTCCCCACAACAAGCTTAAGAGCAACACAACGACCATCACAACCAAATATGCACTTGCAAATACCACCCTGTAAACCATGCACAAAACCCAAATAAAACTCCATCAACCCTTCTTCAACCTCCATTTAACTTCTCCTCCATTCCATCCCATCCCAACCCATCCCCGAAATCCTCGGCCGAAAATCTTCGGCCGCAACTCATTCCAAAGTAAACTAACCACCCACTACCCACTCCCATCCTCCCACCACTAACCACTAACCACATCACCTCGGAAATATCCCCCACCATAAATCCCTACGTACCAACAAAATTCCATCAAAAACCCAACCAATACCCTCCTCGGATACCTTTCCCAAAAAATTTGTTGCAGATCTACATCGGCTCCGAAAATTTTTCAATCTCGGACTTCCGATTCCTTCACCCCCCCTTATCTATCATCCACATATTTTTCTCTACCTAACGATCCATCCAGCATTCCCACAAGATACCATATCTAATCTCGCCACGCAGAGCATCACCTCCTTGACTGACACTAAAAAGCGATTGTATGGATAAGCTACACATATGGAGAGCTTATACTGCCTGCTTGCCTTACGCGCGGCTGCGTCAACTCGGGTCCAGTTTCCAGAACTGAGGATATGGTATCACGTGATGATGTAATAAAAAGATAAGCTCATTTTTCCACGGGTAATTTTCCCACTTAGCGAAAAGAGGGAAGGGTGAAACGATGCGAGAAATTACTGGGATTGGATCTTTGGATGATGTTGGGGTGATTTTTGTGCGGTAGTTGATCGCGATATATAGGTATCATTGATCGGAATTGGAATGAGATAAAAAAGAAGTGGATACATGTGATAGATATCGGGATTGAATGCATGTATTGTATATCTCATCGAGATTGAAGGGACTTAGCAAATTCCTTTCTGGTTGTGCATGGTGTATCGGCCCTCTCACAACATAACACCCACATATGAAGAACCAAACTCAATATACGAAATTCAGCCTAACCACTATTTATTTACCTATGGCTCGTTTTACTTCTGGTGATTCAATATTTCTGGTAAGATCATTGCATTCGCTTCCACCTTCCACCAGGTATTGAACGAAGAGGCGACTGTTTGCCGGCGGGAAGGTTGGGCTGTATTATAAAACGTCCGGGTAATCATCAATCCGACCATTTGCAACCCCTCAACACAAAACTATTCGTACTGAGAAATGGAATGAAAGCAACATTACCATAATTGCAGAAATTATTTCGTTGCCTATATCAGAGGTGTACATACCACTGCGTATAGCTTATCGCAATATCTGCGACCAGAACAACTTTGAGTCTCGGTTGATGCTATGAATCCAGAATTGTCTCATGTACTCAGTAGCTATTGAAGAATTTCGTCCAACCTGTATCGGAAGAGAATGCATGCAGGTATATCAGAGCTAAATATTTGTAACGCTGGTTCGCCTAGTTTAGATGCTAGAGCCTCTTTGTGGTTCATGTCAACTGATCCCAATCCGTAAGTGTCGTAGAAAGCTTATCTTGAGGACAATCATCAAAACAAATTGAGCTTAATTGGAGCCCAGTTCTTCTAATTTGTGTACCCAGGTATATCACTGGCCGGCGCGATTCCGTCGACGAAGAAATATGTCTGCGAAGCTTTCTCGGAGCCGAAAGACCACAAATGGAAGAAAGATTTGGAAGACTCCAAAGATTCCAAAGATGCGGTACATTCGAAAAAGCCCAAATCTTCCTAACAGAAAATCAAATCCTAGGACCATATGTACACAGGAGCCTGCAAAAATTGGGAAGATTCGAAGGATGCTGAATAGGAAATTAAAGGCCGAGAACATGCATACATTGGAGACGTGCAGGACTCTAATAATTCCACTCTTATCCTTCGCTTCAGGTTTAGCCCCTTGCCTGAGCAATAACTTTACGATATCCGTTTTCCCATTCCCAGCAGCTAATGATAACGGTGTTTGGCCACCAATATCTCTTGCTTCAAGATCAGCACCATTCTCAAGTAATAACATAACAATAGTCGTTTCTCCATTCCGAGCAGCTAATGATAATGCTGTTCTATTTTTTTCATCTCTTATTTCAACATCAGCACCATTTTCAAGCAATAACCTAACGGCTCCCTCTTCTCTGGAGCTAACAGCCCATAACAGCAACCTCCGGTTACACTCACTATCACGAAACTTGTTGCGCTGAATTATTGCTTCAATTAATAGCTGCACGATAACCTGATGGCCTCCACGGGATGCTCGTTGCAGCGGAGTCCGGCCGTAGTTGTCTTTCAAGTCGATCTTGATCCCATCCGTCGCAAGCAATAACTTGACCAGATGCTCCTCCCCAGCCTCGGAAGCATTTCCAAGAATGGCACTATCTAATTCTTCTAAATTCTCCAAGAACGTTGACAATGTCCAATCAAGAAATTCATACGACGCCGCATCGGTTTTTGTGTGAGTAGTGCGAGAATATTTCTCATAAATGATGAATGAAATAGTCTCATGGATAACCTGTTGTAATGGTTTGTCACATTTTGGATCCAAGATATCGCTACCACGGGCATCTGATGATATATTTAGTAAGGCATAAATCATATCTCGATCGTCAGTTGCTTCACTTTCACGAAACTTCACTAATAGAGTGTGAAGTTCTCGGCCTTTCTCCCACCAAGACTCTTTTCGTGAGAGCCCAGGCATAATATCTAGGACAGATTGGCAATGGCCAGGTACCTCAAACGGAACAGACTTAGGATTGGAAATTGTGCGAACCAAAACAGGAAATTGTGCGAAGATCCGCGCGGAGACAGAAAACTTGCCGCAATAAACTGTCGCAATTCTAGCATTCGCAATCTCTTGCAAAATCCAGATTCTTCGAAACCATGGTCGCTCTAACAACTCACGGATACCGATTTGAGACCTTTCCTCATACCTGTACGTGATCGATTGTTGATACTGCAACCAAACTTTAGCTGCACCTCTCCAGTCTCCTCCATGATTCAAACAAAATTCTTGTAATAAAGCCATGGAATTCATAGTAAAGTCCGTCTTTTCAGTACCATCGCCCAACCAAACAATAACTTCTTCAGCAGCCTTATATATGGCATCCATCTGACGAATTTGATGGATCTTTTCTTGAACATTGTCTTGGTTGATACAGATAGCATCAATCCATAAAATTCGGTCCTTGTCTTCAAGGCGTAAATGCTTGAGTGCTGAATGTAAATTTGAAGTGATGTTGATTGTGGTATTGCCGACTGTAATCCTGTGTGACTGTTCCGTACATCCCCATGTATATGACAAAGCAGTATATGGTATGATGCTTTCGGGTTCGTTGAACCACCCAGTTAAAAGGTTACACCGAATATTTTCTTTAAACTTCCCTTTAAGAAGTTGAAGAAGCCGAATAGCAGGTCGGTCGAGATCAATCGGTTGTTGCTGGTATAAATTCATTTTGAATATTATGCAGCCCGTCAATCTTAGATTTGAAGTCCCAGACGTGTAACCGGGGGTATAAGTCAGAGGAAAAAGGCGTAAGTTCCAACAAGTTGGAGACAGAGATTTCTAAACATTAAGAAAAGTCGTTTCAGAGTGGTGACAGTGTTTGATAGGGCATATGCTGGCTCGGGCAGAGCCAACAAAATACGCCCAACCCTAAGGGTACAGAGGTACAGCATATATTCGAAGAGACGCGTGTTACCCTCGTCGGTTGGTAAAACGATGGCCAAGAGGTAACACTGGAATGCAGCGTGGGCTGAAAGCTGAAATGCCGTGCGCAGCAGCAACTTCCTTCTCAGTAAACGCAGAATCGATGCAAATAAAATTTCGTGATCATCAAAGCTGCGCTCAAGACTTTTTGCTTCAAACTTGTTTCCCGACTTACATGTCCAATGTCCGAGTGAGAAATTCAGCGATCGTTTTCGTGAAAGTTGTTGCACAATTATTTCCGCAGCGGCAACATATATTTTGTATACTCTAGATAAGGTAGTATCAAGAGAAAATGAGTGAGCGAAATGCGAAGAACAAAGTTGAAATATGCATTATGGATTATGGATTATGGATTGTGGTATGTGATATTTTTGAAGTGCGATGTTTGGAGAGTTGGAGGAGGCTTTGACGCACAGACACCCTAACCTAACCACCTAATCAACCCCTCACTTGGTACCTAGTTATCATCACATTAGCATTTCCCCGCTACAACAGTGATAACAAGATCCCAAGTTTGCGAATAATGTTCGTAGATGAAGTGTCTTTTCACTAAGCCAAAAAAGAAAATAAAAAAGCAGTGAAATACTCAATATGGTATTAAGTGATACTCGTTCATAACTTGGAGAAATAGTAAGTTGATGTCCACTCCGGCTCTGAACAGTAGAAAGTCCTTGATTGAATAGTTGAGATAACAGTAGTTAAATCTTCAATCTAATCTTGAACTCTAATGTATTATTAGCTCGATGGTCGGGTGGATTGGGAAGCCGACTGATGATGCATCATAGAACATTGTGTATATTTGTAGAATAGAATCTGGACAGCTTGTACAACCAGCAATTTGTTGAGGTCTCAATTTCCAGCTCGCTCCCTACTGTCACTTTATTGCCATCCTTTTAAACATCGACATTGTGCCAGAACTTGGACAACTGTCCTCGAGGAGTAACTCAAAGGGTGATGCACCACCATACCAATGCCGTTTAACGTAACAAGATACCAACAACCTCTTTGTAATATAAGAATGGGTACCCACCAATTCCTTCAACATCTCTGATTATCTGTAGCTTTGTGAAGATAAATGATAGCCCAAGGCCAAGTATCCCAGTAAAACAAGAGCTATCTTACTTACTGGATAAAACCACATGTCTTTTTCATCGCTATGAGATTTCGGCGGCAGTACGAGATGATTGTTATTGTGCATCCGAACGAACACTTCGTGTATGCCACGAAGAATTGAAATGATCTAATGATGGCCTTTTTGCATAGATCACTTCGCGGACCTCTCCCACATTTGAAGAAAGTACCGAGCACAACACCAAAGTTGAACATCCGGTAAGTGTATAGAGTAGTTAGTACCGCACCCAGATACTCGAGATGGGCCATTAGATGCCGTAAACCAGAAACAATCCATGCCAGATCTTTGAAACACTAACAAAGATTTGAT
Organism: Stromatinia cepivora; assembly: GCA_014898415.1. Lineage (NCBI taxonomy): Eukaryota > Fungi > Ascomycota > Leotiomycetes > Helotiales > Sclerotiniaceae > Stromatinia > Stromatinia cepivora. The sequence continues at coordinate 657,029 of RCTD01000001.1, read as the reverse complement.
CATTGAAAAGTGGCGGGTACGCCAAATATTGCTACAAATAGCAGAGCTTCCGGGAAAGGATGCATACTATTGTCCACCACACTAGTGGTAAAGTTGACGTCGGATTATGGTTAATGTGCTAGTCTTTCCAAAGAATCCATCTATAAGAATAAACTTTCCACCACTCCCTCCTCGAGATATCTATACCCCGCAGATATGTCAATGACTCATACTAAGCCCAATCATCACGCCAGCAGATCCAAGACGGGACCCCGCATTCAGCCCTACGATTAAACTATCTCATAAAATAAGATCCTTGGAGAATTAAAAGTGATATCAAGTAAATCTAGATCTCTCATGTCGATCCAGACAACGTTATCTGAATATCATCAAATAGGAACAACCTTCTCAGGATATACATACACGTGAAAATCACGTGCCATACCTAAATGCACCCACTCGGAAAGAAACGCGGAATAGGGACAACGAAAGGAAAATCAACGTTCCACAGCCCAGAGCCCCTCAACCTCAATTCGAAAAATACGGCATTATGCGACGATGCCGTATGCACAGTTTCGTAAGCAAAAAAGTACCATCTGCAGCCTTGATGCAGAATTTTCAGGCGGCAGCTTCGATCTCTCACCAATGAAACTTATTGAACGAAACGAAATCTTATTTTCCGCTTAGAAATCGAAGAGGCTTTAGCGTTTCAAAGTAGTAAGTCCATATGCAGACTGACTATGAGTCATAAACTTTTAGACAGGGGTGGAAATTATTAGGAATTCCTGGTGTGAAGTACATATTATTATTATGTAGAGAAGGCTTAGGTGTCTTTGTGTGCAGAGGATACATATGCTTCTTGGCATGAATTGGATTGGATTGGTTGAGGATTGTGATCGTGACAACGAATGACAGGAGAGAGAGAGGGGGTGAGTACGCAACTTGCTAGGTAAAAGTAAGATTCGTAAAGGCTGGATACGAATGAAACGGAATAGAAAGTAGGAATTCCGCGACAAGATGTCCACTCATTTGATGTCAAGTGAAGGGCGCAGTTCACGCAACAACCCACCCTCCTTTTCTTTAACAAAAAATTGAGGATGGAGGTTTAGGATCAGAAGAGAAGGACTACGGAGGTACTGTGTAGTGTTACTCCATTTAATATGGCTTTCCTTCGGTCAGCTGGTCGGTCGGCGAGATGATTTTGGTAAACGGTCAAGAATGATCGACGCGGCGTGCCGTTTAAAGGTCTTTTGAAGGCCTCAAATAAATTATATGCAGTATTAGGTTATCTGTGCTGAGAAATACCTTGGAGATTTGATGTCAAAGTATTGAAGAGGTTACCTAGAGAGGAATGCAAGACCGGAATTAAAAGAACGCGGAATGAAGAATTAGGGCAAACCGAACTGTGGTCCTAGAGAAGTGGATGTAGGCAGGCAGACCTCAAACGATTTCTCATTCCCTACGGAAAATGGCATATGACTTTGATATCTGTTGGTCCAAATGACCTTGCCTTCACCCTTCTTGAATATACTAGCCCATCGAGTTTAAAAATATTGTATGAATATCTAGCATCGCTTCTAGAAAGAAAGAAAGAAGTTAATGATACATCAAAAGTGGTTATCTCTATCTCTGGAATTAATCTATGTGGTGTTCATTCAAGCACGAATTCGAAGTGGAATAAGAGACTCTATCGCATCTGACCCTAAACGCGGCATGAGGTGTGACCTAAAATGGAGTAAGGCTTTCTCACAGGGCGTAACCTTGGTGAAATGGTGAAAGCAAGGATTAATTATAATAGGCCACCAAAACGTGGTCAATATGAAGAGAAAACAAAAAAAACAGAAAAATTTTAGGGCTAGGAGACCTTATCTTATGCAGATTTCGAGAGTAATGATGAATAATGAATGATGATGAATGTTTAAGTAAAGGAAATCTAGATTTATATAATAGGATATAAAAGTTCGAGCTGTTGAGAAATAGGTCAATTCCTTCAGTATTCAGTATTCAGTATTCAAGGAATAACTCCCTACATGCATATGAAAGACAATGACGGGCTGATACGGATAAGAGAACTGTGACTCATACCTAAATATCCAACTAGTCTCGAAACATACTAAGGTCAAGCATCTAAGAAACGCCAAAAGGTACTGTACAACACACAACGGGGATCCAATTAAATTCAATTATTAAATGTTCCATATCCCGATAATTACTACTACAATTTAACTTTTAACTAACAAATAAAATTCTCGGTAAGAAAGAACTATTTGCTTACTAGGTTATTTTTTTTTTTTCTCTCTCACCAGTCAGCATAAGAATATCCATTTCCCCAGGCACAACCCGAAAAACTTTTTCCTTCTCTTCTTTCTCTTCCATTATTAACAACCACACAACCAACACATCAACACCATCACGAAAATTACAGATAACAATAATACATTACATGAAAGAACATTTTACACAAAATGTTCTAAATCATTGATCCTCCCGATCATTCCTCAGTTGACTTCCTCAGTCATCAAAATTAATTCTCCAATTAAACCAACACTCTCAACTCAATTCAACCCCTCTACTACAAATTTTCCCTTCCAGGAAAATCTGACTACTAGCAACGCTTTCAGCAGCTTTAGTCCTTCAACCGCAACAATACTCCCACAAGAGTTAAACTCTTTCACAACGGATTCCCAATCAACATGGCTTCCCAACTCCAATTCATCGAGCCTGCCGGCACAATCACCAAATCAACTATCGAATCAGTATCCTCTGAACAATACGGTTCATCAAGATCACTCTCAGCAGGACTTTGTTCTCTTCGAGACCAGAACTCCGAACGTTCATCGTACCCCTAGTCTGTCCAATACACAAACCTTTACGGGTCAAAATCGTCGTCACTCATCCAATCTCGTATCTGCTTCCCCATTGCCGCAGAATCAGAGAGTCGCAGCGATAATACAATCTACTGGACACCCTTCTACTTCGGCTTTTACCAACCGGTTCAACTCTCCTGCGCAGCTTGTACAGCATCAGCATTTTTACGCTTCTGCGCCTGCTTCCCCAGCAACTTTGCAACAACCTCAACGATCTCGTCCTCAAGTACCTTTGTTTTCACAATCAACAGGGAGCATACCGCGAAATCCGAACATGGCTTTGCAAGGTAATTTAATAAATGATCATTCACATGCACGTTTCCGCAATGACTCACATTTACATGCAGACATGGATCTTTTTGATGAATTCACTCCTTTCGAGGGTGGAACCTCGACACAAAACTCATACTCTTCGGCTTTTTCTTCCCCTGCTGTTGCAACAATGTATGACCCAATAAACAACTTGTCATCTTCAAGCTCCACCAATATGGGATTCGTTTCACCTCAAGATCTTTCTCTCCGCGACTCGTTCGCCTCTGCTCCTAACTCAGCTGCGTTTACAAACTTAACCACTCCATCAACGTACAACGAGTCCCCTGTTTTCGAACAATACGATGATTCGCCCTTTGTCAGGCATGACGGCCTCAACGATAACCTCGCCGCTCAAGGTGATCCTTGGTTTTCTCTTTTCCCTGACGCAGACAACGTCGAGCAATCAAATGCCATCAACTCTCCTTTAGCAGTAGAGGAAGAACTCGAAGTCTCCGAGCAACTTAATGAGAAAAAGGATAATCGTCGCAAATCTGGTTCCGCAACATCTCCAATGTCTGCTACTTCTGGTGTTCGAAAACCTTCAAAAGCCTTACCACCTATCATCGTTGAAAATCCAAACGACACCGTCGCAATGAAACGAGCTCGTAACACTCTCGCTGCCCGAAAGTCTCGACAAAGAAAAATGCAAAGATTCGAAGAGCTTGAAGATCAAATCGCAAAGTTAACCGCTGAGAGAGATCATTGGAAGGAGAAGGCTTTGAGAAGAAGCAATGCACAATAAAGGCTATAATATAGTCACCGGCACACTCATGGATTGGAGGGAGGGATTTTTGGTTCTCTTTACTCTAAGGAGATTATAGTAGCAGCTGTCGCATAGGGGCACAATTATGACGCTATAGTCGTGGATTTCTTTGGTTTGAAAAGTATTATTGTTATATCGTATCCTTTTCTATTTCATACTTTGATATTAGGATGGGTGGTAGCGGAATGTGGGATGGTTTACTTTCTTTCATTGTTCCTTTCCTTGGAAAGAACCTTGGGGATTTGTAAGGGAATATCCTTGAATGAGTGGCTCTTTCGCCATGGATTTACAGATAGTTTTTCGTTTTCTTATTCTTTTTTTCCTAGGCTGGATTGGCTTGTGAGTGGAATATCTTTGGTGTGTCTCCCACTTGGATCCTAATTGATCTAAGTGGTGTGTGACCCAAACTTTGTGTTAGATTTATCAGTGAAGAAGAATCGACTTGTTGATCACATACTTGTTTGCTTATGATATGATATGATGTGATATATGTGTTGTTTTATCCATTTGCTTGATACTTGGTGATACATATTCGTTGTCTGTCCTTCCTACCTCCTACAAAGGCGCAAGGCGCAAAATATCATTTGGATAGTATATCGTTGTATCATTCATTGCTAATATCTATATTATCGTGAAACTCCACAACATGTCGGTATTCAACACTGACATGGAAACTCCGGTCCTTTCTTACATATCCCCTCATTTGCATTCGCATTCACACCCCCTTATTTTTTTGATTCTCCTGATTGTATTATTGCTTGGTAGTGAGTTGATTGTTTTATTCACATTATCGTATCTATTATTGAGTTGTATTATTGAAACCGACTTTTCGAATCATTTCATTTGTATAAATCACATGAATTATATTATTCATAATATCTGCCTAGTGATCCGTGATAATTATTCATGCCCCCTCATTTTTGGATTCTGCTATTGTTTAATAGCGAATTGATTGTATTATTTAATATTTAATATTCTCCTGCTTCGTTAATCATAGTATTCACATTCTCTCATCTTCTTTCCTTCATTTCTCTCTCCTCTCAATTATTTTTATATATTTTTCATAATATCTGTATAATAATTAATCCCTTAGAATCATTCGCACCCACTCATTTTTGGATTCTCCTATTGTTTGGTAGCGAGTTTATTGTATCATTCACACAAATCGTTTCATATCATTCACATCCACTACAGTCCCGAAAAATCTCCTATATCGCACGCAGAACCGTAGAACCAATCGTTTACATGGATAGGAGAATATGTGAATGCGCGAACTGGAGCTGCGAGGGCTTTGTAGTTCTTAATTCTCAAAGGGTACAATATGTAGGAGAATACTAGGATGCGAATGATTATGACTGCGGTGATTGGTGATGTGATGTGGTGTGATGGTGATGTGATGGGAGGTCGAGGGAATGAATGGTCATATGATTGGAAGGTTTGTGGTTGTGGGATATTGAGGGTGGGATTGGTAGGGGGAATGGGAATCAGGGCTGTATATTATGATTGGGGAAGTGGAGAGTAAGGGGAATGAGGAATGAGTGGGAATGAGTGTTCATGTGGTAGGGAATCAGTAGGTCTGAGAACTATTTTTAGATGGTGAGTAGAGATTCACTGGGTTTAGGGGTCCCTATATGGTAGGTGGAGGGTTGATTTATGAGTGTGAGTTAGTGTGGGTGGTGGTGATTGTGATTTTGATTGTGATTGGGTTGGGGAGTTCTATATTTAGAAGTTGGGAAATTGGAATTTATGTGGAGAGATTCACTGGTTTGTGTACCTGGATAGTTCATGAACAGAGGTGGTGTATGATGAGTGAGGAGTGAGGAATCTATAAGGAGGGCTAGGGGTTTAGGGGTTAGGGATGAGAAGATTAGGTAATGGAGTGGTGTCGGAGACCTGGGTGGTTTATGTGGATGGTTATGTGGTCATTTGCTTTTGCTGTTCTATTGTTGTTGCTTGTCTCTAAGACTGTACATGATTTAAATATCGACATTGAAGGAATTGATGGAACTGTGAATAGGAGATTGAATTATGACCGGTCCTCGGGAGCCGAGTGAGCTGGATGAATAGGGTGAAAACGAGGTTGTAAGTTGAATGGTATAATTCTATTGATATTTTTCTTTTGTTTTAGTTGTTGATGATTTTGATGCCGTTCACGGAGTTAACAGAGTTGATAGTTATCAAATAAGAATACAGAATATAAGAAATTAATATATACAAATACCTAATTTTTGTTTGTTTTATCCCCAATATATACCATTATATTTACAAGGTTGATTTGATAACTTGGGATAGCAAACAGACAAACAAACAAACAAACAAGTACTTATGCAAATGTATCTCAACTCAACATCAAAATCCAATATCTTCCTTTCTCAACTATTTCTACGGGAAAATTTGCGATTTGAATGTCCTTTAATACTACTTACTTATTATGCGGTAAATGCCCATCTTTCGCAAGTGTACCTTGATTTTACGAACCAGAGGGGGTTGTAGTTTTGGGAAGTTTATTCTGCCTGCTCGTCGTTAAATCTTGGATTTTCATATGTCTGTATTTGTTAATGTTGAGCTTATTTATTTATTCCTTTAATCTGGTTGAATTTGAAGATTGGAGATTGGAGACTGTATATAGTGATAGAAACTCATTTCACTCTATTCTCATCATATTACTCACTCTACCTCGACATAGCTTATATTGATGACATTAATGTATGAGAATTCGTGATTGGACTTTACAGCTAGCTGGACTATTTAATTCTTTTTACTATATCCATCCATATTATTGCAAGTAATAGTTGGATACTCTTCTCTTTCTTACTCCTCAAATCCCATAAATACTCCATCCCATCCATCTCTCTCAACTTAAATATATTCCTGTGAAGACTCAAGTTCCTGAATGGTACTCCCTCCTGAGGAGAGGAATGACTCTCGAGTGTTAGTTTTTTCGGAATTGAGAAGAGAAGAGATGGGTTGTTTTTTATATTATTTTTCGAGTGAAGAGCAAAATGACTAATTACTAGGTAGTGTTTGGGGATAATTCAGGTTCTTGTCGTGTTTTTTATTTTACTGTTATTCTACATGCGATTGCACACTGTTATTGTTACTCTTTTTCCTTGGTTTTGTGCTCAATCCTAAAGTTATCCATCCATCCATTATCTATCTTCTGCTCAGATAGCTTTCCTACTTTACTTGTTATACATGCAATATCGAGTTTAAATCTGTATTATCACCCATGATTCCCTTCCCTTGTACGGGGGTTACTTCTGTTTATCATGATTCCATAATTTTATCCAAATACACTCCCCAGCCCCTTTTATACTCTCAAGGCCTGATCATATCATTGACCAGGAAATAAAGTACCTAGTCTTTGCGGTGTCAACTCTAGGTGATCTCACTCTTTTCCCGTCGCTCTACACTTTTTAATCTATATTTCTGGAAGGTATGGCAATGATATAAATGTTTCTCATATCAATGTTTAGAAATTATAACCACATTGGGATCAAAGCAAACTCGTCTTCATGGAAACCTTGTCATTACCTAGGTAAATTCTGCAGTACTTTTTGATGACGAGATCTTGATAGGATGTGTTTTGAGAGGGGAGGTTGTTTTGAAAGGCCGAGATGTGGTTCTAAATGAGGTGAAAAGGTCATTATTAGCATCATCGTAAGATTATTTTTGCTACTATTGTTTTGTAATGATACCATTTTCTTATTATTTTAAAACTCCTACCATCCTATATCCTATCGTCACCTCTCCTTCATTACTATCATCACCGCATCTCATCATCAAAAAATAAAAGTACACTGTACTCTTCCAATATCAATTATAATGCAGACAAATCATCACAGCACATTACCTTATCTCCCTTCTTTTCCATGGTCATCCTATTTACGTTTTCCTCCACCGGCCTAGCTAAAGCCTTAGTTCCCGTATGGTGTTGATGCACGGCGTAGGTATATGATTTCTAAAAACATATTAGGACCATATTTTTATAGATAATGAGAGCTCCTGGTTTTCGGGATAGTTTCACCAGAACATCGTAGTACTTTCTTTGTAGTACAGAATTAAATGTACTGGAGTCTAGGCCCCAGTCTTCAACCTCGCTCGACTTCTTTTCAATACTTGGGGGGGAGGATAAAAGCGACGATTTGGTTTGAAGTTCGATCTATAGATTATTTTACCACGGGCTGATAACAGTAATTCATGGTACTGAGCGGTACGTACCTATTATCAACATCCTGAACGACCATGCCTTGCTCCGAAAGGTAATGTAGGCTAAGAGGAGTGTCTATTTCCATCATCCATCATTTACATAACTTCTCGCTGTCAACACCTATCTCCATATCACACTATCGTTGATATTGAATACCGCTATCTATAATGCTATATCTCATTTGTATTTCCATTTCTCTTTCCTCTTTCCAGCGCACATAAATAAATTCTCACATCTTTGAGCGAATAGCGGAGGCTATAGTAGGCACTTCAGATGTCCCGCGCCTATACCTATATGGATACCATAGACTTGTCTTCGGAAACGTTTCAAGCCAATTCTTCCTTTGTCAAAGCATAGAAGCCAACTCCAGAAGTCTTATATCGTTCGAAATTTCTTTTATTTTTACCATTGATGGAATGGAGTTGCATTTATCCGGGCTCATATAGGAAGCTGTGGAGCTACTTTGTATTGTAATGTGTCTACCAAATAATTTATTTTTTCTTCAAAATTCCCTGTCTTACAATCGCTGCCATTTCTTATTGGTAAAGGTTTGCGACAGGAATGAAGTTTCTTGAATCTCAGTACTGCACTGATGACAAGAGTATATAAACCTCAGTTCTTCAACATGGAATTTTCTCTTTCATTGTATACCGAGCTCTTTCCACTCCCCTTCCATACGCGAAGATGAAGGTTCCTCTCTCGACAATTTCATGATTTTGAGCCGATCTAGGCTGTGGCTTATCTTTACTTTTGAGTTTGGCTCTATGATATTTATTACCTATGCCAGCGGAGGTACGCCAAGCGGCGACGAGAGTGGTTAGGCGAGGAAAGTAGCGATAGCGATGAAATTCATTGTCTTGATAATAATTAGAAGATTTCACCAGTAATTACATACATATCTAGTGTCTGGGACAGAATTGTGGTGATGACTGCAACTTGAGAAAGTTGAGAACTCCCGTGCGATACGGTTCTATTTCTTCCGCAAAACAGTCAACTATCAAACATTAAGTGTGATGATTGAATTCATATTACATGGCAGAACAGTTTGAAGATTTTTTTGAGCGACACAATGGACCCACCATTGTATAGAGCTCTGGCTGAGAATTTTGAAAAAGTTTCTTTTGGGACTTTCGGATGCACAACTCTAACTGGAAATGTGATATCGATTACCGGATATATCAAATGCGATATCTCTGTATATCATT